>JAPDPM010000023.1:4293461-4905384 GCA_032173925.1 Heritiera fomes | reverse complement strand
TCAGGGACTTATTTCTGCCGGGTTTACGGTCTTATTTATGCTCATTTCGCGTATTCTTCTCGCTCAGGGACTTATTTCTGCCGGGTTTACGGTCTTATTTATGCCCATGTCGCGTATTCTTCTCGCTCAGGGACTTATTTCTGCCGGGTTTACGGTCTTATTTATGCCCATGTCGCGTATTCTTCTCGCTCAGGGACTTATTTCTGCCGGGTTTACGGTCTTATTTATGCCCATTTCGCATATTCTTCTCGCTCAAGGACTTATTTCTGCCGGGTTTACGGTCTTATTTATGCCCATTTCGCGTATGCTTATCACTCCAATTCCTGTTACTACATAGACTGTCTAACAAGTTGAATTAGAAGATATAGGAAGCAAATAATTGACTTTATTCAGGAATCATATGATCTTAAAACAAGAATACTTTGCGAAGTAATAAAGTAATAGATGGGAAATAAATATAAATCTTATGGAAAGTGTACAACTTTTTACTGCCAGTATGGCTTAAGGTGGTTGGCATTCCAAGTTTTCGAGATCTTCTTTCCCTGCAAGGTTTCCAAGATGCTTGTGCTAGGCCCGATCATCTTCCTGATTCTGTAAGGTCCTTCCCAATTAGCTCGGAGTTTCCCGTGTTCCCTATGGGCGTTTGTAATCGCTGACTTTCTCAGTACCAGGTCTCCTTCTTGCAGTTCTCTGTTCTTAACTCGTGCATTGTAATAGGTGGCTATTCTTTGCTGGTATGCAGCCAATCTCATTTTTGCCGTGTCTCACAACTCATTGATCAGGTTTAGATTCTCCTTTAGTCCCTGGGAGTTAACCTCTTCGATGTAAGGGACCAATCTAGGTGACTCGGCTCCAATTTCAACCGGGATGAGGGCTTCAGTCCCATATACCAAATTGAATGGCGTTTCCCCTGTTGATACTCTGCTTGTCGTTCTGTAGGCCCATAGGACACTAGGGAGTTCATCTACCCATGCTCCCTTCGCCTTATCCAGTCTGGTCTTCAAACCATGCAGTATGGTTCGGTTACTCACTTCGGCTTGTCCATTAGCTTGAGGATAAGATACAGAGGAGATTCTCAACTGGATGCCCAGTCCTTCACAAAATGTTCGAAATGCGTCACAATCGAACTGTTTCCCATGGTCCGCGTTAAGCACTCGGGGGATCCCAAAACGGCAAATAATCTCCCTCCAAACCATTGCTTCCACCTTTTTTTCAGAAATCGTAGCCAAAGGTTCCGCCTCTATCCACTTGGTGAAGTAGTTTGTTGCTACTAACAAATATTTCCTCTGTCCTGTGCCTAAGGGAAAAGGTCCCAGGATGTCTAACCCCCATTGTGCGAATGGTGTCGGCTGAAGAGTACTTTGGAGGGTCGAGACTGGTGCAGTAACTATAGGGGCGAACTTTTGGCATTTTTCGCACTTTCGCATCTTGTCAGTGGCGTCCTTCTTAAGGGTAGGCCAATAAAATCCTGCACGCAATATTTTCGTGGCCAAAGCTCGGGCCCCTAGGTGTTCACCGCATATTCCCTCATGAACTTCAGCTAGGGTGTACTCAGCCTGTTGCGGTCCTAGACACTTTAGCAAAGGCATGGTAAATCCACGTTTGTAGAGTTCTCCATTTACCACAGTAAATCTTGCACTTTGCAATTTCAACCGTCGTCTTTCATCTTTGTCAGTTGGGAGTGTGCCCCCCATTATGTAGTCTTTGATTGGGCCCCTCCAATCACCTCCGACCTCGACGTCGCAGACATCCTCTTCTTCGATACTTGGCCTAGCGAGTGATTCCACTTTGACCATACCGCCTTTTTGTCCTCTTGAGGAAGCCAACTTTGAGAGGGCATCCGCATGACTATTTTTGGATCGGTTTATCTGGGTCAGTTGAAAGTTCTGAAACGATTGTGCTAATAATCGCACTTTCTGCAGATAGGGGACCAAAGTCGGCTCTCGTGCTTCGTACTCTCCCGAGAACTGGTTGACCACTAATTGTGAATCGCTATGGGCCATCAGATTACTAGCTTCTAGTTTCTCCGCCAGTTTCATTCCAGCTATTAAGGCTTCATATTCAGCTATATTGTTCGAGCTTGAGAAATTGAAACGCAGGGAATACTCATAGGTTTCCCCTTCGGGTGAAGTTAGCACGATTCCAGCTCCACTACCATCCATGTTGCGAGCTCCGTCAACATATAACTTCCACCAAGCTAATCCGGTATCTGCTTGAGTCTCCCGACCAGTGCATTCTACGATAAAGTCGGCTAGCGCCTGCCCTTTTATTGCTTGGCGAGGTTGGAAGTGTATGTCATATTCGCTTAATTCAATGGCCCATTTCGTTAAGCGTCCAGAATGTTCTGGTTTCTGTAGTATTTGTCGTAGGGGCTGATCTGTCAAGACATCCACTGAGTGGGCTTGGAAGTAAGGTCGTAACTTCCGAGTCGCCATCACCAAGGATAGAACTACTCTTTCGACTAAGGGGTATCTTACTTCGGTATCTAGTAGAACTTTGCTCACATAATAGATGGGACAGTCCTTATCTCCTTCTCTTCTCAGTAAGACTGCACTTACGGCCTTCTCTCCTACGCCGAGATACATGAAGAGATGGTCTCCATTTTGTGGCCGAGACAATAGTGGCAACTCTTTCAAGTAATCCTTCAACTGCTCAAAAGCACTATTGCACTCTTCTGTCCATTTGAAGTCTTTTCCGGCTCTTATTGCTTTGAAGAATGGCAAGCTTCTTTCAGCTGATTTAGACAAGAAGCGATTCAAAGCAGCTATCCTCCCTGTCAACCTTTGAATCTCCTTAACAGTACTGGGTGGTCTCATGTCCAGGATGGCTTGGACCTTCTCGGGATTAGCTTCTATCCCTCGATTAGTGATCATGAATCCCAGGAATTTTCCGGATCTCACCCCAAATGAGCATTTATTGGGGTTCAATTTCATTTCGTACTGCCGCAACACGTTAAACACCTTTGTCATTTTCTCGGCGTGAGACTCTTCCCTTTGGCTTTTTATAATCATGTCATCAACATAAGCCTCCATGGTGTTGCCCAAAAGGTCTTTGAATACCTTGTTCACCATGCGTTGATAGGTTGCCCCTGCGTTTTTCAGACCGAACGGCATTACTCGATAGCAATATGTTCCACTGTCGGTAATGAATGAGGTTTTTTCCTCATCTTCTGGATGCATCATGATCTGGTGGTATCCTGAAAAGGCATCTAAGAAGCTAAGCAATTCATATCCACAAGTTTCGTCTACCATCTTGTCGATTCGAGGTAGCGGATATGAATCCTTGGGGCAAGCCTTGTTCAAATCTGTGAAGTCTACGCACATCCTCCATTTTCCGTTGGCTTTCCTCACCATTACAACATTAGCCAACCATTCGGGATAATTCACTTCTCTGATAAATCCTACCTGCAATAACTTTGAGATTTCTTCATTTATGATCCGCTGTCTTTCCGGAGCAAAATTCTTCTTCTTTTGCTTGATTGGTTTTGCTCCTGAGACTATGTTTAACTGGTGACAAGCGACATTGGGATTAATCCCGGGCATATCCGCGGGGGTCCATGCGAAAACATCAGCATTTTCCTTCAGGCACTGAATTATTTCTTCTTTTGCTTTTTCAGACAGATGACTCCCCACATACACCACCTTAGTTTCATCTTCTCTATCTACTTGAACTGGTTCCATCTTTTCATCAGGTTCTGGTTTAGGCGGTTTTTCAATCGTAAGGGTTTCCTTCCTTTGAATCCCTTTACATGTGGTGGACGCGATATTACATGTCCTAGCCTTCTTTTGATCTCCTCTCACTTGTCCGACACCACGGGGGGTTGGGAATTTCATTAACAGATAGCACGGATGTACGACCGCTCTCATATCATTCAACAATGGTCGTCCGAATATCATGCTATATGCTACCGACGTTGCCTTTACCACCATAAATAACACCTGTCGAGTGACACATTTCGGGCTTTCCCCCAATGTCACAGGCAGCTGAACTGCGCCTTCGACCTTCACTTTTTCTCCTGAGAAGCCATACAATGGTGTAGGAACTGGCTTCAGTCTATCATTCGAGATGTTCATTTTCTCAAAGCAACTCCAGTATATCAAATTCACCGAACTTCCATTATCAACCAGGATACGACTTACTGGATGCTTTGCTATCACTGCCGAAATCACCATTGGGTCATCATGGGGGATCATTACATCTTCTCTATCGGCTGGCGTAAAAGTGATGGGCTCCTCATCATGCTTTTCTTCCATTACCGAGTTAACTTGATAAGCTTGCCGAGCGTAAGACTTTCGAGACGAGGAAGATGAACCAGCCAACGATTCGCCCCCGGATATCACATTAATAGCAGGCCCTGTGGGTTCATTGTCCTCTTCTCTATCCCTTCTATCTGTTCTCCTGTCATTTTCTCTCCTGTTACCATCATTCTGCCTTGCAGTTCCCCTATTTCCACCTCTTCTGTCTCTAGAGTTGTCTCTAAAGTAATTTCCTCTGCCTCGTGCAGGATAAGTGTTCTTGTTGCTTTTCCACACAAACTGATTTATCTTTCCATCACGTGCTAGCTGCTCCAGCTGATTCATTAAATCCCTACATTTTTCTGTTGGATGCCCATGTGTGGAATGGTAGTTACAGTAAGAGTCTGTGTCACGGCCCAGAACCCCGGATGCTTTCCTTGGGAACCGTATAAGACCTGATCCCTCAATAGCAGCTAATACGGAAGTTCGAGACTCAGTAAGCGGGGTATAAGCGGTATACTTCATTGTAGAGGTTTTGTTAACCCTCCTCGACTGACTAGAGGATGCTTCGGGGACTTCTCTTCCTCGTTTCCTTCCTTCCTTAGATTCTCCATTACCCACCATTTTCATTACTTCTTCTTAGGTGACGTATTTATTGGCTCGGGAAAGTAGGTCCGAAATTGTAATGGGCTGGTCTAATGACAGGGACTCTTGCAGTTTTTCAGACCTTGTCCCTTGTAACATGGCTGCCACAGCTATACCAACTTGTAAGTCTCGCACTTCCAGAGTAGCGTCTCTGAATCGATCGACGTAACTCTTCAACGACTCCTTAACTCCTTGCTTGAGAGTAAGTAAATAAGTTGGTTCTTTCCTTCTCTGACTATTCACTGCGAACGCCTGAAGAAACTCATTTCGGAGTTGGTCAAAAGAGACAATAGACCCCTCAGTCAGGTTATTAAACCACTTCATTGCATGCCCGGTGAGAGTTAGAGAAAAGGCCCTGCACATTATTTCATCTTCCCATCCATGTAGTAACATCAATGCTTCATAATTCTGCATATGATCATAGGGGTCTGTCTTTCCTGTGTAGGTAGCCATCTGTGGCATCTTGAATTTTGGCGGTAAGGGTTTCTGCAAGATGGTCGTGCAAAACGGTACTCTTCTCCTCTGGCTCTCCTCTGCGGACACCAATTTTTTCTCTTCGAGCACCTGTTCTATCATTTTCTTCATATCAATTGGGGGAGTGATTTGATTTCTGGCGTGAGATGAATCGGGCAGGTCCTCGGCAACTATTTCCTTTCCTTTTCCTTGAGGCGCTTCAGTTCGAGCCATTTGTGTACACCAAGTGGGATCGAATTCTGATCCGGCTCCCCAAATGCTTAGGTCATCGTCACCGTTCCTTCCGGCACCTCCGATACCAGCAGTATTTGTCAAATCATGGTGGTGGGCGGAAGACCCTGCCGCCCGGTCGAAACCCTGTCGCCATGGTACCTGCCGCGCAACATTAGACTCCTGTCGCCTGACATCCGGCACCTGCCGCCCGACGCCAGACACCTGTCGCCTGACCCCTTCCGCGGGTTCGAGATTTACGGCCTCATCAGCCTCCCGCTGGGTCCCTGCGACAGGCACTCCGCTCCCCAGTCCTGTCGCATCCTCTTCTACGAGAAGGTTCTCCTGTCACAGCGGAGGATTCACCGCTGTCGCATCCTCCGGTCGCCCATCAGCACGGGGCGGAGCCCCTCGACTTGTTTCTCCCACCAAATTCTGTACAGCCGGCGGCAGACCCAATGTCGGGAGGACCCCTTTGAATAAGTCTACCATGGCTTTCAACGCATGGGTCGTTTCTTCACTCTGCCGCCTTAGGGCCTCGAATTCGGCTATAGATACAATCATCCTCTCATCTTCTCTGTTCACCTGATTTCTATGGCGTATTGGCTGTTCAGGGGAACTCACGGAATTCTCATCACTGCCTGTTCTCACGTTAGTAGATCTAGTTCTCACCATCTTAAGAAGTTTAATTGGCTTTTATACGATTCCCACAGACGGCGCCAATTGTTGTTGTACAAAACAACAATAAAGATATGCTGACGTAAATGGTCATAATCTGTCTCCACGTGTCCTCCAGAAGCTTGTGTAAAATAGTAAAAAGTCAGAGGGACGCAGGGGTGGTTCCCTGCGTAGACACTCCGATGCTTAAGTCAGCCCTCAGTTCTTAGGTATTGGGAAACGTAAAAGCCAGTCGTCAGCAAAAGTTAAGAATAGAATTATACCTGGGGCCTATTTATAGGCGAATATTCAAGATTTGATACCAAGAGTTTGTTTCCCAATAGGATGCATCTTCCGTGGATCTCGGAGTTGACACGAGCCTGTCGCCGGCGAGAGACCCTATGGCGCGACACCTTTTCGGGCGGCAGAGGCCTCTCGCCAAGCGAGAGGCGAGTGGCCACGTACCGCCTTCGCGATAGAAGGAGTCTGTCGCCTGCGACAGATACTCTGTTGCAGACTAGCTTCTCTCGCCGTAGGCCGCGTGTCTCAATGACCGTGTGCCGCGTGGGGCCTCCAATGATCTTTGGGCTTGGCCCAGTGTAGATGAACTTTTGCCATATCAGCATTGATTCTTCATCTACAACCTACCTCCATACATAATTTTATCTTCCATTAAGAGAAGTTATTATTACATTGACCATTATTGGGTTTTTTTTTTATGAATTTATTTCCAAATTTACCCCCACCACTATTGTTTTAATAATTTTTTTATTTTCATATAAATTTAGAGCCATATACTCCAATGGTGTACGTTCAACAACTCTCTAGACTCTAGGTCGTTGACAAGAGGTAAAGGTTTGTTTATAATAAGTTAATTATATACTTCTTATTTGTGTTATCATGCATTTGAATCTTTCTATGTTTCTCAAAAGTGGAGTTTGGTATGGGGGTTCAGAAACTTTGATAATCACCTAAAATAAAGGGTTATCTATAGTAAAATATTATGTTATATTATATATTATCTTGTATGGTTCATAAACTTTTCCAAAGTATAATATATCTAGAACTAATGAATTGGATAAATTGGATGTGTGTGTGTGTATATATATATAGTGAAGTTTATAGGAATCATATATATATATATATATATATATATTATAAAACAGAAAAGATGCATACATGTAAAATAAGCTTACATAAACGTTGACATATACATTTTTATTGAACGACACGTAAGCGAGGAGATACATAAGTGAATTGAAAGTTATCAATTAATTAACCACTTTCAATTTTTTCTCCTATAAATACTCACATTGTTTTTTAATGATACTCAGGTTTCTTTTTTTTTTTAATTGATCACTTCCAATTTTTCTCCTATAAATACTCACGTTGTTTTTTAACTATACTTACATTTCTTTTTTTTAACTGATCATATTCCCTTAATAACTTCAAAGATTCCTTCAACATATCTCTTCTATCTTTTCTCGTCTCTAATCTTAATCTCTGGATATATACATATATATATATATATAAATATATATAGTATCTAACCCATTTAAATATAAAATTAATTATCAAATATATTTAACAAAATTAAAATAATTAAGCATAAATTGTTATCTAATTAATATTAACATTATGAAAGTAAAAAATGAAAATATATCACTTATCAAATTTAAAATATTTTAATAAATTATCTAGAATCTTATAACTTAAAAATTATCTATTTTGACAAATTTTAATAATTTAACTAAAATCTAATCACTTCAAATAAAAAAATTAAAATATTGTCTAATTTTAAAATAATTAAGATATTATATGATTTCTAATCCATTTAAAAATAAAATTAATTCTTTAATACATTTAAGATAATTAAAATAATTAAGTATAATTTTAAAAAAATGAGTAAATAGTACAAATTTTAATCCGTGCATTGCGCAAGTTCATAATATAGTTATATAGTATTTTCAATATAATTAAACTACACGTCTCATTTTAGGAACTTTAGTCAATTTGTCGGTATTGGTTACAAAAATTTAGATTTAAAAATACCGATTTTTTAATTACATCCAAGAGGAGTTTAATTAATCCAATTAATTAGCACTAATCTTTAATCATTTAGAAGTACAATATTTCAAGTTTCGAGTTAGAAGTTCAAATATCTTTAATCATTAAGTACACTAATAATGATACTTTATAAAGAATATGAAAAATATAAAAACAACTATAAGTGTACGCATAAAATATGCTAATAAATGTAATTAAATATTCAAAATTATGGGTATTAGTTTGTTCCATAATAGAAAATGGCATTTGAGGTACATCTAATTCGAATTTCTCACAAGCTTATAAAACTTAAGAGATTAATTAACCCAATTGTCAACTTTGTACAATACTGTGAAACATAGCATTCACATCATCCACAATAAATTAAGATATTATGTTTCAAAATATTTAAAATGTTACTAATCAAACATTGAAATACAATTAAAATTAATTAGGTTTATATTTGATGTTTGTTAGTATATATATCTCTTATTTTTAGTTACATTAGTGTAAAAATCTTATATAATGTTATTGAATCATATCATGATACTTTACTAATTAAAAAATTTAAGAATATTTATTTTTCAAAAAAACAATTTTGTAATTTATCAATGAATGAAGTGGTGTGTTATGAATAACTGACAATGTATAAAATTTATTAGTAACTAAGTAACAATATATCGAATATAAATCCAATTAATTAACTATTCATTTTGTTAAAAAAATACACCTTAAAGAGAGGGAGGAAGCATAGTGGGAATTATATAGGAAAAAAATAAGAAAGAATCTAAGCTTAATCCTATCATTCTATGCCTGTCTAGTTAGAATCTAAGCTTAATCCTATCATTCTATGCCTGTCTAGTTAAATGATGTTGCCAACATTTTCTTAATCTAAAATTTTATTAAGAAAATCTTTTTGACAATACCCTCACCAATGTATAGATTAGGTTTCTTTTCTTTTCTTTTCGATTGTAACATTTTTCTATTGTTTTTTGAACAAAAGATTTTGTTATGGTTAAGACACACATGTGTTGACACATGGAAAAGGCTCACCACTTCAATGATGGTTGGCACAAGACATCAAGAAACTTTGGCAGTGGAGGGGTCCTCTCTAACGAAGTTTTCTTCCCTTTGCTACTTGTCAAGATCAATTAGTACAAGTAATCTTAGCTTAAGTTGAAACGTCTAATTTTCTTGGGGGCAAACTAGCATTTGGCTAAGTTAAAAGAACATTCTTTCACCTAATTGATATTCTTGATATTGCAACAATATTTAAGTTCATTATCCTTGATTGATTTTAATCATAAAATAAAAAACTTGAAGTTTCGAGTGAATTCAAATTTGAATTTTAAATTATGTTTCTTGACTCATTGTATCTACATAAAATATTGTCATTACCTAATACCATCATCATAAAAGAATGAGAAAGGATTAATCCCTTTTAAGATTTTAAATATAAATCAATGCAACCTAGGAATGATTAACTATAAGGATTGGAACCAAAGGACATATAAACTTATTGATAATATTGGACAGTTTTTATATATTATGGAATCAAAGTTCAAGACTTAAATAAAGTAATAACTCTCTTTTCTTTGGTTTGTACATATAGATAGATTCAAATTTTCATAATATTTAGGTAAGTTATCTTACTATAATAATCTACTACATACTCTCCTTAATCAAATGTATTTAAATTATAGGGTAAGCAAACTAATCAATATTAATTAAAAAAGTACTTAACATTTGAAAAGTTGATTAAATTATAAATATATATTTTTCGTTCAAAGAATGAGTTCAAGTCATCTTTCAAAATGAAAAATAGTAATTCAAACAAAACCAAGTGAGATATATATTTTAGAATTTATATATGATACACTGATAATGTATAGTTTCTATACATTATCAATATATAAAAGATTGACACATCATCAATAAATTCTTATCAGCAAATTGAAAAAAAAATATTTGTATTTATTTTTAAGATCTTTACATCATTTTAATTTACATATTAATGAGATATCAATCTTTTGTGTATTAATAATATATAAAAACTATATACTTTGAGTACATCATATACCATATATTCTATGCCAATTATGAACAGAAGGCAAGAAGAAGAGAAAGCAAAGTTGTGTTGTTTTCAAAGGTTTTTCTAAGAGGTGGTTAGTGCTTGACAATGACAAACCATGGCATACCACATCAAGCATTCAAGCAAAGAACAGTGCATGTTAATCAACTATTGTGACTTGGAAAAGAAAACCCATTGTCTCTTAACCATTTTCACTTGACTAAAGGCTAAATTCAGAAAAAAGAAAAGAAGAAAACTTGTTAAAGAACTAAAGATAAGTAATTAATTTTATCAATCATTTTGGTTTCATCTCCAACACATCAAGAAAAAAAAAGGTTAATTTTATAAAAGGATAATAAATTCTTATATATTTAAATAAAAATCTCGCTTTCAAACTCATTATCATTATTATTATCATTTGCATAAATTATTTTATAAAATTGATGTGACCTTATACCTTAACTTTTAAAAATATTAAACCTCGTAATACTTTCAATCTATGTTAAAATAAATAAATAAATATAGATGTAAAACTCCCTGAACAAGTTTTGAACAAAAGATTATTGATGATATGATAAAAAAATTTGTCTTTTATTAATTTTTTTATTATCGCTAAAAAATATAAAAGTCGTCACCGACATCTCATTAAAATAACAAGCCTCTTTACTCCATGGAAGAACAATAGAAATAGAAATGACTAACAAAGATTTTCTTTGCACCCCACTTTGCAAATATTGCATGAATTGAGAGCATGCACTCATAATGATTCATGTTTAGAAAAATCTTAACCTTTGAAATCTTAGTTTCGCTTTGTTATCATTATAAAAGTTTTTTTTTTTTTTTGCTTTTTCTCTTTCAATCAACTCATAATAACCTTCAAATTTCTAACTTCTCATCATCAATCTTCCAGTGGCATGCATGTTTTGTTTAGAAAATCTCTTACATATAGAATTAATCTTTATTTTTAAACATTTCAACCAATCATACTTTTTAAGAGTTTGTTTCTTATATAATGATAATAAAATTTTTTAACACCAGGAGTGAGATTAATAAATTGTTATATTTTTTGAATTAGTTTTTTTTAATATACCTTAAGAGGTATGTATAGACCTAATAAGTCATGTTTATAATTTGTGTTCGTGTCATGTAAAATCGTGTTTGTGTTATATAAAATATAAAAATTTTATGTCAAAATTCGTGTCGATGCTAAAAACACAAAATCTTTTTTTTTTTTAGTTTTTATCATATGCGTATATAATTTTTACTTAATTTTAGTTATTGTCTTTTATTTTGTTTTTATGTTGCATAATCGTATCATGTCTAAAGTTGTCAATCTCATCTATATAATCTAAAGCCTCCGCTAATGTCATGTGAGATAATTTTTATCTCTCAAATTAAATTCTTTTGAAAAAAAACAATCCTAATACCATACACCCCACAAATTCTAAAAATTATGGTATCTTATAAGTTATAGCTAATTGAAAATAGATAATTATTTCATACACCGCTAGTGGAATTTTATTACTTTACAAGTGGGGTTCTGCTTGTGGAGTAAAAAAATTTCATCGATGGTGTATAGAATAATTATCAATTTAAAATACATGTTTCTCTCTTTTTTAGATATATTAGACTCAACTCATCTTTCATTCGAATTCGCTTTCTTACTATATGTCGACGTTTTAGAATTTAATTTTAATTTTGCAAATTTTCTATTTA
This sequence comes from Heritiera fomes, assembly GCA_032173925.1. NCBI lineage: Eukaryota > Viridiplantae > Streptophyta > Magnoliopsida > Malvales > Malvaceae > Heritiera > Heritiera fomes. Next base: position 4,893,330 of record JAPDPM010000023.1, on the reverse strand, counting down.
GATAAATTTTCGTGTAATACATGTTTTATACGAGGCAACAGAATGTTAAAAATTTATTTACAAAAATATAAATTTTTAATCAAGTAATATGCGGTAAATTAGAAAAAAAATCCATCTGAAAATATCTTAAAAAATAACAGTATATATTCCCTAATTTTGCGTTTTTGTTTCAGCCCAAGAGTGGGTTCTAAAAGGAAAGAAGAGCCCTTCAGCCACCTTCCTCAACTTAGGCACAAAGAAGACCATGTCACGATAGTGTGTCTTGAATACAAAAAAGCTTGCAGCTCAGGATATTTGAATAACAAGTCGAGTTAAAGTCAAACATTTTTATATTTGATTCGAGCAATCTGTAAGTTTAATAAAAAAAAATTTTAGTATATTTTTTATATTTTATTATTTATTTATCATTTTATCCTCATAATATATAATAAAAAAATAAATCAAATTTATTGAATCAAATTTAAGTTCAAGCATCAAAAATTAAACTCAATCATTTGAATCAATCTCCAAATTTAAAGTTTTCGAATCAAATCAAGTTTAAACTTAAAATTGAATTGTTTCGACTTGGCTTGATTACACCATAATCAACGTCTATCTGGTTTCCCTGGTTGCCTATTTACTGTATAATTCTGAATCTGCTATGCTCACTATTCACTGAGCTACAGAAGTTGCCAGTTTCCTTTTAGGTCGAGTCGAGCTAGGAATTTTTGACTATTATAATCTCTATGATGGATCATCTGAGTAGCAAGGCTCATTCTGGGACTCATTAATTGGATTAAAACAATCATCTGATCCATTAACATATAGCTGCCTTAATCGCCAGTTTCAAGCTGATGAGATTTTGGTGCTATGAATCTATTTGTGGCACTTAGTTGACGTGTTCCTTGTAATGTCTACTTATAGATGATGATGCCTAAAGATTACATGACATGAAAGACTAACGGCAACCTGTTGGCAGACCCCTTGATTAAAAATGAGGAAAGCAACCTGTTGACTTGAACAGAGGTTTGCTTTCTATTTTTTTTTTGTCATACCGACTTCATTTTTTTTTATGCAAAAGTTTCTGGTGTATGGTCAGGGCATATTTCTTGTCGGCAGTGAAAATTGAATCTAAACCGTACAAGCGAAATGGATAATCATTCAACCTACCCCAGTTGGCTTACTGACTTCATCATTTGTTTTCAGCCGGCAGATTATATTTCCGTCAGGGAACACAAGGCAATGGCAATAAGAATGGAACAGGAAAACAGCTGCCAGTAAAATCTAACATAGAAATGCATCCAAAATTAATACACATTGAGTTTCTCATCATTATACTTCTGTTCTTTAACATGTTTTCTTAGGTATTTAATCCAACATGCTGTCCTTAGCAACTCTACAACTTTCATAGCTCGATCAATGGATAACAGGCTTCAGAGGATGTGCTCTCAGGTTTGACAAGTCAAGTGCGGAATCAAGCTCTTCATCCAGTTCACCAACAACACTTCTGCAGGAATTAAAGGATAGAAGTTATGGAACAGCTTATAGCATGCATATAAGGAAGTTATCCAAGCTAACAAATGCAAATGCAGAATGATGAATAGAAAAGGTAGCCGAAAGGTGACATACATGTTGTCGCCTCTTATTATGTACAAACCCAACACAAGTTGCTGGACACCTTCCTGCGAATTTCAACTCAGAATTAAAAAAAGAAAAAAACTACGAAGGGTTCAAATTATATTATATTTAGGGACAAAAAAAGAAAGAGGGAAAATGCATAAGTAAATAGATTACATTTGTCATCGTATTATGATAAAGATAAACCTTTTGCTTATCCAATAAACTAGGTGATTAGAGATTAAAGGAACAAATAATAAATGGATGCCTGTTGAATAATAACACAAACCTTGGTGGAGTACACGCGTTCATGAGATTCATCAAGAATGATATTTGTGGCCTGATCAAAGCCTTTTAAAACTCCCTGTATATATGAGAGAAGACAAGCAAAGGAGTTGCAAGTTAGTATCTCTTTGAAAGGAAAAGAATTAAGAATTAGGCAAATAAATAATATCTTACTTTAAAAGATTAAAAATGTATAACAAGAATTCCTTAACATACCACTATGTTGCGTCCATCATTGGTAATGACTGAGATTGTTTCTGCACATAAAGGAAATGTTTCAGCGGGAGAGAGAGAGAGAGGATAAATAATGCCAAAGCCAAAATAACTTTGACCAAATATGCCAATCAAGAATATAAGGAACAGAAAAGGAGTTTAAAAGTTGACATGTATTCATCCCCATTGTTCATTTTCCTTTAGATGATATACTTAAACATGAAAGAAAGAAAGGGGGAATGAAAGTACGCTTACGATCTACAAGAGACTCAAGCCCAGGGCCAGTTGACATTTTGAAGCTTTGAAAAGCAGTAAATTTGATTAGCAAGACGGGATGACAATTTTCTGCACAAAGAGAAAATGAAGATATAAGTTCCTGAATACAAATTCAAGCACAGTTAAGTAGATAAGACAAATTACAAGAACACAAGTATAAGATCCCAGCATGGTATCTCCATTAATTCTATATATTTTATGAAAGAATGGAAGGCCTACACAAAAATTCATTGAAAATAACATAGGGACAAATACATCATTACTACTCAAACTCTCACAAGATTTCAGTCTACACCTGATACTTAACTACCCATAGGTCTCAATGCTAAAGTTCTCCAAGAATTCCTCTTAGTTACATTAAACAAAAATTCATTAATAGATCCAACTGTGTGAGGCAAATAGTAAGTGAGGACAAGAGCCTAATAAGACCAAAATTCAATATGCTGTTGGTTGACACAAATTGAAGCCACCACACATGTAATAAATTGAAAAAAAAATCGAAAATTTTGAGTTATTAACAGTCCAGTGCATCTTTTTCTTTGAGATAGAAAGCTCCATAAGTGAAATGAAAACCTGGCAGTAATGCTTAACTTAAACTTTAGTTTCCACAACCTAGGCTAACCACATGATTCTTCTCATAATCTCATTGTATCTCAGGAACATTTTTTTACATACTGTTCAATCTAAATTTGTAGCTTCAAACTGAATAACATTAAAAAAAGTTCTTCGCTTGATAAAAGTCTCAAACTTTTAAACATATTATTCAAAACAAAGCCTAATTCAGAAGCCAACAAACCTTATTAAACAACAAGAAAAACCCATTACTATAGATAAACAAAGCAAAAGGGATCAAAACTTGAACATCAACCTAGATTTCAAAACCACTCATTTTAACAAACCCAGGTCTCAAAATCCCATCTTTCATCAGATTAACAGTTCAAAACCATAAATTAATATAAAAAAAATCTTTTAAGAAGCAACAATAAATCATTAAAATGTAAATAAAAACAGAAAGTCTAACAGAGAGAAGCTCAAACCTGAAAATGGAGCAGCTTAAGAGGTCAGCTAGGAACCGAATCGGGTCGGGTTTTTCAGAGTATGTCGGCTGAGCTAGGGTAGAGAGAGGGAAGAAGAAGATGGATAGTGAGAGTATTGACGGTTTATACGAGTGTGGCTCCTATTTGAAAGGTAATGACGTGGCGAAATCCTTGCTGTAGATTACTTTAATGACTTGGTGTTTCATCTTCCGGTTAACAGGCTCCTACTTAATTGATTGCATTTTTTTCGTTTCAAAAGTAGCTTTTATTTTTTTTTAATTTGAATGATAAAAAAAGATAAATCTATTATTTATTTATTTAATATTTGATTATATTGTTATTTTAATTGTAAATATCACCATTACGAGGTAAGCAAATCAAATTAAGATAATTTAATAATAAGTTTGAATTTAATTCAATTCAAAACTCAATTTAAGTTTGATAAAATTTTAATTTTTATAAATTCAAACACGATTCAACAAAATATTTTAATTATTTAAATGTGAATATTCGTTTTATAATTTTTTAATTATATATTATAAAAATAAAATAACAAATTAATAATTAAATATTAAAAATATATATTAAAAATTTTGATTATAATTGCAAATAACTAGAGCAAATATTAAGAATTTTGAATTCGATTTTCAATTTGATACGTTATTTGGGTAACTTAAAAAATAAATATATCTAATTCAAATAATTCATAAATATATTTTCTTATTTACATTTCTACTCACAGATTTTGCATGAAAATATTTTATTTACTATTTAAAGAGGAAAAGGAGTGATAAAAAATTTATGTAGTTTAGTATTCATCATGGGCCCTCCTCCTCTATACAAGGCGCTAAAGTTGGATTGACCCCAACACAAATATCCCATTTGCTACATTATTTTATTTCATCGGATTAACTGGTTAACCGTTCTTAACTGTAAACTGAAAAAAAAGGAGCCAAATCCATGCCTGTCCGAACCTTAAACGTCCTCGTTTCATAGATATTTTCGAAAGTTCCAAACAGTGAATTGGAACTCAAAGATTAGTTGAAGAGAACAAAACAGTGAGAGCACGTTAAAGGGAGTTCAAGAAAGAACTTCTCAGACAGAGACAGATTGCATTGAAGCATTGTGGAAAGAAAGAAGTTGAAGGCAGAGAAAAATGGTGAATGCAATTATTCATCGTCAAACTTCACCACTGCTTCTCTTTCAATGTTGTTCATCTTCTTATTCTTCTTCTCCTCCTCATATCCCCAGGTATCATCCATTTTTCCTAATTGATGAGGTTTTTTATATGGATTTCTTCTTCTTTTTGTTGCTTCCCATGAGCAAGGATCGCATTTTTCGTATAATTTATTGTTTTTGTGTTCTGGGTTTCATTCATTTAGCTTAATTATTGGGTTTTCATTGAGCTTTTCTGGAAGTTGAGAAACCATGAAGGAGAAATGGTATTCTGGATAGGTTGTAAAATTGTTGACGTTGATGCTTGTCATACTTGAGCTATTGTCATTAATTATGAGAAAAATTTGGGAACCTGTTTAACAAAGAAGAAAGCTGACAATAGCTTGCCAATTATATATGAATTTTGGTATTGATTTTATGCAGGTAAAGAAATTACTGATCCCAGCCTTTCATTTGAATCATTAAACAAGTTTTAGCCTGTAAAAAACTTGGATTTTGTAAAACCGTACAATACATGTTATTTCTAATGTCTATATGTAAGTTGTAACCCCTATTTGACTTCATTGCTTTGCCATTGCAGGGGATTGCCTGGAAAGCTAGTGTTGAAATGCTCCAGTAAGAGTCTTCCCTCGAGTAAAGTTGTTGCAAATCATATTGCTTCGGGTCTTGCAGCGTCATTGTTATTTCTGTCTCAAACAAATCAGGTGAGTTGGTTTTCTTTCTTCTATTTCAAGTGATTTTATCAGTGAGTTTTACTTTGAAACATAGTTAACACTTGATGAAAACTAAGGTCCCATCCCTTTTTGTTTAATGTCGGATTTCAAATTATATGAAGAGGCTTGTCTGATCATTCTTTGCTTCTCTGATATCTGGTCATAAAAGCTTCTGTTGTGTACCAAATCCCTACATATGGCAATACTGTTAAGACTAGATGTTCAAATCTAGTGTTTTCCAATTTAAAGATCATGATCATTCTGGAACACTTGGTTGTTTCATCCTCTAAAAGTTTCCCTCTTGTGGAAATGCATTGCAGTTCTGTCATTATAGATTTGAATTGTGTTGAATTTGCAGGAAAAGCTCATAGGCATCTCATCCAAACTAAACTTTTCCTGAGAGAGTTTGTTTGTGTGCCAAACAATACAAGAGCATCGCAATGCGGTAGAGACTTATTTATGTTTTATATTTAATCCCCTTTCATTGGCAGGTTCTTGCAGCTGACTTATCTCATCAAAATAGCATCTGCCAGCTTGCAAGTGCCACCGATAATAAGCCGATTCTTCCTCTCGAAGCAGATTCTGGTGAAGCAAAGGGGAAGCTAATGATGATGAGAGGTATGACGGCAAAAGATTTTGACCCTGTTAGGTATTCGGGAAGGTGGTTTGAAGTAGCATCACTCAAACGTGGATTTGCCGGACAGGGTCAAGAAGACTGCCATTGCACTCAGGTAAATATTTGTAGGTAGATACAGTACTAATTTGGAGTGAAGATAACCCTTTTTAGGACCAATAAAGAACTTCATTTCTCTTGCCTATAGTTTTTGATTGACAGAAGCTTGAACCATTTCAATCATCCTTGGCTTCTTGATTGTCCATGTAATACGTTTGCCTATGGCTAGTTAGTTTTGACATTTGGATTCGATTACAATTTGCCCATTACCATATTAGGTTGGAGCGAGCAAAAATGAAAAAAAACTAGTTTTGTCAGAATTGGAACCAGTACTATTTGCTTATCTGATCTTCAATTCATTACTGTAGCTTCATCCTGTGAAAACTTCTTCAACTCTCAAAATCTGATTTTGAAAACTATGTTGTAATCTATTAATTTGCAGGGTGTTTATACTTTCGACATGAATGCACCTGCTATCCAAGTTGATACCTTTTGCGTTCATGGAGGGCCAGATGGATACATAACCGGAATAAGAGGAAAGGTTCAATGCCTTTCAGAGGAAGATGTGGTGAATAATGAAACAGATTTAGAAAAGCAAGAGATGATTAAGGAAAAGTGTTACCTTCGGTTTCCTACATTGCCTTTCATTCCCAAAGAACCTTACGATGTGATTGCCACTGACTATGACAATTTTTCCCTTGTCTCCGGAGCAAAAGACAGGAGCTTTATCCAGGTAACTGCATGCACGGTATATTCATGAAAGATTACATAAAATATTAATCATAAATCATTAAGAATACACGCTATGTTAATCTTTGTCTTGGACTTAACCAAGTAGTTCAAGAACACTGATGCGGATGGACTGCAAATAGTTTCTTACATGCTTTTAACAAGCAGGTTGCAAAAGTAGTACTGGTTTTCAACTGATTTATCGCCATGTTTGCTGCAACTATAGCTCAAATCTCAGAGTAATCTACTCGTTGATGTCAGTTTTTTAGCTTAACTTTTCGATATGTGCATTACAACTTCATAAGCCTGTCATTGTTGTTTCAGATCTACTCAAGGACACCAGACCCTGGACCCGAGTTCATCGAGAAGTATAAAGCATACTTGGCGAATTTCGGATACGATCCAAGCAAAATCAAGAACACCCCACAAGACTGTCCAGTGATGTCCAACAGCCAGCTAGCTGCTATGATGTCCATGTCTGGAATGCAACAAGCTCTAACAAACCAGTTTCCAGATCTAGAACTGAAAGCTCCTGTTGCACTTAACCCTTTCACAAGTGTATTTGACACATTGAAGAAGCTAGTTGAGCTTTACTTCAAATAGATGTCTAAACATCTTCAATAACCTCCATTTCTTCTCTGTATTTCAGCTTAAAGTTATAGAATACAATAGACATTTTCTCTCATTGGTGTGTCTTCCCTGCAAGTTGTCATATAACTTATTTTTCTTCGCATATTTCCCTCCTATCAAATAGATTTAATAATCGTCTATCTATTCCATATTAAATCACGTAAAATACAAAAATTTTCAAATTACAATTATACACTGCACATCAAATTTCAACATTCAGTCATATATATATAATTTTTATCAAAAATTTTTTTTTATCATTTTTGTGTTTTTGTATCGTTTGTATATTATGTTACTATATGGTGTAAAATTATCAAATACATTGTTAAGTTCAATAATTAAAAAAAAACTATTTGCAAACATAAATTATATATATGATTTTTATTTTCACTAATTTAGAATTTTAAGTTTCAGTAAATGATATTCATTAAAATTATTAACATACAAATTGGAGAGAGTAAGTAAGTTTACTAAATTCTGTTATTTGGCCAAAAAAAAGGTTCAATTATTGTAGTCCACGTGCAAGGCAAGTGACATCTCCCCTCCCTATAAAATCCCCAAAACTGGCGGGAATATCAGTCTCCTCAACTCCCCAAACCCCAAAATCCCTCCATTTCCCTCCTTTTTCTCTATCATGAACAACGGTGGCAATCCAAAGAAGCGGCCACCACCGCCGTCGTTGCACCAACCATCTCCGGCAACCAAGCACCAGGCCACGGCGCCGACGCCTGCCCCACCTCCAACTGAGGAAGATTTCGTTGATGAAGACGTTTTCTTTGACGAAACCCTCATTGGGGAAGAGGACGTGGAGTCTCTAATCCTCCGGGACGTCGAGGAACGTCAAGCTCTCGCTTCTCGTCTTTCCAAGTGGGCACGCCCTCCTCTCTCTGATGCCTACATTTCCCAGTCTTGTAGCGTTGGTAAGTTTAAAAAGCAAATCTTTTACTGTAAATGCTTGATTTTTAGGGTAGTTGAGGAAGATTTTGAGAGGTTTTTTCTTGTGGGGTTTTAGTTTTCCAGCAATTGGAGATTGATTATGTGATTGGAGAGAGTAATAAAGATTTGCTGCCTGATTCTTCTGGTCCTGCTGCCATTATCCGAATTTTTGGGGTTACAAGAGAAGGTATTTTTTCTAACGTGTTTTAAGTGATATTTGGATGATAAGAATGCTAAATACATTTTGATATTATTGTTAATATTTTTTTTTAATTTGAATGTTTTTATGGTGAATGATTGCCACATTTGGTCGCTGATATCACATTTGGAAAAAAAAATGAAATCCCTAAATTGTTCATTTTGGCAATCTGATAAATTGCTTATATTTGTAGGACACAGTGTTTGTTGTCTTGTTCATGGATTTGAGCCATATTTCTACATTAGCTGCCCTCCAGGAATGGGGCCCGATGATATATCCCGATTTCATCAAACCCTTGAGGTATTTGGTTTTACCACTTCCTCGGGTTAAACATTTGCTTTTAATAGTGGCTTTTTAATTGTTTTAATTACAATTTTTTCAGGGGAGGATGAAGGAGCTGAACAGAAATAGTAAGGTACCAAAGTTTGTTCGACGTATTGAATTGGTGCAGAAAAGGAGTATCATGTATTACCAGCAACAAAAGTCTCAACCTTTTCTCAAGATTGTAATGGCATTGCCAACCATGGTTACTAGTTGTCGTGGTAAAATTCCTGTTGCTTTTGTATGGTCCATATTTCTCTTGAGTTGCCGTTAGCCATCACTGCTTGAAATTAATTTACTGTAGTTGAAACTATTTTCTGTTTTTAATTTACTTTTTCTTTGACGTGAAACTCTTAATCATGCACATAATTGAATGTCTAGAAACCTGCATGAATTCTTTTATATTTGGAGGTTTGTTAATCATTGATGATTTCAGGCATTCTTGATAGAGGCATACAAGTAGATGGCCTTGGTATGAAGAGCTTCATGACATATGAAAGCAATGTTCTTTTTGCACTTCGTTTCATGATTGATTGCAACATCGTTGGTGGTAATTGGATTGAGATACCGGCTGGTAAATATAAGAAGACAGCAAAGAATTTGTCCCACTGCCAGTTGGAGTTCGATTGCTTGTAACCTCCTCTTTAGTCTATTATAAGAGCATTTCAACTGTCTTTTGGTATTGATTCTCTTTCCTCCTGGTTTAATTCCCTTCTCTCTTATTGTTCTTAGATATTCAGAGTTGATTAGCCATGTCCCAGAGGGGGAATTCTCAAAGATGGCTCCCTTTCGCATATTGAGTTTTGACATTGAGTGTGCTGGTCGCAAAGGTCATTTTCCGGAGCCTACTCATGATCCTGTAATCCAGGTATTGTTCATATGTTCATATTACCTATTTGGTTTTTGGGCAAAAGTATTAAGTTTGTTCTTGGGATCCTGATTTCGTGTTGGGTGAGGGATTTAACTGAAAACTAATTGGTTTTCTTTCACTATTTCTAAGGAAAATTTTTGCGTCTCTTTAGGTGGCAAATCTAGTTACTTTGCAAGGAGAAGATCAACCGTTCATCCGTAATGTCATGACCCTTAAGTCATGCTCCCCAATAGTTGGTGTTGATGTGATGTCTTTTGATACTGAGAAAGAAGTCTTGCTTGCTTGGAGGGTACTATTTTGTCTTTAAAACATTTTTGTTTCATTTTAATTCAGCATGCATAAACACAAGGTATAAATATGTGCGTGTTAGTAAATTCCTTGATAATTGATTCTTTCTGTTTCTTATTTAAGTTGTTCAAGACATGGTTTCTGTAGTTGTTAGGAGATTCATAAAGCTATTTACTGATTCATCTTTGATTCTCCCTGTATGTCATCTTCTATTCCATTTGATAAAAGCATTTGCATTGAACTGAAAAACTGAGGGAGATGCAAGAACCAGAAACCATGTGTTTTCCCAAGCCAAATATAAAGCTTCCTTTCTTCCATTTACCTGATTCCACCTATAGAAATCATCAGAACAGTATGAATGAGTTTACTTCCAGCAACCTATTTTTAAAGTCTTGATAAACTCTTAAGCTATGATATGATCAATTTCCTTTTTATTTAATCTGTTCCTTGAAAAGTGTTGTTCCACTCATTATTTAATAAGCAGGTTTTTCTTGCAGGAATTTATTCGTGAAGTGGACCCTGATATTATAATTGGATACAACATTTGCAAGTTTGATTTACCATACCTTATTGAGGTATAGAAAATCTGAATTTCTGTTTATTTTCCATGAATGTTACTGCAGCAAAGATTTCTATTTGGTTCATTATTTTTGGATTTCCTTTTACTTGTGTAGTAGTTGGATATGCTAAATTTATGTGTTATAGATAGTTGTTTGATTGAACTACCTAAGAGTTGATTTTTTGGTTAACAGAGAGCACAAACATTGGGAATAGCAGAATTCCCTACGCTTGGCCGTATTAGGAATAGTAGGGTCCGTGTCAAGGACACAACCTTCTCTTCAAGGTAAAGGATCTGTTATGCTTGTTACTGTTGTAATTGCTGCTATACTTGGACTTATTTTCTGCTAAAATTTCGGTCCTACCTTGTTATCTCCTACTGCAATTTCAAAGAATTATGGAGAACATGAAAAACATTTTTAAAATCCTCTCTTTCTCCCCCCTCTTACCTTCTTTTTCTTTTGAAAATATTCTTTTTTTCTTTGTCATTTCAAATTGGCACTGTTTGTTATCACATACATTACAATGGCCAAGCTAGTTGCTTTTATCGTCTCTGCAGTTTTTAGAAGTCTTTCTGCAGCACTGTCACATACATTAATTTGGCACTGTAGCGCTATAACCTGAAAGGTCATATGAGGAGCTTAATGTGTTTTTGTATTCTTCAATCTATATCCTTATTAAAATTCACACTGTCTGATTTTCAAAATATGAAATTGAAAAAGAAAACTTTGGTTTATGTTATTTACTTTAACTGCTTTTGCAAAAAGCTTTTCACTGAATTCATTGTTACTGTATTTCAATATTTTTACCTGTCATAGCATGATATGACTAGTGTGGGCTTACCTTCCAGTTTCTGGTGTTATTTATGAGTTACTTTCAAGTCTGTTTTCTGGTTATTGATGCTGGTTTTTTTACAGACAGTATGGAACTAGGGAGAGCAAAGAAGTTACTGTGGAAGGGAGAGTCCAATTTGATTTGCTCCAGGTTATGCATTCAGTTTTTCTACCTCATGAGTTTGTAGTTTTTATCTGAGTTTAGATCATTCATATTGACAGATTTGTTAATTAGCTATGTTTCTTTTATTGTAGGCTGTGCAACGTGACTACAAACTAAGTTCTTATTCACTGAATTCAGTTTCAGCTCACTTTCTTTCCGAACAGGTCAGAATTTCTCTCCTAAGACTACTACATGCTTCCATAATTATTTCCTAACAGTCAAACGTGCAGTTAGATTCTGCTAGTTGTTTCTAGGGATTAACTTCTTTCAAGGATTGTTCTGCACATGTATTTACTTTTCAATATTTGTTGTTTACTTTTGTTCATCACTCTTATCTGAAGTGAAACTCAAGTTTTGTGCTTGGTACTGCTTTCATACAGAAAGAAGACGTCCATCATTCAATAATATCAGATCTTCAGAATGGGAATGCTGAGACTAGGAGGCGTCTTGCTGTGTATTGTTTGAAGGTGCATATTTTCTTTTCAATCTAACTCGCAAAACTTATGTGCAAAAATGCTTATGGTTGCAAATTCTATAGACTTTTTTCCAGTCCCATTAGGAATGGAGAGGCTAAAGCAAACTTCCATGCACTTATTATTGAATTGAAATGTTATTAAGACTTTCCTTTTGATTGATAATTGTCAATGATTGAAATGGAGTCTTCAACTCGTTGATTGCCTAAGCCTCTTGAGACCTATGTGATAGTTGATAGTGGTTTGCATTTACTTGGTCTAGTTAAAATTGCTATCATTTAATATTTCCATATGTAAGAGCTTATAAGGTGTCCTTTGTACTAAGCCTTTGCTTCTTTTTTTTTTTACATACATAATACAGTGCATATGTATTGCTACTAGTTTTTTGAATGTTCAAGGCATGAGATGTTTGTAAATAGAGTAACAGTTATTCCCACTTCGTTACAGCTATTTTATTTGTAAGAGGTTACAAGCATCAGTTACCGCTTTCCTTCTAAAATCCTGTTATCTTTATCTTGATTTTGTAACCTTATGTAGGATCATGGCATCAGCATGCAGTATTCTACTTTTTGAGTGCTCTAGTTGAGATGGAAGACTTGACTTTAAGTCACATATGACTTAATCAGTATTCTCTTTCTTCTGTGGTTGCAGGATGCCTACCTTCCCCAGAGGCTTTTGGATAAACTCATGTTTATTTACAATTATGTGGAGATGGCACGTGTCACAGGTGTCCCTATTTCTTTTCTTCTTTCTAGAGGACAAAGCATCAAGGTCTGTATAGTTTTTTAAGTTTTTCTAGATGTATCAAGTGATTAAGAGTTCAAATTTAAGATCTTTGCTCAAAATTACCAGGTGCTTTCTCAACTTCTTAGGAAGTCTAAACAGAAAAACCTTGTAATTCCAAATGCCAAACAGGCAGGTTCTGAACAGGGAACATTTGAAGGTGCAACTGTAAGTTTGTTTTCTAATTTCCTTACCCTTTTAATTGTTTTCTATCTAAAACTGCAACTGCTTCATTAATGGATTTGATTGACATTTAGGTGTTGAAAGCAAAAGCTGGGTTCTATGAAAAGCCAATTGCAACACTGGATTTTGCATCTTTGTATCCGTCAATTATGATGGCTTATAATTTATGTTATTGCACACTGGTGATTCTCCTAAACCATTTTTATCTTTACTGTCTCATTTAGCTGTTATGTTATTTTTAGGTATGTCCTTTGCTTGGGTCACTAATTTGAGTTGAGAGGCTTTTGGGATAATTCTGATAGTGGGTCTTTTTGAAGGTGACACCTGAAGATGTTCGCAAACTCAACCTTCCACCAGAATGTGTTAACAAAACTCCATCTGGTGAAACATTTGTTAAACCAGATCTGCAGAAGGTTATATTTGTTTCAAACAATATGAATTTTGTCATATATAATTATCTTCTGTATAAATAATTGAACGTTAGATGGCTTTTATTTTATTTCTTGTTTATGAATACTTCGTATGTTTAACTGATAAGAAGTTTAAAAAATTTTCAGGGGATACTTCCAGAAATCTTGGAAGAGCTATTAGCTGCTCGAAAACGAGCAAAAGCAGATTTAAAGGTACCATAATTTTCTTATAATTTGAGTTTCTGCTTCATGTTGCTTTTGGCCCTAAATTATGCAACTATTAGCTGCTCTTCTTCTCTCTTGATCCCTATTTTGCTTCCATTTTGTTTTGACTCTTTTTTTTTATATGAATCTAGGAAGCAAAGGATCCACTTGAGAAAGCTGTTTTAGATGGTCGACAGCTGGCCTTGAAGGTAAGATCATCACTGTTTTGTTATCATCCATTTTCAGTATTGCATTCAGGGGTATATTATGCATATTTCCTTATCTTCTTTTCAATTCTTTGATCTCTTTGTTTTATTATTCTGTTTCAGATAAGTGCGAATTCTGTATATGGATTTACAGGAGCTACTGTTGCTCAGTTACCATGTTTAGAGATTTCTTCAAGTGTTACAAGCTATGGTACAATAAAATGTTTCTTATTAACAGTACTGCTAGATAACTTTTTTTTTTTGGTTAAAGTATTGCTAGATAAATTCCTTCTTTATAAATAAATTAAAAATGTATTATCCTAGTTTTGTTTGATCTAACATGTTGATTACCCTTTCAAGGTCGACAAATGATCGAGCACACAAAAAAACTTGTTGAAGATAAATTCACAATGCTGGGAGGCTATGAACACGATGCTGAGGTAAGTCATCTCAAAACCTTCAGTTGTAGTGTTTTATTATTGAAGGCTTGTACTTGAAATGTTGTAAACCAATATGCTTGATGCAATGTATGAATCAAAATGTACTGTTGACGAGATTAAACATTTGGTTGATGGTTGAAATCTGGAATCTCAAGGGTTTTTTGAAAAATTTCTTAGTTTTAGATGAGCTCATCTGTTATGAGACGGCAAGCTTCAGGAGAATATTGGCAAGGTTTGCAAGAGGTTCACTCATGGAAAGAAGAAAGTTAGTTGTGTAGCTAAGCCCTTAGTATTTTATTCCTGTTGTGTCCGGTTGTTGTTGGTGTATTTCTATTTTAATTATCAGTATGTGTCAGTTATTAATAGTTGAAATAGTGGTGTTAGTCTTGAAAAAAAATATGTCGATTCTGTGTTATTTTATTATTATTAGGGTTGTTACATATATATATACAACTGCAGAAAAGAAAATCAGGAAATCCCCTAATCTTAGGCTACAGATTTTTTCCTAAAAATCAGGGAATACAATAACTACTAAATCTCCTATATTACAGCACACAGTTTCCTAAAATAAGAAAAAACTGTTTTCCCACACTCCCCCTCAAGCCGATGAATGGATGTTATCCATTCCAAGCTTGTCAACTAGACTCTGAAAAACTGTGCTGGACAGCCCCTTTGTGAATATATCGGCTAGCTGATTCTTTGTGTGGACAAACGGAGTGCAAATCAGGCCACTATCAAGTTTCTCCTTTATAAAATGCCTGTCAACTTCTATATGCTTTGTGTGATCATGTTGTACTAGATTATGTGCAATGTTGATAGCTGACTTATTATCACAATACAATCTCATTGGACCTTCCCGCTTGATCTTCAGATCTTCCAAAATTATCTTCAGCCATGGGAGCTCACAGATCCCAAGTGCCATTGACCTGAATTCTGCTTCTGCGCTTGATCTTGCAACCACATTCTGTTTTTTACTCCTCCATGTAACAAGGTTTCCACCCAAGAATGTACAATAACCTGAGGTTGATCTTCTATCATCCACTGACCCTGCATAATCTGCATCAGTATAGGCTTCAAGACTCAATCCTCCTCCTCGTCTGAACAAAATTCCCTTACCAGCTGAACCCTTTAAGTATTGTAGGATTCTATTCACAGCCCTGCGATGAGTTTCTTTGGGATTATGCATAAACTGGCTCACCACACTAACAGCGTATGCTATGTCCGATCTAGTGTGTGATAAATAAATCAATTTCCCAACAAGCCTCTGATAATTACCTTTGTCAACTGTAGCATCTTTTGGAACATCACCTAGTTTATGATTGGGCTCTATGGGTGTGTCAACCGGCTTACATCCTAGTTTACCTGTATCCTTCAAAAGATCAATCACATACTTTTGTTGAGATATGAAGATTCCTTGCCGAGAGTGGGCTACTTCTATGCCAAGAAAATATTTCAGTTTCCCAAGCTCTTTGATCTCAAACTCTTTCACCAAACAACTCTTTAACTTTTCAATTCCTTCTATATCATCTCCAGTCACTATTATGTCATCCACATAAACCAACAAAGTTGTGACTTTCCCTGAAGCTGAATGTCTCACGAACAAAGTATGATCACCTTGGCTCTGTTTGAATCCAAGGTTCAACATAACTTTGGCAAACCTTCCAAACCAAGCTCTTGGAGATTGTTTGAGTCCGTACAACGCCTTCTTCAATCTGCATACTATTTGTTCTTCATTTGTAGAGCCAAATCCAGGAGGAAGTTCCATATAAATTTCTTCTTCAAGATCGCCATGTAAAAAAGCATTCTTGACATCAAATTGTTGCAATTTCCATCCAAAGTTGGCAGCCAATGACAATAATACTCTCACCATATTCATTTTTGCAACTGGAGCAAATGTCTCAAGATAGTCTATGCCATAGGTCTGAATATAACCTTTGGCAACTAGTCTTGCCTTATACCTTTTCAATGAGCCATCAGACTTATATTTCACTGTAAAGACCCATTTACACCCAATCGGTTTTTTTTTCTCTCGGCAATTTCACCAGATCCCAGGTTCTGTTTTTCTCTAAAGCCTCCATCTCCACCTTCATGGCATTTCTCCAATTCTCATCTCCTAGTGCCTCGAATAATGTTTTGGGAATGGTAATGCTATTAGGGTTAGTAAGAAAGGCCCTATGACTATGAAATAAGTTTTTGTAGGACATGAAAAGGTACAAAGGATGTTGGGTACAGGTCCTAGTTCCTTTCCTCAAAGCTATAGGGATGTCAAGATCATTTTCTTTTTGGGTATTGGGGACATTAGGATTGGGAGAAGTGGTTTGATTACTTACTTCAACAGTCACCGGGTTTGGATCAAATGATTGTGCTTGCACCGGTTGAGAGAATGGCCTTTTCTTTCTTGAATAAACCTGGAGTGGACAAGCATGGATTATTTTCTGTGTTATGGGTGTAGAAGGAGGATCACTTTCTACTGAAACAGGAGTAGTAGGGTCAGTAAGATCAGAATTGGATCGAACAGTTTGGATAGGGGTGGACTCAGACTAGACAGACTCGGATTGAACTGGAACGGAAGAGGACGACTTAGACATAGGCAGCTCAAGAAGGAAAGAGTCTTTATCCTTATCTTCTATGAATGTCATCTCTCCTTGAAGATAAGGATTGTGAAAGTATTGATCGTCTTCAACAAAGGTGACATCGGCGGACACATAAAATTTCCTTGTGGGAGGATGATAGCACTTATAGCCCTTTTGAGTGGATGAGTAACCAACAAAGACACACTTAAGAGCCCTTGGATCAAGTTTGCTTCTATGTTGAGAATGTACATGAACAAAGGCAACACAGCCAAATATTTTGGGAACAAGATTGTTGGTGACATTGAAGTTGGGATAGAATTTTGCAAACACTCGTGCGGGACTTTGAAAATCAAGCACCCTTGTGGGGAGTCTATTAATGATGTGAGCTGCAGTTAACACAGCTTCTCCCCAATAATTTTTTGGAACTTTTTTTTGGAAAAGAAAGGCTCGGGTAACTGCTAAAAGATGGTCATTTTTCCTTTCAGCCACTCCATTTTGTTGGGGAGTGCTAACACAAGATGACTCATGAATGATGCCATGTTGTTGAAAGAATGGAGAGAGGATTTGATTAAAATTATCTTTTGCATTATCAGATCGAAATCGTTTAATCCCCACTCCAAATTGTGTCTGAATCATATTGAAAAATTTTTGAAACACAAGACTCACATCTGATTTGTTTTTTAAAAGAAAAATCCATGTCATACGAGTACAATCCTCAATAAATGAGACAAACCAACGAGCCCCAGAGATGCTGGGTACAGTAGAAGGCCCCCAAATGTCACTATGAATAAGAGTGAATGGAATAGATGTTTTTTTATTGCTTATTGGAAAAACAGCACGTTTATGCTTTGCAAGTTCACACACATCACAATGAAAGCTTTCAATTGAAATTTTATTGAACAATGAAGGAAACAAAATTTTAAGGACATGAAATGATGGATGACCAAGACGAAGATGATGAAGCCATTCTTTGTCTTTATTGGATTTGAATGACTCGGAAAGGAATGACAAAGGCAAATGATTTTTGACACTACATTGTTCACTTGGCTCTTCAAGATAGTAGAGGCCATCTCTCTCCCTAGCATGTCCAATCATCTTCCTCGTACCCTGTTCCTGGAATACACAATGAGAAGGATAAAAAATCACATTGCAATTAGCATCTTTGGTTAGTTTTTGGATAGACAAAAGGTTGGTGAACAATTTGGGGACATGAAGAACACTTTTCAGTGTAAGTGAATCACTAATAAAGATATCTCCTTGACCAGCAACAGTAGTGACTGAACCATCAGCTATGGTGATTTTCCTATTACTAGGGCAAGGCGTTTATGAGATAAATTTTGTTGAGGAAAAGGTCATATGGTCTGTGGCTCCTGAGTCAATGACCCATGTGTTAGGGATATTATCTGAAGCATTAGAGGGATGAGAAGGAGTAGATATACCTGAAAAGGCTAAATTACTAGTACCTGCTGAAGTAGATGGCTTTTCCAGCGAGCTCAAAAAGTTCTTCAATTTCTCAATCTCATTTTTATTGAGTCCAAGAGGTGTTTCTTGGTTGCTGTTATCTTCGGTTAACCGTACTCCAGCCATATGAGCTTGAATCTATCCTCTTCCTTGTCCTCTCTTTCTTGTTTCATTCTTGTTTGGAACCTGTGGCCTGCCATGGAGCTTCCAACACTTTTCTTTGGTGTGACGAGGCTTTTTACAGTAGGTGCACCACAAATCGTCATGGTTAAAGAACTTTGACTGGCCTGGCTGTTTGCTTTCTTCTGTGGATGGCTGCTCTAATGTAGTACTCTTTCTGCTCATTGTTTTTGACACCAATGCAGAGCTCTCAACAGATACATTCTCTACCATAACTCCTCTTCTACCTTCTTCAACACGAATTATTGAAATTGTCTCATTAAGAGACGGCAAATCCTCCTTGCCAAGTACTTGGACCCGTTCTGCATCAAATTCCATGTTAAGTCCAGTCAAAAATTCACAAATTCTCTCCTTTTTAACGAACCTCTTAAGCGCAGCTGCGTCTTCACTACACTTCATTTGGATGCATTGATAATGATCCATCTCTTGCCAAAGACTTTGCAAGAGATTGGAATATTCAGAAACTGTTTGACTTCCTTGTTTGGTGGCAGCAATCTTAGTCTTGATCTCATAGATTTGTGCAGCATCGTGAACCTTTGAATATGTCTGTTTGATAGCCTCCCAAATTTCCTTGGCAGTATTAAGAAACATGCAGGTATCACTGATTTCTGGAGACATGGAATTCCAAAGCCAGGACATCACCATTGAGTCTTCCTCATCCCACACATCAAATCTTGGATCTCCCTTCTTAGGGCCAGTACCGAGTAAATGATTCAATTTGCCTCTGCCCTTTAAATGTGTCCGCACCAGTTGTGACCACTTCAAATAATTTCTCCCATTTAATCTGTATGCGGCCTCAATATTGGGTAGTTCCCCAGCAGCAGAGTAGCTATTCTCGATGGCCTGGGTCTCAGTCACGAGAGGTTTAGACGTGTGGCTGCCATCAGTGATGTTCGACATGGCTCAAGAAGAACCGAGTAAGAGCAGAAAAAAAGGGAAAAAAAAACTCTGGAATGGGAACCAGGAAAAAAATATATTCTGGAATGGGAACCAGAAAAAAAAAAAGAATCGACTTTAGGAGGAATACAAATTCCCAGAGGAAGAACCTAAAGCTCTGATGCCATCTTGAAAAAAAATATGTCGATTCTATGTTATTTTATTATTATTAGGGTTGTTACATATATATATATATACAACTGCAGAAAAGAAAATCAGGAAATCCCCTAATCTTAGGCTACAGATTTTTTCCTAAAAATCAGGGAATACAATAACTACTAAATCTCCTATATTACAGCACACAGTTTCCTAAAATAAGAAAAACCTGTTTTCCCACAGTTAGTTATGCTATTATTTAGGAGTAGTTTCTTCCTAGAATAGCAGTTACTTATCTGCTCTTTGTAAGTCCTTTAAAGACAGTTATGAAGAAGGAAAAAGGGGAGAAGAATTTTCAAAAAAAGGTTTGAGTATTTACTCCAGAGATCATTGGGTTCTCTTTAGACGAGCCTAAATTTATTAAACAAAAATAGGTCAAAAGGGGAGGCGTTTGCAGAAGCATTCTGCAAAACCTTCTTTTGATTTTACAGTGGAAAAATCTATAACTAGATCTAGGGTTTGGGAACATACCATCATCACAAGGATTATTTTTTTATATCATCTATTTCAAAATTTCCCCAAGTTAAGGCTAGTTTGACTTAAATGGTGCTTGGCAATCTCACTTTCTTGCCTGGCCAAGGGGATTAGGGGAAATAAAATTTTACTTATTGTTGCTTGATATTCTTGCTTCACATTACTGTTAATATCAGGTTATATATGGAGACACGGATTCAGTGATGGTACAATTTGGCGTGCCTGATGTAGAAGCAGCAATGAAGTTGGGGAGAGAAGCTGCAGATTGCATCAGTGCAACCTTCACAAAAGTGAGTCTTTTCTTATTTTAAGTAGTGTTTCATCATCATTTCCTAACAATTTAAGAAAGCCCAGCCAGGCTAGAGTTCAAATGGGAAGAAGTGCTCTGCAATTGGTTGAACCTTAAATTTATTACACTTGGGTAAAAAAAAACACTCTGGTCAACTCTAATCTTGAATTTTGATTTGAGATGGAAATACTGTTTTGGACTGTGGATATTATTAATTTCATTTACGGAAACATCAACTTATCACATGAAACTTATTTTTGTACTTTTATCAACCTCTATTTTACTTAGTAGTTATTAGCTTATCTTTTATTAACATTGTCTTCTTTTGTTGTTCTTTTTCCTTTTTCCTTCTTTCTGGGTGGGCTTTACTTGATGTTTTTAGCCCATCAAACTAGAGTTCGAGAAGGTTTATTATCCCTATCTTTTGATTAGCAAGAAAAGATATGCTGGTTTATTTTGGACAAATCCACAAAAATTTGACAAAATGGACACCAAAGGTAAAAAGAATTTTCTCAACCACATGAGCTTCTGAAAATTTTGTTGAACTTGACTACTAATTCATCATTTATCATGAGCAGGCATTGAAACTGTACGAAGAGACAATTGTTTATTGGTCAAAAACCTTGTAAATGAATGCCTTCACAAAATATTGATCGATAGAGATATTCCTGGTGCTGTTCAGTATGTTAAGAATACCATTTCAGATCTTCTTATGAATCGAATGGATTTGTCACTTTTAGTTATTACTAAGGTGAGACAAATATCCTGTATTCCTGGTTTAATGTTGCTTTAGTCATTGGGCTGTCTTTAGAAGTTTTTATAGTGCTTAGTATAAGTCTGCTCCAGTCGCTTTATTTTAGCTTTGTTCTTTCTCCTATATAACAGGGTCTGACAAAAACTGGAGATGATTATGAGGTAAAAGCTGCTCATGTTGAACTTGCTGAACGCATGCGCAAGGTTGGTATTTTGCTTTTTCTTGTTACATTTTCAGCATGTGACATGTAATATCTGTTTGTGGAACCTCATATAATTTTACACATACTTGTTAGCTTTGTCTTCTGGGTTATTTGTTTTTGGTTTCTTTAGATATTTGTAAAACAGTCAGTGCTGCATGCACCTTTGGGTAAATTGTCTGCTTAATGTGCATGTTATTATTTATTGCTATATAATTATTAAGATGCAATAATGGTTGCTGATTTTTTTTTTCATTTTTTAAATGATATAATGTGCTATTGCCTTTAGTAGATGCCAGTAAATAATATAGGTCTTCTTCTAAGGCTGCTCATTTTGTATCCTCTATAAAGGCTGATTGATTTTAGGGCATTAGGATGATTGTTGTCTCTATAATTGACAGCGAGATGCTGCTACTGCTCCAAATGTTGGGGATCGGGTGCCCTATGTCATTATAAAAGCTGCAAAAGGTGCCAAGGTAATCTTATTGTCAATTTAAAAAATTATTTCTCTTCTCTTGCAAATGATTATATTATTTATATCCCAGTATAAAATACTGTCCATGAATTCAGGCTTATGAGAGGTCAGAGGACCCAATCTATGTGCTAGAAAATAACATCCCCATAGATACTCAATACTACCTTGAAAATCAAATTAGCAAGGTTAGTTTAATGTTTAAGACTCTCCATTTTATTTTTGATGAACTTATTCCTTGTTTTAACAAGGGTTAATGCAACAGCCCCTTTTAAGAATTTTTGAGCCCATTTTGAAGAATGCCAGCAAGGAACTTCTCCACGGAAGTCACACAAGATCTATTTCCATATCAACTCCTTCAAACAGTGGAATAATGAGATTTGCTAAGAAACAACTTAGTTGTGTTGGCTGCAAAGCACTAATTAGGTATGAATCTACTTGTTTGTATGTTTTAGTTCTATATTTAAGGGATTAATAAATTGTAGCTTTTTTTTTTTTAAGAATTTGAAGATTCTTCATTTGATGATCTTTGTTCTTTTACTACTATTTCTTAATATTACCCTTGTCTCATTTTTTATGGGCTTTTGCTCCATAGGCTAGGTTTTCTATGTTATTTTCTTTGAATTTTTCTTTTTATAGAAGCATGGATACCAGAATGCTTAGTAATATGGTATCTTCTTCCGAAAGTTAGAAAATCACTATGCTTTCAATGTTGAAATGCTTTCAAATAGACTTTCCTTCAATTGGTTTTTCCATATAATGACTCTTGATTAGTTTGGCTCATTATTTTCCTCTCTCTCACACATGCACACACACTTTCTCTCGTCCATAGGCTAGGTTTTCTATGTTATTTTCTTTGAATTTTTTTTTATAGAAGCATGGATACCAGAATGCTTAGTAATATTGTATCTTCTTCTGAAAGTTAGAAAATCACTATGCTTTCAATGTTGAAATGCTTTCAAATAGACTTTCCTTCAATTGGTTTTTCCATATAATGACTTGATTAGTTTGGCTCGTTATTTTTCTCTCTCACACATGTACACACACTTTCTCTCGTCCATAGGCTAGGTTTTCTATGTTGTTTTCTTTGAATTTTTTTTTATAGAAGCATGGATACTAGAATGCTTAGTAATATTGTATTTTCTTCCGAAAGTTAGAAAATCACTATGCTTTCAATGTTGAAATGCTTTAAAACGGACTTTCCTTCAATTTGTTTTTCCATATAATGACTCTTGATTAGTTTGGCTCATTATTTTCCTCTCTCACACATGCACACACACTTTCTCTCGGAAACTTAATCAGAGAAACATAATCAAACCAAGAACTGCCCTTCAAAGAGGTCTGCTAATACCAAATGTTCAATGGTAGATATATAGGTGTAAAAATTCCTAGAATTATCTCCAAATACTTTGGAGACCACCCCCTACATGTTGATTACTGTAAAAGCATGCAAACATTTGATGCATCTTGCATGTATAAATACCTATGCAATTTTTCTGCTAGAAGTCTGATGTTGCACTGTTTGGGTTTGCCCTCAGCAATACAGATCGAACACTCTGTTCACACTGCAAGGGAAGAGAGGCAGAACTTTACTATAAAACAGTCTCACAAGGTGGGAATCTTTTCCCTTATTGTTTGTTTGATATGAAACAACATTAATCAGCACTGTAGAACCAAGGTCTTTAGACATTATGGTTGTGTGGAATGACTGCAGTGTCAGAGCTAGAGGCGCTTTTTGGGAGGCTATGGACACAGTGCCAAGAGTGCCAAGGCTCTCTTCACCAGGATGTGCTCTGCACTAGGTTTTACTAACTCCTTTCTCTTTGTGACTTGTAATGAACTATGCTTCTTTTTTATTTTTGATCATTGTGATGAACAATGTTAATGCCATTTTAATTTGAGGTTTTTTTCTGGAAAATGCTTGTTAAAGTTGGGATCTTGCAATTCCTTAATTATAGCACATATAAGCAAATACCAATTTAGGACCAGGAAGATCATGTGATTTATTTGGAAAAGAAAGGGTATGACGGGTTGTGTGCTATATTTGGTTGGGAGGATGGAAAGGGTGAAGGATGAAACACTTTTAAATCATAACAACGTGAGCTCAACTATTAGATTAACATTTTTTTTCTTCCTTTCCTATTTCCTTCCTTCCTACTAAACAGAATATAAGTGTGGTAGCATTTGATTGCATCCTTGTCCTTTATCTTTTTACGTTAGTTGTAAACAATGCTTTATCCTTGTCTTTTATCTTTATGGTGTTTGCAGTCGGGATTGTCCAATATTTTACCGCAGAAAGAAAGCACAAAAAGATATGGCAGAAGCCAAGCAGCAGTTGGACCGGTGGAACTTCTAAGTCTATTGCAGGTTGTTTTCAGTTGTCCAAGAAATGCATTTTCCCTCATCAATGAGCATTTCATGACCTGTGTATGGATAAGCAGGATATCCCAAACAATTTAGTCAAGAAAAATCTCCAGACTGATCTATCCTGAACTTCGAAAGGCAAGATTAGGGACCAAGAGGTGCTTGGAACTCGCGATAGACCATCCCTTGTAATGGTCTTAAAATTGTCCTTCCACTGGTACATCAAAGCTTGAACCTACACTAGCTAGATGGCTGCATGTTTGAAAAGTTCTTTTTAATCTTCTGTTCCTTATGGTCTTTATAGTTGCGGTTGCAGGTTTTGACTTGTAAAATGTTGAGCCATGTAAGCATTTTGGAAGTTTATTTTCCATTTTCCTGTTGTCACTCCACCACAGTGTGCCTACTGATACTTCATGGAGCATTACTAGCTTTGTATTGATCCATGTAATGATAATATGCTGTTGTAAATTATCTGTTTTTTTCTTGGAAAAATTATCTTTGTTACAATGCTATTTTAGATGTACAAAAATGGGCAGTTTTCATTTTCCAAGGTTTCTTATTTAAGAAAACATAACTGAGAAAGTATTGGGCAACAAGGATTGAGTTCAATTGTATTTAAAACCCTGACAAGCTAAACATTACATAATATATTGGGCAAAGCAATGTACAAAAATTTGAGGGAATGTCAAGTTTACCGATTAAAATGGATCAAATCATACCGATCAAGCCTTCTGCACAGAAAAACCAAGAATCAAGTCTTTTATTTCTTCATTGACAGCCCTATCAAGGGCTGTACGCCCATCTGCATCCTTAACATCATATGTAGCTCCAGCTCTCAACAGCTCTTCAATTTTCGGTTTGTCGCCTTCCGAGGCAGCCAGCATCAACAAGATGTCCACTGGGTGGATGTTTTGGTTCAAAAGGGCTTCCATCTTGTCATAGGAGCCTTCAACAGCAAGCATCCCCATGTAGTTGAAGTACTGCAAAATGAAATTGCTTTGTCAATAGAAGAAACAATGAAATCTTAAATAAAATTTTGGTTTACCATAATGGATTCAAACCACACTAAAGAAAAAGGTATACAAAGACTTTCTCCCCTTTCAAACCTACTAAATTACAAGACAATAAGAGATTCACGCCAACTGCTTCATTCCCATAACCGATACTATCTTCTACGTTATCTTCTACAATTGCAGAAAATACACTGAAGAAGAGAAACAGTAAAGTATTGCGGCATTGAAGTTACTTTTATCATAGGAATTGACATCATAAGTACATTACAACAATATTGCAATGTGCTTTCGTACAAGTATGCAATTTGTTCTGCCCTTTAATAGGCTATCTACTGCCTTTTCCATATTCAATATGTAAAGCGTTATGATATCCACGCTCATATCTTAACAAGGTTTAGTGGATGTATGTTGTTTTGCATTTACTTCAAGCATAAAAAGAATGGAGAAGAAATGCAAAATGTAAATTCGAAAAGAAAGAAAGGCATTTTAGGTCTTCTGACAACAGTCTCTGATAGCTAGCTCAACCAAGAAAATTCCATTTATGCTAACAACTAAAAAAATTAATACTACCATAAGGTCAACGAAACACTAGAGATTTATCTCTTAACATCCACATTTTCCTTCTCTGTTGATGATATAATTGCCAACAAACATTCAATAAGTTCATTAATATTATTCCTCAATATATGTATGTGACTTCCAAACAACAATGATGATGAAATAATCTCAAAGAATAAAAACAGACATGTTTTCTACGCTTTCATCTAGCATCATATCCTCTAATTCCAAACAGTAGATTTGATAAGAAAATAAGAACTAGAAATGAATGCGAGTTCTTTGACAATTTCACATTTAAACAATACTGTCCCATCTCAGCTTTTAAGAGCTCCAGTGAACAATTAGATCCTTGTCAGGTTGGGAAAGTAATACTTTTCAAAGTGAAACTCATTTCTAATATGTAATGTCTAGGCCCTTCCTGGCATGGTTCCCATGTGGATAGGAGCTTGAATTCCCTAGCCCTTTCTTCATTCTCAACAACTAATAACAACAAAAATAGCATTAAAGAGCTAAAAAAATCCCATTAGCCAAATACTGTCAGACATTCTATAACCTGAATAAAACTGAAGCAAAATCACCTGCTCAACATCATCCCTGTCAAAATCATCTCTATTCTGGCTGCCATAAATGCCAGCACCTTCTGCATCAACACCATTCTTACCAAACCTGAACCAGCATTGAGTTCTTGAACCATTAGAGGGTCCAAGTCTTGAAGGCCTTGCCCAAGATAGAGAGCTTTGAGTACCCAGAAACTTGGAACAGAATTTTGGCAAAGAAGGAACAGAATTTATGGGTTTTGAAGTAATGGGTATTTGGAAAGTGCATGGGATTGAAGCCATGATTCTTTTGATCTTTTTGTTCGAAGTAAATGAAAGTGGCTTATATCAACTTCAGTTTCTATCCACTCATGTCTTTGGAGCAGAAATGTTTGAGTGTCTTTTGTCGTTCCACATGTTCTCTTGCATGAGTGTTGTTGCCCGTCGATTTGTTTGACAATTTATCATTTCAGGATGGTCAAACTTTTCTTTAAGCAGAGTGCTGCTGAGTCAATGTTTTTGAAGCCCAAGCAAGAAACCCAGAAGCCTATTATATTGGCTGCAGGGTCTGGTTTGGCTCATTAAAGAAGAAGGCCTAAGTTAGGTTGGTTGTTCAGTGAACCAGGAACATTGGGACCAAATGTTTCAGGCCATGTATCCTAGTTTCAGACCCACAGCTCACAAAGTCAGAGGCATGATCCATGAAACAAGGATTCCTGCCAAATTTCTAACACTTCACCCTACCGAGCGTGCAAAATTTATGAACTTTAAATGGCTTCACAAGAGGATTGAAACATTAGACGGGATTTCACCTCATTCTTTATTTTAACCATAGAACCAAGAAATTTTTTTTATTCATAGGAAGATACAAGTACAGGCGAATCGAGCTTTGAATTTTTTTTTCTAAATGAATAAACACTATTAAATCAAACTTTGATTGTTAGAAAATACCCACATTCCACTTGTAGCTAAAAACAAAGTTCTAAAAGAGGTTAGCTTTGATACATGGTTTAGATGACTTGACAAGTTGTGAGCCAGCTTCTTTACTTTCATTTACTCTTCTTCCTACCCAAAGGGGTAAACTTGAAAATCTTAATAAATCTCTTCACATTCTCCTTGGGTTATGTGTAATGGACATCAGTCATACATTTCCCATGACCCCATAGAAACTTATTCATGACATAATAGTACGGAAAAAACCAGAAACACAAATCACCCCCACAACTGCTTCCATGCCTTAAAAGTACCCAAGTTGCTCACCAGACCACACCCCCACCAGCCACCACCGGCCAGGCCATCTTCTAATGCCATTTGCCACTCTTACCAGTAAAGTCATAACAGTTACTTTCCTTTCTTGTCTCCGGACATCATTCAACAGCTACTTTACCCGTATGATGAGATTATCAAGTCATGCTGCTTCAACTCTTCAGTTTTAGTATGTCGATAAGCATTCTATTTTAAATGCTTCAAAATGAACATGGCTTGGAGAATAAGACTTGACAAAATATTGGATGCATCCATGTCTGAGGCATAACACCGCCTGTACTGCGTGTTATACAACAATGCAGTCATTTCCAAGCCCGATCAAAGGAAGGTTAGTGATAAATTAGGACAACCAGCTACAAAAACTTGTACAATTCAAATGAAATGAACCGATGTAAGATGATTATCCATATCTGACACATATCTGTATCTGGTTCTGAAACCAGTGTAAAACAGGCTGCATAACTCACTATTCAATCCTCAACAAGAGTAGGTAACTGACCCTGCTGTGCAAACAACATTAAAATAAAACCAGTGTTTTAACCGCAAGCACATAAATACAATGATCCGGCCATCATTTAAAACTCCTACCAAGCAAAAGTCTAACGCTGTTCACTATAAAGAACAGGCAAAGAACTCATTTGGAGATACTAGGTAGAAGGCCAAACACCAAATGGCTCAGTCTCAAAGAAATTTCCCCATCAGGACAACAATAAGAACAACCTCTTTGCGTATGCAGCCCTCCTTCAATCCTATCAATCAATGCATGCGTAGATCAAAAACCAGTGCCAAAAATGTCCCAGATCTTGAAATGGCTGCATATCCTCCTGTTGAAATAGGAACTAGAGGCACTGTGGGATCCTTGATAATGCAAGAGATCGAGTACTTCAGCCGGCTTGAATTAAGGTGCAGAGATAGCTCAAAGAAGCCCCATTTGAATGGCAGAGATGTTGGTTCTTCTAGTAGTGAGTCCAGACCTGTTGTAGCAACTCAGAAGAAGAAAAAGAGAGGAGGCAGCAAGCTCCTATCAAGCATATGTTCCATGGTGGAAATTTCAGAGAAGAGGCCAGTTGGGATTTCAGGGTTCAGTTATAGGAACCTGAAATCTGATGTGAAGAAGTTGCAGGGCTAGATAATGCTCTCAGAAAGCTTAGAGAATCCAAGCTTCCTGAGACGATTTGTTATGGGGCTAGCCCATGCTTTATCCGGATTCCTACACTTTATGTCCACAACTTCAACAATGTTAGCTACTTTTTTGTCACTTTTCTGTCTGCTAGGAGTTCTATCTGAAGCAATATTATCAGACCCAAGCATTGGAATTTGATGGATATTTTTAGGACAGCTTCTTGTCTTCTGGGCAGTCTGAGGGCTTTTATAACTCATGCTGCTGCTACTGCCACTGGTGCTTCCTCCATCCAATGATTTCCTCAGCTTTAGTCTTTTAGGAGTAGCAGAACTACAGGCAGCTGATTTAGGAATTGTCTGAGATTTCTGTCCGAGAGACACAGGTGGTGCCGGCGCCGGTTTAACGGAGTCCAGTTCCCTTCTCATCAGGGAACTGATTGTCCCGGTAGTCCCAACCTTGACTGATCCTCGATCGCCCTTGATATCTTCTAGTTTCTGAACCATGTTTACTCTAAAATTTCAGCCTCTGAGCTGATATCTTCCCACGTTGTTAGCCTTTCAAAGCCTGTTTTGAAAGATATTGCAATGAAACAAGTCCAGAAGCCTGTCATCCGACAACTACTAATGAATCAACATTCAATTATACTGCTAATTTCAGTGTTTATGCAGCTAATATTCTTCATGTTTGAGTAACCATTTTCACCACTAGTTTCTCAGTAATTTTGACAAGCAGAAAGCTATAGATATTAGTTATTCAAAGAACTAGGTGGAGGGTTCTCCATTAAAGCTTAAAACTGTGTTATTTTTACCACTTACACAGCAAATTAAACAAGAAAATCTACATCCATAGTTATGAAGAAAAATAGAAAGAAAGCAAACCCAGAAATGCTGGAGCTATCTAAACTTTCAGTTCAGTTCTTGAAATATGAACAGAAACTACAGACTGGGATTATCTATCAACCACTTAAGCAGTTAATCTTCAAACTAGTTTCCAGATTTTGCTTCAAATCTCATCACAGAATCAAAACCATGAACCAAAAAGAAAAAATTGGTCCATAAGAAATCAAGCAGGAACAGTACCAAATCCTGAAGAAATATCATCTAAATTTCTAAATATATTAAACCTAACTCCAAACAACCAACAACCAACAAATCATGGAATCCAAAAAATAAAAAAGAATCACTAATCTTTCAAGAGATTCAACATCAAAATAGAACTTCCAACTACCAGTAACCATTCCACAATTACCCCAGCAAGTTAAACACTTTAGCAGATTATAAAAGAATGAAATTAAAAGCTTAACACTTTATTACCAAGTACGTTAAAGCGTGAAGCTCAGCAATGTTGAAGATGACACATTGAACTGAATCTGACCCCAGCACAACCAAAAGGTGAAACTAAACAAAAAACCAAAACCAAACAAGTTTTCAAGACTTTGGTACAAAGATCTTAGAAAATTTTTTGAAGTAAAATTCTCACATGTGTTCTTTGGTTATGTCACCTTCAGAACCGTATCAAATCTTCTTTGCATTTGAAATCTAACCTTTCCCCAAAGTGTTGTCTTATTTGTATCATGTCAGACCAGTCAACCAACACCAATCATATCGCTGTAATATCTGACTCACCACACATGTTTCAATAACCAATGGTAGTTTGCCATGTATAGATATTGATATTATAAACTTTTCATAAAGATCTTTTAATACACATTGACATGATGATGTACACTGTTTACAATATTAAGAAAACAGAAAACTTGCTGGATTCCAAATTAAATATGAAATTGATCCCTAAAATGCATACTTACCTTAAGATATTGGGTTATTTTCTGGATTTTTTTTATCTTCTATTTTTTACAGGTTTGAAAGCTTAAATTTTGATAAGAGCATATGTTAACATTCATAGTTTCTGTAATTGTAGCTGGTCAGTCACAATATTTCTTCATGCCTAAATTCAAGATAAGTTTTGCTTTCAGTATTGTAGAATAAGTAAAAACATCACACAAATGAATAAAACCAAACTGTTGGTAGAAGATAAACATGATTTTTTTTACAATAAATATATTAATGCCGGTAATTTTTTTTGTACACAATTTTGACTTACACGACGAAAAACAACTATCTATAATTTCATAAATTCCATTCTATTTGTCTCATATTCGAACTCAAAAATTTATGATTTATAAAATAGAAATTTAAATTCTAACCGTCGAGATGTTCACCTAAGAAATTAATATTAATATTTGCCATAAATTTTGATAAATCACACATTAATATCATAAGGTAACATTCAAGTAAAGTAAGTTTGAAGTTAATTAAGACTTGAGAGTATAAACCTAGGAGATTTTATGGCAACTATAAAAATAAATTCTTCTTTAAATTTTGGTCCACCTTGGGGTCCTATCATTCATTCTTGAAATTTTGTACATTTATGACAAACTACATAAGATTAACTATATTAGGTTCTGGTTGGTAGGCAATGTCTACAACATGTCATATTTTTAATGATATTTTCATTTTGTGACAAGAAAGAAATATCAACATTAGTTGACACTTTCAGATTTCCTATAAAATTGTTGTTAAATTCCCTTAGCTAAATTTATAACAAACATTAAACTTCCATGTAATCAAAGTAATTAACTTGATATCCAAAATTTAGTTTAGTTGGTTTACACAATCTGTTTAAGAGATGATTTTAGTAAATTTAAAATTCAAATCTTAATACCTACAATCTTTTCTCTTATCTCAAATTACAACTTTGTTTATGGAAAAAAATGGGAAATTAACTTGTGACTTTCTAGTTTTATACATTATCTAATTAAGCTATTTATAGGTTACAATTAAATTGGTTTACATGAAGGCATGTAGGTACATTTCTAGCTAGTCTTTCTTTTAGTTCACAATATGTCTAGTTGATTTATATATATATATATATATATATATATATATATATATATATATATATATATAAAAATCATTATGGCATGTTCCATACCCAAAAAAAAAGTGTGGCATGTTTTTGCCATTATATCATTTACTGTATTTGTATAATTATTCAACATTTTACTTTCATCAATAATATAATGGTGGTTGGATTGTTTATGATTAATTAATTCTTTGTAAAAATATTAAATGTATATAAAAGTCCGAGCCATATTGCATATTTATTTGAAATAAAATAAGATAAGAGGTGTCGTGTTAGTGAAAGATCATTATGTTTAAGTGTGATAAATGAGTATAACTTTTGTAAATTAAAATAATAGAAATCCAAATATTAGATTTTAATATTTTATTAAAATATAATTTAGGCTTGATACAAAGATATGTCATCCACGGTTACACAAAATGAAATTATATATTTAACCTAATGAGGCATTGGCTTAGTGGCAATGAGGAGATTCTGAGACTTTGAGGTTTTAGGTTCGAGTCTTATCAATTGTGAGTTTAAATTATTCCAGTTATTTACTAGTTTATATAGTTTGAGTAATGTGATTTTTCATAATTACCTATTTATGTAATATAATATGCTGATTGTGATTGTAACTTCCAATAAAATTATATATTCAACGTTTAATTGCATGAAAAATCAGTCTTAAATGTTTCAAAATAATAAAATTAAAAACATTTCTGTTAATTCTTTAATATTTTAAGTTTTATTAATGTACAATGGTAACGGAAATTAAAGAATTTAATAGAAATATACTTAATCATGTTATTCATTTAGAATTGATTTCTATGCAATTAAACATTGAAAGCTTAATTTTATTTTGTAGTAAACATGTAGAACATATTTGAATATTAAGCCTATAATTTTTTTTGAAAGAGTACATCTCATTCAAAGTTACTATTGTCATAACGTCTAGGTCCGTGAACTTAACCGCTAGACTTTAAAATTCTAGGAGTCGCTACCAACCATTCAAACCTGAGGTGTGATTGGTCACCTATTCAAACTAGGACAAGGTTTGGTCTACGTTCAAAAAATCTAGGGTTCGGGAGTACGGTTACGTGTAGGGAAGAATTAGCACTCCCACAACGCCCATCCTAAAATGGTACCAATTAATTTTGTGATATCTTTAATAATTTTTAACTAAATGGTTTTTAATCTTGTTAAATTTAAATATTTAAATATTGGACAATTTATAAGAAACTTTCCATCATGCTGGCGGAATTTCTTAAATTTCATCATCACCTCAAGAGTATCCAAGAAATCTCATTCGTCTTTCTCAAAGAGGCTCCGTCGTCGGATTTGTTAAATCCTTTATGAAATATCTTAATTTTATTTTCCATATTTTATCCTTATTTTATCTTCTTTTTATTTCCTTTTTAATTTTCCTTTATTTTTTATTTTATTTTTATCTTTGTTTTAATATTATTTATCTTTTGAAAATAAATGTCGATTATTCTTCTTGAAAATTTTCTTTAAATCTTTCATCATGCTGGCAAAATTTAAAGATAACATCTCCCCTAAGAATTTAAAAATGTCAGTCATTCGTGACACCTTATAATTCCATTATCGGGATAACCTCCACTTATTCTCAATTTATTATTATTTATTTTTAATTTTTTTATCATTATTCCCTAATTTATTGTTATTAATATTTATTTTTATTTTATTTTTAATAGAGATTGATTATTAATATATTTATATTTTTAGAAATAAATATCGATTATTAATATTGAACACTTTCCTTAAATCTTCCATCATGTTGGCAAAATTTAAGGTAAATATCCTCACCTAGGAATTTTCGAAATGACAACCATTCGTGACACTCGGAATTCCATCCTCGGAATAATCTCAACTTGTCTCCATATTTTATGATTTTATTATTTTTTCTAATTTTTGTTCTGTCTATTTTATTTTATAATCTATTAATCACACATGCAAAACAAACCAGATTATACAAATATACATGCAAACTTCATATCCAATAAGATATCAATTTTATCTATTTATCTCACAAATTATTTTTAGTTATTAAGTTATTAAATCTAATTGTCAAATTTGTAAAACGTCAACTACCATGCAAACAATTAATACCAAACTACATACTAATTATTAATTCAAAGTATTAAATAATTTTCTAATCCTATTGTTAAATTTTATTTAAACTGATTACTATAAAATAAGAACCTGATAATTCGAGTTTCCTCGTGTCTTTCTTCTCTTTGGCTTTTCTTTCTTATCTTTCTTTCCCACGTGTTCTTCACCAAATTCCTTCAACACTTGCTTTCTTTAATCTGCCTTTTCTTTCCTCTATTTCCTTTAGCTAGCACCGACAATGGCTAGAAAGTGACAGTAGCGAAGAACGATGCAACAGTGTAGTTCACCAACAGCAGGGGCTTCGATTTCAGTCCAGAACAGTGCGCAATGGATGGTGCTCAATCAAGCAAAAGCGTGAAGCAGGGGCTGGTGCAATAAGTGTTAAGAAGCGGTCTGATGAAGATGATGATCCGAGCTGGTTTGATGAAGTAATGATGATGTGCAGCGGCAAGCAAAGGCAGCAAATGGTGATGGAGCAGTGCAATAACAAGACTGGCAACTTAGCGGTAGAAACGATAACCTAAAGGTACTGCAACTATGGCGAGATGAACCAGTAGTGATGAGCGGTTGCGTTGGGGCAGGTAGGCGATAACGCGACAATGCAATAGAGGACAGAATTGTTCATGCAAAAACCGAAAGAAACGACAAAGGCGATGATGGCGTGTTGATGATGAAGACAGAAGCGATGGAGATGATGATGACTATGGTGATCAAACGCAATTTCTGGGCATTAGAGATGTTTGATTCCCCCCTTTCGTGTATCCCTAAATCCCTTTTTATAGCCACCAATTTGTTAGAGTCCTAATACAACTATACTTATTCTAATAATTGTCTCATACTTTTAATATTTATCTATTTAATTCTTGTGTTAATCATAATCTAACTCTATCAAATTTAATATTAATCCATATAATTATCCTAAAAAATCTAATTATCCTATCCTAAAATTAATTTTATTTTCTTTTCTCATCCTTTCTCTTTTTTCTTTTTTGTTATTCCTAAATCCTATTTTAATTTTAATTTCCTAATTAATGTTAATTCTAAATCTAAAAATTCTTATTTAAATTGCTAAAAAATACAATGTCACTTAACTCTACTAATTATTTTTTTATAAGTTAAGACTCTGGACGAAATACTGTGAGAACTGATATTTTCATTGCTAATAAGTATTCTTATGTAATTTAGTGACACAAAGAGATAATGTACTTATGAGATTTCAAGTATGAGATTATACTATGTGTTTATAGAAGTCAAGTATCCGAGATTAAATGCGAAAAATAAAATATATTATACACATATACAAGATATTAATAATAATAGAGAAATGAATAAATAAAACACAAAGTGTAAATATATAATGAAGAAATATATGAATAAATAAATAAATCATATAATATAATAACACAAAGGTAAAGTGAAAAAAATATATTTTATATATATATATATATATATATATATATATATAAAGAAATGGTCGAATTTGGTGGGAAAAATCCCACCCAAATCCAAAGTGCTCTGCCACTCAAATCTAACAACAGCCCTAAGCCTATACTTGTAATAAATGATAAGAAAAAAAAAACGCGCGTTTTTTTGTGACGACCAATATCATGTGGAGCAGGTCGCACTCAACCATATTGTCCGCTTTGAGAGTATCATGTGGGGCCCCCTCATGGATTTCTTTCGCGTCCCGGAGGGTTCGAACACTTCATCTCAATCAAATGTCAAACACCTCCTACCATTGGACCTAGCGTTTTTTTGTGACGACCAGTATCATGTGGGGCCGGTCGCGGACAATACAGTTGAGTGCGACCGGCCCCACATGATACTGGTCATCACAAATACGGTGTCTACAACAATCATAATCAGATATTACATTCGATGAACAGGTAACTTGATGAACTGGTAAATACAATAACAATATTTAACAAACTAACTAAACAATAACAAACTAAACAAATCTCACATTTAGTGAGATTCGAACTTGATATCTCAAAGTCTCAAGGCCTCCTCATTGCCATCAAGCCAAGGCCTCTTTGGCTATTAAGTTTATAATTTATTGCAAAGGAATTTTGGTATAATAAAAGTTTTTGTTAAAAAATATTTGAAATCCAAATTCACAAAACTCCTTAAAAATGCTGTAAGAAAAAAAATCTTAAAAATAAAACATGATTAATTATTTAAATTAATTAATCATTAATATCATTTGGAAATAAAAAAATAATTAATATCATTCCTTACAAGAATTTTACTTAGTATATTAATTAAGCTATTGAGAATCACCCTATCTTATATTATAAACAAAGGCTATGATCTTTTTGAAGATTTTTGTAAATATTTTTAAAGATTAAAACGTGACATCCACCCCAACTTTAGGGTAAGTAATACACCAAGAAATGCAAAATGATTAGTTTCAATCATTTTAGAAAAAAACAATGTTCAACCAACAATAACCCTAACCATTCTCAACCCTAAAGTTTCTAACGCCCAACCCAAGGCCTTTTTTATTTTTTAATCTCTTGATGATAAATCATGTGATGTGTATCCCATGTTCAAAGGTTCCATTTTTTCATTAGTGAGCTCCATCAAATCACAAAACAAAAATAATCAAACAAGTCAATGGTCATGATCTTCTCAGCGCTTCAAAAACCAAACCCTACCCTCCAAAACGAAATTAAACGTTCCAATTTATGAAATTTAAATATTTTTCTCTTTCTTTTTAAGATAAATCTTTTTTTTTGATGAGAAAGATAAATCTTGATTGGATTTGGCCCCTTTAATGCTATTTTTCACCAAATTTTATAAAAAAATAAAGGGCAGTTTCGATTTCAAAAAGAATCAAAATCCCCTCTTTTTTCCTTCCTCTTCTTTTTGCTTTTTCTTCACTCTCTTCAGATCTCAGTTTTCTCTCTCTCACGTAACTTTTACTCCATTTCTCTTCTCAGCATTCTCTCTTTGTACTCTAAAATCTCTTTCTTCATCGACATTTCTTTCAATGCATGTAAAATCCCGTCTTTTATTCTTCTTTTTCAACTCATAGAACAGTTGCATTTCCTCAGAAATCCCTTTTTTTTTTTTTTCTTGTTTCAGTCTCTACAATCCCAATTTTCTCTTTGGAGATTCCCACATTTTCTCTCATTATACTTCAAAAATCTTCTCCTCCAACTTTCCTTTCAATGTATACAAATCCCATCTTGTTTCACTTCATAGAAAGATTTCCCATTCCCTCAAAATCCCATATTTTTCTTGTTTAAATCTGTAAAATCCTTTTTTTTTTCTTTTTCAATATCTGAAATCCCATTTCTTGAAAATCCCATTCTTTTGACAATGAGTAATTCCCAAGCACCCAAATCAACAAAACCTTCAAAGGCTTCGACTTTACCTCCTCCTTCAGTCCCTCCAAAACCCTCTTCACTTTCTTCTCACCTTGCAATGGTAGAACTAAAGCAAAGGATTTTAACCTCACTTTCCAAGCTTTCTGACCGTGATACTTATCAGATTGCCGTTGAAGATCTTGAGAAGATCATCCAATCTCTTTCCCCGGAGTGCCTTCCCATGTTACTCAATTGCCTTTTTGAGTCTTCCAATGATCCCAAACCAGCTGTGAAAAAAGAGTCTTTGAGGTTGCTTTCAATGCTATGTAATTGCCATGGTGAATTGGCAGCTTCCCATTTGACTAAAATCGTTGCCCACATTGTTAAAAGGCTGAAAGATGCTGATTCCGGGGTGAAAGATGCTTGCCGCGATTCGATAGGGGCCCTTTCAGGGCAGTATTTGAAGGGGGAGAGTGGAGGGACTCTGGTGGCATTGTTTGTAAAGCCATTGTTTGAAGCAATGGGGGAACAGAACAAAGGGATGCAATCTGGTGCGGCGATCTGTATGGCCAAGATGGTGGAATGTGCAGCTGATCCTCCTTTGGCTGCTTTTCAGAAGCTGTGTCCCAGGATCTGCAAGCTGTTGAATAATCAGAATTTTTTGGCTAACGCTTCCCTTTTGCCGGTGGTGGCGAGTTTGTCTCAGGTTTGGCGCAATGTAGTTATTTTTAGCTTGATTTTGATCATGTACCTTATCTAATACGTAAGGATATTGATGGTTTATATTGTTAGTTTTCTGGATGTTAGATGGAAGCTTAAATGAGAGTCTTGTAGTTTCTTTGTTGGTTTACTATGTGCTTGTGATGTACATTTTCTTATATTTGATCCTGCAAATTAGGTGGCTAGGCTGGGAGTAGATTTTGATACTATGAAGAATTGCACAAATAGGAACTAATTGAAGTTCTCTAAAATTATGATGACCTTGTTGCAGGTGGGAGCAATTGCACCTCAGAGTTTGGAAGCTTTGTTGCAAAGCATCCATGAATGCCTTGGGAGCACAGATTGGGCGACGCGGAAGGCATCTGCTGATGCTTTGAGTGCCTTGGCACTGCATTCAAGCAACTTGATTGCAGATAGAGCAGCTTCGACAATAGCAGTACTGGAGGGTTGCCGCTTTGACAGGGTAGATTTCTGGTTCTCTTTCATATAATTACACTTAACACCATATGTGTAATCTGTGGTTATTAAATTTTGATGCTTTTTTTAGACAGCACTGGTCCGTGACCTTCTACTTGATTTCTTCTTTTAATGACCTGGGCGGTTCCATTGACTTAGATAAAATTATGTGTGATCTCTCAACATAGAGGTTCGTTTTTTGGGATCTTGGAATAACTAGAATTCCTATGGTTACTAATCAATGTAACTCGTGCGCTGTAGGCATCTAAATGATGTTGCTTCTAAGTTTTTACCCTTCACTACCATCTCTTCAAATGATGCATATATGGTGGGTGTACATTAGTCAACACTGCCTTACGGAATTATTGTGTTGTAATGTTTAATTATTGGTTAAATAGATGAAACCTGTGAGAGATAGCATGACAGAAGCATTGCAATTATGGAAGAAGATTGCAGGAAAAGGGGAAGATGGAGTTGCAGATGAACAGAAAGCCTTGTCTCATGGTAAGCATGTTTGTTTTATGGTTTATCCTTCTGATGTTTAGTCCTTTTCTCTTGCTGGATAAATTTGTTTCAATTAATGCTGTAGATGGTGACAATGCTCAATCAGCCGAATCATCAGAAAATAATGGCTTTAAAAATCCAACTGCTGGTGACAAAAACACAGATGCATCAGCAAAGGATTCATCTAATAATCTGTCCCCTACTTCAGATTCTGTTTCCAAAGGCAAAGGTGGAAGCATTCCTGACAAAGCAGTTGTAATTTTAAAGAAGAAAGCACCTGCATTATCAGACAAAGTGTTGAATCCTGAGTTCTTCCAGAAACTTGAAACAAGGGGTTCTGGTGATTTGCCAGTTGAAGTAGTTGTTCCTCGCAGATATCTTAATTCTTCAAACTTGAAGAATGAGGAAGAATCAGAACCAAATGATCCAAACTCAAGAAGAAGGTCGAATGGTGGGGGAAACAGCCAGGTGGATGATTTTCATGCATCTTCCAGCTGCAAAAACAGTATCATAGAGAGAGGAGCTGCTGGTTTGCGGGATAAATGGCCTGAAGAGAAGATAAACGGAAAAGACCTAAGAAAAAGGGAATTTGATGCTGATGAGAGGATAGATGTAAATCAAAGGGAGCCATCTGGTAATCGTTTGGGTTTCTCAAAGCTGGATGGACAGTCTGAAGGGTCCTTCATTAGCAACAAAGGAAATTGGTTGGCTATCCAAAGGCAGTTGTTGCAGCTGGAGAGACAACAAGCGCATCTCATGAACATGTTGCAGGTATTTCTCCATTCTGCATTTAGAAATGGCTCCACTGAGTGTTCTTCTGATTGATAGGATTCCTTGTTGTGTTGCAGGATTTTATGGGTGGTTCTCATGATAGTATGGTAACTTTGGAGAACAGAGTTAGGGGTCTTGAGAGAATTGTTGAGGACATGGCTAGAGATTTATCAATATCATCAGGCAGGAGAGTTGGTAATTTTAAGGCAGGGTTTGAAGGATCTTCTAATAGATCTTTAGGGAAGTATAATGGTTTCTCTGACTATAGTTCCAAATTCAGTGGGCGAATTCCATT
This sequence comes from Heritiera fomes, assembly GCA_032173925.1. Taxonomy (NCBI): domain Eukaryota; kingdom Viridiplantae; phylum Streptophyta; class Magnoliopsida; order Malvales; family Malvaceae; genus Heritiera; species Heritiera fomes. The sequence goes on along the minus strand of JAPDPM010000023.1, from coordinate 4,853,683 downwards.
TGGAGAAAGATTTGCACAATCTGATGGAATTGTTCCAGGTGTGAGGGGAAGGGGACCTTCTTGGAGATCTGAAATGTCTGATGATTGGGATTTCCCTGCATTTGGTGCCTCTAGAAATGGTCAAGTAGCTTCAAGAAGAGCTCCAGCTAGCAGCAGCCTGGATGGTAGATCACCCAAATCGGAACATGAGAGTGATCAGGATGGTGGCAGGAGAGCTTGGGATAAGGGTCCAGGGCCTATGAGGCTTGGCGAAGGTCCTTCTGCTAGAAGTGTCTGGCAAGCATCAAAGGATGAAGCTACCTTGGAAGCAATTCGTGTAGCTGGGGAGGATAGTGGAGCATCTCGAACTGGACGTGTTCCTGAATTGACTGCCGAAGCTATTGGTGATGATCATGTTGGACCAGAGCGAGATCCTGTCTGGACTTCTTGGAGCAATGCAATGCATGCGCTTCAAGTCGGTGATATGGATTCTGCCTATGCGGAAGTTCTGTCTACAGGGGATGATCTGTTGCTTATAAAACTGATGGATAGATCAGGCCCTACGATTGACCAACTATCAAATGAGATAGCAAATGATGCCTTGCATGCTATTGTGCAATTTCTTCTGGAGCAGGATTTGTTTGATATCTGCTTATCCTGGATTCAACAGGTATGGCTTCCTAAATCTTGATCATTGTAGTTTAAGCTGCTTTATTTAGACATTTTCTTTCTTAAGTTTCTCATTACTTTGTATTTCTGCTTTTCAGCTGGTCGAAGTGGTGCTAGAAAATGGACCTGATGCATTGGGCATTCCCATGGAGTTGAAGAAAGAACTTTTGTTAAACTTGCATGACGCGGCTTCCACAATGGATCCACCGGAAGATTGGGATGGTGTGGCACCGGACCAACTTCTCTTGCAGTTGGCAGCTGCCTGGGGAATTGAGCTGCAACAGTTTGATAAGTAATCTGCTGGTTTTGGATTTGGAATGTGTTGTGCTTGCAAACTTCTTGGCTAGGTTCCCGGGTCAGTACATATAAGTAAAAGAAAACGGAAAGTTTTCAATTAGCTATGATGGCATCTTGCTATAAAATATTGTTTGATTCAAAGCTGGCATTTTGCTACTTATACATTTATGTGTGTCATGTAAGTGGCCTCTGATGTAAATGTAACGATGAGTGATATACCCTTTAGCCAAGAGATTCTTCTTGAAGATATTTTTGTAAAGAGTAATATTATGTTATTTTACTCAAAAACTTGCAAATGGCACTTGGTTTCCGATATTTGTTAGTAAACTGTAATCTATCAAAGCACAACTAAAAGACAGAATGGATGATTTGATATCAAATTTAAGTTTGGGTTGATTCAAAATTTGAAACTTAATTTGGATTAAATTAAATTGTTTGATAATTGAACTTAATTCAATAAAATGTACAAATCGTTAGAACTTGATTTTGGAGATTTTATATGTTTGATTTGTCATTTTTTAATAATAAAAATTCTTGCCTTTTTTTAGTGAGCCTGATCCCTAGTTGTCAAGAGGCTAAGCAACCAGTTCTTGGCAGATTTTGTCTCTCTTCTATTTTCCATATTTTGTCTAGTCAAACACCAAGTAAGCAGGCTCAGGTGTCGGATTTTTACAAAGACAGGCACTTCTAACTTCTAAAGGTTGAAGCTTGCAGATGCCCCAGACAAATATTTCTATTAACACTCAAAGTCCACAGACACAATGAAGCTTTTACCTTCATTTCTCACTTGAGAGAAGAAAAAATGAATCAGCATTGTCAGAATTTTACAATGAACTAATAGAACAATAAACTTTCTATACAAATGGCACTGCACTCTCTATGCCCTCAACATACAAGGGAAGCCCTAAAGCATACCCTTCATCCACAAACAATCCTGAGGGCCACATCACTGAAGAGAAGGGGAAACAGCATATCAGCTCATCTTCCTTAACTACGAGTCATGGATATTTAAATTACTGCAGCAGCAAAGGAAATAAGGGCGATTGGAGCACCGATATCCCTCTTCTAGGGAAAAATGCATCTTGTGACAAAGTGATTGAAACCGAAATTTACATCCGTCTGAGCCAGAACCATTGTCTACTTGGCAGCATACCAGTTTTGAGCACACTTGGCATCAACTGCTAGGTCAACTTTTAGGATGTTCTTTCCTCCTTCAAAGGGTTTTGACATGCATTCAATGACAATTGCCTTTGCAGTCTCAGCTGACTCGCTTGGTCCTTCCAAGATTACTTCATCATGGACCTGTTTTTAATGTATGTTACTTCCAGAGAAATTGTGGGACAATGGCAACTTATGAAATGAGATTGTGAAGGTTGTGCAGGACAGAACATCGATTAGCGAATAAAACTTCTGAAATGCATGTGAACTAATACACATCAACCGAAGCATAGGTAAACATCAGTATCATGTTTTTAAAAAGAAACTAAGACTTCTACCTTATTATGCACTATGGATTACACTTCAGCCAAACAAAAACCTTCTGAAGGATAACATCCAAATAACTAATAAATGGAGATAATATTTACTATTTTGAGAGGCGGATATGCATACATGAGAAGACAATCTTGTTTAAAATTACTTTTGGAAGTGATGGAATGCAACATGAGACCATAAAAGATGCAACTTTGAGTTGCAGAAAGAGCAGACAGCACAGTTAAAATCTGTTACTTAAAGATTAAAGGTTTATATGGTCTTGAGACCACTAGGAATATAAAACAAACTTAGTACGATGAAAGGGACCTCTTCAAATATAAAGAAAATATAAAAGGCATAACCTGTAAAAGAAGCCTCCACCCAAGCTCCTTTAGACGTTCATTCTTTGATATTTGTAACATGGCACACATTGCAACATCAGCAGCACTTCCCTGTAATACTCATCTAAATGAGAGAGAGAGAGAGAGACGAGAGGGGGAGAGAGAGAGAGAGTTAAGAGCGTGAAAAAGAAGAGAAACCTGCACTGGAGTATTGATTGCAGCCCTTTCAATATGACCTTTCTGAGCACGTGTACAATGAGCAAATGATGGGAAGCGACGAGCCCTTCCAAGCAGCGTATGAACACGCCCGAGTTTTTCAGCTTCATATTTTCGCTGTTGCTGCCACTCGAGCACTTCTTGTCTTTCTTTATACCAGAGATCAACTGTATTCTTTGCTTCTTCTACAGAAACCTGACAAAGGTGCAATCATAATTACCTTGGTTACTTAATGGATTTTGAGTTTGAATTATTCTTCTAGGTTCCATGGATACCTTCCAATCCTTAGCAAGCCCCATAGGAGTTTTTCCATATGCAATGGAAAAGTTGAGCATTTTAGCTTTTCTCCTTTCAGAAGCAAAGGCATCCTGAAAAAAAAAACCAGTTGGATTGAGCTGAGCTATCAAAATCAATCTTAATCTCAACAAGATTCAGGTAATAATATCCCAAGATCTGCACATTTTACTTCACCTTTAAAAGTGGAACTGGTGGTTTCTCTTCACCAGGCCGAGGATGCCACTCAAGAAGAACTTGCCTCTTTTCTACAGCTTCATGGATATGAGAGTACATGTTCATTGCAGTCCTCGAATGGAAATCTCCACCAGCTTTGAAGGCATCCAACATGCTTTTACAGTCAGCCAGATGTGCAAGAATCCTAAGTTCCAACTGTAATATGAATTCATATTCCAATCAATACACAAAATAACGTGAAAAAGGAAGACAATTCAATTAACTTACCTGCCCATAATCTGCAACAACAAGGGAATTTCCGGGGGCAGCAACAAAGGCCTGACGTATCTTATACCGGTCCTTCTCTAGAGCAGGTTGATTCTGATTTAAAAATACAAAAAAAATGTCAATATCATAAAGTACCCATCCCAATCCAACAGGCAAGAGAACTAACAATTTTTATTTTCCTTTTTACTTTCTTCATGCCTTATTATAACAGCTTTGTGGAAGGAAATGACCATGCTTACGTGGAAGAAAGCTAGAACTAACAATTCTCTGATATGAATATTCAGGCTAGAGATATTGATATGAGATGCTTTCTGCCAGAAGGGCTTTAATGACATATTCTATCCAAGGAAAAACATGGCTCACTGTATTTTATCTCAAGAAAATTTTGGTCTTTACCATCCGAGTGACATAGAACTCATAGGCATGTTTAGAAACCTGAGATTCTAGTTATTCAAATGCTTGCTAAAACAATGGCAGAGAACAAAATAAAGAAAAATAAACCTGCAAATTTGGTCTCCTGGCAGATAAGCGCCCAGTTTCTGTATTGATATTCAATGAACAATGAACACGTCCACTCTTGCCTGATACATTACTCCCCTGCAGTCAAAGGAGATCATTCTCAATATAAACAATTCCAAATTTTAAGGTACAAAATTAATCAAGTGCAAGGAAATAATAGCTGAAGTTAAGGAATAAATTATAACAATGGCTGTTGATTTTCATGACTTTATTCAGACAAAGAGGGGAGTTTCTCTTCAAGGACAGAAGCTTCCAAACAAACTTCTGCTTTTATTCTTAACCAATATGTACTGCAGATATAAGACCACTAAGCACATATTTTTAGTTTTGTAACTGCCGTTATGATTACTTACCCTTTTGGTTTTAGCCCTTTCCTTCGCAGTATACATAATTTTACCAATTATTAACACCTAGCAGCATCAACCAGTTTTTTATGATCAAAGATCAAAGCAGCATTTTGATAGCTTCCTGTTAAAAATAAATTACGATTGACAGGTAAAGATGTGATTGTGTTGTCACCCTTATAACACTATTGCTAGATGTAATGCAGAACATTTTGGACATATGCACAGCTCTCATCATTCGATAAAAAATTGGACCAACAAGCGGTAGCATATTTCCTCAACGATAAAAATAAAAAACACAATAATAAGGAGGAAAAGTAAACCAGGTTTGAGTAGTAAACAATAGAAGATGATCAACATGCATGACCAATTAAATGAAGCATCAAAATCACCTGCAAGGGGAGAATGAAATTGGATATTAGAGAGTCAATAGAGCAAACTTCACATAATGAAGCAATGGCATGGCATGCTTCCCTCCCCTTTTCCTCAGCCTCAAATGCTGCATAAGCGGTTCCATATGCAGATGTATCAACATCAGTCATTGTTTCAGAAGAGTCATCAATATCACCATCATTATTATTATCTGTGAAATTATATTCTGCAGAAACCTTTCCAGCTAAGGCCTTCAAAGCAGCACCACTAACTGAGGGCCAACCAGTGGAGGTGTAAACCTCAGCAGGGAGCTTAACACCAAGGCTGCATAGCTTGATACTGCGAAACTTAGTAGGAGCCTTTTTGCCTTCTTCAATCACATTGTCAACATTGGGAACTTTGAAAATTTTCTCCTCAGGAAGACTTGCATTTGGATCCTTACTGTAACAAGAAATAAATCAAGTTAATTATCGGAAACTTTACTTACAATACTTTGAACATACTCTTTCTCTCTCTCTCCCCACCTCAACCCAACACACACACACACACAACTTTTGGTAAATGAAGAGTGATGATTGACTTGTTGATGGTATGAATACATCCATAAATTACAGGAAATATAATATTCATAAGAAACATCAGTTTCTGCGTTTCCTGCACTGCCCCCATGGAACCAGTGCAATAACAGTTTGTAAGGACTTAACAGCAGGAAAATTTGAGAGACTATCAAAACCAGAAATAAAATTAGATATTAACTGTATTTCTGGTTTAGTAAATGACAAAATGTGCGTCCACTAATTCTGAACATAATGCCTAAATTTCAAACAATGCAATGATCAAATATTGATAGCAAATAAATGTTTTTATACACAAAATATGCAATTTGTACCTGTTAAGAATGCCGCCATAAAGAAGCTGGCGAAGCTGAGTATCACTTCCCACATTCATATACTTGGCATCATCACAATATCTAGATGCCCAGGTGCGAAATCTATTAGCGGCAATCACTTGCTCTGCTTTAGCCACCTTCTCTATTTGAGCAAGATACATCCGATCAACCAACATACCCTCACGTTCCATTTTAACAAGAAGCTCACCAAATGGTCGCCAATACTCTTCATAGAAGTGATACATGGACTTTCCAGACACTGTTCTTCCATCAAACACCCAAGACATGCTTGATAGTTTATTTTTCAAGCACTCATAAAGTCTCAGTGTGCTTATTGCATCTAAGGCAGAATAACAAATCCACAATTTGCGTTCTCCCCGCTGTAGCTCTTCAACGGGGGCAATGGTGATCATTTTGCCCTCAGATCCATCTTTCTTCACTTTTTTCTTGCCAAATATGGCTTTCATTGATATCTTACCAATCAATTCCTTTTCTTCTTTGCGCCATTTAGTCCTGTGCATAATGTTTCTATCACCCGTAAGTGCTTCAAGAGAATAACCACCTGTTGTTCGTCTTGATGAGTCCCACAACCGTGCCATATGCATTGTGTCAGCATGAAATCCAGAAACCTCAAGCCCATAGTTCTTAATAACATGATTATCAAAGCTATAATTGTGCCACACCTATACAAAGTGTAAGCGAATATTCAATATCAAGTTTGTTTCAGGACTAAGGATGACCTAGTGCTCTAATGTACTATGGAATAACTAGCGGATGAAAATGTGCAGCAGATCAGGAGAAAGACAAGGAAGAAAGAGAAATGAGTAAATGCAAGGCCTACTTCACCTTTTTGATAGATTGATCTTTAAAAAATGGAGCAAATTCCTTCAGAAGATCCTCGCCGCCACCGTCTAGAACATCAACCCAGATACAGGACTTCCCATTTCCAAAATCTGCATCGGCTCCAGAATAAATACTGAAACATGTTATCTCACCGTGATCAACAGGAGTCTCTTGCTTCACATCAATCGTAGAAACCTGCAAAGACTCTATCATCAGCAAACAGACAATAGCTCATTTACATCTGAAGTGGATAGAGCTTGGAGCAAATGCATGCTCCCTACAGCATGCACACAGTACATTTATAAGAAAATGGTTAAAAGGATGAACAATGAGCATAACTTATACCTCGGTATCACATGCATGAACAAGATGCCTGTATTTAGTTGTAAGCATCTGAACAACTTCCTTCGCAGCAGAGATATTATCTACAACAAGAACCTGGTCATTAATCCTAGCAAGCTGCTTGTGAATGTCATTGTGAGAATCTATATAAGTTTCTTCGCTGCTAGCAACCCCATTTTCATTGGCTTGGTCCCTTCTGGTTACGTTAGGATCCATATGTACCGTGTCTTGGTTGTCAACCAAAACTGCCCCTTGTGCCAAGCCATTAATTGAAACTTCTGTTTTAGTTGAAACTTTTAATTGCTTGGAACCATTTATCCTGTTGGCATATATATTGTTGTCTCCTGAAATTTGCTTACTGCCAGTTAGGTGGTGTGGAAAATGACTCTCAGAAAGAAAATCACTATCTCTGCTGGTTTCAATGTCTTGGTCATCATCCAAGACCAGCCCTGGCAACAATCCATTACTTGAAACTTCAGTTGTATTTGAACCTGTCAGCTTTTTGGAACCATTTATTCTATCAGAAGCTACACTGTCTCTGGACATTTGTTTAATACCGGTTGGTTGGGGAGGATAATGACTCTCAGAAAGAGAAATACTTTTTCCACTAGTTCCAGAAACTGATTCTTCTTTATCAGTTATTCTAAGTGAGCCAGTAAGCTTCAGATTCAAGTAGCGTTGATCATTGGAAGAAGAACTACTACCTTTAAAACTGTCCTTCGTAATCTCCTTATTTACCTTCATCCTGCGAGCTTCTGTTTCCCATGAACTCTCAGTACTGGGTATGCTAGTAGTTTTGTGAGTAACAGCAAAAGCATTCGCTCGAAGCGACATCACCCTAGACTTTAGGTAACTTGTTAGGCGTTCATAGTTTCTGTGGTCAGCACTCACTCGTTTGCACTTGTTATCAGAAATATACTGATCAGGGTCAGGGTGGACCATCCTAGCATATTCAGACGCAGCTACCTTAAGTCTCATATCTTTGGGACGATGACGGCTACTACTCGGCATGGATGCATTAAGAAAAGCACAGTTAACACTCTGCATGGTGCACATTTCTCGCCTACAATGGAAAGAAAAGCAAGAAACAGCAGAAAGACCAATCAATTTGAATGATGCATTTATTCTAGCACTATTAAAAAGTGAACAATTAAAGGAAAAACATTCCAGATTTCATGCATAGCCCAAATAGCATTCCAATCAGCAGTATACATCAATGAAAGAAAAAAAAAGAAATTCCTTGGCTCCACTTTATTTGCCATTTCCTTACAGAAACTCACATCCCAGAGAATCAAGCAATACCACATGCGTACCTTATGTCACATTTTACCACCACATTACATCCTAGCCCCAAAACTCTCTAAAATAGGCAACAGAAGCTATCACATAATCTAAAACAGCCTACCTAAAAGAAAAAACAGCAGAAAAACAAGGCAGAAAACATAGACACACAAAATAGCAATAAAAATGGCACCTTTTCCAGTACATAAACCCAAAACCCCTCTAAAATAGGCAACAGCAGCTAATGACATAAAAAAACAAAAAAGAAAAAAAATATCATTTAAACGGACAAATGGGTATCAAATAGTCTAGGAAACCAGACAAAATGAAACCCAAAAATAACACAAAATCAAGACAAAAAGCGGTTAAAAAAGAAGAAGAAGAAGAAGAAGAAGAAGAAGAAGAAGATAAAGAGTGAAACCTGTGCCAGGCTTTAGAAGAAGCCAAAAAGAAGTGCCTGGAACAAGACCGGGAAAACCAAGAAGAAGAAGGGCAAAACGGTCTACCAAAAGGTGTAGCAGTAGTTTGAGAAGTAGAAACAACCCCCATAGCAGCCAAAGTGTCTGCAAGTCTAGCTAGCTTGCTGCTAGTGTTGTTTAATACCCAAGGAGCCGTTTTGCTTGCTTCTTACTGTTAGTGCCTAGGAGTGGCAAAGATGGTAGATTTCTGGGTCCTAGAGGGGCAAGACTTGAGGGGTTGCAGGGCTTTTCGCAAGTGGGACTGTGACGGTAAGAGTAGCAGTGCAGAGGGCATGAAGAGACAGAAAGAGACGAAGAGGGAAAAGAGGGAAAACAGATGAAAATGGCCTAAAACCCTTTCCTTTTCTTTTGGGAGGGTAAATAAAAACCCTCCAAAGTCTCTCATGGTAAATACCACAAGCATAAACCGAACTATAATATTATTTTATTTATTTTTATTCTGTGGCTGATATTTCGGCAAATATTTGTCTCTTTTTCTTTTATTTTTTTGCATTAGGGATTGGAATATAGAGAAATTGCACATGTGACATTATTTTTTGGATAAGATTTTACCAAGCTTTGCTTGGTATGGTAGAAAAAAATAGGTGAAAAAAAATTAGTTAATAAAATAATTAATTATAAAATAAAAAATTATTATAAAATATAATTAAAATTTTCCTTCCTCACTCATTTTTTTATCTTATATAATTAGCTTATTTTATATGTTTATGTTCTAGGACTTGTCTAGAAAGTATTCATTAAACTCGAACAAGCAATGAATAGAGTATAATTAAATTGAGTCAAAATGATTCAATATTAAATTTGAGTTTAATTTAATTTAAAAATTTGAATGTTGAAATTTGGTTTAAATTTGATTCGATAGAGTATTTGAATAGTTTGAGTTTAGTGTAATAGATCTGATTTATCATTTTCATTTTTTTGTTACAAATAATTTTTTCAACCATATATTAAAAGGATATAATCATATTAAAAAAATTCAATTAGATTAACAAGTCAATCCACTTCGAAAATTAAAATATTCAAATTTGGCTCAATTCCCTACTTGAGTAACTCGAATTCAATTAAAAAAATGAGTTAAATTTGTATAATTATCTAATTGACTTTGACTAGTTCTAGCTTCACTCATTTATATCCCTCATTAAACAATTCTTGTGCCATGTCCAATTATCTCTCTGAATTTCTTCAAATTGATTGAATTCTAGAAGTTTAGTGTAACATGTAATTAGTAGTCCCATTATTCAGTGAACATTTCTTATGAAATTAGAGGAATCATTTAATTAAAATGGATGGTATTATTGGCATCTGTTTCAAGCAAGACAGGATAGAATTCGGGGAAATGTGTTTGATTCTATGCATGAATTGATAGATGAGTCTGTGAACAAGATGTTCATCAATGAGCAAACAGAAGAAAAGATTCTTGGCCTCAATGGAATCTTTTATCAAAAATTTTCTGAAGCATTTCTTTCATTCTAAGTTTGCTGATACAAAAACGGAGGGACCATTAGACCAAGTTTTTCAAATTTTCAGCAAATGGAACCAGAAAGGATGAAGTAACATATGCTAAAGCTTCATGAAATTGAAAAACGCCATGGCCATGAGCTCCTTAAGCAACCTTTTCTCTTGCCAAGTACCTCTTAGAAAGCTGACCCCGAAAGGGTTTAAAAAGAAAGGAGATCTGGGTTGACTCCAGGGATTCCAACCCAGTTATTCTGAGGTTTTGGATATCTTTCATCACTATGACTACCAGGAGAAACTGGTTTCCTGTTTGTCAACTGTTCTGCTGTTCTTCTGGTTCATTGCTTTTAGTCAAGTACTCAAGAGCTGTCACCACATCACTCATCAATGGCCGCGCTGATGCTTCTTCATGCAGACACATTGCTGCAATTGCAAGTGCTTGGTGGAGATTCCTTGTGGGATAATTCCCTTCCAGCAATGGATCAGCTAGCAATGTGAAATTCCTTCTGTCTTTCAATAGAGGTGTTGCCTGCAAAAGGGGTTATAGCTTATAATCAGTGTCTATGGAGGTTGAATCTCATGATTCTTAAGAAGTACAAAGCATTCATACTTACCCAAGTCACAAGATTCTCTTCTTCTGTTGGTCTTGATTTGTCTATCACTCTTCTTCCTGTGATTATCTCCAAAAACACGACTCCAAAGCTGTAAACATCGGATTTTGTAGTCAGCTGGCCTGTGAGTGCATACTCAGGTGCACAATAGCCATGGGTTCCCATAACTCTGGTGGATACATGAGACTTATCTCCAGTCGGACCAAGCTTTGCAAGTCCGAAATCCGAGAGTTTTGGATTGAAATCCTGGTCCAGTAATATGTTGGATGCTTTAAAGTCCCGGTATATCACTGGGGGATCAGCCGCTTCATGTAGGTATTCAAGGCCTTTTGCAGCACCTGTTGCAATTTTTATCCTGGTTTTCCAATCCAATGGCTTCTTGTCTGCAGGCAAATCTGAAAACCAGAGTTACAAACAACTGAATATGTTCACCAGAACAACACAAATGAAGTTCTAAATCTGCAGGCAAGGAAATTTTTGTAATGAAACATTTCAGTTATCAGAATCCTCAAAAGAATGGCTGATGCAAGGTCTTTTCGCTTAAAAAGTTCTAGTTCTGGATCACATTATCCGAGTCTGAAGTTATACTGCTAGTGTTATATCATTGCAATCAAAAGAGTCTTTATCCCAATACTAAAATAGGTTAGGTAAACTAATATACGACCTCATGTTCAGTCGTCAACATGAATAAGAATCACTTTCATTGAGTTGGATGAGTTTTACAATCGGTTGTCTTAATCCACCACCAATCCTTTTTTTTTTTAAATTCAGACTAGGAATCGGCTACATTGTCATATAACACGCAGCACAGACGGAGTATAAAACGCAACATAGGTGGAGTTGACATACCTAGAAGGTGATCCTCCAGGGAGCCATTAGCCATGTATTCATAGACCAAAATCCTGTGATCCCCATCCGCACAATACCCAGCCAATCTTACAAGGTTAGAATGGTTAAGCAGACTCAACATCAAAACCTCAACCAGGAATTCTCTGTTTCCTTGATATCCATTTCGGTCAAGTTGCTTGACAGCAACCTCCTGAGTATGATGGAACAACAGAAAGAAAGTTACTAACCAAATATCTTGCAAACAATACAATTTTCTTTTGTTAAAACATCTTTTTAATGTAAATCAATAAAGACATGAGATTTCAAGTTGTACTTGATCTGGGTTTTCAACATGCCCTTTGTAGACCCTCCCAAAACCACCTTCTCCAATCTGATTGTCAGGGTTGAAATTGTTGGTGGCTGTGCACAGCTCACGGTAATTGAAAATCTTAGCAGATACATTGCCTTTACTCCTTTTTGTTATTTCTTGGGTGATGTATCTCCTTCTGCTGCTATCTGCAAAAAGAGAAAATTTTGTTCAATCATGAATCAACCACCCGGATTTTCCGGTAGACTTGACATCCTAAACATGATACGAGTAAAAGATAAGAAGATAACACAAAATAAATTTGGATAAAAATTATATGTGAATAAGGTAAAAAATAAAAAAAAAGTGTGTTTAATGTGTGTAACATGAATGTTAACACGAAATTTTTGAATTTTACACTACAAGAATCCAATGTTCGATTCATCATATTAGATTGATTTCATGATTTTAAAAGAATCCAATGTTCCATTGCATGCCGATGGAAGACAAACCAAAGATATGGAAACCATTTCTAACACAAGAAATATATAAAAAGAAATGGTGCAGATCTCAAATCCAGTCAGGGTTTTGTAGAATTAAAGATGATCCGCAGAGTAAAATTGTACCACTCTTGAAGGAAATATTGGCAAAGGAAGCCATAGTTTTCGTGTCCCGATATTCCTTGATGCTCTTCTCTAATGACCTTTTGCTCAGTCTCCCTTCTGACATGCAGCACGAAAAACAGTTCATTTTGGTCATCCCTGTCAGGACAACAACTCAGGACAACAACCAAATTCTTGAACCAAATGTTTAATAAGCTCAAGTATTAAGAAGATTGACAGCCGAGCTGTGGGAAACCTAACTTCTAAAGGAAGACAAAATCTATCCGGTCCCTCAGGAGAGCAGAAGGAAAAGTCTCGCATAATGTTTGTTTTGCTTCTTCTCTGTCCAAATCCTTTGAGGCAGATGACCAAAAATAACTTGTCAGATTTGCTAAACATAGAAGCAGACAGGTATTGTCGGATGTGTTAACTACCTCTCTCATTATCAGAAATTTCTCGAGGCAAAATGGTTTTCTATTATGAGCTTTTCTATCCTTGTATTTCTATCTTGCCACTTGTCAGGTTTCGTTCCAAAAACAAATTCCATAAGCCAACTATAAATAATAGCCTGATCCAAAACTTTCTTTATCGGATGATGTCTGAGAAAGTTCCAAGTGTCCATTGTAAACAAGGGCTCAAACTGTGTAATCATTCTGCTGTAATCTGTATGATTGTTATATGAACTGATGTTCATGGTACAAGTGTTTAAGTGACTAGAAATGGTGGATTGCTGATATGATCCAAAGAGTTGTGATTTAAGAGAGATTGAAATCTGTTTTCAAGTTGAATCAGTTCAAGTTGCATGGAAACTGGTTGAGGCCTTAGCAACATATCCATAGCATTAGGTATGTTGTTTAGTCAAAACCACTGGTTTAGAATTGCATTTTACAAATTCTAATAAGCAAAAAGTTGTGGAAAATCCAAACAACTAATTTCTGTCTTCCTGCAGTGCTGCTTCAATACATTCTTTTCCATCTGTTTCATACAACCAAAATCAAGCTCTAAAGAAAACCGAGAGATCTCAATGAAACAGGAGGCAGCAACAAAAGATTTCATGACATGAGGCCTTGCTAATACAACCATCCAGCATTATATTTCATTTAGTAACATCCATAGCACTGTTAAAGAACATCATGCAAGACGTGACTGAGGGATTAATTTGATTTGCATGAAAAGGAATAATCGAGGGGACATAATAAAGTTACAAACAATATAACTGATGATAGAAGCTGAGAGATGAATTTTATCTTACTCAAACATCTATAGCAGCCCTATTGACTAATGATACTATCTATGCAAATTAACCAGGGGTTATATATGATTGGATTCTTATAAAGCCTCATATAAATAATCTATGCAAATCATGTATTGAATCAAATATATAGCTCAGCTATGCCCCAGGTTTTGTTTGGCTGCCTTTATTGATTGGATTTCTTATAAAACCCCTACTTCTATATCTCTTATATTGGGACATCAAATTCAAAATATACAGGCATAATGCAATAAATATTCCATACTAATAACCATACACATTTTCAAATAACAGAGTAAGAGCTATGCAAATGTCATAAACACAAAGGCATACTAATCATTCTCATGTAAGACAAAATCCATTACATTAACCAGGTTCAAGCTAATAACAAGTAAATACTGCAAAATGGCTACATTAGTTCAAAACAATGACGTTCTGGTTCCACTTCGATAGCTAGAGGGGACAAAAATGAAATGAGAGTAAGAGCTTAGAATGAAGAGAAAAAAATTAGAAAACTATAAGTTTCTTCTTTTACGGTTTTTCTTAGTTCATTTTGGGCTTATCCCTGCCAGTTTCTCCAATCTCCTTACCCTTCCTTCTAATTCTAGTTCAAATTTCTGAATTGAACCCGAAGTAGTATCATTGAAGGCAACATTTTTAGAGTTCTTGGGATACCCTTCAGCCGTTCTTGTTTTGCTTTCTTTATCACTACTTTTAGCTGATCCTTCAAATCTTTTCTTCTGTCCAGCTCTTGCTCTATGCTCAGATACATTCAATGCAACATTGCTGTGATCAAAAGGCTTCACCCCTTCTTTAACAATCCTCCTAAGTTTTCGGTCAGGACCACTGGCGTTCATTTGTATTTGAGCACTGCCATCAAAAGGCAGACTGGTTGCTTTGCTTCTTCTGGCAAATGTGAAGGAGAACCTTCTCTTTCTTACATCTCCATTGGGAGCTCTTGAAGTTGGGGAATCAGTGTTTCGGAATTCGCAGCGTGGTGAAGCTTTATCAAAGCTAGCTCTTCTATTTGGGGTGCCAAAAACATGCTTCATGCGTTGTGAAAGAGGGATGTGATCTGTATCACTATACTCTTCATAGGCTTGTCTGTTCACCTTGGAGCCAGGAATAGCTGAGGCATGGCTCTCAACACTGTTTTTATCAGCAGAAACTTGAGAAAATGCATTAGTACTTTTCAAACTACAAACTGTTGCTGAATCTTTGGAACTAACTTTGGTCATTTGTACCTGAACTGGTGGTGATGTTTGTGGTTTTATGATCTTCTGGCTTGTCGGATAGTCAAGCTCACGAGTACAATCCTGAATCTTATGAGTTCTAGTTTTGGCTGCATAGTCATCTGCAAATGATGAACAGCATCCTTCAGTTTCAGCTTTCATTGAAACCTTTGTTTCTAATGTCTTAGCTTTCTTCACACCAAACTCATTTGAATGAGGGCACTTATCTACATTTCTTTTAGCCAGAACTGATGGTGAGCTTCTATTCTGATTTCTTCTGATATCCCTCAAAGCTGCTTTTCTAGCAGAATTAGCGCTAGCCCACCAATTGAAATACCTGACAGATACACAAGGCTGAAAAGACCTTGGCAGAACAGCAAACCTAGCATTTTCCCATGAGATGCTAGCAACAGGAAATGCAGCAGGAAGATCTTGATCATATCCAAACTGCATTGCCACTCTGTGTGGCAAATACTCTTCTTTACAATCAATTCCAACTAACACAGAAGCATGCAAACATCTAGCAAAAGACTTTAGATCCTCATCTGGGTCATTACCATCAAAAGCTAAAAATTTAGTTTCATTGTGATAGGATGGGTGGCACCAATTCTTCAAATCAGCAATATATGGACGCCACCTAAAGTTATCTGGCAATCTAAGTACTGATCTAACAAGTGGCAGGCTGATTTTAGCATTCAGTCTATGGAATCGGGCAGCTCTAGGCTCTCCAGGCTTGAGGGTATTGGGAACACTTGGACCAAGAGAAGGAAATCTTTCAAAAGCCCATAATTGCAGAAGTCGCAATGGACCTGAGGCAGTCATTTCCTGAAGAGAAGACATAGCTTGATCTTTCAACAATGTCAGGTTTTTGTAAAGGCTTGCAAGAACTGCTTGGGCAAGTGCCATTCTTGTCTTTGAAGACAAATGAATGGCAACCGGAAAAACTTCCTTAGAAACAATTTTCTCAGGCAGAGAAGGGAAAACATACCTTGATAGCCAGAGTGATAAGAATGCTACATGTTCATAATCCCTTTCTTCTTCCATAAAATGCTTTAACCAACAACCATGACTAGCCTTTCTTGACTTGTTTCTTGATATGATCAAACGTTTATTGTTCATCTCTTCCTCAATCTTCACCAACTTCCCTTCTAGAGGCGTTCTAACTGACTCTCCAAGCGTTGAAAACCCTCCAAGAATCATCACATCTTCAAGAGTGACAGTTGCTTCTCCCCATGGAAAAACAAATGTGTTAGTTTCAGGACACCAGAACTCAACCAACCCAAGTAGCAAATCCTTGTTACACCTGATTTCATATCTAGAACTCATAATGGCATCACAAATGCCTGTCAGCTTCCACAAGGCACAATATTTTCCAGCCATCCTATCAACCCATTCTTCCCAGCGTTTCTGAGGAACATGGCAGCCTTTTATGTTGACATTTCCAGGCCACTGTTTAAGGTTTTGAGAGAAGATTTCAAACAACAAAGGAGTGTTAGGAACTGTAACAGCTTGTGAGACTGTATGGACACATGGTTTCAGGAACCTGGCAGTCCCCACAACGGTTTTCCCATCTTTGGGAGACACCAGTTTTTCATTTCTACATAGTTGAAAAATGGAATGAGACTGTTCTTTTGCCATATCCTGAAGAAACACAAGAAAAAATGGAAAACAAAAGAGTGAGAAAATGTTAAAAGGATATGAACAGTCCGGCTAATAGAAAATTTCTGTAAAAACAAACACAAACCCACTTTCATCCGTGTAATTGGCCCACTACTAGCCAAAAACCCAAGTATGAAGTGTCAGATGTTGCTTGTGAGACAAGTGAGGAACTGAAAGGACAGAATTTCAGCCCTGAGAACCAAAGGACAAGAATACTAACCTTTTTATCTTTACACACCATATAATTATAGTAACTAAATTGCCATTAATGAACATTTGACCCGAGAAGAAATGACAATGTACAAAGCAGGTTTATTGGTTAAACATTTACATTTCTAGTCAAATTCATGCTTCAATTGTCAAACTTTACTAGATTCATGAAGTCAAGAGTCATGCTTTATTTACCATTAACTTCTTTTCATTTTCCCGATAACTCGGCTTTGCCAGTGGGATTAGTGGCATGATTATTGATTATCATTGCCTGCCTCAAATCAAATTTCAAATGAAACGGCTAATTAGTAAAGATTATGGCTTTCAGTTTTCACATTTTTTGTTATTTTGGTTGCTTAGACATGTTAAGTTGGTTTATTTAACACATGCATGGGACTAAGTAAACTTACTACTAAGTAAAAAAATCAGTGTGGTGATGAGAATCTGTTCAGTCACTATACTTTAATGCTGCACCTAATGATGGAAATGAAATCCAGAAAGAACAAAAGGCAGAGATAAAGGACTTACTAGAAATGTGATAAACCAAACTGTATCCTATTGCTTCCCAACATGGCCTGATTCAGAACCTGCCGAAATTCAGTTATTGATGTGTTTGAACAATCATGACTAGTGATATTTACCAAGATGCCACCGGAGTGATTCTCAAACGTGGAATTGTGATTTGCATATTAATTTTTTCCTAGGTTTAGGTTCTGATTGGTTCACGCTGGCACCTGTCACTTTCATTGTGCTTGAAAGGGAAATTGGATGGGCATTAGTTTACCATGCAAAATGGCTTGACTGTCAGAAGAACCTTTCTTCTCAAAAGTCGCTTCATGGCTTAACCCTTCAGGATCTCCCTCTCTCTTGTGAAACCAAAGATACCCTTTTGCCCAAAAAATCCTGCTTTCTTGGTTATGGAGGATTCTTCAAACTCCATTGTTGAAGAAAGAACGGAGCTTATGGTTTCACCAGCTGGTAAGAACGTGAAACTAAGAGTAGCCCATTTCATCAAACCTTCCACAGGCTTAGACTCCATTGATGAAACACCAGTTGCTAACCTCCCAAGACATTGCCTTTCCTCTTTGCCAACAAGTTTTGAGCCCAAAAAATGGCCTTTAGAAGTCAAATTTTGTGGCTGGAGAAATCCACAAGAGAATTGGAAAACTTGGGTTGTCAAGACGGCTTCTTTGCATGAGTCTACATGGAAAAAAGCTGGTATTTTCGAAGGTATCATGAATTCTACGTATAAGATTGAAAGAAACAATGATTTGGTATTTGGGATTGCAGAAAAGTGGTGCCATGAAACTAAAAGTTTCATTTTTTCTTGGGGTGAAGCAACTATTACATTGGAAGATGTCATGATTCTGGGGGGTTATTCTGTTCTGGGGTCCCCTGTTTTCACCCCTGTTGAAACAGAGGAAATGAAGGAGACATTGGAGAAACTTACCATTGCAAGGAAAGAAATCTATACGAGTACAAACAGAAAGGTCCTTCAGACTCTATGGATGAGGAAATTCATGCACAGTGGCAGCGAAGTGGAGCATGAGGCTCTTCTTGCATTGTGGTTATCAAGGTTTGTTTTACCATCTTCTTTTGATGTTGTTGTTGAAAGTGTTTTCCCTATTGCTATACACTTTGCTAGGGGGACTAGAATTGCACTTGCACCTGCTGTTCTTGCTAGGATTTATAGCGATTTGAGTCGGTTAAAACGAAATATTGTTGCTTCAGCACTGTTAGATTCCAAATGGGATGGTGAAAATGTTGCACTAGCAGTTACCCTTTGGTCACCACTTTCATTAGTCCAGGTTTGGATCTGGGAGAGATTTTTGAAATTGCAGCCGAAGCCTAATTTGATTGAAAATGGTAAGCCAAGGTTGGCCTTTTGGCATGGCCTAAAGTGCAAAGCGCAAGACGTGAGGTCATTGCTAGACTCAGCCATGGGAAGGTTTGATTGGCATCCTTATGTTCGGAACACAAAAAACTGTGTTGGTGCTAAGGTTTATGGAGACAAAGCAATGTGGATAGCAATTGATTCGAGTTCAGATGATGAAGTGCTGTCATTTGCTCGATGCTTAAGGGCTTCAGAGCTTGTTGGACTTGACTGTATAGAGCAGTACCTTCCCCATCGAGTAGCATTGCAATTTGGAATGGATCAAGATATTCCTGGTTGTGTTTTGAGATCAAATGCCAGTCCTGAGATTGCATGGTCTGACTACAATAAGTCTGTTGATGGTTGGAAGTTGTATATTCCATCCAGGCTTTTTGAGTCAGATGTTACTACTCGGTACTTGGAGTGGTGGAAGCAATCAGTGTTGAGCCTGCAAGAAACAGTGGGAATGAATGAAAGTGATGTTCTCACAAGATCTAAGATGATTCCCAGGGGCCTGAAACGACCAATGGAAGATGACAATTGCATTGGTTTTAGGGTAATGCCAAAGAAATTTAAAGGAATGAGAGAAGGTAAGGGTTTTTCCGGATCTAACAATGCATCAATGTCTCATGAATTTCCTCCAAAGAGTTCGAAAGGTCTAGGGCTTGGTTCAGAAGTAGACAATGAAGGTGAAAATGAGACTGCTTCAAATAGCTCTCTTTCAAAGCCTTTAAAAGAACTACCACTTAGTTTTATAATTCAGAAGGAACTTAACAGTTCTTCATTTCCTCCTGGTTTTCCTCCCAAAGGACATATGCTGCAAGCAAAAGGTTCTGTTAATGAAGATAAGGTGACTGCCCAAGTTCCTCCTGGTTTTCCTCCCAAAGAAAATATGCTGCAAGCCGTTTTTGTTCATGAAGATAGGGTGACTGCTCCAGTTCCTCCTGGTTTTACCCCCAACTGCAAAGTAGTAGAAGCCAAAAGTTTGATTAATGAAGATAAAGTGATTCCCCTGGTTCATCCTGGTTTTCTTTCCAAACACTTTGATGAAGATGAAGTGACTCTCCTCGTTCCTCTTGGTTTTCCTCCCAAATGCAATAAGGTGGAAGCCCAGAATTCTGTTGACAAAGATGAAGTGACTCCCCTAGTTGTTCCTGGTATTTCTCCTAACAAAAATACGCTGGAAGTCAGAGATTTTAAAGATAAAGTGACTGAGACAATTGTAATATCTGCTTGCTATCATGAAAGTATGGGGAACAAAGTGGGTAGAAATTATGAGAAGTCAACAAGTCACCTTCAAAGTCTTTCTTTGGATTCTCATGATGAAGATCAACTGACAATAGCAGAAATGTTGAAATCTGATCACAAGCTTGACAATGTTAACTGCAGAGATGCTGGAGAGAACTCATCAGGTCAGTGTCAAAGTTCTTCCTTTTCAATTGCTGATAACGAATTTCCAAAATGTATGGAGCCTATAACAACACTTGGAGCAGAAAAGGTTATGCCAGGTGAAGCTGCAAGTGAAGGATCAAAGGGAGCTACCATTCAAGATGCTATTGAAAGTAATGCTGGGAGGCCAGCTGATGGAACGGTGGGAAACAATGGTAGTCTAGATGACAAAGCTGCAAGTATCAATGACATTGAGGGTTATGGCAATCGTTGTCTAAATGAGATATCGAGGCTGCATCTTGAAGAACGAATTAGCAGGCTGGAAAGATTGGTTGCTGAGATAAAAGCAGCAAGGAATGTTAAGTCTTTAGTAACAGCAACGTTTAATTTGGTTTAGTCATTTTCTTGGCAATATCTGAGTATCAGTTAGAAGTGAACTTGCTGAAGTAGTTTTTGTGCCAGAGGATCAACTAGATATCAAAGATCATGCTTTCAGGCTAGCATTCATCTCAGTCAAGACTCCCTAATTAATTTAAGCTTCTCAATAGTAAAACCTATGCAATTGTCTTCTTCCTAACTTGGCAAATGAATGGTGGGCAGCAAAAGCAGATGTACAGTTTGAAATTTTCACAATTTTGATGTTGCTGTTTAGTGATTTCATTTAGTTGAAACCATTTTAGCAAGAAAGAAAAACAGTTGGTACTGCTCGAAAACAATTTACAATGTCCGGATGACAAGTTTGTTATCATTCGGCAATGACTTACATGTACCATGCTTTTGTTCATTCACACGATGGATAATTGGTGACCTAACAAGGTTTTTAACTAGCTTCAACTCGATAATGCAGCTGTAAATGATTCATTCAGCTTCAAATATGAGAGGCATTTTCTCACAATCCTTTTGCATTTACAAAGAAAGTTACAGCTTCAGGAGCTTTGAAGCCTGAACATAGAAAAAAAAATGGAACACAAATCATGGGAACCAATATTCTTCTTATTTCAGTCTATACATTTTCTTTGGTTTCTTAAGCCTGATTTACACTTTCCACATTTCTGGCAACAAGGATCCAGTCTTGTAAAACTGAAAAACTCCTCCTTCCATTCTCAGGCAGCAGCTGGTGAGTCGTGGTATTCTTTCTTAATCTTTGTTAATTTCCATTTCCCTGCCACTACCAATCTTTTTATGTTCAATTATTCAGAAATCAATACATGCTCAAGCAAATTACAAGTCTCTGTTTCCCTAATGAACATGTCCCAACCTGTTAGAAAAAACCTAGAGCGAACGATATCAAGATTAGGCTCAATAGACCTTAACATACATCAGTGCGCAGCCAGGAACACCAGAACAATTCCAATCTTCAATACTACCAAGGCAATTAGCAACGCTAAAAACCTAAAGAGAAACCTGCTATGGCAAGATCAGCTAGGCATGAATTGATAGCACAATGTTAAAGATAAGTTACATAAGCCTCTAACCACAGTTGACAAAAAGTATTTGAGTAAAGACAAGAACAACTCAAGAAGAAAAATAATGCATCCCTCAAGATTTGAATTTATCATCAACCGATCGTGGACCGATCAGGCTACTTTTAACATCCACATACATCATCATAGGGGTGCAAACACAGTAGGGTAACTTCTAAATCACAGGCTGAGAAGCCAGGTCTTAATCTAAATAATTTTCCAGGTTACAAATTCACGAATCACTTAGCTAAGAAAAGCTCATAATCAAACAATTTCAAGGATAAAAAGGCAGTGAATCTCAAAGCTTCAAGCACATGGACAGAGATTGACAAAAAAATTTAAGTAAACACAATAACAACTCAAAAAAGAAAAAATATGCATCCCTCAAGATTTGGATTTGTCATCAACCGATCGTGGATCGATCAGGCACTACTTTTAACATCCATATACATCATCATAGGGATGCAAACACAGTAGGGTAACTTCTAAATCACAGGCTGAGAGGTTACAAATACAGGAATCACTTATCAAAGGAAAGCTCATAATCAAACAATTTCAAGGATAAAAAGACAGTGAATCTCAAAGCTTCAAGCAAACAAGCAAATGGACAGAGACTGAATGCCAAAGCCAATTTTTTTCTAGTAAATTATGAGCATACATCCCTCAGATTCATCACTCATCAAGCTAAAATCAGTCCACTACTTTCATTTTTTGAAAAATCATTCTTTACAGGGATGCAAAGTCAAATTCCAAAAAAAATTAAAAGAAATATTCTTCCAATAAGTATATCACTGAACATATGATCAATGTAAAGCAAAGAACAAGGAAACACAAATAATCTACAAATAATCACAATTAAAATTGGGATAGAAATAATAAAAAATACATCCCTCAAAATTATCTATTCTTCATTTTAAGTCAGGCCTATCAACTTTTAAAATTCCATAGAAATTCATCATAGGGATGTAGAATTGATCTTTGATCAGCATAAAAAAGGACATTTTTTAATAAAAAAATAAAACTTTATTAATCAACAGAGAGTTCATAAAAAAGGGAGAGATTATTCAAGAAATACAATGAAAAATATAATAAAAATTTAACTTTGAATGTTACCAAAAAAAGATTGCAAAAGACAAAATCCATCCCTCGGCATTGGTTAATCGTCAATAGAAACAAATCTGTCCACTACTTTTAATTTATTTTTGATATTAATTCTTCACAGGAATATATTAGAAAAAATGAAAATGAGAAATTAATCGACATTAAAAAAGAAAATGGCTTTACTCCAAAATCGCCATATTCGAAATAAAAAATGAAAATAATCAGTGTAAAATTTAAGGAGAGAGAAAGATAAATTTGGCGTCTGGTAAAGGAAATTGGAAACGCTTTAACGGAGATAAAGAGACAAGAGACTAGGGTTCCAGCTGCTACGTTTAAATACAAGGTGATGATAATTGGAAATTGCCTGATTGTCCTCCAGACATGATAAAATTACAATTAGCCATGAAGTTGGGCCTGGGTTGAAACGAAGATATGATGGGCTTCTTTGAGCCGAACAAACCCGAAGTTGGAAGAAAAGCAAGTGCAGGATGGATTCAACAGAACAGATCTACGCAGGCCCCAGCAAAGATTAGAGAAGTCCAAGTCCAAGGAACCAACAAAATCCCCCAACGTGTCCTGTAAGAAAACATTGCCTGCTCTCCTTTGCGGTTACATTTGTCAGATCAACTGAAAAGAAGCTCATCCCATGGAATCAAAGATCAAGAATCGGGTTCTGGGATTTGTTGTCTTAGCTGTCTTCTTAATCTCAGGTGTCAAATCTTGGACTGGTGAGATTCATGGTAGAGTTGTCTGTGATGTTTGTGCTGATTCTTCCATTGGTCCTGAAGATCATGTTTTAGAAGGTTCTTCTATCTCCTTATCTCCATTTCTCTTTCTTTATTAATAAATAATAATAATGGTTGTTTGATTGGTTAAGCTGTGCTTTTAAGCTGAAATTTGAAGTGAGTTTGCGTTGGAATTATGATTCTTTACTGTGTCGGTAGGTTTATAGTTTATGGGTAGTGATAAAGTTTGTTCCTTTTTTGGTTAGTTTGTAGTTTATGAACTTGAAATGTGGCTTTAATTGAAATTTTGGTTCAAATCAGGTGATGGTTGGTCTTGTTTAGATTACTGCATTGGATTGCTTCAATTTATGCTAATATTGAAGAAAGAAAAAAAAAATTACCTGTTGATGCTGTGATTAGTTCACTGGATTTTGCAGTTTGTCTATTTGAGGTTTCCTGTGGTTTATTTTGCTTTCTGTAAATTGCTTCTGTGATTGGTGATTACTCGAATGTTTTATCGATGGCTAATTGGTTTCAAACAGCTATTATAGCGTTAGAAAGGGTCTCTGGGCAGACTGCTGCAGTCTGAATCCTTTTCGTGTAGCATGCATCCTCCCAAAAGTCTGTGTAAGCAATTCTGTTTTAGGCTTAAACTGAAAAAAGTCTGGGATATCTTCATGATCTTTGGTTTCTTATTCTTTCTTAGGTGACTGTGATGGCTGTCATGTTAACTTTGCTGTTTAAGTTAGTGCAAATTGTGAATGACAGATCTAAGGTAAAGGCACAACACTGATGTAAAGATACAACAATCTCACTAAGGCACCAATTCATCATGGTCAATTTGATGCTTCTTTTTTCTTTTTGCTTACTTGGTGAAATAAGTGGATTATCAATCAAAGAATGGATACTCGCTGAAACTTTCAAACAGATTGAAAAAGATGCCTGGTATTTTATACATAAGTCCTTGTTCATTTCGATGGTCAAGGAGAAGCCATTTGCAATTGACATACCTGTTCCCGAAGTTTAAGGTCATATTTTTTTTAATGGTAGAAAATACTCCACGCATAGATGAGAATGAACTTTGTAGTTTTTGAAGAATAACTGATGAACTCTCTTTCAATGGTGGCATTGAAATGTAGCTTTTTACCAGTTGCATTCCTTACGAGTCTATCTCCCCATGTTTTTTTATCTATCTTAAGAAGGAGACAATGCTCTGACAGTATAGTGCTTTGATTGCCATTGTTGGTGAGGGCCGATAACTCCATCTATGTTTTCTGTTGTTTTCATCTTGTACCATGCCATTGATGCTTTAAAGAACATAATTAGATTCATTCATGTAGGTAATTCCTGATTACTTTAGTCTTTAACCATGAGAAGTTGGGGGGTTTGTCGAAATCTTAACTAATATTTCAAACAGAGTCTAGAAATACATAAAATCATCAATGAGATGTGATCAGTTTATCTTATATTTATGTGCAATGTTGTTTTGCTGCAGGTGCTGAGGTTGCTGTTCTTTGCATTACAAAATCCGGGGAAGTAGTAAACTATCAGGCTTTCACAAACGCCAAGGGGATATACACAGTGGCGGAAACAATGCCTGAGAGTGACCTGTGGGATGCATGCTTGGCACGACCTATCAGTAGCTTCCACGATCGCTGCAACCATCTTGGGGAGGGCAGTACCGGCGTCAAGTTCACTTATAATCGCCCATCAGGTCATTTCCACACTGTCCGACCCTTTGTATATCGACCATCCAGTGCTCCAACGTACTGTATTTAAAATATTTATCTACATGTATACCTTAGTTTCATCCATGGATGTCTTACAAAGAAGCAATGAAAAGAATGCTATTTATTGTTGTAATTTATATGTTCTTAATACCGAAATGTGCATTTTTCTGACAGTTCACCTTGGTCTATACTGTGGTCGACCAGCAAAGATTATATATGAACAAAGAATCATAAGGAACTTTAGTTGTTGTAAGGTAGTGTGTAATTGAGTCAAGTATATACCAAGAAAATAAAGTTTAAGAAATTTGAACTCGATTGAATTTTTTCTTGAATAGTTTGAGTTTAGATTCAATTCGAAAACAAAAAAAAATTAAATTTGAATAATTATCACATTGATTCCAACAGTTTTTAGTAGTTTACTAACTTGATCCGTTTAGATTTTTAGTCCGAGCAATTTCTTCGCACCCATTTCTTTTTTCTGAGTCATTGTATCTTTTGCGTTTTGACCACTTCAAGTGGCGTCTATCGTGTTCTGCTTTTAAGGCTGCTTGTCCAAAAAAATGATTGATGAAAAATTGAC
Source organism: Heritiera fomes (assembly GCA_032173925.1). Lineage (NCBI taxonomy): Eukaryota > Viridiplantae > Streptophyta > Magnoliopsida > Malvales > Malvaceae > Heritiera > Heritiera fomes. The sequence continues at coordinate 4,827,884 of JAPDPM010000023.1, read as the reverse complement.
CATAAAACTTGATGTTGGGTTCAGACAAGACAAGATGTACTTTGAAAAAAGCAAAATCTTTCACCAAAAAAAAAGAAAGAAAAAAGCAAAATCTTGTGGCTGAATGGAAATTTACCTATCTACAAGACAATTGACCAAAAAAGAACAACAAAAAAAATGCGTCACTCATTTAGAAAAGTTTTAACTAAAAAAACTCATTTTTTGTGGTTGCGGATTTTCTTCCCATATATGATATTTTTTTACCGACTTTAATTTTAAAATTTTCGATCAATATATATATAGGGGATTAGTTTAAAAAAATTATTTACGTCAAAATTAATAAATTCATGAAAAATTATCTTCTTACATGCAAAATTGCAAATACAATTGAAGTTAAAATTTATTTTTTTATAAACTATAAATATTTTTATCATTTTAAAAATTTAAAACTAAATTTATTCGATATTTAATTACAATTAAGATTTAAAACTTAAGCTATCGTATCTAACTAAAATTTTGCTTTTTTGATCTGAAAAGAACAAGAATAAGGTAAGTTGGGTTGGCGGGCGAACACGTACAGTCTCTGCCAATGATAGATTTCATCCAAAGTCAAGGTCAAAACGTGTACCATGCCACGCCGGTGACTCGGTAACTTTGGCGGGACCAGTATCTACGTGGCGAGACTTGGTAGGACGGAAAACGTGTTCACGGCTTTATTCCCTAAACTGACAAAACAATCCCTGAGATAACTACGTAGTAGGCTCCGATGAATAAAAAATCACGGGTATAAAAGTCTTATCAGTGTTAACTGTATGCAAATATGCCGTTGGAAAGAGAGGAGAAGAAAATATATTGTAAGAATTTTGGTGATCCGGAAACAAAGAAAGAGGGAGAGAAATTCAAAGTTTTTTTTTTTTATTTGTTTTTGAAAGATGATAGAATGGATCAGGCAGCTCAAAACGGCATTTGGGTTGGCGTTTTTGTGGCTTGTTTGTTTGATTTACTTCACTCAGGTTCCCCAATTCTTTCTCTTTTTTTCTTGGTTTGATTCATTGGATGCATAAAGATGTGAAATTTCATTGCTCTGAGCTTCTGGGTATCCTTTTTTTTATTGATTTCTTGTTGGGTTTGATTGAAAAAAAATAAGAATTTGCATTTAAATTTTTGTTTTTCCTTAAAAAGATTTGTTGATTACTGGAGTTGGATGCTATAGGAATTTGAAAATGACAATTTGCATTAGTTTTTTATTTCATTTTTTTATTAAAAAAAAAGGCTCTTTTGGGTATTTGAAGGCAAAAAATTTGTTGAATATGAAGTTTTCCAACATGTTTCAGTAAGGAACATTGATCTTCCTGATGTTGATGTTTGGTTAATGTTAATTTTGATGAATGAGATGTTTGTCATGTGTTAAACTATAATATTGGGAAGCTTTTCCTTTTCTGAGTTTAATAATAGTTTGGCCAATAAGTCTAAATGGTTTTTAGTTAAGTAGAAACTACCACTTTACGTCAATAAATTTCCCTATGGCTTTGCCAATATGAATCTTAAGTGTGATTCAAGATCCCCAAAAATATCTGCTGCATAAGCTTTTATAGTGAAGCAAGCTCATATTTTTTGTTGCAAGTTTCCAAATAATGCCTCTCTATGTTCTTGTAATTCCTATTTGTGTTCCTTTCTGGCCCCTTTTTTTTTTCTCTACTTTGAATTTGGAATCTAAAGTAACTTCTTGATGTGTGAGTGCAGGGTTTCAGATCATTTGTATGGACCGCAGTCTCCTACCAGCTGAAGGATAGGCTTAAGTTGTCACCTTCAGCTTCACAATTTGTGTTTTCAATATCATTTTTCCCATGGAGCATAAAGCCTATATACGGGTATGCATCATTCTTGTGCCTAGTTGAGAAAAAGACATAATTGTGGTAGATTTACTTATTTCGAAAAGGACACATGAGATTCCAAGTCAATTTGGATAATATCATAATTAGCTGATAAACCAATCTCTTGCATGGTAATATAGGCATAGAGAAAGAATCTCTTCGGGAAAAATTTTTATGGCACATGAGAGGGTGTGATGACTCTGCTATATGTAATAGAAGGATGTTATTTATGATGTAATCCATACAAAGCCTGAATCGAACACGATAGAAACTTTCTAGTTGAAGAATATGTGCTGACAAGAAAACTGCCCCTTTAGCTGATGTAGGACAGATCTGAGTTAAGTTTGAATTAGGGTTTCAGATGTGAATTTATGCTGCTAAAACAACAAAGAATGAAATTTAGGAGTCTCACCTAGGGTTTCTTTGGAGTCACACCTAAAAATGGTTGAGTCACACAACCAAAGAGCAAAACTTTGCTGAAAATTCTGAAATCATTATTCTCTAAATTTTTAAAGAGAGTACAAAGCCTATTTATAAGCAAGCATGCAAGTCTAATCCTAATAGGATACAAATTCTCTATTAAAATTCTAATACCCTAATCCTATTAATAAAAATAAAACAATATAATACTAAAATAAAATTCTAAATCCTCTGAACTCATTGGCTTTAAAACAATATTCTTGTTTCGGTGACAAAAACTATAGGTGTTTGCCTCACCGGCATGACTCACACCTCGGTCATATTGCCAAGGACGACCAAGAAGGATGTGGGCAACTTGCATTGGGATAACATCACAAAGTATAGAATCAACGTAATCACCACAACTAAAAGATACAAGACATTGTTGTGTGACCGAAATTGTGGTTCTATCAATCCAACCCACTTTGTAGGGTGAGGGTGTGGTGTAGTTTTTAGTTTGAGACGCTCAACAGTGGAGGTAGAAACTACATTCATGGAACTCCCACCATCAATGACAAGTTTTTTAGCTTGGCCACCACAACGAACACGTGTTTGGATTATTGAAGTGCGTCACCAATCTTCCTTTTCCATTCTCGGGGCTATCAGGATTTGTCGAACCAAGAGTGATATATCTACACCATCAGAGTCAAGATCATCAGCCTCATAAGTGCCATAATCAATAGAATTATCATCATCTTTCTGAATTTCTTCATCCTCTTTTTCCACTCCCATATGCATATTTCTTTTTGTTGGACAAGCACGCCCAAAGTGTCCTGCCTCCCCACACTTGAAACAAACGTACTCCATTTTTGAATTGTTGACATTAGTAGAAGGTCTTGTTCCATCAGGATGAGCAAGGATAGTCGCTTTCTCTAGATTTGCACCAAAGTTCGTCTTAGCTTCTATTAACTAGTTTGAAAACCTATTCTCTTGCTAGTAGAATAGCTCAAATATTGTTCTGCATCAAGGGCTGCTTGGAAGGCCTGTTCTACTGATCTAATAGGCTGCCTAAGCATCTCCCTTTTAATATCAATCCTCAACCCAGCCTGAAATCGTGATGCTGCTTGTGGAGCATCTTCCACAACTTGACTCCTTATCTTGTATTCATCAAATTCATTCATGTATTCAGCAACAAACATGCTGCCTTGCTGTAAACTATACACTTGTTGGCGCATCTTCTCAAGATAATTAAGTGGCAAGTACTTTTCTTTGAGCTTGGCCTTCATCTCTTCCCAAGTTTGAATTTGGGGCTGTCCTAACCTTGTTATTTCACTCTCCACACCATACCACCAGATTTTTGCTAACCCAATTAGTTTCAAACCCTTCTTTCATCCGACATATCATACCAACTGATATAGTCTTCAAGGGAATTAAGCCAATCAAGAAACAAAGTTGGATCCACTTTACCTTCAAAATCCGCCATTCCTACTTTCACCTTCCTAGTGATATCTCCAACATAATCACGTGGCTCGACATGCTCTCCTACAACTGTAGGTAGTTGAGCAACAGGTTGGACAGAAGCATCTTGTGGGGCTAGAATTAGACGTGCTTCTATTCATGCTATAGAAGCTGCTAGTGTTTCAACAATTTGTTGTAAATCATTAAGACGTTCATTCATATTCTCCACAGCACCCTTGGTACGCTCATGGTCTTGTTGGAGTTCCACCATAGCCTTACTTAGTTCAGCGTTAGTCACCATCATGGACGCAAAACGGAGTAAACTAATTGCAAACTCAAATCTGTCAAGAACTTTTTTTTTTTGCAGATCAGATTTTTTTTTCTGTTTCCCATGGATGGCTCCAATTGATGTAGGACAGATCTGAGTTAGGTTTGAATTAGGGTTTCGGATGTGAATTAGGGCTAATTATGCTGCTAAAGCAGTAAAGAATAAAAGCCTAGGAGTCTCAACTGGGGTTTCTTAGAAGTCACACCTAATAATGGTTGAGTCACACAACCAAAGAGCAAAACTTTGCTGAAAATTCTGAAATTATTATTTTCTATATTTTTAAAGAGAGTACAAAGCCTATTTATAAGCAAGCAAGCAAGTCTAATCCTAATAGGATACAAATTCTCTATTAAAATTCTAATACCCTAATCCTATTAATAAAAATAAAACAGTAAAAGAATAAAATAAAATTCTAAATCCTAGTAATAAAATTAAACACAATATATTTTCAGCCTAAAACTCTAAAACAATTAAAAGACTAAAACTAAAATATTTTGTTGCTCCCATTCTCCATCATTAGCATTATACTATCCCTTGCTTTGTTGGAGCCTTAATCTGTTTCCACATGCAGGATTTTGTCTGACTGCATTCCCATTAAAGGGAAAAAAAGGATTCCATACTTGGTGATTGCCACCATGATGTCTCTTGTGCCATGGCTTATTCTGGGTGTAAATGAAACCTCAAGGAGTTCCATGTGGCACCTCGTAATCCTATTAACAGTGCAAAACCTGGGTTCAGCAATGGCAGATGTTGTTGTTGATGCAATGATCGCTGAGGCTGTAAGATGTGAGAAGTATGTTCATCTATCAAATTTACTTCCCATTGCTGTGTGATAAACCCTTCTATGTTTCTGTAACCAATTGTTTGCGTGAAATTTTATGTATTCTGAAGAACAAATAACTGATAAGTTGAACTAATTTTGATCAGGGCCTTATTTGCTGGAGACCTTCAGTCAATATCATGGTTAGCAATGGCGTTTGGTGGCGTATGTGGGAGTTTGCTTGGAGGATATGCATTAACCAACCTAGAGATAGATATTATTTTTCTTCTTTTCTCTGCACTTCCAGCCATACAGTTATTTTCTTGTGGTTTGGTTGAAGAGAATGCTGTGGATGGTGAAGTTTTATCTGAATTCTCTAATTCGAATGATTCCCAGCTTTTGAACGGGAAGACTAAAAATTTTGATGAAGACATTTCTTTGGAAAAGAAATCCAATGTTAGTGCCAGAAAAAGAAAGAAGAGCAAAAAAACACAATTTATGCCTAAAAATGTGCAGATGCAAAGTCCTGGAAAGGGCAAGTCCCTCGCATTCCAGTGGTATCAGTCTCTGAAAGATGCCACTTACAGTTTGTGCCGTGCTTTTAAACAGCCAATTATTTTGAGGTAGATATTAACTTACTTTCTGGTACTTACTGAGAGTTAAATGTAGTGTCAGTCAAGGTTATGAAGTGCTTTGCATTTCCTAGGCAACCACTTGAGATTATTACTCAAATAGATAATAGCTCATGCTCTATAATAGTCTGCACTAATGTTGGTTCACTTGTCTATAGATTTAGATTTTAAACAGCATTTAAATATGCCTATTCAGCACTGAATAATGAGCACTTGTTCTTTGGTGTTATCCTAGTTGACATTCTTGTTTGATACTAGTTTCTATTTTACATATATTTTTGCCCTCCTAATCATGTTCTCTTTTGATGTAATTTGCCCCTGGAAACTCCAGACCAATGGCTTGGTTTTTCTTAGCACATGTCACTGTTCCAAACCTTTCAACTGTCATGTTCTACTACCAGACAGAGTTCTTGAAGTTGGATGCATCGTTTTTGGGGACGGCACGAGTTGTTGGATGGTTAGGCCTCATGATAGGGACATTTACTTATAATCAGTACTTGAAGAAAATGAAGTTACGTAGAATTCTCATGTAAGTACTTAGTAGTTTTGCTTAAGACTCATTTGGCATACGTTTTTCGTTCTTTAAAGTAAATTTGTGTCTCCTATTCTGAAAACATAATGCAGGGTGGCTCATATTGGTTTGGCTTTCTTGAATTTCTTCGATATTGTTTTGGTGTCTAGAACTAATGTTGCCTTCGGAGTATCAGACAAGACCTTGGTGCTTTTTGGATCTGCACTTTCTGATGCTATTAACCAACTCAAGTATGTATAACGGTTTCTTTTGATAATTCATCATTAATATGAGAATGCTACAAATGAGACTCTTTGTCAAGTGCCAAAGGCACATGCCTTTTTCATTATTTCGGATTCTGTGTACTTGCTGGAGTTCAAACATTCACTCTTCGACCAACCTATCCATGTGAATGCAGGTTCATGCCATTCTTGATCTTGTCTGGACAGCTATGCCCCCCAGGAATCGAGGGAACGCTATTTGCTCTCTTCATGTCAATAAACAACCTTGGGTCCACTGTAGGATCTTTTGTGGGCGCTGGATTGGCATCGATCTTGAACATCTCTTCAGGATCTTTTGACAACCTTCTTTTAGGCATCACTATTCAACTCTTCTGCACTTTCATCCCAATTATGTTCCTGTTTCTGATACCAAAGGAAGCCATGGGGTTAGCATCATGACTGAACATTGATTTTTTCAAACAGACAACTGAACTGCTAGCAACCGAGGATGACTACACATTTATCCTTCACCATTTTAATCCCTTCATCAATTACTGCTGAAATGCAGATAGACAAACACAGATAGGCTCACACAGAAACTCATAGAAATAGGTTCCTTTGAGTCACATGATTCTCTGTTTACATCTTACATATTATCCTCTGATGTCTACAGGAGAAATTTATGTATAAACAGTTTTGGTTGTTTGATTATACACACAACAGAGTATGTAACAGTCTAAACTATTGTTGCCTAAAAGAGTATTTTGCATTTTCTTTGTATATATTGGGAGATTAAGATGGTTTTTTTGCAGAAAAAGAATGATAAAGGATTTCCACGTTGCAATCATCTAAATATAAGTTAATACAGAAAGCCTAAAGGACAAAAGAAAAAGGCTTAATAGCCAAAAAGATCCTCAATCTTTAGCACAAAATAGAATTAAGCCTTTAACGTTTTATTACGTGAAAATCAGTCTATAAACTTTTATTTCATTGTAAATAAATTTTCAACCTTTTAAAATTATGCAATTAAGTTTAAATCCGTTAAATGACACTAACATTCGTTAGTATTGCACACGTGACATGCCATGTGGCAGTCAACTAAGCTATTCACGTTAGCTTTCACATTAGATGTCCAAACTGCAGTTAGTGTCATTTAATAGATTTAGACTTAATTGCATAATTTTAAAAGATTGAAAATTTTATTTACAATGAAATAAAAATTTATGGACTAATTTTCACACGATAAAATGTTGAGGACTTAATTCTATTTTATGCTAAAGGTTGATGGTCTATTTGGTTATTAAGCCAAAGAAAAAAAAAGAAACAAATAAAAATAAGTTGTCAAAAACAAGATTCGAACGTCAGTCCTCTTAGTAGATCTAGTAATTTTAGACACGATTTAATTATACGACACAAAAATGATAAGAATATAAGACACAAAATGACACAGATTAAATTAAGTAAATAATTGTATATCAATATTATAAAAGCTAAAAATAAAATTTTATATTTTCTGTATTAATATAAATTTTGACAAAAAAATACAAATACGATTTTATATTACACAGAAATGAATATGATTCAAATGCGCCAACCTGATGTATTAAAATAAGGATTTATATATGATGCACTAACAGTGTATAGTTTTTATATACTGTCAATGCATCAGAGGTTGACATCTCATCAATAAATCTTTATGAGCAAATTAAAAAAATTTATTTATATTTGCTTTTAAGAGCTTGGCATATTTTTTATTTTTCAAATTGATGAGGTGTCAACCTCTAATGTATTGACAGTATATAAAAATTATACATTGTCAATGTATCATATACAAACTCTTAAAATAAATCAGCAATTAATCTTATTTGACCGTCAATTCTGCCCTTCCTTGTACCCTCCACAGCAAACCGCTGTAGATCAAAATTTTCATCCGAAAAGCAGAGAAGAGAGAGGAAAATGAGAAGAAGACCTGGAATTGGAGGCCTTCAAACAGCTGCAGCCGCTAGGGTTTGTTTGAAAAAATAATTTAATTTTTAATGAAAATTTTCCAAATTTAGCTCAATTTCATCCTACAAACTCTATCTTTAATTATTTGTTTAATTTCAGGATCAATATCGATTGCTTGGAGAGAATGTAGCCAAGTTAAGAACTGATCTCATGAAAGAGCAGCTCGCTACTTTTCGTTCTCAACTCGAAGAATTCGCTCGAAAACACAAGGTTAAAAAAAAATTAATTTATTTCAATTTTATTTTTCATGATTTTTAATAATTTTAGTTTTTCTAATTTCTATTTTTTGGACAGAATGATATTCGTAAAAATCCGTCTTTTAGGTCTCAATTTCACGAAATGTGTGCTAAAGTGGGAGTGGATCCTTTGGCTTCCAATAAGGGATTCTGGGCTGAGCTTTTAGGGATTGGTGATTTCTATTATGAACTTGGTTAGTATCCAAAATCATCTATTTTCTAAGAAATTTATTTATGTATTTATGGATAATGCAGCTGCATAATCTTCTCTTTTTCAGCATGATACATGAATTCATAGTCTGTAAAGTCTGTTTTTTTGGAATCTTTTGATACTGCATATTATCCATTCGGAAGTTTTAACCTTAGCATGGAAGAAATTTTTGTCAAGACTTGGTAGAGTGCTTATAATGAGGTTTTGGTACTTGGCTAGACAGGGGTGCAAATTGTTGACATATGCTTGGCCACTAGGCCCCTTAATGGAGGTTTGATCGACCTGCAGGAACTCTGCAAATTGCTTCGTCAGAAACGAAAACATGATCGTGAAGCTGTGTCTGAGGATGATTGTTTGCGTGCTATAAGTAAGCTGAAGGTATGGTAGTAAAGTTACTTCATGTTTGTTTCATACTGATTACTGAATGAGTTTGCCAGCATTGTTATGTTCCCTTTTTCCCTCTTTCAATCCTCATGACGACCGAGAGGAAAGAGTATAAGAGGCGGATTGGTTTTCTTTTGTTTTGAGCAACATTGTTTCTTGAACATGTGTTGAATTGTTAGTGCCATTGTTGCTGCTTGCAAGCCTGACTTCTTTTGTATGGTCTGTGATGGACTAGTCTTCTGCAAATTTCATAAATTTTGACACTGCCAGTTTTAATGCATCATATGATAATATGTACTGTTTGGATTTTCCAGACATTGGGTAGTGGATTTGAGGTGATTTCTGCTGGAAAGAAAAAGCTTGTTCGATCTGTTCCAACTGAGTTGAAGAAAGACCATAATGAAATTCTGGAGCTAGCACAGGTATACTTCTGTTGCATTTTGGGATAATTATCCAGTGCAAATGATTGCTTAATTAATATTCCACTTGTTTCTCTCTTAGGCTCAAGGCTATGTGACCGTTGATGAGGTGGAGAGACGGCTTTCCTGGACACATGGGCGTGCTATCGATGCCCTTGATACCTTATTAGATGTAAATTCTTGTAACAACTGGCCTGTTTATGATCTTACCGCTACATTTGGATTCACAAGGTTAACAAAATCCCTTTTGGTTGATGCAGGAAGGTCTTGCGATGATTGATGATGGCCATAGGGATGGCAAACGCCGTTATTGGTTCCCCTGTGTATTCTCCATCTCCTCATTTGGGGCTGATAGTTAACATTATTCTATCTCTCTCTCTCTCTCTTTTTAATCAGATTCAAGGATGTTGTAACTTGCAAATGGTTTATGTGAACTCACAAGGATAAAGAGGAAGGAGGCTTTCATTTGTCTCCTCTCCTTTGTATTATGATAACATGCTTGGGAAATGTATTCCATTTATTTCTAATGCAGATCAACTTCTTAAAACCAGAGGAAACTTTCAATTAAAATGAATTTGTTTCCATGACCATAACAGTGGGGTTATGAAAATCGCTAGTGTCTCCACGTAAACTTGTGCTCCCTGTTTATTTCAAGTGCTTGTGCATTTGTGCTTTCCTTGAATCAGTGGTTTCAGTCACAAAAATCTGTCGAAATTGGGTTGAAAACAATGCCAACTTTGAACTGTAGAAACAACCATCGCTTGCATTTCTCTTCAACAAAAGCAGGTTATATATCCAATCAAGTGAAGAATGATTAGTCCTTTCTTTGCTTTTGTCTACGTTTGAAACTTCAAGAAGGTTTCAAGCTGGGAAAGTTCTACAGTAAAATTGATATTATTGTAAAGTCTGTATATTTTATATTTATTTTACACAAAATTTTTCTGTTCGAATAGGTAAATTTAATAATTCGTGTATATAGTTTACATTTGTGTTATGTAAAATCATATTTTTATTATGTAAAAAATGAAATTTTTGTATCAAAATTAATGTCATATCAAACATACTTTTTTATTAAAATTTTGTCATATTCTTCTACGTACATATTTTATGCTAAGTTTTATTTTTTATTATTTTCGTGTTTTTTATTCATATTATTTTTGTATTATACTATTATATCGTGTTTAAGATTCTTGGTTTAAACTAGAGGCAAAGAATCCAAGCAAAAGATAGGGGTAGCGCAACATTATTGGAGTCCTCAAGTAGATGCTCACAATGAGATGCCTACTTTACGAGAAAAAGAAATTAGAAAAACAAAAGTTATATAAAATTGTTTAAGAATCTGCTGACTGCATTCTTTGAAGTTCCTTCCAGGTATCTTCTTCCTCATATTTTCTGCCACCTTTTGGTTTCTAACAAAATCATCTGTTTATATTTTCTTTTACGTGTTTTTTTGATTTGAAACAAAGAATTTTTTTAATAGAAAAAATTTCAAATATTAAAATTCGAACTTGAAATTTTCACATCTTAGATGTTCTTAATCAAAGTTTACATCCTTATTAGTACTTTTGCAATGATAAAAATTGGTATCCCCACCTTGAAATGAATTAAGAAAAATAGAAAATTTCTCCTACTCTAGGGTTGGAAAAAACAGAAAAAAAATTAAAATATTGATTCGAAATTAAGGGTTGAGATTGGTTTAATTTGGATTATAAAAAAAAAGTTGATTTAGATTCGAACAATAATATCATCAAATCAGAGAATTTTTAAGTTAATTTGGATAATTGATTCGAATATAAATGAATGATTTTAAATTTAATAAAGAGAGTTAATGGAATAATAAATATTTTCTACAATGTATAAAAAATTATTAAATTAATTAAAAAAATTATATATAATAATATTTAAACTTCGTTCATAAAATTAAAAGTTTTTAATGTTAATTTATAAAAAAATACAAAATTTATAATCAAATAAATTGATTTTTTTTAACAGTAGTTTTTTTAATACATAAAATATCTTGAGTTAACTTGTCTAAAATAATTTAAGTGTCAAAACTTATACGAACAAAAAACAAATTTTAATTTTCACAATAAAAAAGGCCAAAAACAAAGGAAAAAAACAAGTATCTCTGTTGATGATTTCTAATGAGTAAATAAAGGCATTTCTCTTGTCTTTTTTAGCCACAATTTTTTTAAAAGAAAACAAAGAAGAAGAAATTTAAAAAGGACATTCTTCTTTTGTACAAAAATCCAAAATAATTATAATCCATCCAAAAAAAGTATTTATATAACTAAACAGAAACACAAATCATGAAAACATAAAAAATATCTTATGTTTGGTTTTCTTTTTAGATTTGTCATAAGAGGAAATGAAAAATAAAGAGAGGATTTTTCCTTTCTTCATTGTCTAATCATGGCTTCCTCTTCTTTTATTCAGTGTTTGCTTCTACTCTTCTTCTTCTCGCATGTCCAAACAGCAAAATTACCATTTCACCCTCGTGATGTTCTACCTTTGTTGCCAAGACAGATTTCATGGCCGATCCTCAACTCCCTTAGCAGCGCCGTTGACCTTTTGCCGGCGTTTGTCGGCTCTGTGTCGTCCCCAGAACACGTCGTAAATTGGAAAGGTGCATGCTTTTATGAGAACACGGCTTGGATGGAGTTCCATAACAAGACTGGCAGTGAGTTTGGTGGTGGAACTCTCCATATCAAGGTAATAACTTTGGCTTTCTTTTTGATGTTTTGGAGTGTTTCAGAATCTGGGTATTAATTGGTTTTCGATGAAGGTGCTTAAATTTTGAGTTTTATTGAGGTTTTTGGAGTGTTTCGGTTTAGGGGTATTGCTTGATTTGGACTGAAAGTAACTTTGAATTCTTTTTATTCAGTTTTGTTTCGATGGATTCTTTTGTAGAGAGGAAATTGCATAATTTGGATTTTTTTTAGATTTTCTTTACTTAATTTGTGGAATTTAGGAGTGTGATTTCATATATTTCTTTTTTTCCCCCTAGTGTTAGCTGTTTTGGGTAAAGTTAGAGGACGTTTGTTGATGGTTTTTTGTATAGGATATTTGCAAAACTCAGGTTCAGAATGATGCGAAATGTTTTCTTATGGGTGATACTTGATAGTAGAACTGGTGAGAGTTGTCAAGGATAGAATGATGTAAAAATGATATCTATGTGCTTATCCAGGTAAGCAAAGCCCATAGTTGGACATGCATGGATCTTTATGTCTTTGCAACTCCATACCGCGTTACTTGGGATTATTATTTTGTATCTCGGGAGCATACACTTGAAATCAAGGAGTGGGAAGAAAAAGCTGAGTATGAATTTGTAAGTTGCCATTCTCGGTTAGTTTGAGTTACAAAAAGTGTTATCTTGTTTCAATGACGCATCTTTCTGCACACTCATGCATTGTTTTTACATGATATTTGAATTAGGTGAAAAACAAGGGGATTTCTATTTTCCTGATGCAAGCAGGGATGATTGGAACACTTGAAGCTCTGTGGGATGTCTTCCCCTTATTTACAAATACTGGATGGGGTGAGAATGCCAATATTGGGTTTCTTGAGAAACACATGAGGGCTTCTTTTGAAGCACGACCTCAGCCCTGGGTCACAAACATCAGTGTTGATGACATACACTCGGGAGATTTCCTTGTAATATCAAAAATTCGTGGACGATGGGGTGGTTTTGAGTCCCTTGAGAAGTGGGTTAGTGGATCTTATGCTGGTCATAGTGCTGTTTGTTTAAAGGATTCTGAAGGCAAACTCTGGGTTGGTGAATCAGGACATGAAAATGAGAAGGTAATGGTATAAACCTTTAGCTGACTTTACCAGATTTAATCCCTAATGTTATCATGTTGTCTGTTTGTCTGTAAAACAAATAAACTACTGTTTTTCTTTCTGTACTTTGGATTTATAGGATGGGTATTTGCTTAATAAGTTAACCTAGCACTACATAAACACCAAAATCCTTTTGTCTTGGTTATCTGATTTGGCCCCCTTTCAAATATGATTAAAAAAAAAGGAAAAAAGAACTTCGAAACTGAGTAAAGTTACAAAAAACACATTGTTGTATCCTACTATGCTTTATGTTCTTGTAAATCGATTCTCATTTATGTTGCTGCACTTAAAATAGGTTTCATAGTGCTATCAAATCTTTCCTTCTTTTAGTTATTGTACTGATGTTAGTAATATATCATGTGTACTTATCAACGCTGCTCGGTTATTATTTTATCTGTAGGGAGAAGATATCATTGCAATTATACCATGGGATGAATGGTGGGATTTTGAGCAGAAGAAGGATGATTCCAATCCTCATATTGCATTACTTCCTTTGCATCCTGATGTGAGAGCCAAGTTTAATGAGACTGCTGCATGGGAGTATGCATTAAACATGGCAGGCAAACCATATGGGTATCATAACATGATATTTAGCTGGATAGACACCATAGATGGGAATTATCCTCCTCCATTGGATGCTAACCTGGTATTTAGATACTTATTTGAATACCTCATATTAAGATTTTAGTGTATGCTGAAAAGTTTCTGCCTTCTCTTCATTCTCCTTTCTCTATTTCTCTCCCCTTCCATTTTGTTGTTATTCTAATTATTCCTGCGGCTTTTGACCGTTTGGTGGGTCATTTTTGAAACTATGTTCTAGTTGATATTTTCTTGGTCTTGTCCTTCCTCTTTCTCTCTGTTTTTCTCCCTTTTTGTTTTATAAACCGTGCAAATCAGGTTACATTTTGGAGTGATATCAAATTAAAACTTGATCTTTTTATGTCTTGTATTTTTCAGTAGTAGAATAATTTGCAGTAGGTGTGGAATGAGCTTATGTAGATCAAAATTCTGTGTTACGTCAATTTTAGCACTACAAATAAACTGCAAAGGTAGGTAAAAAGCACACAAAGATAGGATGATTAGAAAATCCTGATCTGTTTCTTGTATTTGTTACTACTTGCAGTAACAATATTGTTAATGCATATGAGTCTTGTTCCCCTTTATTGCTGTCTCTCTTTTTGTAAATTTTGCAGTTCGTAGAATCTAAATTATTGCCTGGCAATCATACAGGTAGCTTCTGTTATGACAGTTTGGACTAAAATACAGCCTGAATATGCTGCTAACATGTGGAATGAGGCCTTAAATAAGCGACTTGGAACTCAGGTATGGTATCTTTCTTGGTTGTTTAACTTATATGGTAGAAATTGAGTTAGCGGTTTATTGACACAAACCATAATCTAAATTGTTTCGGGATTTGTGTCTTGAAGATAACATGCAACTTGCTTAATTACATCCACGTGAGGGTTTTTTTTTTTTTAATGAGAGCTTCTTAATGAGGGTGAGTTTAGGGCAACGGTAAAAGTTGTTCTTTTGTAACCTGGAGGTCATCGGTTCAAGTTACGGAAACAATCTCTTTGTTAATGCAAAGGGAAGGCTGCGTGCATATAACCATTCTTAGATCCTACAATGTTCTCTGACTGTTTGGTCTTTAAAAATATTGAATCTATAAGTTATTTTTTTGTTCTTGTTTGGAAGTTTAAATTAATGTGACATTATCTTTTCTTTCTCTAACTATGGTGTTTACTGCAGGGTCTTGACCTTCCTGATATATTGGTGGAAACAGAAAAGCGTGGATCATCCTTTGATCAGCTGCTGACAATTCCTGAACAGGACGATTGGATATATAGTGATGGGAAGTCGACATCATGCATTGCTTTTGTCCTTGAAATGTACAAGGAGGCAGGACTTTTTGATCCGATTGCTGATTCTATTCAAGTCACTGAGTTCACGGTGAGTAAAGTCTTTGTTTAGGGTGATGGATCCCTTTCAAAATATCATCTGTTATTTAATTCATACTACAAGCTCCTCTTGAGTTGTTTATGATGCAAGCTCTTGTTGATTAACTTGATACTGAAAACACAGATCAAAGATTCTTACACTCTGAGGTTTTTCGAGAATAATTCAAGCCGGCTGCCAAAGTGGTGCAATGATGCAGACAATGTAAAGCTTCCTTATTGTCAGATTCTAGGGAAGTATCGAATGGAACTACCTGGATATAATTCCATGGATCCGTACCCCCATATGAACGAACGGTGTCCTTCAATGCCTCCGAAGTACTCAAGGCCCCGAACCTGCTAGATAGCTTCACTTCTGCCATTTGTTGTTATGCCAGTGATCAACTACTACTGTTAGTACATCCATATTGTTTGGGCCAATTGAATGCAAAATGCCACAAGAAATTGTGCTCAATATCAGTTGTAAATATGGTAATCAGACTAGGGTGGAGGATTTCAGGTATTGAATTGTTGTACAGGATAGAAAATGGAACATTGATGTGGACAGAATTACAAAGGCCATTTTTTTTTTTATCAAATTCTAGTTTAATAACTGGACCTGTAAGGTTCAGAGTTTGCTTGCTTTATGATTTAACATCTTTGTTGCTTTTGTTAAAGAATGTAAACAAGTCGGGTATTCGCTAAATTTGGAATATTCGAATTCGAATTCAATTTATGTTATCTGAATCTTATCCTTACAAAATATAAAATATTCGTTTAAATATCCGAATTCGTTAATTATTCGTTTAAATATCCGAATTCGTTAATTATTTGTTTATTAAGTCAAAGTTTGACTTTTAAATTTATATTTAAAATTAATTTTATAATAATTTAATAAAAAAATTATATTAATAAATTTAATTTAACTCATAAAAATAAATTAAAATTAAAAATTATAATTATAATATTTAATTTAATTAAATGCAATATAATAATAAATAATTTATATATAAAAAATATAAATGTTGTATTAATTAATTATTATTTATAATTGAGTTTGAATAGTAGATACCTTAAGATAACTATCCGAATCTTACTCGAATCATGACGGATAGTAATTTTACTACTTAAATTCGATTATACATTACTTTAATCTTACTTAAACGGATTAGATAGTATCAGATACCTATTTATAAGGTACCCATTATCATCCCTACTCTTGTTGTTTACAACATAGTTTCGCACTAATTAGTTGATGTTTTTATATTTGCCTTGCCTGTGATAAAACGTGTTGTATTCATACTTGTTTCTTACAATGTATATAAAGTCATGTTTGGCTTTCCCCATAGCTGGAGCTTGCGGTTTACTTGAATGAAGCGAGTGTCATGTTTAACCATGCCGCCTTTAGCCAATAGTTAGACAAGGTTATGCAAACTTTGCAAATATTCATCACATTGTTTTTACTTGCAAACTTATCAATGGAGAAGCTTGATTTATGATGAATCCTCTTGATGAAACCAAACTCAATGTTTTGCACATTGAAAAATTCTTAAGCACATAGTAATTAGCAAGGGACGTAAATGAAAAGTACCAAAAGTAACAGGGTCACCAAGTCAACAAATAATGAACTATTTCTATTTACTAAATGCCCCTCAATGAATTATCATTTTTTTTTCATCCAAGACTTTTTAGTATGCAGAACACTTAGAGTCTTGATTAATCCGAAATCGAATTACAATAAGAAGAGCTTTTCTAATATTATTTTTTCTATTCACAAAATTTAAATTCAAGATCTTATTTAAGAAATACTGAACTTCTTTCCCTCGATCCATCAGAAATGGATGAATTGTTATTTTTAAAATCACCTTCTTACTCTTGAAGTTCATTTTTCCATTTTCAAAGATTATCATTAACAACCAAATATTCTTCTTCCAAACAATGCAAAACCTCCGTTCATGTCCACTCTTAAACCCACCCAAACCCTTCTTCCCTTCTTTCTTCTCTCGCCTTATCTCAGAAACTACTTACGACCCTCCATTTGCTCCTATTTCCAAACCCCGTAAACCTCCAAAACCCAGGCCAAAGCCACTCGATCATACTCCCAATCCTAATCCTTCTCTACCTTTGAAGTCGGACCTCCCATTTGACTTCAGACACTCATATTCTGAAACCGATCCGAGGCTTGAGCCCATTGGCTTCCGGGAACCTAAGAGGTTTTCTCCGTTCGGACCTGGGAGGCTCGATAGGGAATGGACTGGGACTTCTGCCTTGGCGCGAGATGAAGTGGATGGTTGTCGGGTTAAGGAGGAGAGGAGACGAGTTCTTGGAGATCCGCTTACGGAGGAGGAAGTTGGGCTGCTGGTTGAAAAGTATCGGCATAGTGATTGTGCTCGGCAAATCAATCTAGGTAAGTTTCTTTTGACCTCTTCTTTATTTGAGAGTCTTCTTTTTTAATAATAAAGAATGAAACTTTTTCATGTTTATTTATGTTGAGGTTTTGTTATGGATATAGTAAAGTTAAAACCTTTGCTGTATTGATTGACAGAGGTAAGCCTCTTTAAATAATAGTTTCTTGTTAATCCATATAACCATAGCTCAAGTTGGTAGTAAGTGTTTATTTTATGTCTACTTGCATTAGGCTTTCTTTTTGTTTGTTGTTGGAATGAAGAGTGAGATTTACGGTTTGCGTGTATTAGGGAAGAATGGGGTCACTCACAATATGTTGGATGATATTCACAATCACTGGAAAAGGGCTGAAGCTGTAAGGATTAAGTGCTTAGGAGTGCCAACTCTTGACATGGACAATGTTTGCTTCCACCTTGAGGTAGATACTAAGAACAATTTTGATCGTTTGTTTTGATCTTTTCGGATTTCGTTTTATTATTAGCTGATCTAGATGGTATTATTTATGTAGGATAAATCTGGAGGGAAGATCATTTACCGCCGCATAAATGTTCTCATTTTATACCGGGGTCGAAATTATGATCCCAAAAACCGACCAGTTATACCTCTTATGCTGTGGAAACCTTATGCTCCTATATATGAAAAGCTTGTGAAGAATATTGCTGATGGTCTGACATTTGAAGAAACCAAGGAAATGAGAAACAGAGGGCTTCATTCTCCTGCTCTTATGAAACTTAGTAAGTGATTTTCTTAGAGGGATTTCTAGTTTAGTCTTGATGTGTTGATGATGACTCAAAGTAAGTGATTGATAATAGTAATGGATCATTCAAGTAAATACTGATGATGCAGTTATATGTTCAGCGAGGAATGGAGTTTATGTAAATGTTGTGGCAAGAGTAAGGGAGGCCTTCCAAATTGAAGAGGTAGTTAGGCTAGACTGCACCCATGTTGGTACCAGTGACTGCAAAAGGATAGGTGTGAAGCTAAGGGTATTTCTCCTATTCTAACTAAGCTTTTTAGGAGAATTTTTTTATTGTAACCATTTTTAGGAGAAATTTAGTAGGCTTTAATTCAAAACTAATCTCCGGGTTTGATTCATTTTCCTGTAAATGCAGGACTTGGTTCCATGTGTGCCTATTTTGTTTAAGGATGAACAGATTATACTCTGGAAGGGAAAGAGAGATCAGGAACAGAACTCTGACATTTCAGATTCCATTGTAAAAACTCTGGATGCTTGATTGAATGTAGGAGGTTCGAATGTTAAGAGAAGATCATGCTACCTGAAAATCTGGGGATTTTTCAAATCTGAAGTCATTCAATATTTATCATGGGAAAGAGTCTGCTTGTTGATTCCATGGCCCATAGAACCTATTGCTGCCAATGAAAATTGATTTACCAGCCTTGGAGCACCCATCACCAGCATTCCAGACATAAGGGAGACTGTATTAACAAGTTTGTCATTGTTATGAGGCGTAAAAGCAGAGTTTGTGTTCTAAACATAGTAGAGTTTTGGAAGTTTGTTGGCCAAGTCACCTGTCAATGAAACATTGGACTAGGAAAGTTAATGCCAACCACTTTAGATTGTAGGAACCGTAAGTCCTTCCTGGACTGCAGGCTACAGATGACATGTAACCTATAATTTGTTAAGCCAAACTCTTGTTGAACAATCAACAATTGGAGGAGTTGATATGGTAATGACAAGAGCATGAAACATGATTCAATGGTCAATGCCTGTAGATTCATTATTGTTTTTACATGCCTTTTTATTCCCTGGTCTAATGACCCAGGTTGCACAATGAAATGAGTCTCTATCAAGCAACAAATCATCCCAAGCATTGATATGACCATCGATTGATACTACTATTAAAGGGCTTTATGAAAAGATAAATATACTAAGAGGTATCAAAGCATGCCAAGAAGATACCGATAAGTAGTGGCAACTTCAGTTCTATGTGCATGGTTTATGGTTTTGATGTTGTCTACAGTTCATAAAAAATTGTTATTTTTCATCCATTCTTATATAAGAAACAATGGAATCCAGAAATAGATACATGCAAGCTGGAAGGTTAGCATAATAGTAATGCGATTGGATTAATTAACTTGACAAGCTGCAAGCTCTGGCAGATTTACATATAACAAATAGTAAAACTGCAAGTGAGAACTTCGATTGCTAATGGCTTAGTAGCCTCTTCGCTTGGTAATTTAGTGTGTGTCATCCTTTGATGAACTGCTGACCATATAGTGATGGGAAATTGACATCATGCATTGCATTTTTCCTTGAAATGTACAAGGAAGCACGGCTTTTTGATCCTATTGCTGACTCTATTCAAGTCACTGAGTCCACACTGAGTTTATTTTTGAGTTAAGTCTTTGTTTAGGGTGATGGGCTTTTCAAAATATGATCTGTCAATTATATGTACAACAAGCTCCTGATTAGTTTATGATGCAAGCTCTTGTTGATTGACTTGATAATGAAAACACAGATCAAAGATGCTTCAATAAGGTTTTTTGAGAATAATTCAAGCCGGCTGCCGCGGTGGTGCAATGATGCAGACAATGTAAGGCTTCCTTATCGTCAGATTCTAGGGAAGTATCGAATGGAACTACCAGGATATAATTCCATGGATCGATTCCCCAAATGAATAAACGGTGTCCTTCAATGCCTCCGAAGTACACCAGGCCCAAATCTGCAAAGGTAGCCTCACTTCTGCCACTTCTTGTTATGCCTGTGATAAACTACAACTGTTAGTACATCTACTGTTTGGGCTAATTGACTGCCAGATGCCCAAAGAAATTGTGCTCAATATCAGTTGTAAACATAGTAATCAGACTAGGAGTTGAAGATTTCAGGTATTGAATTATTGTACAGGATATAAAATGGAACACTGATGTGGACAGAATTACGAAAGCTATTTTTTTTAGTCAAGTTCGATGTTTAAACAGCTATGTAGGTTTGATTTTACTCCGATTCTAACATGTTTGGTAATATTTTGGCTGTCTTGTATTATGATTCTGAGATTCTTACACCATTTTACAGGCCAACTTAGTCTTTCCACTAAATAAAACTTCACATCATTTGATCAGCAACAGAAAACTCGCAAGTTTCTTTTTTAAGTGCAAAGATCACTGTAGTTTTCTGGGACTGATTTGAACTGGTAGTCCTTTAGTTGGAACAGGCATTGGATCCCTGCTGAAGAAGTTGTCTGACAGTAACTTCCAAGTGAACCTGTTAACCAAATAATGAATAGAAACCAGGGTTTCAATCCTTGCAAACTCATATCCTGGACATTATCCGAGGCCCCCCTCCGAATGGAACGAAGCAGTAAGGTGGAATGGAATCTTGGTTCTCAAATCTAGTCGGATCAAACTTTGATGGTTCTGGAAATATGCTGGCATCCATTTGTGTCATGCCAGTAACCCAGAAAATCTTTATACGAATGAGTAAATGATCAGTAAGATACAAGAGAAATAAACCTGAAAATACTGAGAGAAAGTGGAATGGAATGTATTGTTTTACTTACTTGCCAGTCCTTTGGAATGAGATATCCACCATACTCTATATCTTTTACAGCTTTCCTGAAGCCTCCAAAGATTGGTGGGAATAGCCTCAGAGTTTCCATTGCAACTTTCCATGTGTATTTCATCTTGGCAAGGTCTTCCCATGTCAGAAGCTCCCCATTATGCTTGCTGTTTGCTATCTCTTCTTGTTCTGCAACCATATATTAACAAGAACCCTAATATTATAAGTCCCTTTTCTTCAACATTATCACCAAATTTAATCATCCAAATGTAAGATTCAATGGCTTTCAAGTAAGGTCTTTGTGGAGACTCGCACTTATCCTACAAAATATTTTCTATTTTGATCCGAAAATCTCGCATTTTAGTCCCATATGTATCATAATAGATTTTCAAAATATCCTGATATAAGATTAGAGTGTTCGAGGTTTATTACCTAGTCTATTCACCAATGGTGAAAAAAGAATTTATAATTCAGTCTTCATAGTACTTTATATATTGATGTTAATCTTATGAATTTGTGGAACTTGAATAACATCATGTTTATACATACCTTGAAGAACAGCTGCATAAATGGCAGGATCATTAGCTAAAAGACGCACCAAGAAAGTGAGAAGAATAGAAGAAGTGTCATGTCCAGCAACCATGATGAGCATAACATTTTGAATAATCTCCTTCTCAGATACTACTTTTTCGTTTTTCTCGTTGCGAATGCTAAGCATATAAGTGATGAGGTCTTGGAGAGGAGAAGCACCCTTCTGCTCTAGATCCACTCTCTTCTCACCAATGAGATCTTTCAAGATTTTCTGGGCCCTTGCACTTGCCTGAAGGCTGCGGTTGTAGCGTGTGAATGGCAGATTAACTGGTACCGACCACATTCCTTCAATCATCTGTTGAAAATCATGGAACAGTTTTTCTCTTCTGCTTCCTCGTTCAAGTCCAAAAAGAAGAGTGCAGATTATGTTGAATGTTAAGGTTTTCATCAATGGTAACACCTACAAGGACAGGAAGAAACATCCTTCATTAAAATAGGAAGAATTGAATCCCTAATTCTCCATAGTGAAATGACAAGTTGTCTAATTTTCCAGAATCTGATTTTCTAAGGTTAGATACAACTTTTTCTCAGTTTCAAGTTACGAAACAGCCTCTGTTTGCATACATATAATCTTCTTTAAATCCCATAAAGTGGGAGCCTTGTGCACTGGCTTTACAGGTACAACTTTTTTCTGATTACTAGAAAGCTGTGGTTGGTGTTTTGCATAGAATAACATAACTCATATGTTCAATAACATACCTTGACTTGTTGCTTGCCATGCCAGTGCACCTCAAGGTGCATCCTGACTTCTTCATCCATCTTTCCAACGTACTCCTTCAATGATTCAGGCTTCAGGAATGACACAAGAGCTTGTCTAACTCGCTTATGATCTTCACCAATCAGTTCCAGAATACACCGATCACCCAGAATTGAGGTAATTGACTTTACTTGCTGGTTAACAATGGTGCCGCTGTCAGTGGAGAACACAAACTTGTTTGCAGCCTGACCATAGATGAAAACAGTTGGTTTACCAAATAGACTCATCTTCGAGATAGGACCGTACTTTCTTATTCTTTTCTGAAGCCATCCTTCTGCAGTGTTGGCTCGCATGGCCCAGAGAAGGCCTAGGCTTTGACCTATTATTGGAAGTCCCAGTGAACCTGGAGGAAGCCTTTCCGATGATCTTTTTCTCCTGGTTAGGAGAAGGAAGATGAGGATAAGAAACAGGAAAATAGTGATGATGATGTCCATGGCTGTGAGTGATAGGAACTTAGATGATGGCTGGGGGGAGTTAGAGAGAGGAATAGATGGTTAAAAATAAAGGAAGTTCAGACAAAAAAAAAAAACTTTGAGTTTCTTTTGTCTGCTTTTGGAGTAGAATCAAAGATCCTACTATACCACCAGTTTAGAGGTGTTCAGGGCGGGCTTGGACCACGCTTAAGCCGTATAATAATAGCTTATGAGCAAGTTCGGTCCGGTCTTAAAATTCAAATTTGATTTTTAGTCTCATTTCATTTTTTATTTTATATTGTAAGTTCGAGCCAGATTCGATTCACTTGAATATTATTTTATTTATTTATTATTTTAATTTTTATTTATTTATTTTTATTCGTTTAGTCTTTTTAAAATTTATTTTGATTTGTTAAAATTTACATGTCAATTTTTATATTAAATATATATAATCACGTTTGTTAATCAATAATGTTGCATGTACATATAATTGCAATATACTTAATAAATATATTTTTAAAAAAATTAATTTTATTTATATTTTGGATCGAGCTTCAAATAGTTAAGCCCGAGCTAAATTTTTGTCCTCGTTAAATACATCTCATATTTTTGTTCAAATCCGACTAAATTTCAAACAGCTCTTCAAGCTTAAACGAGTAGTCGAACCCTTAAGCATGTCTAACCAGTACCATGGTAGTACACGCCATCCCTTTTTTAATTTCTTCTGTCTTAATCCATCATTGGATTATCCATGTTTTCTTTTCATCACCCAATGAAGAGAATTTTGTAAACAAGATTCTTGGTAATTCAACTTTGGCAGTTTGTTTTGAGCCTATAATCAATCTTTGGAAGTGATTTTCATGACATTTTCAAGAAACATTAGCATTTTTCTTTTTCTATTGTTGACAAACTGCAGTGATTGATGACAATGGGAAACAGTCCACAGGATTCCATCCAGTGAATATGACAAAACAGCAGTTCTGGTTCCGAGGCAAGCATGAATATTTGCAAATTCAGAGAGAATATACCAAGACGCAAATTCATATTAAGATTTGCATCGAAAACTCACTCTATAACTCTGATCTCATTAAGCAAGTACGTTAATCATTCCAAGAACACAAGAAAATTGAACTTAACAAGAAGAAAAGTGCGTAGAAACAACATGATTTTGGTCACAAACCAGGTTTTTTTTTCACATATAAGAGAGGTTATCTTTTGCAACATACACACATCAGGGTACAGGAAGTGGACAATTTGTAGTTTTCTATTACAAGCATCTGAGAATGATGATCTTGATGGATCTGTTAAAACTGGTGAAGCCAATATGCTCAGCACTATCATTCAGCCTTGGCTGGAATATGATTGCCACCAGTTGCAATTTTGTACAAGTAAAACCCGGTCATAAGAGCACTGCAAGAAATGACAAGTGAGTTTGTAGCTCTCAAGAACTTGAATGAACGTCAAACTAACAAAGAAACTTAAAATAAACTGTTGTCCCTGATTCAACAGAGGCGGGGAAAAGCAAGCAAGGAGGAACATGGGTAGTAAAACAGAGGATTTATTTTTATCCCAAAATTTTTTTTAAAACAAAAGAGGATTAGGGTTAGGCAGTAAAACTTTTGCATCACAAATGAGCTGAGAATCAGTTTCGAGTTGAATCTGATAGATGTTAGAACATAACAACTTAACCATCATGAAATAATCAGAAAATCAGGAGACTTTCATACAAGAAATGCAGCATGCAGTCATTTTGTAAGGCACATAACTGCGCTCTCTTAAGTTCATAATCTTATGAGACCACGAGTTTTGTTAGGTTTTACACTGATATAAGGATCAATCTTGTGATGCCGAAAAAAATTGATGAAAAGATTTGCCACTAGAATTATCTCAGTCATGAACTCATGATATAATGTGATATGATGGTAACAGGAAAGTTCAAATAGGAGATCTATATACCTGATCCCAGCGACAATTCCGGCCGGCATAATCTTAGACGTCTGGTAATAACGTTGTCCCATGACCCATGTCAGCACAGCAGCAGTAACTGGATTAAAGGTATATAAATCAGTAAAAAGAACAAACTTATGTTGTCACTGGAAAGGATGATTGAAAGCAAGCATATAATAGAAGAGTCCCATTCCATGAACATAACCCACAGTGACATTCAGCTTATCTATGATGACCTATTTGTTTCTTAGATAGTTTATTAAGACCGATACTGACAGATGCCTGAAATATTAATCACAAATCTAGCCATAACATTGAATTTCAGATGATGGAAGCTTCTTAATATTATACTGCATCAGAGAGCTTTAAGAAGATGGAAAGTCAGTTACAGCTACAATAGTTGAGAAGGGCCATGTCAAAGCTAAAACAAAAACCACTTTCTTACAATTTCAGCAAGATGATAGCAGCACTTTGGTTCTACAGTACTACACCACAAATCCAGAAACAAAAGCAACTGCATCAAGTTTATCATTTGAAGAATCCATTGCAGCATGCATC
Organism: Heritiera fomes; assembly: GCA_032173925.1. Classification (NCBI taxonomy): domain Eukaryota; kingdom Viridiplantae; phylum Streptophyta; class Magnoliopsida; order Malvales; family Malvaceae; genus Heritiera; species Heritiera fomes. The sequence goes on along the minus strand of JAPDPM010000023.1, from coordinate 4,802,502 downwards.
AAATCTTAGATCCATAAACTACAAAAGTCAAAACTTTTCCATCCCAAACACTTGAGCAACAATCAAATTTAGTACCTTTAAGCTAAAAAATATATCATTTCCTAAAACCAAATCATAGAGGTAATCAAACAAAACCCAGATCAAATTGACCACCAAATATTCATAAAAGAAAGAAAAAAGTAGGAAAGAAAGTTGAGATTTTGTAAACTTTACCAGTCTCAAGAACCAAAGCGAGATAAGAGTTCTTTCTCTTCTCAAAAGCCTTAAGGCTTAAATATCCAGCAATTATGAGAACCAACCCAGTGCCTACACCACCACCAAGTGACGCAGTGCTCCCTTTCTTCACATACCCAACAACTCCCCCAGCCACAAGAATCAATCCATAAGGGATTGTGAAGCAAAAATCATGCATTTTGGGAAAGTTTTTCTTTGTTTCTTTTTTACCTTCAAATGGGATTTTTTTTTCTTGAGAAATTTAAGATTGAACGCTTGAGTCGAACAGATCAAAGGGAAACAAATAGAAAATGAAATGGGTATTGCTTATGATATTTTATTTCTGGCGTGTGGAGAACTTCAGTTAGTTGGTCAAAAGCTCCTATTTTTTAACTACTTTTATTTTGCTTATTTCCAAGATTTGCCCCTAACTTATAACAAGCTTTCAATTTTGTTTTTCATTATTTAAGCAAAAATATTAAAATAATTTCTTTTGAAAAAGTAGCCAAAAATTCTTTTTTAGAACTATTTTAATTTTTTTGCCAAACAATAGTAAGTATGAACTAATTCTAAAACAAGACTTTATGCAATGTTTCCATATGATATTTTATGGAAGTTATTATTATATCCACATATTTATTTTGCCCTTTTTTATATAAAAAATTAATGAAATATAGTCCAAAAAAAGTTCTTTTTTGAGCTTTTGTCGTTTTCTTTACAAAAAAAAGTAGCATCTTGTATATCTTCAATAAATGTTTTAAACTTTACAAATAAAATCAATGATATATTAAAAATAAAAAGATTTATTAAAAATTAAAATATGTGATATTTTTTTAATTTCGTCTGTGAAATTAAAGCAATTTATTGTCTATATAACTTTCGACCAAACAATAATAATTGGATTTAAAAGGTAATTATAACTAATTGAGTTAAATAATGCAAACCAAACAATATTTTGCACCCAAATAAAAGACAAATTGTTCGAAATCTTTAAAAACGATGTCGTTTTAACTTTCGACCACACGCTCGAAACCCTAGGCCAAAGGGTTCAAGAAAGGGCTTCAAATGCAAAGCCAAAACCTTCCACCGAGTTCATCAAATGCTAATCCATTTTCGAACCCGGATCCGATCTCGAACCCGAACCAACCTATTCAGTCTATTTCCCAGTCCTTTGCAAACCCATACCTCCAAATCTTCGAAAACCCTACAAATGTCTACAAGCCAATCGAATTCAAAGCCAAAAAGAACCACATGTCCATCTTGCTCCAAACCTGCCCGAGTCTGTCTCTGCAATAGGATCCGAACCCGGAATCTCGACAATTCTGTAAGCGTAACGATTCTTCAACATACTTTAGAAAAGAACCATCCCTTAAATTCTACTAGAATTGCAAAGTTAGGACTCAAGAATCTCAATGTAGTCACTGTTTTTGAGGTTGATTTTGAAGCACGGTTTGAAATCAGGTTGTTGGAACCGGGCCATGAGTCGGGTCTGGGTCCTGTTGGATTGGAAAGTCTTGGGTTTGGCCAAATGGGGGGAGAGAAAGAGAATCAGAAAGTTGGTTTTGAGAGTTTTGGTTTTGAAGTTGAGAGAAATTGGAGATGCCCAGATGAGAAATGCAGGGACTTGATTGAAAAAAATGTAGATTTTAGTTTGGAGAATGATGATATTAGTAATCCAAATGCTGGAAATTCTTTGAAAGATTTGAATTTTGTTGAGAACTCAGATGTTTCACGTGGGCATGAGCTATTTTTAGAGTTAAAAGGTAGAGAATGTGTGGGTGCAAATGGTTCATTGGCTACGGAGAATCCTTGTGAGAAGTTAGAGAAAGGGTCTAATTTGAATGCTAATGTGTTGAATGAAGCTGTTTTGGATGACAGAACCGATTTTGATGAAAATGGTGCTGTTTCTGGAGAAAGAGAAGGAGCTGTCATTGGTGCTAGAATCATTAGGTATGGACTTATTGCTGATCTTTCTTATATTTGGAAGGTGGAAATACATGGGAAGAAGCCAAAGTTTGAACATATTTTGGCCTCTAAAATGGCTAGGGATGCTTTGGCTGGGGGATTTGTTGTGAAAAAATTTGAAAGACGGAAATTGGACGGGAAAATGGAAGTGGAAGTGGAAGAGAATGAAGAGTTTGAAGTTAAGATTCCTCCTGGATCAGTGCTTCTATTTCCAAGTCAGAATGCAGTTGGAGTTGATGATCTCAAGTCCATGGAGGTTGAGGTGAAGAATTTGATTGTTTTGGATGGGACATGGTCCAAGGCTGGGAGAGTTTACAATGAGAACCCCTGGTTGAAGCTTTTGCCACATTTGAGGTTGGATTTGGACAAGATGAGCTTGTACGGTGAAATAAGGAGTCAGCCGAAGGCAGGATGTTTGTCAACCATCGAGAGCATTGTCTACACCTTGAAGGCTTTGGGAGACAATGTTGATGGACTGGACAATCTCTTGGATGTTTTCGAGTCGATGGTCGGGGATCAAAGGCGATTAAAAGACGAAAGGTTGAACAAAGCCTCTAAAACTTGATTCTACTAGATGCTGCTTTTGCAGTTTACATAGTTTCACACTAATCAGTTGATGCATTCAAGTTTGCCGGTTATAAAATGTGTTTTAACCGTTGAAACATTGAAGAACTTATTCTTGCTGTTGATTCATTCTTGTTTTGAATAATGTTTCCAAAGTCATGTACCTTTTGGCTTTCCCTATAGCCAGAGCTTGCAATTCCCTTGAATCATACAAGTGTAATGTTTAACCTTGCTGCCTTTAGCCACTGTTTAGACAATGTTATGCTAACTTTGCAATGATTCATCAGGTGGTTTTTATCTGCAAACTTATCAATGGGGGAGCTTGATGTGATGATGAATCCTCTTGAATGAAACCAAACTTAATGTTGCATATTGATCAGCTCATTTGCCAGGTCTTGGCAGAATTCAGAAGCACATAGCACTTAGCAAGGGACGTAAACGAAAAGTACCAAAACGAATGGGGGCACCAAACAAATCATATAACAATGGGTATCAATGCATGGCAAGATGATACTGATAGGTTGCGGCAGCTTCAGTACTAAAGACATGGTTTGGTTTATGGTTTTGACGTTGTCTCCAGTTGATGGAAATTTGTAATTTTTCATGCATTCTTATATAAGAAACAATGGAATCCAGAAATAGATATATGCAAGATGGAAGGTCAGCATGATAGTAACAAAATGGAATCGGATTAATTAAATTGACAAGCTGCAAGCTGTAGCAGATTTACATATAACAAACAGTACTGCAAATAAGAACTTAAATCGGTAATGGCCTAATAGCCACTGCCAGTTATGCTGAATTACATGAAGGATACAAGCATTTCACTAATTCAAACCATGACTAGGACAGACATATATACATCAAACACCGAAGCAAAAACCTAGCCAAGCTAGTAAATTGGACCACATTGCCTTAAACCATTTAGGGAGACATGAGAATTTTCCTTAATTCATGGTTCTTTTCAGTAAGACATCCAGCACCGAGGAGAGAGGTTATCCAAACCTGATCAGACCTCACTGGTTCATCATCATCATTCCGGTGCCAGCTCCAAAATGCATGGGTTGAATTTACTATTTTGAGCTCACCATGACCAAAACTGGCTTCACGGAACAATGACCATTCAGGCCGTGGGTGCTTGTACCTGTCAGTGAATTTATGGAACTTACTGAAATTGCAGCCACAATAAATTCGCATAAATGTATTACTAAATTATTAACGGTAAGCTTAATTTTGTAGCTGGAAGTTGTTAGAACACACAAGATACATGCGTGATGTTCAACTTGAACATCTGGAATCAAAATTTAAAAAAAAAAAAACCTTATGGTAATAAAGTTTTTGTTTTCCAATTAAATTTAATATTTCAGGAAGTATTCTGCAGAAGAGGGCATACTTTTGAGCTAAACCTTCTTTGTTGCCTCCATCTCCAATCGTAATATGAACAGTACCACAAGGATCTGATTTTCCATTGTTAACACGGTTCTGTCAAGTAGAGAACCACGTATCGTAAATCCATTCCACTAGTATTAAGCATAATGAACAAAGCAAAGTTAGTATTGACATACAGAGCGCTCATAAGCATGTACATGACCAGCAAGAACCATATCAACACCAGCAGCATAAAGCAGTGGTTCCATGGCTGCCATCATCCCATCCCCTTCACCTTGATGAGCATAGTTACTATTGTACCATGGAACATGGAATAACACAACTAGCCAGGGTGTCTTTTTCCGGTCCACCTTTGAAAGATCAGCCTACAGATTTAAAGTGATAAGAAACTTTGACAATTAAATGCATAAACAGGGGATTTCATTATAATCATGACAGAATTACAACTTTCTAATTGGCCACAGAACACTTTTTTGCCTTGTGGTTCAAGCAGAAACCACCTATGAGAGGAAGGAAATACCAACCTTCAACCAGCTGTATTGATCTGATAGCTCATCATAATCTGTATATGAACCAAGCATGATAACATGGACCCCAGCAACATCAAAAGAATAATAAAGATTTGAGGTTGATCCACTTTCCTCGAAAGGCATTTTCCATCTTGAATTATAGGACTCAAAAGCATCAGTAAATAGTGGTATCTTCTCCTTTTCATGGTTGCCTTCTGTTACCATCCATGGTCTGGCACTTGCAAGTGGCTGAACCAGCTCACCAAAGGTGTCCCAGCGGTGCTGCATGTAATCAGCATATGAAAGGTCCCCAGGAAGCAGATGTATGTCATATTTGCATTGGTCGATGTGGTCTAGTGTAGTTTTAGTCCAGCCAGTTTGACCTAAATCCCCAGCCACAGCAAAAATAACAGGAAACTGTGCTGGAGGGGTTTTGAGCTGAAACTCTGGACCTTGTCCCCCACATCGATAAAAATAAACAGTATCATGATCCAGAGGCCCAATCACAGTGTGGTGTATCTTTCCAGAGCTATAGAATAGGTAACTATAAGAGGTGGTCAGCCCATCAGCTGAAGAGATGTATTGCCCAGGTGACGTTCCATATTCAACAATTGAGGGAGCGGATTTATCATCAGTGATCCATGAGATTCGCATGTGTTTTTCTCCAGCCAACGATATGTGTACCTGGAACATATTTTGGTCAAGCAAAAAAAATTTCAACTAAATGGCAATATGAAGGTCTTGGTGAAATTAATGGGAAATTTTTATATTGTTCTTGGACAATGTTTCTCTATGTAAAAATGGCACAAAGACAACAGTATCAACTACAGCTAAAATACTGTCATAACAGTACAGACATATCAGAGATTTGTTTTTGATATCAGAAAATTCAACCTTCATTTCACACCACAAGGCCAAGATCAATTGTAAGACTGTAATTCCAGCAAGCATCATATTATATGTTTTAGAAATCATCTCAACAAAATTATAGAAGCATGTAGCATGCTTTCAAACAAAACAATAGTTTGCTCCATAAAGGATAGCTCTGTTTTGGTCCGTGCATGCCTAATACTCTACACTAGCATTCATGGCTTCCATATAACAATCATTAATCTCAAACTACAGACAAAATTTCCTCAACACTTTTCAGGTTAAGTATTTAATGCTTAACGTAAAAAATTGATCATGCAGTCCAATCAGCTCGAGAAACAACCAAATTTATTAGATTTATTAGATTATATTTTAAGTTTCTAGGGAGCAGAAATACAAAACTCAGAAACAACTTTGGCATGAAAACAAGCAAAAAAAAATCAACGATAAAAAATGAAAAATTTTCTCAATTAAAAACCAATTCAAGGTAAACCCATTTCTCAAACAAAGATATAATCATAAATCTCCACAAAATTTTCACACAGATAAAAACCTCAAATCCCAATTGTCCTCAGAAACTCTTACTATGAAAATCGATTTTTTTTTCTTTCAAGAAAATGAACCCAGAAATGCAAGAAACAAGAAACACATAGATCAGATCACATCACATCACATCAAGACAAAGTCAAAAAAATATTGAATCTGACAAAAACATTAGCAACCCAGAAACCTAAAAATGTTTAAGATAAAAATGACAAAGTTACCTGATGCGGCTGAGAAGGGGGCTTTGGGTTCCATGGAAAATGCAAAGTTTTACGAGGTTGAGGTCTAACGTAATCAGTTCTGACACTTGCTGAGAGTGAAAGAAGAACATTTAGTGCTACAAGTAAACTCAATTTTGTTTCCATCCTTGTTTAGTCCTGGAAAATCTCTTTCACTTGTGAATCACTGAACTGAAGTAATTTTGATTTTTTGTCTTTACTCATGATTGTCCATTTTGAAATGACTGTTTTAGCCATGTTATGTTGTTGATTTGGTGTTAGGAGAGTGGCATTGTTGTCATATTGGAGATAATCACTGTGTTTGTTTCGGAGTATGCCACTTGCCTTTAGTTTGTAGATTTATGTATTTATTCCTAACAAACAAGCTAAGGTTTCTCTGGAAATCCAACATTTTACTCACAAACAGAATCCAGGGTCAGAAATTGTAACAAAACAAACAAAACCATAGTTAAGTCTCAGAACAACATTTTCTCAGCAGCAAGCTAAAACCCTCTTTGCTAAGTGCAGGAACCAAGTCATGCATCTTCTGACATTCACCTAAACTTAGTACTTAGCTATGACACTTTGACCCCAAAAATAGATTGCCAGAAAATGACATGGTAGAACTATTTCATTCAAAGAGAGTCCTGACTTGCAAAAGCAAACAACATTCTGATTCAATTATGACAAAACAAAAAATACACTTTCATAACATTGAATCAAGGAGAAACATGAATGCCATAAGGAGAAACTATTGAGCAAAGAAGCAAGAACATTCCCATGTTTCCAAAACTAAAGTTAATCACTTACATGTTTACTTGTATGTTGTATCTGCTGAATAACAAGATTGAACTGGTTGGATTAATTGTTGTTTCTGTTGCTTCTCTAAGCATGCATACCAAAGAAATCCAAATATTCATTCATATCAGATTATCTTTAGCTTAGCTGCTTTTGGGTTCAAATGAGTAGACTGTGCTTAAGAGCCGGGTGTGTTTTCCTGCTAGACCAAGTTTCTGATCCGATTAATATGCTAAGTTGTATATAGTTTAGCAAAAGAAATGAACTAACCAAATTGATGAAGATGCACGCGCATGCATGTGAATATTTTCTTTTGATTAAAACTTTGAATCATATAGTCAACTGGTTTTATCAATAAATTGCTTATTATATAAAAAGAATGCATTTTCATACGCAAAAGTAAACGACGTTTCAGGCAACCAAATTCTACAGTTATATGCTTCATGCTTGCATATTTCCTGCTGCGTCATTCAGATACTCTTTCATTCTTTTCGTTTTATTTTAAAAGAACGCGTATGGTTTTGGTAACCGAATAATGTTTAAGCATGCAAGTTGAAGGTGGAACACTGTTCTATACATCCTCATGCCCTGTTTGGCAAGAGTTTCTACAACAATTAGAGGAAAAAGAAACTCTTCATTTTCCTCTTCTTTCAACTCCAAGGAAGAAAGAAAGTAGAAGAACAAAATTTCAATGTCTTTGCATTGGCTCAAGTTGATTTATCTGTGACTTGTTCACCTATTGTGGCCTGTGGGCAGTTTTCAGATAGCCATTGCTAAGAGTTCAAGTACTAGACCAGTTTTCAGAACCTCTATAAATTTTGTTGATTTGTCAATGATATTCCATGTAGTAACTGTAAATGTGTTAAGAATTGCACCTCTGCTTACTGTAAATTTTTTATTAATTGAATTTCATAAATTATGTATGGAATTTAGAGATCTTAAGCATGATTAACTTCTTACCAAGGCCGATATAAGATACCGAAACTCAATATAATCAAGTTGGGCAGATATAAAAATGTTAGCCCAAAAACAATAAACACATTTTCTCAATTTTTTAATTAATCGAAAATTACTCATACTTCGTCCACGTGTTCATGTATTTTTCTTTCTTTTTTTTTGTTACAAGAGGAATATCAAATAATTGAAGATGGGGTGTTTCGAACCCAAAACTTACAATATGTCACAACTCATTCTTAATCATTAGGTCAAGAGATTGTTGGCCATGTATTTTTCTTTCATTGCTTGGGTTTGTGGTTGTCTTAATTTTCCTTGATTCAAAGTCTAAAAATTCGAAGGCTTGCTGCTCTTTCATTTTCCTTGCCTCATCTACGGAGTTGGTGAAGCAAAATTTCCATAAAGCTTTACAACATCCATCCCGAGTGAGGTATGCTTCAATAAACCATCTATGTTTTTCTTAATAATTTTTGCTATATATGCCCAACTTCTTCATTTCTCTTTTGACTTATTTATTTTACTTCTCCATCATTTCTTCAGCTAACAAATAAAATTAATTTTTACTTTAATTACTTATTCTCTCTCATCTCTTGAAGTTGACGATAAGGATAGTTAATAAAAGTTATGTATATGCATATGATACATGAATTATAATTAAAATTTTCAATTTTATGATCTGAAACATAAAAATTATTATGAATTATATTTTTATTTGATAAAATTTGAATTATTAAATTTAAATAGTAATTTTTATACTTAATTTTTTCCGCTCTCTTTTAATTTTTAATTTTCTTTTTCTTTTCCTCTTGCTGACAGATTGTTTTGGCTGTATATTAATTTCTTTACTTAATTCTTACCCCCCCCCCCCCCCCCCCCCCATCCCCTATATATATATATATATATATATATATATATATATCTCAGTTAATGTTAGTCCTAAAATTTCCTTTCCTAATGATTTCTGGAGTTAGCGTGTAAAAAGTCCACACAGCTTAATTTAAAAGGTCAATTCTCAATTAGGTAAGCTTAAATAACATATAGTTTTTAGTTTTCATAATTTTTTATATAGATAAATTTCATTTAAGTCCTTGAATTTTAAACTTAATTCAAGTTTAATCTATTAGTATCAAAAATGGATATTACATCACAAACTTTTTTATTTCATAAAACAAGTAAGTTATTCCGTTAAATAAACGGTTAAATACATAATTTTGAGATCATTTTATCCTTGAATCATTTGAAACACTTTAAACAGAAAAATCACTAAATTTTTTAACATAAAATTTCATATTGATTTGGAAAAAATGGTGTTCAAAATGTGGGGGACAGATCCCATATCAAGATTTGTCTTCCCCTTCCTCTAGTCGGGTTAGACCCAATTGGATCCTGAATGGACCCGATTGGGTCTGTTCGATTTAACCCTTCAATTTTAGCCCTTTTTGAATCGATTTTTTACCAAATTAAACACATGATCATGTAATTAAGTCATTATTCTACAAAACTCAGGCCAAAAAACGAATCAAAACATCAAAAATTATTATGAATCGGATAAAAAAAAAAGGAAACAAAAATGAAGAATTAAATGTTGAAGAGCTATTGGGGTATGAAAAGGTTTTTTTTTTTACTTATAATTTATTTTTTGTTTATTTATTTGTTTATTGTTTATTATATAAACACTTTTCTAAAGAATATTCTGTTAATAGTCGCCCATCATAAGAAATTTATGAGATTTATGAAAAATATTATTTTTTGTTTATTGGGTTCAATATTAAGTAAGTGGCACGTTATAATTGTTTTACACTTTGCTCTTTTGGTTGCAAATCAAATAGAGTAGAGAGTTTAAAATTGATGTGAACTCAAAAATTCAGTTGAGTTCATCTAAATTGATTTCATAAAATTATAAATAACTTAAATTAAAATAATATAACACAAAATTATTTATATTTAAAATTATTCACAATCAAAATAATTTAAAATTTGAAAAATTTGAAACATTAATTGAAATTATTAAAATTTAAATTAAGTATAGTTTTATTTTTTTTAAAAAATAAGATTAAATATAATACATTTGAGAAGAAAATTATGGATTGAATAATGCTCGTGAAAAAGAATAAAAAAATTGTGAAAAAGTGTGAAGTATCGAGGAAGATAGAGAAAAAAATAGAAAAATGAAGAATTATTTAAATTGAAAATTTTAGGGTTAGGTAATATTGTAATTATTCACATTCTATTAATTTTTTTTAACGGTGTTAAATTATTTGGGGTGGAGTGTCCATTTTAAATAATAACAAACTAAAGTTGAATTAAGTTTAAACCTCAAAGATTTAGATAGAATTTACTATTTTTATATACTAGGCCTTTATTCTAACACATGTAAGATATTCTTAATATACTCATGCATTCCTTCTGCAGACTTTTCATTTTCCAAGTTCATCCATAACAATTTAATCTCTTTTACTTCACATTTAGGGGAATATATTGCTTTGAAAGTAATTAAGGTACTCTGTAAACATTCTCAATTGATTTTGCCTCTCTAGCTGTTATTATGTTTACTAATCATTAAACTTGTTTTTCAACCTCAGCTCATCAAAGAATAGCTGCTGAATTTGCTGCCTCTACTGCTACCATAGGAAATCTGGCAACAGAAAATGCATCACCTTATATTAGTTACTATTTCCGTTTTGGGAAAATTGTTGAAGATTTCAAGAATCAACAAAAAAGAACTTGAATTGAAAAAAGATAGGGTAAAAAATGATGTTGATGAGGCTATGAGGCAAACAGAGATAACTGAGAAGGATGTTCAGGAGTGACTAAAAGAGGCATAGAAAGAACTGAAAGAAACCCAGAGATTGAAAGCTGAAATAGAACGTAAGAAGTGTTTAGATTGGTGTCCTACTTGGGGTTGGTGATATTGCTTAAGTAAAAAAAATAGCAAAGAAGACACTCTATATCAATAAACTTCTTCAGAGATGTGGCTTTCAATGAATGGGCATTGTTCCTCGGCTTCAAAGAATAGCATTTGTCCCTTCTAAGGATTTCAAGTCTTCTAGGTTTTCAAATTTAGTGTTCTATAGGATCATGAGGGGTCTAAATACTAATGGTGTGAACATGATCGGATTGTATGGAATGCCAAGGGTGGGTAAAGCAACTTTGGCAAAAGAAGTTGTGAAGCAAGCTAGTGAACAAAAGCTTTTTGATAAATATTTGATGGTTACAATGTCCCACACTCCAAACGTTAGCAGCATGCAAGGTAGAATTGTAGTGTTGTTAGGTTTAAAATTTAAAGCAGAAACGGAAGAAGGAAAAGCAAAAGATTTATGACGGAGTTTGAAAGGCGTGAAGAAGATCCTTATAATTATTGATGATGTTTGGAATGAATTTAGATTGCAAGCTAGAGGTATACCGTTCCGTGTTGAACACAAGGCTGCGAAATTCTTTTAACTATGCATCTTCAACAAGTATGTGTTCGAATGAATTGTCAAAATAAATCTCAACTCCATGTCTTATCCGAGGATGAAGCATGGGCCTTATTTAAAGATAATGCTGGTTTACAAGATGTCACTTCGACATTGAATGCAAGGGTTTGCCTCTTGCAATTGTAACAATCTGAAAAGTTCTAAATGATGCAAATCTAGATAGGTGGAAAGCAGTAAATCAATGATTCAGAGACTCAAGACATTTAGACAATGAAAATGTTTGTAAGATATCTACAAGTGCCTTCTGGTTAGTTATGATTATTTGAAGGGAGACAATATTCGATCATCTTTCTTGTTGTGTTCCCTTTTTTCGTAAGATTTTAATATTAATATTGATTTATTTATAATGTTCGAAATTGGTCATGGATTATTTTCTCCTATTTATTCAACTGAAGATTTACGGAGGGAAATTCGTGAAGCACTAAGAAAGCTCCAGGATTTTGATTTGTTATTGAAATCTAATGATGATGATGATGATGATAAAATATATGTTAGCATGCATGACGTGGTTTGTGATTTTGCTCATTGGATGACATTGAAAGAGAAAAATATATTTATGGTAAAGGAGGGATTGTCGGAATGGTCTATAAGTGAAAGTTTTGGATCTTTTACGATAATTTCCTTTTAGAGCAGCAACATAAATAATTTTTCTGATAAATTGGAATTTCCAAGACTCAAAATTTTTGTTTTTGAAGGATAGAAATTAGTGAGAGTTCCAAGTATATTTGTTGAAGGAATGAAAACTCTCCAAGTTTTATGTCTCAACAATGTTGTTTTCTCACTCGATGTCTTTGATCAAGAACATCTCATCATTGAAAAATCTAGAAATCATTGAGATTCTTGCAGTGATTGATACTAATATTTATGAGCTACTTGAAGATTTAGTGGCATTGCATAGACTAAAATCACTACATTTTTTCTAAATTAATCTCCACTGCATGAGATTTCCCCATAATTTGCTATCAAGGTACATATAGTAGTAGATGTCAATTATTCTTTCTTACCATACTGCTCAAAATTAAGTATATTTAGTTTTATGCTATCTATTTTCTATTAATTACTTTGTTAAGTAATTTGATATTAGAGTTAGACTATGTCAAACATATCTACCTTAAGCTTTTGGTCACTCCCATTGTTGTGAAATCAGTACTGAGATTAAGAGCATGTATGTTTTCTTGGTAGAACCACGTTTCTTATCCGATTAATATGCTAGATTGGAAATATTTTAGTACAAAGAATTGAATTAACCATATAAATTGGCATTGATTACTATATTATTTTTTTTTGCTAGCCAGTTTACCAAAAAGAGGTCAAATAATGACTACAATAATATATCATGGTAAAACCAAGTAAATCTCGTCTTATTTCACACATTTTTACATGCTCGAGATTACAGCTGATAAAACTAATCCCAACGTAAAAATATTTGTTTAAATTCATTCGAATTTGATTCAATTGGATTTGATAAAAGAATCAAATAATTTAATTCTATGAAAACCAAGTAGGTGAAAAATATTGGAAAATAATTTTAAAAGAATAAAAATAAAGGGGTCTATAATTCAAAAGTGCATCGATTAATGTTGCCATATCTTATCTGTGAAGAAGAAAAACCTGCCAATCTTGTTTTCTTCAAAGTTGGTACGAGCACAAAGAAAAAAAAAGCGTGAACTTAACATGATCGCCTTTTGAATCATGGTTTAATTGAAAAGAAAAGATGTTTGTTCGCTTTGTCTTCCGCTTACAAGGATTTGAACAAGAACAGAACTATGAAAAAAAAAAATAACAAATTAAAATAATAGTAAAAAAGAACTTAGAAGAAAGTAAAGTCTTTTATTGGCTTATGTTTTTTCTTGTAATAATTGAGCCGAATTAAAGTAACTTACAATTAATTGATTCATTTACACTTTTAATCTCAAGAAAACCTATCTTCATAAAGAATTCTTTTAAGATATTTCAATCAAATATCTTTTTTGTTTAAAAAACCAAATTAAAAATATAATAATAATATTTTACTGTTATCAATATATAATAATATAATTAACTTGTCATTCCAATTAAACTCCAATGGTACTAGTATTTCACGGCCTTGTCTTTTTTGCTCTTAGTTAGTGGTTCATATGGAAGTGGCGGAACCGGTTGTTTTTTTTATGAAGATTTTGTTTTGCCTGTGAACAGTAATTAGTTAGTCACTTAATGTATAGCTGGACTTTAACAGGACAAGAACTATTCGCCAGAAGTTCTTCATACCAACGATACTTTAATTCCAGTGCTCCATGCATGTGAAGCCTTACTGCAAGTGGGCTGCAATTGTTTAGTGAAGCACATATACCGAGAGGCAAATTATTGTGCAGATTTCCTAGCGAACATAGCACATGAGAGTTCCTTTGACACATGCAAACTAGATCTTCCTCCTACTAGTCTAAATCAATGGCTTCAATTTGCTGTAATGGGTATTGGATTGACCCCATTTTGTATTACTTAAGCAGGTTTCATGCTCCGAAGCACAATAGATATATTTATATATATATATATATATATAGATGTTTTTTTGTGAAAAGATTCCATAATTATAAAATGACTAGTAATTATCGGGAGAAGAGAACATACTGCCCCAAGGCCATGACCAGCGCACCAGTATGAAAAAGGACAAAGTCAAAACGTTTTGGCCCTCATGTTTATGATATTTTTCATTTAGTTTTTATAGAATTTCAGCAATATAATACATTTTCACTGATTTGTTAATTAATTAATTGAAAATTACCCATACTTTGTCCACATGCTTGTGTCTTTGATCCAACCATATGGAATATCATGTTTTTAAGCAAAGTGTGAAAGCAAATTAATTAATGAAGATGCATGTGCATCCACATGACGATCGACTAATTAATATAAAATTAACAAATCGTTGGTAGGTGAATTCACATGGAACTGTCCGTCGTAGAGAAACTATTATTATCGGATATATAAATAGACATTAATATTATGAGGTTGAAAAGTAAACAATATTAATTGAAAAAAACTCTCTTAGTTGTATAGTGTGTGCAAGTTCCTAAGTCATTCACATGGGCGCATATGGGACAAGCTGACAATATTCTGGTTGCTTGTTTCTGTTAGTAAAGTAATTTAAATTATTAGTGTCCCAAATCATATATCATATATAAATAAATTATTATATTACAAGGTATATGTTTACATGTCAAATATTTATGATGTGAACTCTTATAGGAATAAGTTACATATTTGACACATAAACTATACAATAATTACTAAATACATCTTAAACCATATCCTACAATTGATTCAATTTATTATTATAAAGTTGCATCTCCATTAGTGGCAAAATTATAATAACTTTAATACTTTGGGATAAATGTGAAATTCAAATGATTAAATATAGTTAGATTTAATCTGTCAAAACTAAAAATAGATTATTTAATCATTGATCCTTGCATGTTTCTCTTTTTATTAAAAATAACTCTTGATATATGTGATTATTATAATAATGGCCCTTCAACTAATGCGACCTTTTAATAAAGTCCTTATATATTTATTGGGATATTACAAGTTTATACTATGGTACTTGATCTCATACTTAGATTCCAAGAGCAAAATTCAGAATATTTGTCACCTATTGGTTTAAAGTATATTAAATATATTTAATAAGAAATATAAGACAATTTTTTTTTCATTTTCTCTTATGAAATTTGACAATTTATATAAAAAAAAAACACTCGACAAATACCAGTATTGATTTTATATGTCTCAATTCATTAGGTTTCTAAGGCAATCTGCTAAATTAAGGAAGATGCAGCCACACTTAATGACACAGAATCAGAAATGGATGGAAAATACAAGAAGCAATCATAAGGTACTTTTAAGTGAGATTTGTCAATTTTGGCATCAATGCTGTAACCACCTACAGAAACTCATCTTATCATCTGTACAAAATAATGCCAGATTTCTTGAGAAATTGAGAATTAATTATAGGTGGAAAGAGATTGCAGAAAAAAAGGATTTTTGTTGTTTCCCTAAATTAATTTCAGTCTAGTGCTTCTTTAATTAAATCAAAATTAATTTTTGTTGTTTAACAAATTTAACTTAGTGTGAATACTTAAAATCAAAAAAATAAAAGTCAGTTGTTAAAATGCGAAATTTTAGACTCAGTGGATTCATGTGAACAGTCTACAGAAAAACACAAAAACAAATTTTTAGTGTTATCAATATATAATAATACATTTTCACTGATTTTTTAATTAATTAATTGAAGATCACTCATACTTGATCCACGTGCTCTTTTTTTGATCCAACCATATTGAATATCATTTATTAAACAAAAGTGTGAAATGAAATCAATTAATGAAGATGCTTGAGCATTCACGTGACAATTAAATCAATATAAAATTTAACAGATCGTTGGCGGTGAATTCACATACAATCGTCAAATTTATAGACATCAATGTTATAATAAGCTTGAAAAGTAAATAATAATAATAATATTATCAAAAATTCTTAATTGTCTAGTGTGCAAGTTCCTATGTAGAGGTGGTTACAGGCCGGACCGGGCCGGTTTCGGATCGGTTTTCACCGGTTCCGGCCCATGTGAAGTGAAAACTGATCTGAACCGGTAGAGAACCGGTCTGGACCGAGCCGGTTCATATGCTATACTGGTGTGAACCGGCCTGGTTCGTTGGACCGGTTCACTCCAAAACTAGACCAAACCGGTTTAAACCGGTTCGGTCTAAATTTTTTTTTTGGTTCAGATTTTTTTTTATTTATTTGATACTTTTAAAATTTTTATTTGATACATTTAAAATCTTTATTGTTTAAATTTATATTAATTTATTTAAATATATATTAATATATTTTAATAATTTAATCTAATAAATTTATTTTTATAATAAATAATGTTAATAGTTTAATTTAACAATAATTTATTATAAAGTTATATTATAATTTATTTAATTAATGTAACAATAATGTAAAAATAAATTACTATAAAATTATCTAATAAAATTATTGTTATAATAAAATAAAGTTATATTATGAATATAATATTATAATAAAGTTATTATGATAAAATGATATTTGATTCAAAATACAAATAATGACATTATGAATATTATTATTATATTCATTTTGCATTTAAAATAATTTATTATATTTGAAATATCATTTACTTAATATTTATTTATTTATCTATTTAATATGTTTTTAAAATATTAATTCATTTTGTATTATAAATATTTATTTATTTTAAACATAGATAAGTATAACATTAATTAATTTGGTATGTAATAATAATAATAATAATAATAATAATAATAATAATAATAATAACAACAACAACAACAACAACAACAACAACAACAATAACAAAGGAGAAAAAGGAGATAGTAGGAGACCAAAGATTTTTTACGTGGAAAACCCCTTCAAAAGTTAGAAGGGTAAAAACCACGGGACCGTAGTCCATAAAAATATTCACTATGATTAAACTTATTTACAATTTTACATACAATTTAAAAAAAAAGATTATTCTCTACTCTTCATAATTTAGACGGATTGCCTTGGAAATTTCTTTATCCTCTTCTGAATTATTATCAGCGAATTCATTGGCCATTTCAAGTTCGACATTGCGCGATTCTGCATCAAACCAATCTTTAAGGCATGTTAACATGCACAATGAATTCGGATTAAGAGTGGTTCGATGGTCTCCAATAATTCTTCCACACGTTGAGAATGCGGATTCCGAAGCAACAAAAGAAACTTGCACTGCAAAAACATCTCGAGCCATGGAAGCTAAAACTAGAAATTGTTTTTGGTTTTCTTTCCACCATTGTAGAAGATCAAAGTTTTCATCTACTGAAAAATCTTGACTTAAGAAAAATCCTAGCTCATTGAAGTTAGAACTTCGTCGAGTTGTTGATCCCGATCCGCTCGCTTTTCCTTTTAGCTTCATTCTCTTCTTTGCTGCTTCCTTAATTGCATTTAAAATTCCTTTTCCTTTTTTGCTACTTTCGGTTTCTTCGTATGAATCTTCTTCTCCTCGATTAAAATTGAATTGCTCTCTTTTTGTTTCATAAACATTAAACAATTCTCGAAAAAGATTGTTAATTGAGGACTTTTGATCCTCAATAGAATCAAGACCAAGAAATTCTTTATAACAATCAAAAAAAATTTCTATATTTACCTCACCTTGACTAGGATCTAGTAAAGTTGCAATACAATAAATATGAAGAATTATTTCCCAATATTTTTTAAATTTTTCCTCCATGTCATATACAAAAGAACTTAAAGTTTCATGATTCCTAAAGTTTACAAATTTGTCAAACATTGTGTAGATAATAGGAACAAAATACGATGTAGTTGGATAAAATTGAGTTGAAAATCTTTCGGTTGCATCTTTAAAAGTAGATAATAAATCAACACAATATTCAATAAAAGTCCAATCTTCTTCAAAAAGTGTTAAATGCGTGCTATTTGTATAATTGTTACAAAAAGGAGTAACAAGTTCTTTATAAGGTAAAATAGAAGAAAGCAAACGATGAAGTGAATTCCATCTTATTTCCACGGAAAGTGGAAACACTTTAACAGGTATATTATTTGTTATACAAATTTGCTTTCATTCACGTTTATTAGTTGGTGTGCGAATCCATTTGGCTAAAATTTTAATTTTATCAATTGGGCCTATGCCAGTACCAGTACCACTAGAACTAAAACCACTTTGAACATATAAATTTATAATATGACATGCACATCTTGCATGAAAAAATATGCCTTGCATAACAGGATTTAAACTTTTAATTAAATGAGGAATAGTTGCAGTATTACTTGAAGCATTGTCAAAAGTAATAGCAAAAACTCTATTATTTTCTAGTCCATAAAATTTACAAACTTTAGTAATATATTTATGAATAGTATATGAATTATGTGCTTCTTCTATTACATCTAAAGATAAAATTCGTTTTTGCATGGACCAATCTTCATCTATCCAATGACAAGTTATAACAAGATAACTTATACCATTAGTACTAGTCCATATATCATTAGTTAAACTAACCCTAGATGAAATATTACTAAGTTTATCAATTAAAGCTTGTCTATATTCTTTAAACATATCCATGCAATCTTTTTTTAATGTATGTGTAGAAACAGATTTATATGCGGGTTGTAAATATTTACAAACAAATTCTAAATATCCTGTTTTTTCACAAATTGTGAATGGTTGTTCAGTCATAACTACTACAAATCTAATTAAACCACGTCTAGCTTGAACATTATCAAAATTAAAATTTTTTTCACCATCATGTGTATTAATTTGAGATTGTTTACCTCCTAAAATTTCATTTTATTTGGCATCAGGATTAATTTTATGTGCAGAAATTAAATGTTTTTTATACGTACCTGTACCGCCACCACCTACCGGAGTTATAAGAGTAAACGCCTTTGCACAATTTACAGACAGCACAATATTTATTCGTCTCACCTTCTTTTGCTACAATGTCGAAATACTCCCATACCCGGCTTGTTTTTTTTCGATTAAACTTCGATCTTGATGATGTAGCAACAGTGGTGGTAGCTGATGATTGTGTTTGAGCATAACCTCCTCCACGACCAAACGATGGTGCCAAAGGAAGCTCCTCCTCCTCGGGATGAATATCGGGTTTGATTTCATTAAATGATTCGTCACCCAAATTAGGAATTTCAGTGGAACTAAAAGGTCGAGAAATAGAGCATGAACGACGAAAGAAATTTGACATTTTTATTTTTTTTTGAAAATAAATATATGTTAAAAATTAAAAAAAATAGATGTAGGATATATATAATATATTGGAATTTGGAAATTGAACCTTGAAAATTAAAAGTAAAATTTGTAAAATTATAAAATAAAAAGAAAAATGAAATTTAGAAAAGAAATAATGATATTATAAATTTGAAATAAGGGAATTTAAATGAATTTGAGAGAGTTTGAGTGAATATTGAGAGAGTATGCGAGTGAAGAGAATAAGAGTAGATGAATGTAGATAGTAGATTTGAGAGAAAATGTAGAAGAAATGTAAAGAAAAATAGAAGATAGAAGAGAGGTATTTATAGGAAAAAAATTAAAAATTTTAAAATAAAAAAATTTAAAAAAAAAAGATTGATGGGCAAGTCACACTTTGTGTGACTTGCCGCTGCTGCCAGGGAAGGCTACTGCGCAGTGCCAGAGGCCTTCCCTTTCTTTTTATTTTTTTTATTTTTTAATTTGAACCGGACTGGTTCGGGTTGAACCGTTTGGTTCTCAGTCGAGCCCAGTTCTATTCTATAAGAACCGGCACTGTGCCGGTTCGATTATTGGGTCGGATTGACCCGATCTGGTTACGAATCGGGTTGGATCAACCCGGCCCAATAAGCAGCTCTATTCCTATGTCGTTCACATGGGAGCACATGGGACAAGTTGCCAATATTTATAAGATTGAAAAGTAAATAATAATAATAATAATAATATAAAAATTTCTTAATTGTCTAGTGTGCAAGTTCCTATGTCGTTCACATGGGAGCATATGGGACAAGTTGCCAATATTTTGGTTGCTTGTTACTGTTGGTATAGTAATTTGAATTATTAGTGTTCCCAAATTTTTATACCTTACTAATCTTAATCCTTTCTATTCACACACACAGTTTTCAATCAAGCATAGCCTTCTATCATCTTTACATCTTCCAGCATCTACCTAGACTACCCAAGCTCACTACAATTTCTGCCTTGTTCTTTTTCTTTTTTTTTTTCAAAACCATCCGATATCCAAAGGTCATTTTGAGTTTTGATTAATTCAGAATTGAGCTATTGTCAGATTTTGAACAAAGAAGCTTTTCCAGTATTGTTTTCTCTATTTACAAAGTTTGAATTCAAGACTTTGCTTTAAGAGAATTCAACAAAAAATAACTACACAATTTCCTTTTGGTTTTCCACTTTATTTAACTTTTATAAGTTAAAAAAAAAAAAACCTTTTCTGTTAGATCAGTTTTCTTTGATCCATACTTTTCCTTTTCCCTAACTCCACGGAAAAAAAAAATCGAAGCTGCTCTAGTTTTTTTGTTTCTTTGCTTGGGTCAGTACTTGTCTTCTTTCCTTGGTTCAGTTAAAGTCTAAAAATTCAAAGGTGCTCCTTGATTTTCTTTGCCTCATCATCTACGGAGTTGGTGAAGTAACAAATCCATACAGCCTTAGAAGATCGACCCCAAGTGAGGTATGCTTCAATAAACCACATATATATATATATATATATATGTTATTTTCCATATCTTTTGCTATATGTGTTAATTAAGACAGAGCCTAAATATGTTTCTAACATACATGAAACATGTCAAATAATTGATATGCGGAAGCTTACAGTAAAAATCATCACTTACCTCCGACCATTGCCATGAAATTTGCCTTTTGTTTTGTTTGGTTCCAGACGTCCACAAGCCTCTTGAAATAGCTCCTGAGCTTTCCAAGTACA
This sequence comes from Heritiera fomes, assembly GCA_032173925.1. Lineage (NCBI taxonomy): Eukaryota > Viridiplantae > Streptophyta > Magnoliopsida > Malvales > Malvaceae > Heritiera > Heritiera fomes. Next base: position 4,781,524 of record JAPDPM010000023.1, on the reverse strand, counting down.
TGAAAGTCTCACTAGATGGTGTTTTTTTTGTATGAGATTAACGTGCTAGGAGATTGGAAGGAGCTTTCTTTTAATAGTGATGAGAGCATGCTAATTATGACAATAAAATCATTTTTTAATCATCATAAAATCGTGCTTTTAATAGTCAAAGATTGAGTTGAAATTCAGTGTAAAATTATGGATCATATCCGAAATTAATCAACATGAGATTGCTAGAATTATGGAAACCAAATTCTATCAATTAACCAAAAATTCTATTTCCATAATCGGGAATATACCAACAATATGCTCAACCTCTTCATTTCCTTTTGGCTTATTTCCTTGGAAAAAAGTCAAATAAATATATTTATTTAAAAATTGACAAAATATTTCATAGAAAGGTCAAAGTATATACTATATATGCCTTTGCATGTAAGATAAATTCTTAATATACGCATGAACACTGAAGAATTTCTATTTTCTGCAGATTTTTCAATTTCCAAGTTGATCCATATACAATTTGTTCTCTTCTACTTGACATTTTCATTGAGGTATATATTGCTTTGAAAGTAATTAAGATACTTTGCAAACATTCTCGATTGCTTTTATCTCTCTAGCTAGCTTTAGTTAATATGTTTACTAATCATTAAAGTTGTTTTTCAACCTCAGATCATCAAAGAATGGCTGCTGAATTTGTTGCTTCTACTGCTGCCAATGCTGTAGGAAACATCGCAACAGAATATGCATCACCTTATGTTAGTTACTTTTTTCGTTATGGCAAAATTGTTGAAGAATTCAAGAATCGGCGAAAAGATCTTGAATTGGAAAACAATAAGCTAAAAAGACTGGTTGCTGAGGCTATAAGTCAAACTTAAATAATTGAGCAGCACGTCGAGGAGTGGTTAAAAGAGGCAGAGAAACAAGTGGAAGATGCCCAAGGATTGGAAGCTGAAATAGAACGTCAGAAGTGTTTCAATTGGTGTCCTACTTGGGGATGGCGATACTGCTTAAGTAAGAAAGTAGCAAAGAAGACGTCTGATATCAATAAATTTCTTCAAAGATGCAACTTTCACCGAGTGGGTAATCGTGCTCCTCTTAAAGGAATAGAATTCCTTCCATCCAAGGATTTCAGGTCTTCTAAGTCTTCAAATTCAGCTTTTGATGGGATCATTAGGGCTCTAAACACTGATGGTGTAAACATGATCGGATTGTATGGAATGCCAGGGGTGGGTAAAACAACTTTGGCGAAAGAAGTTGGGAAGCAAGCTTCCAAGCATAAGCTTTTTGATAAATATGTGATGGTTACAATGTCCAAAAATCCAAACTTTAGCTACATTCGAGATAGAATTGCAGAGTTGTTAGATTTAAAATTTGAAGCACTTACAGAAGAAGGAAAAACAGAAGAGTTATGGCTGGGATTGAAAGTTGTGGAAAAGATCCTCATAATTATTGATGATGTTTGGGATGAATTTAGTTTGCAAACTATAGGCATTCCATTCAGTGATGAACACGAGGGTTGCAAAATTTTGCTGACTACACGTGGTCAATAGGTATGTCTTAAAATGAATTGTCAAGAGACATTTCAACTCCACATCTTATATGAAGATGAAGCATGAGCTTTATTCAAAGACAATGCTGGTCTAAGAGATGCCACTTCGACATTGAATGATGTAGCCAAGGAGGTTGCTTCTGATTGTAAGGGTTTGCCTCTCGCAATTATAACGATCGGAAAAGCTCTAAAAGGTGCATATCTAAATGGATGGAAAGCAGCAAATCAACGATTCAAGGACTCAAGACTTTTAGACAATGAAGATGTCTGTGAAGGTTTGTACGATCGCCTCAAGCTTAGCTATGATTATTTGAAGGGAGACAATATTCGATCATGTTTCTTATTGTGTTCCCTTTTCCCTGAAGATTCTTCTATTGGCATTGAGAGGCTGATTATGTATGGAATTGGATATGGATTATTTCCTAATGTTGACTCTATGGATGTCTTACGGGTGGAAATTTGTGAACCAATAAAAAAGCTTCAAGAGTCGAGTTTGTTATTGAAAACTGATGATGATGAGGAGAAGAATGAAATATATGTAAGGATGCATGATGTGGTTCATGATTTAGCTCATTGGATAACATTGAGGGAGAAAAATACATTCATGGTAAAGGAGGGGTTGATTGCATGGCCTATAAGTGAAAGTTTTGAATGTTGTACATCAATCTCTTTTTGGAAGAGCCACATAAATAATTTTCCTGACAAATTGGAATTTCCAAAACTCAAAATTTTGGTTTTTGAAAGAAAGAATTCAGTGACAATTCCAAGTGTGTTCTTTGAAGAAATGAAAGTCCTTCAAATTTTACATCTCTATAATGTTTTTTTTTTCACTGGAAGTATTTAAAATCTTAAAAAATTTTCGAACTCTATACTTTGAAGAATGCGAGTTCGAAAACATCTCATTTTTGAGATATTTGGAAAATCTTGAGGTTCTTGCTTTGCTTGATACTAATATTTATGAGCTACCTAGAGAATTAGTGGAATTGCTGAGATTAAAATCACTACAGTTTTCTTACTTTGGAAGGCTAGAGTGCAATTTTCCTCCTAATTTGCTATCAAGGTATGCAGTAGTAGATGTTAATTAATTTTTTTATCATATTGCTCAAAATTAAGCATTTGGTTTTATGTTATTTATTTTTCTATTATTTACTTTATTAAGTAATGTGATTTTAGACTATGGCAAACATATCTACCTTAGCTTTTGGTCACTCCCATTATTACGAAGCATTCAAACATGTAGTTCTTTCCATTTAAAAAACCTGCTAGAATATAACATGATAGTCACGTGAATTGCACAATAGTAAAAAAAAAGTTATATATGTTGTGATAATTATAACTAATTTATGTTTACAATTATCATTAATTATCTTGCTATTTTTATCATTGGGTTGAAGTGTTGTTAATATTGTGTTGATAACAGTATTTTGTATTTATGTGTAACAGGTTGACGTCACTCCAAGAGCTGCACGTGACATGTCCAAACAATATCAACTTATGGGAGCTAAATTCATTATCTCGTTTGACTGCACTATCTCTGGAAGTTTCTACTGATCATCAATGTTTTCAAGAAAACTTTGTGTTCCCTAAACTACCAAGGTACTGGATAGCTGTAGGTGCATATAGTGCTCTTTCATTTATGGGGGGACTAAAGTTTAAAACCTTAAAAATTGGAAAATTCTCATCTTCATTGAGTGCATTTAAGGAGCTGTTTTGCAATGTGGAAAAGTTGGCTTTAATTGAAGTCATGGAGCTCAAAAATCTTGTCCCAAGCCTAGATCAAAAGGGCTTAAATGAATTAACTTCTCTTCGGCTTGAAGATTGCAACACTATTGAATACTTGATGGATACAACAAGAGAAAATGGGCCAACCAGCCCCCCTCTGATTAGCTTCTTACAAAATTTAGAAGATTTGCACATTAACGAATGTGGGCGGTTGGAAGTGTTATTTCAAATGGATGGGAGTCTTGAAAAGAAAGCAATAGTTGAGCATGAGGTACTTTTCTCTCTCCATTTCTCCTTTAATGCAGGCTCTGTTGCTTTAGGCTCCGTTTGGGAGCGCTGCACGGTGCGATTAGCACCAGTGCAGCGGAAAGTTCGGTAAAAGATAATTTTTTGAAAGGTTAATTATCATTTTGTGATTATTTTTAATTTTTTTATTATTTTATTAAATATATATATTCAAGAGTCATTTTATTTATTTCAATATCATTAGAATCAATTTTATTGTTCATTCAAACTAATTAATAGTTAGTTATTGATTTATTGAACAATTTTAAATCTTCAATTAAGCGTGTTTCCCTATTGGATAAGCTATTGGTACATTTTTAAATCTTATACTAGTAAAAGACATGTTCTTTTTTTTTTTTCTGATTTGTTTTTTGAACTACTTAATTTTTTTCCCTTTTTTCACTTTTAAATAAGCTAGATATTGCATGAAAATTTGTAAATGTTTTAATCTAGTATTAACTTTATTTATATAAAAATGTTTCTATATTTAGTTATGATCCTAATTTTTTTTGTAAAATAAATGCTTAAAATCTAATAACTACTATATACACACTAAAAAATTAATTTCAATTTCATTTTTTGCTACCCAACAATATTATATTTTTCAATATTCTTAAAAAGGCTTTCTTTTGGAAGTTTTAATAAGAAATATATTGGCATTGGTTAGGATTATATATAAAGAAATCAATACATTTTTCATTCTTGAATTTGATGAAAATAATGCGTTTAAGTGAAAGATATTTTATTTAGATAAAATTTATTAACGATTCTAAGCCAATATCTATAGTCTATAAACACTTGTTAATTGAACCATTTTTAAAATCATATATATGTTTTAAAATATATTATTACTACAGAAATATGTTATTCCTAGTTAGTTACGTATGGAAGGAGGAAAGAAAAAATATATTTAATGACAAATTAATAAACTTTATATATAAATTAATCATGTTAACTCCCATTGAAGTTTAAAGGAAAAACAGCTCAATTAAATTATATTAACACATTTTGTACATATATTTTTTTCTTTTTTATTACCACCATATCTAACAATACCATTCAGTAACAGCTGTACACAGTTCTTCAATATTATTGCTTTTTAAAACTTTCGATACTTTTTTAGGAAATATATGTCTTGTCGCTATTTATTGATATTTTAATTAATAGACTCATGTCAGTATTTATTAACCTATAAATTTTACATATTTCTTTATACGAGGAATATCAGGTGTTACCACTCTCAAATTTAACTCTTTTGGACCTACTAGGGTTACTAGAATTGAAGTGGATATTGAAAGGGCCCAACCATTATTTCAGCCTCAAAAGCTTGAAAGTTGTGGTGATTTTCGAGTGCCATAGATTGAAATATCTCTTCTCACCACCTCTTGCTCAAAGCTTGGTGCTGTTAGAAAAACTCGAGATAGGATACTGCAATGAACTGGAACACATTATCACAGAGTCAGAAAATGATGATAATATAGAATCAGACAGTGGCCATCTCCATCCTCCACTCTTTCCAAAATTGACATCTCTTGAAATAAGAGAGTGTGAAAGACTAGAATTTGTTTGTCAAATTCCTTTGGCTCAAGGTCTTCCACATTTGCAATCCCTTGACATAACTGATGCTCCTCAGTTAAAACATGTCTTCAATGTGGCAAAAGAAAAGAATGCAGTTAATCATGCCATTGCCCTCCCTCGCCTACAACTTCTACGTCTTGGTAATTTGATAAATTTGAGTTGCTTTTGCTCAGAAAACTATCCCATCGTGTCACCATCCTTGGAACGGTTATTGGTTTGGAGCTGTCCTCAATTGGAATTTTTCAATATTCAACAAGAAGTCAACAAAGAGATTCAACTAATTAAAGGTATGTTCATACACTTTTCCTTCGATTGTGATTCAAGAATTTGCCTTTGGCTCAAATCTTTTTGTATACTCGTAAAATAATTTAACGTTTTCTTCGATGTTTTGGTTAGACAAAAAATTAAAATTAATAATTAATCCTTTGAGAGAATTTAAAAAAAAAATAAAGAAAAATGATTGGGAAATTAATACAATATATATTACATGATACAAAGTTTCTTGAGAATTTGTTTATGAGGATACTTTCGTCCACATCTCGTTTTAATGGATAAAACCTATAATTTAGATATATTTCTTTTTAAATTTAAAAAATTCAAAATATAATTTGGATATATCTAATTTGAAATGGATTAGATATATATTTTAAATTTTAAAAAACTCAAATATAGTTTTTATCTTTATAGATTTTTAATAAATTTAATATAGCATAAATTATTTTAAATTTGTAAATTCTTATAATTAGTCTAATTTTTATATATACACCCTAAGTATCATCCAATAAGCCTATTATTATTATTATTATTATTATTATTATTATTATTATTATTATTATTTCTAAAAAAGAAAGGTCATCAAATTTTTTAATTAAAATAGACACAAATTTCAATTTAAAAAAAATTCTAACAATTTTGCCTATTGAAAACTATTTAAACATATAGCAAAGTTTTCATTATTGTTTATGGTTGTAATTAAATGACTGATCTCTTATTTTTTTTTTCTAGTCGTATAATAAAGCTCTTACAATAATTCAAAGATACGAGGTATTATATTTGAGTTTTGTATATTTCATAAGCTAAAAAATAATGAAAACTCTTTTCGGAAGGTACCTGGTTTTAACATTATAAAATTAAAGAAAAACTTGTTCCGTTTTGTAATGGCATAATAATAAATTAAGTCCTCTAAATTTGTTTCATTTTTCAAATTTTCACTTATTATTTGACCTTTGTAATTTATTCAATTTCTAATTAAGTAATATATGATACTTTTATCTTTACAGGAGTTATACCTCGAAGGGTTCGGAAAGAGTGTTACGCCAGTTGGGAGAAAATATTTCAAATTCAAACAGAAGAAATAGCTCTAAAATATACACATCCGTTGCAGGGTTCCATCCAATTTCCAAGCCTCAAATATCTTAAAATTTAAAAGTGTCAGGCTTTAACAGGTTGAAATTTCTATTCTCTTCCATGCTTGCTCGAAATTTGACACAATTGTACTCTTTGAAAATAAAGTATTGTGAGAAGTTGGAAGAAATCATTGAAATGGACCAAACTTCAATAGCATCATCATCTCATGCTCATATCCAACCCATATTCTTCCCTAGCCTTGAAGTGATAAGGATTAAAGGGTGCAGCAATTTGAAAAGCTTATTTCCTATTAGTGTCACCCATTCTCTTTCAAAACTCAAGGAAATTCATATTCATGGGGCTTCCAAACTGGAGCAAGTCTTTGGATATCAAGTTGAAATAAACGCTAAAGATGATCAAACAGAAATGGTGTTCCCTGCATTGCTACTTTTGAGACTTTCAGAGTTACCAAGCCTAAATAGCTTCGCTCCAACTGGTTATCATTTCCTATTCCCTTCTTTGTATTCTTTTGAAGCAACCAAATGTCACAAGTTGACTACAAGTCTCAGCATGGATTCGAAACATCATATGCATGCCATAACAGAGGTACCTACCCAACTTTTTCTTTTTAACAATTTATGCTTATTTAATTTATTGTTCTTCAGCATATTGTTATTAAAGATGAAACGCTTATATTAGTATTTAACTACATATTTATAATGAATTGGATGAATCTATGATATGCACACAAATCATATGCGTATAACTAATTAATAAGTAATTACTTAATTTAAATAAGCACTTCTGACATAATTTATTTAACAAAATAGATTTTTTATTTCTTTTTTAGCCTTGTAACAAGAAAGCAAAAATTTAGTACTCACTTTTTTTGGTTAATTTGTTCTGATGGAAACCCCACAAGTTGCGAAAGATTTTAACACAGTGGAAGAAATAGTTGATAATCAATCCACCAGCAATGATATAATTTGGAGACGTAGTGCTATGGAAGGTCAAATGCCTATGTATATGAATGTGGGAGAAACAAGGATAATGCTACGCAAGGAAGTGAAAAAACGAGATGAATCTTGTAGCTAACCAGGTAAATATGACTTTTTCTCTCATTTATTTCTTTCTTTATTTAACTTGTCTGTTTAAAGTCTTACTGATTTTTTGTTTCAATGATAGGTGGTTGATACTTGGTTGTGCTTATCAACGTTATGAGCTTGTTTCATGGTCCCGTCAATTGATTGGATCTCTCTGCCTTTTTAACTTCACTTTGTTGTGAAAAACTTGTTTACGTTTCATAAGCTTAAGATATTGCGAAATAAGACCATGTTTAGCATATTCATTTAAGACAAATTCTGGGACTTTTTTATAGTGGAAATGAGGGTGAAGTTGCATAGACTCAACCCACCTAGTAAATTCTCTTCTTACCACTTGGTTAAGGGGTTATTAGCAAAATTCATATAATTTTAAGAAACATGATTTTCTGTATTTGGTTTGTTGTTTTCTTTATTAGATTACAATGTTAAGCTCTTTTTTACCCTCTTGTAATTAGTTGCTTGTTGCAGCTTATATGCACGAGATTTGCTCTGTTAATTTAATAAGATGTTATTTATTGAGGTGATCTATTGTGGTGATCTATTTAATTTAATAAGATGTTATTTATATGTTCTGTTTATATAGACTCTTGATAGTATGTAGGACTTGAATACAATATGATTTTGGTAATTTTTATATTAATTTTAATAATCAAGCATATACATATATGAATGGTTAAGTGTTCAAAAAACGTCGAATACCTATGAGTATGTTAAGTTTAATGAACAGATCGTGTAACAAAGTTTATGCGTTAAAGATTACAAAAAGATATATAATATGTAAACTAGATCGTGTAACAAAGTTTATACATTAAAGATTACAAAAAGATATATAATATGTAAACTGCACAATATTATTATGTAATTCAACTTTTAAGTTATATCTTTTAAGTAAATTTTATTTATATTTTTAAAATATTGTCATAATTCAATTTCAGTTTTAAAAATGAACGTTTCGCTCAAAAAAAAGCTACCGACGACATTGGTAGAGACATAGTTCAATTACTCACTGCCCATGCCATGAAGTAAAGCATAAAACTTGATTTATATAGATTAATTACTATTAAGGGTAAATAATTAACGAAGGTTCTTTTATCTTCTCGCTTTTCCACCTTAAGATCTTCTAAAATATCCTCTTTGTCTATCAAATACGATGAAACAACCAGCAGCAGGAGGCGTGGCTCCCCCGCCGTCCATGGCAGTCGATCTGTCTCTAGCCCAGCAGTACCAGCAACAACCGCTGTCGCAGTCGTGGATGATGATGTCTCAGCAACAACAACAGCAGGTGGGTCAGCCGGTTGTTCCACCTTCTGGTTGGAGTCCTCAATTCGCCCCTCTACACTCTCAGATGTAGCAGTACTCCACCGGTTCTGCTGCCGCGGGATCCGACGAGATTCGATCTCTTTGGATTGGTGACCTTTAGCAATGGATGGATGAGAATTACCTCATCAACATCTTCGCTCAAACCGGAGAGGTAATTAATCCTGCAGCTCCTTACAAATCGCACGAGGAGAGAGCCTTTGAAGGCTCTAGAATTTTTTTTGTAAAAGAAGTAAAAAAAAATGAAGAAATAAAAAAAAGAGGCTTTTATGGTTGAAAAAAAAAAAGAGCTGCAAGATCCGCGTGTGGACTAGGATCTGACCCGGGTCCACGCGCCTGACCCGTGTGAAGAAGACCCGCGTGCCAGCCGACCAACCCAACACCCGATCCGCGTGACCCGATCCAACCTGCGCCAGCCCATTTAGCTTCAGGCCCAGCTCCCATTTCAAGACCCATTCAACAACCTTCAGACCCATTTGTGCTTGGACTTTGGGTCCAATTTGTAGTATATTTTTGTTATTAAATATAATTTATTATTGCTATTTTATTTATTATTTTTGTTATTATTTATTGCTATTTTATTTATTATTTCTCATGCATATTTATTAAGAAATTTATGTCTTATTGTTGATTTGTTTTTTATCTATTTAAATAGTAAGGAATAATATAATTTCAATTAATTTTATTTTAGAAAAAAAAAGAGAGACAAATATTTTCCCGATGATGGGATGTTATGAAATTCACAAGTAGTGATTTCTTAACTGATCCCTAGGTGAGAAGAGTTTTACTAAATATTACCAGCATATTGAGATATTTAGTATGTTTTTTCAATAATTTAAATTTTTGTTAAAAATTAAATCAATAAGTTTTTTAATTAATAATAAAATTTAAATTTAAATAAACAATTCTTCCGATGATGGGATGTTACGGAAGTCACAAGTAGTGATTCCTAACTGATCCCTAAGTGAGAGGAGTCCGCTAAATGTTACCAGAGTATTAGAATGCTTAGTGCGATTCTTCAATAATATTGATTTTTATTCAAAATAAATAAAATAAAATTTTATAAAAAATTTTATTATAAAAAATACATATACATCATTTTTTTATCTGTTTGCATCATGTGCATTCATAATAATTTTCGAAGCAAGTGTGAATCTTCCGAAGATGAGATTCTATAGAAGACACAAGTAGTGATTCTTAAGAAATCTCTAGGTGAGGAAATTATTTCAAATATTACCAAAAGTATTGGAGTATTTGATTTAATTTTTCAATACAAAAAGGTTCATATTCACTTTCAAAAAAATAAAAATAAAATTTAGTCTTGTTTTTTTTAAATATAGAAAAATGATTTTGAGAAAAGAGAAATAAAATTGTTCAATAAAATAGGAATTAATTTTAAATATTAAATTAAGATCATTTTTATTAAAACAAAAAGGATAACACGTGATTACAATGGTACCGTTTTTTAAATGATCATTATGAAGTTGCTAATCCTTCTCCATGCGTAATCGTACTCTCGAATCCGATTTTGTTTCCACAGATCAAAAATTATCTTTTTAATAAAACTTAATTATTTTTTAGATTTTGTTAAAAAGACAAATATTTTTAGGTGACCAATAACACCTAATCAAAAAAGATTAGTGGCGACTCCTTTGTTTTAAAATGTTTTCAAAATTCGTTGAGCGATCGAATTCTCGGATGAAATCGTTACAACAATGAAGATAGATTCATCAAGACATTCGGATTAATAGAAGACATATTGATTTCATCAACAAAAAGTTGTCTCACCTCAGTTAGGTTGTGAACAAGTCCTTCCAAAGTATTTTTGTCAAATGTTTGATCATAATTCCTAGAGAGATCAAGTGAAAGCAATTTTGACAAGTGGGAGACCTGTGATGGGACTTGTCGTACAAAGAGTGTGACAATTTATCTGCTACCTGCTAAGAAGCATATTTTCCACAAGATTATAGTAAAATGTTTCAATTAATTGCATTTAAACAACGGGGAAGCTACATTTTCAACAAACAATTGGAACAAATAAAACACTGAATAGTCTTATTTTTTATTCCCTGCAATGAAAAGCTAATATAGTTGGGGAAGCTTTGACAAAAAAGCCTAGTCATTTGCAGTTAAAATTATTATATAACTTCAAACTTCAATTATTTCAAGTCATTTCTTACTGTTATTAACTACATTCTCTATAATTTCCTTTTCTTTTATAAGTAGTAAATCAGTTTTCCTCACATGTCAAGCATTAAGTAGGATAGATTTTGCCTCTGTTTTATCTATTAATTTCTCTTCAATACTAACGTTCCATAATCATGTTACTCTTTGGTGAAGCAATTAACTTTTGAATCACAAACTCAGCTTTACCTTCTTGTTTGTTTCAATAAGCTGCTTAGGAGACCAATTCAAAGTTCTGCCGTATGAGCTACGTCCATCTATCAATGTTAATAGACCGCAGGTCTTGCATTGCTATCGTAGTCAATTCTGGGCATATCATTCGATGCATTCTAAGTCAATTCTGAAAACTTAAGATCAGAAAATTCCTAATCATATTAAATACAACAAAGAAAAATTATATTTTCCACACAGATTATGGAAAATTGTTTCAATTAATTGCATTTAAATTAAGGGGAAGCTGCATTTTCAACAAAACTATTTGTCCATAACAAAAAATTTTAAGGAATTTAAAGTAAAAAACAATCGCGTGAGGGATCAGAAATTTTGATTTATTATAAGTTGTATTGTTGGTCTTATATGAGCGTGCTAGCTTGAATTGTTGAATTCGTTTTATCATTGTGCCATCTACTATATTTACATCAATGAACAGCAATCAAAGAGATTCACCTATATTTACAAATTGGTAACTGGGATTGGTTTCCCTCAAGCTTCTTAAACCGTTTTTAATATTTTGCAACCATAAAGCATTCAAAAACAATTGTTCTTATTTGGATAATTATTTTTTCTTCACAAAAAAAATCGGTTGTTATGATTTCAAAATTCTTATACCTATAAAGGGCTATGCAAACCTTTATATAACTTCAAACTTTAATTATCTCAAGTCTTTTCTTGTGATTCTTTAATTAGATTATCTAACTCATTAAGATAGTAGCTTTGTTTATCCGCCAAAGTCCAAAGAGACCAATTCTACATATTAAGTCTTTTCTTGTGATTCTTTAATTAAATTATCTAACTCATTAAGATAGCAGCTTTGTTTATCCGCCAAAGTCCAAAGAGACCAATTCTACATATTAAGTCTTTTCTTGTGATTCTTTAATTAAATTATCTAACTCGTTAAGATAGCAGCTTTGTTTATCCGCCAAAGTCCAAAGAGACCAATTCTACATATTACCCTATGAGCTAAGTTTGTCCATAGACAAAAATATGCCATGATCCAAAAGACCTATCATTCTATCAATTCTATCATTGTTAACGGACTTGGGGTCTTGCCTTCCTATTGCAGTATGAGCTGCGTTTGTCCATAGACCAATTCTACATATTGTAGTAAATGCTTGTGTTCTAACCCAAATTTGGATCAATGAAAATGCTTACTTGACTAGACTAGTATAAACGCTTGGCCACAGTTTGAACGTGTACGAGCAAAAACATTGCAGAATTTCCCACATAATTAATTGTAATAATTATAAATTATATTTAATAACAACTTTTTATTTAATTGTAATAATAATATTACATTATTAAATAAAATATTTAGCTAATTAATTTATAATAAATTATGTAGTTATTCAAATATATTAGATTTAATATAAATAATATTATTTAATGTTAAGCATTCACTTATTTAATAATATTAAATTATTTAATAGTTGTAGTGATATATTTTAAATCTAAGATAGAATATGATATTAAATAATAATGTTGTTTAGTAAAACAAAATTTAATTATATTAGATAATAATATTAATTATTAACATATCAAAATTATAATAAATGATATTATTTAAAATATATAATATATTCAATAAATTATTATAAAAATTTAAACTCTTTTATATTAAAATAAATATATTAATTTTAAAATATTTATTTATTAATTAGAAAAATTTTATATTAAAATTTAATATTATTTTATTTAAAAATTAATTAATTTTATTTTATATTTTTATTATAAAAAATATTAATATTATATAATATATAAACTCTTTTTACTTACTTATGAACAGTAACAGAAATGAAAACATATTTTCAAAAACAATGGAAACAAAAAATTTTGAAAATTTTCGTTTTTATTTTCGTTTTTTTGAAAACGGAAACATGTTGTCAAACATGTTTTTTACTTCTATTTTCAAAAAAATTAAAAAAATAAAAATAAAAACGATATCAAACCACATCTAAAACTCAAAGGCCAAAACGATACCATCACGTAACAAAACCAATTTTTTTAAAATATGAAATTACTTGATCTAAAACGATTTTCCACAAATCCAATATAATATTAATAAAATATAACCATGAACCCTTTTTTTTCTTTTTTGGGTTTGGTCGTAAAATCTCGCTTCGCTTGAGGCATAATTTGATGCAAGATCAAAAAATATAATTAAATAAAAGAATTTTAATAAAATAATAAATTATTTAAAAGGAAGATAAAAAATAATTATTTTATTTTATTTTGTCTTTTGTGAGAGGTTCCCAACGTCCCGGAGGCAGCGGAATCCAAAATGCAAGCAGTGACAAAATTAACGCTAAGAAATAATTGAAAAAAAATAATTCAAAAGTGCATCAATCAATGATGTCATGTCCCATGACTGGGCAAACGCTAAGAACTTATTGTACCAAAGCAAGAAAAAGATATTTTGACCGCCTCCCTGGACTTGTCTAAAGGTGGAATCGTTCGTTGAACCTCCGAAGCTTTTTCAATTATTCTCGAATGTAATTAATAGATTTTGAACATAATTTTTAGGTTCAATCAAAGATCAAGTTGAGTGAGCTCGATCTTCCAAACCCAGCTTGAGCAATTTTAAAATAAAAAGTTTTTAATATATTTATTAAATAAAATATAATTATATATAAAATATTATTTATTAATAAATATTATTATATATATTTAATATAAAAATTGACATATAAATTTTAATAAATTAAATTAGATTTTAAAAAGAATAAAAATAATAAGCAAATAAACAAAAAATTATAATACAAAAAATAAATAAAATAACAAAATAAGAAAAGAACATGAATTAAAACTCAAACCCAAATTTGAACTCTAGACTTGACATGATTTATACAGTACACGAGACATGTTTGAAATGAAATATATTTTGAAACAGTACATGTTTTAAAAGTACATATGATATGATTTCGACACTTATATGATTTATATATGATTTTGTGTCGAACTTGAAATGATATGCGGTCTAGAGTATAAATTGATTTGATATGAACTCTAGACCTGATATAACTTATAGTATATGAAAAATGTTTTAAAATCGCACATGTTTTAGATATGCTCTAAAAACGAATACATGAATTGAAATTGAACATATTTCTATCATGCCTTAAAGGTAAATATGAAATGAATTGAAAATTCATATGTTGAGCATGTTCTAAAGTATATATGATATGATTTGAAATGATAGTGGTTCATACAGTGAAATTACATAAGTTGCCTACTAAATCATGACATAATAGTATGCTTTTTACATAAGAGATGTCATGACTTTATATGGTACAAAAACATGAAGAGTGTATGAGGAGTATCACGATTTGGTGGTAACGATATTTAATCTACGTGATGTCATGATATGATACAATACATGAATATAGAATAGACATGAAGAGAATTATGACTTCATACCACCGTGATCATAATCCTCAGTATGGGAAGTGATATGAGATGATAGAAAACAAAAGTATGATTATAAAATGAAAAGTGATTTGATACGATATCTCAATTGGACATAATGTACTATGAGACTGATGAGAGTCTGGACTAATAGTATATGATATTCAAATTGGACACGACATACTATTGTGTGATGACTTGAGAGGATATCTCAATTAAACACGTTACACGATGCATTGTTGTGTGATGTATTGTGGTATAAGGATAAAAAGATTGAAAGTGATTATTGATTTATTTAGAAGCCTGAATGATAGACAGATGACAGGAGTTGAGTTAAAGAGATGTTATCGATGAAAAAGGTAAACTGTAATTGCAAACCTGTAGGTTTTAAGCATTGTGGCTAAGACAGTATAACTCTACTCTTGTATTTATATTAGTATCTTACTGAGCCGTGGTTTTGCTCACCCTATTCAATTTCATATCTTTTCATATAATTGAGTTACACTCTGCCACGAGGGCTTCTGAGTGGGCCTTCTGATACGGTATCTAGACTGGGCACTAGTCTTTTGAGGTATATATACTTTTATAAAACACTTGTTTATATGTATGACTTTAATTGATGCACAGTATATATTCTGTTAAACAAGTCGGGATGTAACTTAGAACCGTTTTCTCGCTGGGTTAATATTTAAATGAAATGACTATCGATCACCTAGATAGTATAGTAACTACACTGACACCGAATACAAACCTTAAAATGAAAAAGAAAAAAATTTAGTCCCTAAATTTGTAGACTAAGAAAAGTACAAGTATTAAGTGAAAGTCGCGGCCTTCGGATCGTGACATATACACAATAAATTACAATGTACATAACAAATTTGGTAATATGCCTACTGTCACGACCCGAAGATCGTGACGTTCACTTAATTCTCATACTTTTTCTCTCTTACAAATTTATGGACTAAATTTTTCTTTTTCATTTTAATGTTTGTATTCGGTGTCAATGTAGTTACTATACTATCTAAGTGACCTATAGTCATTTCATTTAAATATTAAACTAGCGAGGAAACGGTTCTAAGTTACATCCCGACTTGTTTAACAAAATATGTACTGTGCATCAATTAAAGTCTTACATATAAATAAGTGTTTTATAAGGAACATATACCTCAGAAAACTAGTACCAAGTCCAGATATCGTATCCGAAGGCCCACTCAGAAGCCCTCATGGCAGAGTTTAACTCAATTATCTGAAAAGAGATGAAATTAAGTAGGGTGAGCAAAACCACGGCTCAGTAAGATACTAATATAAATGCAGGAGTAGAATTATACTGTCTTAACCACAATGCTTAAAACCTGCAAGTTTGCAATTACAGTTCACCTTTTTCATAGATAACATCTCGTTATCTCAATTCATGTCATCTGTCTATCACTCAGACCTCTAAATAGATCAACTTAATCACTTTCGATCTTCTTGTCCTTATACTACAATGCATCGCACAATAATGCATCGTGTATAATTTGAATATCATATACTATTAATCCATACTGACATCAATCTCATCGTATATCATATTTAATTGAGATATCATATCAGGTCACTTTACATTTAACAATTATACTCCTATATTACATCAACTCATATCACTTTTCATGTGAGAAATTATGATCACGATAGTGTAAGGTCATAATTCTTTTCATGTCAATCTTATATTCATGTACCGTATAATATCATGACATCCTATAGTTAGAATGTTGTTATGTCATGACTCAGCATGCAAAACTTATGCAAGCTTTGCTATATAAAATGACTATCAGTTGAAATCATATTACATATACTTTTGGAGCATGTTCAAACATGTAGATTCTCAATTCATTTCATATTTACTTTTAAGACATGGTTGAAAGCATGCACAATTCTCTTTTCATATCATTTTAAATCAAAACATGTCTTTTCATATCATTTAAAATCAAAACGTGCACATTTCTCTTTTCATATCATGTCAAATCAAAACATGTCTTTTCATATTATTTCAAATCAAAACATGCACATTTCTCTTTTCATATCATGTGTAATCAAGTACAATATCGAAACACATTTCATATACTATGAAATCATATCAGTTTAGAGTTCATATCAATTTTAAAAGCTTACTCTAAACTGCATATCATATCGGTTGAGACTAGGCTAGATCCCTAATACTCTATCACTAAAGACTTAGATCACTGTAGCTAGCAATGAAATCATATCATCGTCCCCTGGAAACCAACTAAGGCGCTATCTATGGCCATAGACCTTATCTCTCTCAGCCCCACGGATCAGGTGTGACTGAGCCCTGTCCACGACTATTGTCGGACAAGCATCTCTGCCTAATGAGTAATCTCCAATTAGGCAGTTTTCACTATGCTTTATTGAGTTTAACTCTCTTAGGGTGCCTACAGTCTCATAAAACATTTAAATCTTTAACTTTTCTTGTCAAAATCATGTAAGGTATATGGTATCATTCTTTAAGAGGTTTTATATATATATATATAAAATATATATCTACCATATACTTTCCTTTCAAAATTAATCAATACTTTATAGTATTCATATAAACATTATTAAAATTTTCAAGTTGTATCAAGGCATGGTTAAATGCGATGCAAATTCAATCATGAGTTCAAGACAATGAACTATCATTTTCGTAAAATATATAATTTAATTATAGTGTTAACTATAATCCAAATTCCTCATTTCCATCCCTTCGATTTCAATCGAATCATACCTAATAGATGAATTCGATATTCATTGTGGTTCCTCGATACTCAATATCATTTCGCAATAAATATCGACTATAAAAATCACTTTTATATTTCATCATTCAATACTAGGACCACCACTGTCAGTATGAGTCCTCTTAGTATCTCTGAATATTTAAATGTCACATTTCTATATAGTCATCAGGATACTTGAATTATGCAATTACCGATATCATCACTCAGGACTTATTCCAGAGTCAACATCGAGGATATAAAACCACAAGATCAATAATCATCTATCAAATCTATCTATGGTTTAACTTATTGTCACTCATTCGTAATTCTGACTTGATGCCCAATTTCATTCACTATCATAAAATCAATTCACAGTTTTCAACCAATTTTCATATGGCCTGTATAATATAATACCATGCTAGAATTATCTTTAATGGTATTATCGAGTCAAATTTAGGTTAACAGTTTACCCAGTTAAGAGATTTGACCAATTTCCACTATCAACTGTGTTTCAATCATTTAAATCGCCTTACGACCATCCGTATTATTGCAAGAATCTCAGTTCACATCTATTTAATATAAACATGTATAAGTATACTTTTATGTAGACATGTGTTTTATCATTTGTCCACAAGGCATCACAATTTACTTTCTTATTCTTATCATCTCAATCACACTACTAAGATGGATCATTCATCATGTCCTCCAAATTTCTCCAAGTCACTCAAATGTGAGAGAATATTTTTCAAGACCTATTCTAAAGTTAAAATCGAAGCCATATAATCACATGTGTGACACTCCTTTATTTGAATCTATCAATGATTAGATTATATTGGGAAATTCAACCTCAATATTCTCTTCTAAGTCATATCATATAATCATCATGAATTTCATCAATGGTTCGACTAATTGTTATTCAACCTTAATTTCAACTTGACAACAAATTCGTCATAGTAAGATAATCAATTCATCGATTCTATAAGGCTTACACAATATAACTCATCATGTTATCATATTCAACCATTTAACTTCTCAAACTATTCCGAAAACCAAGTTTTCCGGTAATATGATAAAGTCCCTTCAAAACTTATCTTTCGATAATTCTTTCTAAAATTCCATTTATACGAGACAACCTTAATCTTTTTCCTCAAACATTTTCCTATAAATTTCGGTAGCATAACATTTCAGGAACTAAAACCTCCTGCAACAATTCCAAACAAACACAGTGGTATTCCACAATCATTTTTATTTCAATATCATGATCATTACTAAGACCCCTACCACCAATTGTAGGTCCTCTTAGTATTTAAAAATTATTTCAATAATTCATTCATCATCAGGATCAAAATTCCAAAACATATAATATAACACTACCACTACTTTATAAAAGTATCTTACTTTTTCGACTTCTGAGCCTAGCTGAAATCCACCACTTGCCTCATTACCATGCTGCCAAAATCTAAACAATTCACATATATTCATTTAGAAAAATCATCCCACAATTCTATAAATTTAAATGGAACATAATAAAATCTTTCAATTCCTTACCGTTTTCTCTTTCTTCCTTATTCTTCTTTTTCCTTTTTCTTTTTCTTTTTCTTTTTCTTTTCTTTCTTCTTTTTCTTTTTTTTTCTTTTCTTTCTCCTTTCCTTCTTTTTCTTTTTCCTTTCCTTCTTTTCCTTTTTCTTTTCTTTTCTTCTTTTTTTTCTTCTTTTCTGGTCTGAACCGGTTCGGACCGATTCGGTCGAGTCAAACCGGTTTGGCCGGTTCAGCCTTTGCTGGCCAGTTCAGCCACCGGCGGCCACCCATTCCAGCGGTTCAGCCACTCCACAGCTAGCTGAGGTTGCCACGAAGCCGGATCTGGCCTCCTTTTCCCGAGCGACAGCGACGGTGGTGGCGGATCTGGAGGTGGGCTTTCGGCCTCTTTCTCTTCCCTTTTCTCCCTCCTTTCTCTTCCTCCTTCACCGCCGGCCACCTCTTTTCCTTCCCCTTACCTCCGCTGGTGTCGAGGTTGAAGTGGCGGTGCCCGGATCGGCCAGCACCACCGTTTCCCTCTTTTCCTTTTTCTCCCTTTTTCCTCTCGATTTCCCTCGATTTTCTTCTCTTTTTTCGCTTCGGGCCGTCGCCGGTCGCTTCTCCTCTTCCCCCTCGTCACATCGGCGACGCCCCTTTCTCCTTCCCTTCCTCTTCTCTCGCTCGGCCGGGGGTCGGCTTCCTCCCTTTTGTTTTTGTTTTCTCCTCTGTTTTGAAATAGAGGAGAAACAAGGCAGGGAATCGGGTTGTCCCGATTCCCGCCTTTTTTTTATAATTATAATTATAATTATATATTAACAATAATATATATACATTTTTTTATTTTTCTTTATTTTTTGGATTTTTTATTGTCCAAAATAATTATACTCATTTTCATCTTATAATATTTGGATTTCTTAATATCCGAAAATTATTCAAAATAATTTCTTCAATTTCATCACTTCATCAAATTCGAGAATTCCAACAATTTTCCTATCTCATAAATAAATTTATTTATTTACTTTCGCTTATTTATTTGCATAAAAATTAAATTCTTGAGTAATTTAATACCAAACATGGAAAAATTCTCGGTTATCACAGCTACACATATACTTACATGGATAGTCTATTTGAATGACATATAAGTATCATTAATTTTATGTCCATCTAAGTCAAAAAGAATAATAAATATTTTTTTTATGAAAGAATAATAAGTATTAACTTCTTTACTTTTTCACTTTCTTAATCCTTATAATTTTTTAATATTTAAAAAAAAAGAATATGTTAAATTAATTTTAAATACTACCTAATCCAAAAATATTTAAAAACAAACATAATTTTAATATTATCTATTTGAAAATTTATAGAAAATATTAATTGATATCTATTTATATTATAAAATAAATAATTTTAATTTTAACTTATTTAAAAAATATTTTATTATCTAAACTGAACAGTATAAAACTAAGCCATCAATATCATGTATATTATTTAAATATTTAAAATTGTTATTTTTCTAAATAAATAAAATTTATGCGTAAAACATATAAATTTATAAATATATATGTTACATACATATTTAAATAAATAAAATTAATTCGCTTATTATACAAGTTATTATTCTTTCATATATAAATATAAGTACCTTTATGTTACAATTATAATTTTATATATATATATATATTTATATATATATATATAAGAATGCATATTTATATTATATGTATGTAAAAAAGCATATTTATAATAATGATTATTTAGGTCAATAATTATAATAACCCTAAAAATGTTACTATAACACTTGAATTTAAAATATACTTTTAAGTTCTATTTTAACATTTTGTGATGTGCTCAATAATTTTGTTTATGATATGTTTTTATTTTTTTTATTCTTCTTAATATTTGTTTATCTTATGTTTTGAGTTGTATAATTTTTAATTAAATATTTAATTCTTTTATAATTGGATATCTTGATTATATTATGATAAAACAAAATCAAAAGAAATTAAGTAAGTCTTTTCATTGAACTTTTCTCGGCAGTTTCAATTGTTCACAGGGATTTTTGGCCAAAAAACAAAAATTGTTCACACGGATTTCAAGCAGGAGAAGGTGAAGTCTCTTTCAGTTGCTTTGATATTGCAGTAAAATTTTCATAAATTAATTTTTATTAAAATAAAAATCTCCGTAAATTAATAAAAAAATTATAATTTCAACACGAATCGATGAAAAATTTTAATAAATTTGTGGATCGTAATTATTAATAATTTTATTTTAAAATTGAATGTAAAATTTCAGTCCTAATTATACATAAATTAATAATTTGATAAAAACTATAAAATATATTACATAATATTTAAAAATTAAAAAGCACTCCCAGATATTAATTTAAAAAAGACAATCATATTTAAGATTTTTTATTTTAAGAATTTAAAAAGTATAAATTATATAAATATATATATATATATATATATTTGCCAAGAAATTTTTATAAAATTAAAGACTATAAAATTATTAGAAGAATTTAAAAAATGTAAAAATTAAACAAACAAGTTTTCTTTGACAATAACAATTCACAAAGTAAAACCTTTTAAACTAATAACCCCTATAAATTAATACTCAATTATGTGTCTCAAAAATATTAATTTAAAAAATTTTAACTGTGGTTGGATGAAGCCATTTTTTTTTTGGTCTTAATCCCAAAAGTAAAATAATAAAATTTAAAATAAAATCGTAATATAATGATAAATTTGATTTTGATCCCAAATTTTTTGACAAGTTACTGTTAGCAAACCTTAATTGATATTTGGATATAGAAAAAAAAAATGTTCTATGGAGTATATGATGCATAAATACTAACTATGCTTAAAAAAATATACGGTTAGGTCCCACATTTGCAATTAAGTATACATGAAATACGTTTGATGGGAACTTTTAAGATAAGGTCAAAATTTTTAATCTTATCGTAAGATTAAGGTTAACATATATTATTAATGTAA
Organism: Heritiera fomes; assembly: GCA_032173925.1. Taxonomy (NCBI): domain Eukaryota; kingdom Viridiplantae; phylum Streptophyta; class Magnoliopsida; order Malvales; family Malvaceae; genus Heritiera; species Heritiera fomes. Next base: position 4,759,578 of record JAPDPM010000023.1, on the reverse strand, counting down.
ATAATATCGTAAATAGATCTGTTCATGAGCCAGATTAAGTTGGATTTGGGCAAGGTTTGGGTAAGGTATTAAGGAAATAAACGCGAGCCTAAGCGTAGCCCAACTTATTTTTTGGGCTTAATTTTTTGCTTAAATCTATTTTCACCTATAATATACAAGTCCAAACTCGTCCAAATACTATTAATTTTTAAAAAAATTTATAATAAAATATAAAAAATATTAAAACATATCAAAGTTAATTAGTAGAGCACAATAAGTTTGAATAAATTTTTACAAAAAAGTTACAAAAAATATAAAAATTTAAATTAAAGTAAAAAAAATACAAACTCAAAATAAATTGCACAAAAAAACAAAAATAATTAAAAAATATTAATATAAAGTAATAATAATATAATTATAGCAAAATAGGCTAATTTGGGCCAGGTTGGGCTTGAAAATGTACCCAAAACTAGTCTGTTTTTTAACAGGGCTGAATCTTTAAGCTCAAATCCATTTAATGAGTTTAATATTTTGCCTAAACACGTTAAAAAAATGGGTGGACCTTCAAGTTTGAGTGAATAACTCGACCTTTGAACATTTTTAATCAGAAACACATAAGAATGAACGGGAAATTAGAATCAATAAATATAAACACATGATAATTTCACTAGAAGATTTGTTAATATTTATTTTCATGTGTTTATTATAATTCTAATATATTTTATGCCAAATAATACTAAGTTTACGTTGATTTTACAAAATTCTACTTCATTTAAGTTAATAATATAATAAATGTTAAAATGGGTGAAATTTAATTTTCGTTTTGACATTTGTTGACGTTACGCAACAGTCGCACATGGAGGAAAAGAACTCCTCACCAACTTGGTCAATATCCAGAAAAATTCAGGTTGAATAGAAATAAAAGCTCCATTTTGGATCCCCAAAGTTCATATTTCCTTTTTATATTTATCTTTTTCCTCTGTGTTTGTCTCCCTACAGTGAAAGAAAAAAACTTGCGTTGCTTCCTTGCCTTGCTCTTGCCTCTTCCTCGTCACACAGTGCTCCATTCAAGCATTTTCTTCCATCATCTTCAGATCTTCCAGCTAGCTACACTTCGATTTCTGCCTTGTTCTTTTTATTTTCCTTGATTTTTTCTGCTTTACTTTCTTTTTCTAACTTAAAAAAAAAAAAACTGCTCTTGTATTTTGGTTTCTCTGCTGTGGTATTTTTGTTTCTTGGCTGGATCTGATCCGCGGAGTTGGTGATGTAAAAGAAATCCGTACTTTTTAATTTAGAAGAAGAGGTATGTTTCAGTCTACCATATATATAGATTTTATTCTCCATAATGATATTTGCTATGCTCAACTTCATTTCTCTTTTGACTTGTGCATTTTACTTCGTCATTTCGTCAGCTCACAAATAAATTTATGACATTTATCTTAAAAATATAAGAGTAAGTGTAAAACATTAAAAAAGACAAATTACTAATTAACTCAATGTGTATATAAATAACAAAAATATGATAAACAAAAGCATAATCATTAATGGAAAAACACGTTGAAACAAAAAAATAAAAACAAAGTGAAACTATTAACTTACTGACATAATAATAAATTAATTAGCTACTAAATCTTAAAATGAATTAGACGTGGTCTAAAAGAGAATTAAGGAAACAAATTTAGTGACCTCCAATATAAGGCGAGCCATATGACAAAGGCCAATATTTGAGAAACCCAATAAAACAGAGTTGTGTCAATAAGCTCCCAGTGCTCTCTTTCCAAACATAGTACTTCCACATCTCCATCATCGTATAATAGCTAAAAAACAAAAAACAAAACAAAACATATGATTAGTTGGTTCTATGTGGCTTAAACTTGTACATGTGCATTTATGCAAGACACAAGCAGGGTCTTGTGAAGGCAGTCGACTACTAATTAGAGGCAGTCGACTTCCCTTTGCTAGCATTTGTTTTGTTTAATTTTTTAATTAGGGCAGTTAAATGTCATTATCGAGCATTCGACTACTTACGTGAATAAAACTTAAAATTAATATAATTAAGTACATCTATAAAAATTATCGTAAAATTAATAATAATAAGTGTAAAAACATTAGAAAAAACATAAAACTATGATAATTAACCATAAAATTGTTGAGAATCATTGTAAAATTGATGAGACCAATTGCAAAAATGTTAGAATAAGCATAAAACTATAATAATTAACCATAAAATTAATGAGAATAAACGTAAAATTATGATTATTAAGCATAAAACTATAATAATTAACGTAAATTAAATATAAAACTGATAAGAATACACGTAAAAGTATAATCTTTTGTGTAAATTATGAGAATAATTGTAAAATTATTAGAATTATTGTAAAACTATTACAATTATTGTAAATTTATCATACATAAGCCTACAATTATTATGTAATTATAAAATTAATTACATGCATATTTTAAAATTAATTAGATCCATGGCAGTTGACTGCTATAAAAAGGCAATCAACTGCTCACACTAAAAATGTATTTTAAACATAATTATATTCATAGGCAATCGACTATTATAAAAAGGTAGTTGATTGCTTAATTTTTTTTATACTATAAGGTAAAAACAATAAACTTTAATATTAATATCTCACACAATTTTTTTAAAATTGTTATTTATATTATTATTTTTTAATGGATTAAAAATGTAATTTATAGTATCTTTTTGCTGAATAGATAAAAAAATAATTTTCAATATCTTATTGATTTTAGAATTGATAAAAATGTAATTTATATTATAAAGTTTACCTATTGACCCGTGGAATGGATAAAAATGTATTTTATATTATATTCATTAAAGTAAAGTTTACCTATTGACATGTTAAACTATTATTTATATTTTTTTTAAAAATTTATAATTTATTCAATTTCTCATGAGATATTGAATATTTCATGAGATCTCGTGATCTTACAGTAAGATCGATATTTTGCGACCTTACTGTAGACAAACTCATATATATATATTATATTACAAGATACACGCTTACATGTCAAAAAATAATGATGTGAACTCTTATATGAATAAGTTACATATTTGACACATAAGCTATACAATAATTACCTAATATATCTTAAACCGTATCCTACAATTGACTCAATTTATTATTATAAAGTTGCACTTCCATTAGTGGCAAAATTATAGCAACTTTAATACTTTGGAATAAATGTGAAATTCAAAAGGTTAAATATAGTTAGATTTAATCTGTCAAAACTAAAAATAGATTATTTAATCCTTGACCTTGCATGTTTCTCTTTTTATTAAAAATAACTCTTGTTATATTTGATTATTATAATAATGGCCCTTCAACTAATGGGACATTTTAATAAAGACCTTATCTATTTACGGGGATATTACAAGTTTATACTATGCTACTTAATCTCATACTTAGATTCCAACAGCAAAATTAAAAATATTTGTCACCTATTGGCTTAAAGTATATTAAATATATTTAATAAAAAATATAAGACGTTTTTTTTCTCTTATGAAATTTGACAATTTATTAAAAAAAACCCCTCGACAAATACCAGCATTGATTTTAAATGTCTCAATTCATTAGGTTTCTAAGGCAATCTGCTAAATTAAGGAAGGTGCAGCCACACTTAAGTGACACAGGTGATATAGATTGGTAAGGGTGGAGGCAATCAGATAACCATAGATTGTACGGGGAAGAATCAGAAAGGCTTAATAGCCAAATATGATATCAACGTTTGTCAGAAAATAAAATTAAGTCATCAACGTTTAAATGCATAGAAATCAGTCATCAACATTACAAAATAATTGAATTAAAGAAATTTTCGTTAAATCCTTTAATTTTCGTTACCCTTACCAGTAATAAAACTTAATGAAAATTAAAGGACTTAACGGAAATGTCCTTAATTCAATTTTTTGTAACGTTGAAGACTGATTTTCATGCATTTAAACGTTGAGGACTTAATTTCATTTTGTGGCAGACGTTGAGATCATATTTGGCTATTAAGCCAATCAAAAATGGATGGAAAATACAAGAAGCAATCATATAGTACTTTTAAGTGAGATTTGTCAATTTTGGCTTCAATACTGTAACCACCTACAGAAACTCATCTTATCATCTGTACAAAATAATGCCAGATTCCTTGAGAAATGAGAATTAATTATAGGTGGAAAGAGATTGAAGAAAAACAAGATTTTTGTTGTTTCCCTAAATTAATTTCAGTCTAGTGCTTCTTTAATTAAATAACTTGTTTTTTATTTAATGTTGTTTAACAAATTTAACTTTGTGTGAATACTTAAAATCAAGATTAAAAAAAAAAAGTCAGTAGGTAGAATGCCAGATGTTAGACTTAGTGGATTCATGTGAAAAGTCTACAGAAAAATACAATAATAAATTTTGGCTAAATGCTCAATTTAGAATTAAATCTTTACGGGATTTTTCAATTAAAGATACAATCTTTAATTTTGATCAATTAAAGATTAAACGTTTTCGAATTTGTTCAATTTAGGATTTTTTTTAATATGTGTGAGTTACACTCTCCGTTAAAGAGAGTGGATGACGATTAAAGGACATATTGCTGCCACGTGTCCTACTAAATGCTGCCACATGTCTCACATATTTTTACATATTAATAGAAAAATAAGTATAAGTACAATGCCATGTGTCCCACTAAAATGCTGCCATATGTCCCACGTATTTTTACCTATTAAAAGAAAAATAAGTATAAGTACACTGCCACGTGTCCAACTTAAATGTTACTACGTGTCTCACTAAAATGTTGCCATATGTTAATTGCTCCACGTGTCCCACTAATTTCTGCCACAGTACCACATGTCCCACGTATTTTTACCTTTTAAAAGAAAAATAAGTATAAGTGCACTGCCACGTGTCCTACTAAAATGCTACCACATGTCAATTGTTGCCACGTGTCCCCAACGTATTTTTTACCTATTAAAAGAAAAATAAGTATAGGTACACGTGTCCCACTAAATTGTTATCACGTATCTTTATTAAATGCCGTTATTATTTTAACAACGCATGTAACTTACACATGTAATAAAATCCTAAATTGAACAAATTTGAAAACGTTTAGTTCTTAATTGATCAAAATTAAAGATTGTATCCTTAATTGAGAAATCTCGCAAATGTTTAATCATAAATTGAGCATTTAGCCATAAATTTTTAGTGTTATCAATATATAACAAATATTTCGAGCAAAAAAAAATATATAATAAATACATTTTCATTGACTTTTTAATTAATTAATTGAAGATCACTCATACTTGATCCATATTATCTTTTCTTGATCCAACCATATTGAATATGTAACGTTTGAAATTATAAAATTTCGAACTAAATTTTTCCTTTTCACTTCTTTCTTTCATATTCAATTATTTTGTATTAATTGGTTTACATTCGGTGTCGATGTAAATTCGATTCTATAATTCGCAGTACCAGTAAAACATTAAATCATTAAATTTATTAAACCATCAATAATAAATAAGAAATCATAATAAAACTATGATATAATATTTATAATTCTATTTATAACAGTTCAATATAATTTACATCCCACTAGATCATGTATGTTTTCAATTGGACACTACATTAATTTCATTCCATTTACAAACACATCTGCTGTGCATTTATTAGGCTGAATATAAATATAAAATTCCACATGCACCTGTACTTTTGACATACCAACTTTTGGCGATCTCTTCCACTACCTTGTAATGTTTGTAACCCCATGCACGGAGGAACTATCTGGGATGGTGAGTAAGGGAATAAACTTTGGGAAAAGCCCAGTAAGGAAAAGCATATAAAAGAGTGGTACTATGCCACTATATGCAATATAAATCATAAAATTAATTTTATAAATAAAATAATGCGTATGGGTTCATGTAAACACTTATTGGAATCTTTTTTAAAATATATACTGTTCATATAATTTTTCATTGTTCAAATCATTTAAACTCAATCCATCTGTAATTCAATCACTATTCATATACTCTTTCACGGTTCACTTTTCAAATCATTTAAATCAAATTAATGAGGTAATGCAATAATTTCAAAAATTTTATTCAGTAAGAAAAGCGATTTATTTAAAATCATTAAAATACGATAAATGCACTTGTATCGGAAAACATATACTGTAAAACTTTTATCACTTCCTTTGTCACTTTTCAATCAATTCATGTATTAATCTCATAAATCAAATAATTCACTATTCTCGAAAATTAAATCATTCAGTAAATCAATCATCTGTCAAATATCACTTATCAATAGAAAAATAATCTTTCAGAGATTCATACACGCACTATATCCCATAAGGGACCTGTATAGGAAGGCCAGGGATCTGAAACTCCTTAGCCAATCCTACTAAACACTGTAACGAATGATCATCATCAATCACTCACAGTTCACACTAGTCAGGTGCTCACTATGTAAACCTATGGGGTCTGACCATAACTCCCACAATCATATCATGTAACGGGAAGGTTTGGGACGTCTCCCAGCCTCATCATCACTATCTCGTAGGCATGATCATCAAGGAGATCAATCTCATATAAAATCACTTCATATAAATCACTTCATATAAATCATTTCATGTAAATAAATTTGTATAAATCATGTCATATAACTTAGTTCGTGTAAATCATTTCGTGTAATTCGATTCATGTAAAACACTTCATATGATTCAAATCATATAATTTATTTCATGTAAATCATGTCATGTAACTTAATTTATGTAAATCAATTCATATAAATCACTTCATGTAATACAATTCATATAAAACAATTCATGTAAATCATTTCATGTAATGCAATTCATATAGCTCAAAACATATTTTAATTCATAAATAATTACTTTAATATTTATTTATAAAACTGGGCATGGGTGCGATTAGGGGTGAATTTTTCTAAAATTTTCGATAACACTTCAATTTGATTTCTATCCTAGCCCCTTTAAAAAAATTACATGTTCAGTAATTCAAATCATCCAATTCTCACACATGCTCACACATGCAAGCATAATATTTCCTATACTACTTCTATATACTATTCCTTACCTCATTTTACAGTACGAAATAAAATCCAATAGCATCACTGATCCACTTATTTCTTCCAAATTCCCAATTGCAAGATAACATTGAATTAATTAAATTCATGCTCTTTTACTTATAAAGTTTTCTCTACCTCTACTTATCTTCCTTTTTAGCCATTAATACTTAGCTTGGAATTCTTATGAATCTCCTTAGGCCGAAAGCTTCATTTTGCCTTATATCGATTCTTTCCCAATTTAACGTCATGAATTATTCCCATTTTAGTCACCAACCCTTAGAAAACACTATGGACTCCTCATGACTTTTATTTAGCCGGATATGGCTATGACCATTAAGCTCATTTTCTTTTCATTTTAAAATCTTACATATTTATTATACCTCATATTCAACTATACCATCATCGCCTTTTTATCAAGAATCTATTCTTACCAATAATGCTTTAACATACTTGGACTATAATTTAATTAATTTAGGTGCATGATTAGGTTTCATTGCATTATTCATTATTATTATTTCTATTATTACTACCTTAAAATCACTTTAACTCCCTCATGGACAATCCATGACCTAGGCTTCCATGGTTCTCCACACCTCTTATTTCAATTATTAATTCCATAAATATTATTTACTAATTTCTTATATCAATTTCACTATTATTGTGCACTAATTCACGCCACCATTATCACCAAAATCCCGTTAAATAGTCTATGACCGAATGGCCCTTATGTAAATCAATTTATTGGTTCATTTTAGTCTATGAACCTAAGTACATGAGCTGCCTTCCTACCCATGTTTTTCCACCATTTAGGCATCAAAGTCAACACTTCTTTCCTTCATTTTTCTCTTCAACCAGTTGTACAATATTACTTATTTCATGTTTTTATTTATTAACTTCTATGGCTATTTTTTTTCCATTACCAACCACTATTTTTGACCTTTACACCACACCAATCACCATAAGCACTCCAATATTGACCTTCCTTAGCCGGCTACACTATACCATTTTATGTCAATTTTTTTTCTTTGTCAATTAATTATTTTGACTATATTTAATTTATGGTTAGACTTTCTTCTCCAATCCCCTATCACTCACGCCATCAACACCTAAATCAGTCCATATTTTTTTGTTATTCACGTTACTAGCAGCAGAATTTCCAGCCCCTATATTTTTACCTTTCACGCCACTACCTTCATCATCTTTCCTTTATTTCCATTACTACCGGCAGTACCATACACCCTAGTTCATGTTTTCATTAAATAAATCCTATAATCACATTTAGTTTAGCTCATGGTTAGCTTTTCATCTTCACGAAATCAACCAACACAAAAAGCAGCGCTTGTTTTCCTATTATTAATGCCACAACAGCCAACATTTAAATTTCTCAAACACCCTGACTGATCAGCCAAAAGAGCTATCTACATGTTTTTGTCCTAAACTATAATCATATCTATCATTTACACCTCCAATTAAACCATAAACAAAAGGGGAAAGTGAATAAAATGAAGGCTGGAATTTTACCTGTGCAAACCCGTTACTGTCCGGCAGCAGGGGAGATTGGTTTTGATGCTTTTTGGCTGAGATTTTTAGATGACTAAGGAGCTATGGAGATAAGGATTAATTTATGTGAAGAAGCCTAGGTGAATTGGTGTTGAAATAGGGGTGTTCCCATGGCTAAATCGTGAGAAACGGAAGAGAAAAGGGAGAAGAACGTGAGCTGTAGGGGAGAAAATGGTGAGGCGGTGAAAGAAGATTCAAGAAAATAGCAGAAGGTGGTTGCTGTGTCATAATTTTAGTGGTGCAAATTTTATATTAATTTTTATTAATTCAAATTGGACCCTAAAAGCCCAAAATACCCTTTAAAAACTCAACTATTTACATGATATGCCATTGCACAATATATTTTCTGTCCAAATCAGATTTTTATTTTATTTATTTATAATATCAATATATAATGAATATATTTTCTATTAACAACCAACTATATATATATGTATATATATATATATATTTTGTACATACATAAATATATAATAATATATTATATATGTATATATACACATTTTACTATTATTTTATTTGAATTTTTAAGTTTCTTAACACCCAAATTAAATTCCCACATATTAAATCTATAATTTGTCAATTAATCAGATATCATACTCCAAAATCTTCCAATCTCATCATAAATTTATTTGTTATTTATTATTTTATCTATTAACATTAGAAGTTCAATTTACAGAACCCTAATTTCAAAAATGAGAGAATTTTTGTTATCACATAATATCATTTATTAAACAAAAGTGTGAAATGAAATCAATTAATGAAGATGCTTGAGCATGCACGTGACAATTAAATTAATATAAAATTTAACAGATCGTTGGCGGATGAGTTCACACACAATCGTCAAATTCATAAACATCAATGTTATAATAAGATTGAAAAGTAAATAATAATAATAATTAAAAAAATTTCTTACTTGTCTAGTGTGCAAGTTCCTATGTCGTTCACATGGGAGCATTTGGGACAAGTTGTCAATATTTTGGTTGATTGTTACTGTTGGTATAATAATTTGAATTATTAGTGTTCCCAAATTTTCTATACTTTACTAATCTTACTTCTTTCTATTCACACACACAGTTTTCAATCAAGCAGAGCCTTCTATCATCTTTACATCTTCGACCAGCTACCTAGACTACCCAAGCTCACTACAATTTCTGCCTTGCACTGTAAGATCTGATTTTTACCCTACTGTAGACCTTAATCTCATAAAATTGAAAATGGAAATTAAATAAATAATGAATGTTAATTTCCAAAAAGATGAAAGCTCCTTCGGCGGGCGCGTACCATAAAGAAACGGCTCGCCGATTGGCGAGTAAGGTATGTGTGATCATCAATTCTGATGGCGAGTTGGACGAGAGTGTGGTCGCACAGGCGTGTTCGCCAACTTGTGAGATGAATCAGGGCATGGTTGGCGAGTTGAGCCATGCCAGGTGATGGCCCGAAAAGGGCGAGAAATTGTGATCGCCACACAGAGGACAAGGAGTAGCCCCATGGCTGGCGAACTGATTTAGTGTGGCGAGTCGATTGTTTTCCTTATTTGTTTGGCGAGTAGTTTAGTTCGCCAACTTCGTGGATAAGTGATGGCCGCTTGTGGCGAGGACTTGGAAACGCCAATGCATTTGGCGAGTAAAGTGGTCGTCCAGATAGATGGGAAAATGAAAACAGAATTCAACCTAACAGCCAAAATTGACTTGCAAGTGATACGGTTGATGACAATTAATGGTGAAGAGGTTGAAGTCAGTAAGGAATTTACCTGATTGGTTGAGGAAGTAAACAAAGGCTGCAGTAGAAGAAAAAGCCGTGTGAAAGGGAGACTTCCACGCCACTTTGTGCTTCAGTTTTCTTCATGCATTAAAGGCATGAAGGACGTGAACAATGATGAAGGAAACAGGATAAGGGCCAGGCGGTGGCTATTGATTGGCTGAGAATGTTTATATAAGCAGAGACAATTGATGAAAAACGAGTTAGCCAATTTCAGTTTCTTCACGAGAGCTATTTCTCTGTTTCTTCCATTTCTCTGCCATGTTTGATCTACTGAGTTTCACTCTTCAGTTGGCTAAACCAGTAAACATGCTTATAAAACCTTTCTTTCTTAGCCTGGTGAGCTGAAGGAATAAGCAAATAGAGGCCAACATGAGACAGAAAAACAACGTGTTTTGGAAGTGCAGTTGGTTGAGGTGAGTTTCATATTTTCTGAGGTGTTCTTGATGTTCACTGATAGATTTCTATGTGTTATGCAGTAATAAACATAGATACAGTCTTAGTTTTAGTTAGATCCTTGGAAAATAGGAAAACAAGGAAAATTATGGAACAGGTGACGACAAGGGCGACTACAGTGATCGCCCATGTTGAAAATAGTAATCGCCAATGAGGCGAATAGATATTAAGTACTCGCCAAGGAAAGTTTGTGGGCGAGAACGCCGAATTCTAGTGATATGAATTCAAGGGCGAGCTCAAACGCAGAGGCGTTGGGCGAATAGGTTTACGAGCAAACTCCACAATTGAGCCAATGTAGGCCTCGTGAGTTGAATGTTGGGCGAACTCACAAAACACGGTGTGTTATGGCGGGCGAACTGCCACGTTGAAGCCATTTGGTGAATGGCGAGCTCGTCTGGGCGAGCTAATTGGTACTCTGTGGGGCGAGTAGTTATTTGATTTATTCTCGCCACGTAATATATAAAGAAAATATTAATGAAATATATATATATATAATTTGCAGCCGATAATTGGGAATAGCTATGGGCGAACATAGTGCTGGGTGAAGCAAGGCTTCGTTGGACCAGGTAAGGGAAGTGTGTGTTAAGTGATGCATGTCCTGTGGAGTAAATTTTATGAAAACATTAAGTTAAATGTTTTGTTTTCTGACATGCATGATTTTAAGAAGTTAATTGATAATTGTTTGATCGCGGGCGAGCTGATAGCCGCCTTTTGCTGTTTTGTTGGGTGAAATGATACAGGGCGGGCGAGCGCTTTGTATGTTTTATGTTGGGCAAGCCCTTTGTGATTTATGTTGGGTGAATTGGTATTGGCGGGCGAACCAATCCCTTTTATACGTTTTAAACTCATTTCTATTTTTTAAAGGGCGGGCGAACTTTCTTAATAGAAAGCTATAAGTTAAGCCAAATGGCGAGCTCTCTTTTATGAGAACTGGGCGAGTGCCCTTGTTTTAAAGAGTAATACGGGTAAAGCCATAGTCGGGCGAACCCTTTTTAATGAGTTTGGGCGGGCGACCCTTGTTTTAAATGAAAAGCGGGCGAACTTTTATCAGCCAGCCGTACTTGTGTTTTTAAAACTATGAGGCGGGCGACTATTATTCGCCGTCTTATCGAGTTAGCCATGGGCGAGCTGCTTCCATGGGCAAGCCATATCGGGCGAGCTGACCATGGGCGAGCAGGTTTTAAAACTTGAGATTATGGGCTGTTCTGGTGTTTTATTGTTTTATAAGAAATCAAATCATTTTGTGGAAATGATATATGAGATATAAAAGTTGATTTTGAGACTTTAGGCCCTGAGTTCATGCGTTGCTAGTGCGTGACCTACCTGGGGCGGTGGCTCGGTCAATGGACCAATGAGTGCACCTCAGGGCGTCACAGGGCTGATGGACCCGCCAAGTCATCAGCGGTCTCGAGGTCACTTGGCAAGTGGACCCGAGAACCCCTTTAGATTATGGCCATAGATCTGAGATAGCCGTGAGGGCGATGGCCTACGGGTGCACCCCAAAAGCGGCAGGTTTCGTTCTCCCAAGGTGGAGGAGGAACGATGATAGCATGATTTATTTGTTGCCTAGTCTCAACTTATCAGTTTCTATTTACTGTGAGGATTTGTTGAAATCCTCGATAGTGTTTACTACATTTTAAAGTAAACTGTTAGTCGGTGATTTAATGGCGTTTTAAGAGAGTTGTTTACTATATATCCACTGTCTTTTCTACTGGGTTATTGTTAAGAAAAGAACAAATGAGTTGTGATATATAGTTTTGCTTTATTTAAAGCAGCATATGTTTCCTTTACTGAGCGTATGAATCGCTCACCCCTTTGTTTTAACTCCACAGATAAGAAGTACACGGAGTCGAGAGAATTATTTCTCAGATGGGTATAGCTATGCTTAAAGCACTGAGGTATGGCACGTTAAACGTGACAGGTACGGTCTTTCCTCTTTTACATTTCAGACATGTGTATACAGTACTACCTTAGTGCAATAAAGGTTAATAGGGGATGTCAGATGTAAGGAATAATGAAAAGAAATTTCATATTCCATAATTAATAGATAAATGTTTATCATTTATCACTATTACTGTTGAATGTTAATGGCATCGCAGACAGCCCAACCGGTAAAGTTGTATGGAAATACGTTGAAAATGTGGTAACGGGATGTTACAGATTTAATGGTATCAGAGCTTGAGTTGGTCTGATGTCTGTTGATGCCTTTAGCATGGGAAGTGTTGAGAAAGGTTAACATCCCCTGTAGTACTGTATAGTCTGAATGTATAGAGGAGTCGAATGACTGTGAAATGAATTAAGTGGTGAAATATGATGAAAGTTGACTAATTAGGGGTTACTAATAGAGATAGTAATCCGGAAATTTTGCATCAGATAGGCGATCTTATCATCATTATGTCGGGTCTATTCGATAAGGTACAGTGAGGAACTCGGTGAGGGCCCCACCAGGACTTCTCTGTCCATATCGAATTAAGATCCTGAAAATGATGATATTGAGATAAAAAGGGGTAATATTAGCATATAAGTTCTAAGATCGCGTGTTTGGAGTTATACTGATGAGAGAGAGAATTAAAGGGGAATTTATGAATATACTCCTATATTGACAGGTTTTCTTTCGAAGTTATAAGGGATTGAATGGATTTAAAATACAAATTGATGGTGAAATAGTATGAGTATTTGATGGTATAAAGGATGAATTCTACTGTGGACCCCACTGATATATTGATAAGTAAGGCGACCCAGAGTATAAGTTATGAGAGGTCGCGAGATAGTCATACTTGTTGTGGATTTTGGGGTTTGAATTTAAAGTGAATTGGGTGAGAAATGATGTAAACTGGTTATATATACTCCTTATGTTTTAGGAGAATGAATATTAGTAGTGACTTGACATTGGAGGAAGTCAAGTGTTTGAGTCTGTGGATGAGAAAGAAAACCTTGAGGTAGGCGAACTCGAGCACGGTTGGAAGAACCGGGCATCGAGGTGATCGCCAAAGAGGATAGTATGGATGAGTAGCGATGTCACAGCAATCGTTGTCGATGGGCCCAAAAAGGGGGTTGCCATGGCCGGTTGGGCTGGTCCGTTACGATATCCATAGAACCGTGGTATTATGAGATTTATGAGAAATACTCGATGGGCGAGAACTACATTGGGATAGCTCGCCAATGGGCGTGCAAATGTATGATCGCCAACGGTGTGGGCGAGTTAGATGATGGCGAGAACTAACACTAGTCCGCCAATATAACTTGAATTGCTAAAAAGGGGCAAGGATACTGATCACCCAAATAATTTTAATGATGATCGCCCAAAGAGTATGGTGAGTAAGCTGATCAACAAATTTTGGTGTAAATCATAGCAAAGTGGCGAGAAGAGCGATCGCCAATGATATGAATCAAAGCAATGTGGTGAATAGAATAAAAGCTGTAATCGCCAAGAAAATGAAAGGTCTCGTAGTTGCCAAAAATTATAAAGTTGGTATCGAGATTTAGTTGACAAGCTTAGAGGTTGGTGAAGTGAAATAGGAATTGTTTGTAAGTTCTTACCAGTGAATCAGTAGAGCTTGAGAAATTACTTTGAGAGATTGATAAGTAAAGAATTAAACTAGTTTGTTATAACTGGTGAAAACGAAAACCTTACCGTTTAAAAAAAAAATGAGAGTACTACTCTCTACAGTTGCTTCTAGGTTCTGGAACAAGTATGGTATTCTAAAATACCTATCATATTCTATCTGGATCCCTAGCCGACTGTAGTATCCTTCCTATTTGTGTGCCTAGAGCCAAATAGGTTGATTTTAAAGAGAAGAAATATGTATATTAGAGACGTGAGGTCTCAACTAATTAAGTGGACATTAAAATTGTCTGAGTAAATGATTTTACTACTTAAGTGAGGTTAAAGTGTGCTTATTGGGGTATAAAAATTCTGAGTTTTACCCGTACAGCGCAAAGGAATTGTTGAAGAGGTTGTGGAAGTTGCTACCTTATTAATCCAATACTTAATTGGGAGGAAGTAGAAGTGACTGGGTATATATGAATATAGTATTCGAAACATTTACGAGATAGTGACAGTAAAGTACTATGTTAAGTGGGAAAAACAATAGTGGTGATGAATATAAAAGAATGAAATTGTCTTGAGAAGACAAGTCATATGATGACTAGGGAACACAAGTTATGAGGTAGTTCCCAAGTATATGAATAAATGTGATTTCCTCTGATCATGATGTAGATATGACTGGAATTAATGACAAGCCATGAAAGTGTCATACTCAGATGAGCAGATACAAGAAGTACTGCTAATCTCGAAAATGATCACTAGAGATAAGAGAAGTGATCGAGGGGAAAATGATTACCGAGACGTAATCGGTGACTAATATTAAGGTCTGCAAAAGAAAAGTCGTCCTAGATTAATCATGAAACAATCACTGTGAGATAGTGAAGAATCCGAAAGAACCATGATGTTATAGAAGTGATTATGGTTTCGGGATATATTAAGTGCCTTAGTCGATATACATTGGTGGAAACAGAGAGGAAGTATGTGAAGTTCCAGTGAGTGGGTACTTGTGATAGGGATCCCTGATTTGCCGTATGCTTTGAGAGAATAGCAAGAGGCTTTGAGATTCCAAACTTTTACTGATTTGCACCGCCTCAGATGGATATAGATATCCGAGCGCATTGTGTGGACGCTCTGGGATATATTGAGAGTGAGTGCGTGGTATTTTAGCGACTACTGGGACAATTACATACGAATGATTAAAATTTTAATCGACCAGCACTAAATGAGATGATAAGTGATAAATAGTATAGATGAGTTACTAACTCTCAAGGAGGATAAAGACTTGAGGGAGTGTAAATTGGTTTGAGAGAAGACACCCGAGGTTCTTCAGGACCTTGAGAAAATTCGGGATGGACGACCCATGAGTGAGGTGATTGCTCAACACCGTATAACATGTTGTGAGATTTGGGCGAACAAGGTGGTCGCCAACTCACTTGAGAGAATAATCCTAGAGCGCGGGAGAGCGCCAAAGGGATGATTATTGATAGCCTCAAGAGACGGGCAGTACTCTTAGAGACTATGAGGAATATAAAAAGATATTCGTGGTCTCATATTGGAGACGAGATTAAATAAGAGTTGAGAAGGTGATAAGGAAGAAAAATACCTATATTAGAGGTACTTCCTATACTCAGTGAAAAATTGAAAGAGTAAAATGCTATCTGGATAGTTGTGGATATATTAGTAAGTCTGCTCATTCCTTGATTTTGGAATTTGTTGAGCTAATTAATGCCTTGGCCGGATCATGTGTCAGGGAAATGGTGAGGTTTTATAGTATTCCAGTGAGCATTATAGTTGATAGGGAGTCCGGTTTCGCACCGCAGTTTATCCGCAGACTGAGAGACAGTCCGAGCGTATGAGATGGACGCTCGAGGATATGGTGTGAGCAGGTGCAGTTGATTTTACAGGCTCCTGGGATAATCCTCTACCCTGGCAGAGTTTGTTGATAATAATGGCCACAAGAGAGTATAGACATAGCACTTGAAGGAGGTTATTTAGCAGACGATATAATCCACGATAGCATGCGAAATGGGAGACCGAAAACTATTTTCGACTTGATCGAACAGACTTCTTGAGATATACAAGAGGTTATGGTTATGTATATTAAGGTCTCACCATTGAGATGCATAGTAAGAGGGAAATCGAGTTTCCGATGTATTGGATCGTCGGAGATGTTAGATCATATGAAAGACGTGCACTACCACTCGAGTTGCCAGGAGTGCACAATGTGTTCCATGTTTCAATAATGAGAAAGTATTATCCATATCCTTCTCACGTGATTCGAAATGAGTCCTAGAGATTAGAGAGGACATGAATGACGTTGAGAAATTGATACGGATTCTGGATAGGAAAGATAAATTGCAGTGATAAAGTGCTGTGATCTAAGATCATGTTATGGCTAAAGTGCTTTGATGGTATCATATTAAGAATAAGGCAACTTGAAAATTTAAAAGCCTTATGCATGAGAACTATCCAGAGTTTCTTCACTGATAGGTATGGTTGAAATTTGGAGGACCAAATTTCTTAAGGTGGGGAGAAATGTAAGATCTGATTTTTACCCTACTGTAGACCTTAATCTCATAAAATTGAAAATGGAAATTAAATAAATAATGAATGTTAATTTCCAAAAAGATGAAAGCTCCTTCGGCGGGCGCGTACCATAAAGAAACGGCTCGCCGATTGGCGAGTAAGGTATGTGTGATCATCAATTCTGATGGCGAGTTGGACGAGAGTGTGGTCGCACAGGCGTGTTCGCCAACTTGTGAGATGAATCAGGGCATGGTTGGCGAGTTGAGCCATGCCAGGTGATGGCCCGAAAAGGGCGAGAAATTGTGATCGCCACACAGAGGACAAGGAGTAGCCCCATGGCTGGCGAACTGATTTAGTGTGGCGAGTCGATTGTTTTCCTTATTTGTTTGGCGAGTAGTTTAGTTCGCCAACTTCGTGGATAAGTGATGGCCGCTTGTGGCGAGGACTTGGAAACGCCAATGCATTTGGCGAGTAAAGTGGTCGTCCAGATAGATGGGAAAATGAAAACAGAATTCAACCTAACAGCCAAAATTGACTTGCAAGTGATACGGTTGAAGACAATTAATGGTGAAGAGGTTGAAGTCAGTAAGGAATTTACCTGATTGGTTGAGGAAGTAAACAAAGGCTGCAGTAGAAGAAAAAGCCGTGTGAAAGGGAGACTTCCACGCCACTTTGTGCTTCAGTTTTCTTCATGCATTAAAGGCATGAAGGACGTGAACAATGATGAAGGAAACAGGATAAGGGCCAGGCGGTGGCTATTGATTGGCTGAGAATGTTTATATAAGCAGAGACAATTGATGAAAAACGAGTTAGCCAATTTCAGTTTCTTCACGAGAGCTATTTCTCTGTTTCTTCCATTTCTCTGCCATGTTTGATCTACTGAGTTTCACTCTTCAGTTGGCTAAACCAGTAAACATGCTTATAAAACCTTTCTTTCTTAGCCTGGTGAGCTGAAGGAATAAGCAAATAGAGGCCAACATGAGACAGAAAAACAACGTGTTTTGGAAGTGCAGTTGGTTGAGGTGAGTTTCATATTTTCTGAGGTGTTCTTGATGTTCACTGATAGATTTCTATGTGTTATGCAGTAATAAACATAGATACAGTCTTAGTTTTAGTTAGATCCTTGGAAAATAGGAAAACAAGGAAAATTATGGAACAGGTGACGACAAGGGCGACTACAGTGATCGCCCATGTTGAAAATAGTAATCGCCAATGAGGCGAATAGATATTAAGTACTCGCCAAGGAAAGTTTGTGGGCGAGAACGCCGAATTCTAGTGATATGAATTCAAGGGCGAGCTCAAACGCAGAGGCGTTGGGCGAATAGGTTTACGAGCAAACTCCACAATTGAGCCAATGTAGGCCTCGTGAGTTGAATGTTGGGCGAACTCACAAAACACGGTGTGTTATGGCGGGCGAACTGCCACGTTGAAGCCATTTGGTGAATGGCGAGCTCGTCTGGGCGAGCTAATTGGTACTCTGTGGGGCGAGTAGTTATTTGATTTATTCTCGCCACGTAATATATAAAGAAAATATTAATGAAATATATATATATATAATTTGCAGCCGATAATTGGGAATAGCTATGGGCGAACATAGTGCTGGGTGAAGCAAGGCTTCGTTGGACCAGGTAAGGGAAGTGTGTGTTAAGTGATGCATGTCCTGTGGAGTAAATTTTATGAAAACATTAAGTTAAATGTTTTGTTTTCTGACATGCATGATTTTAAGAAGTTAATTGATAATTGTTTGATCGCGGGCGAGCTGATAGCCGCCTTTTGCTGTTTTGTTGGGTGAAATGATACAGGGCGGGCGAGCGCTTTGTATGTTTTATGTTGGGCAAGCCCTTTGTGATTTATGTTGGGTGAATTGGTATTGGCGGGCGAACCAATCCCTTTTATACGTTTTAAACTCATTTCTATTTTTTAAAGGGCGGGCGAACTTTCTTAATAGAAAGCTATAAGTTAAGCCAAATGGCGAGCTCTCTTTTATGAGAACTGGGCGAGTGCCCTTGTTTTAAAGAGTAATACGGGTAAAGCCATAGTCGGGCGAACCCTTTTTAATGAGTTTGGGCGGGCGACCCTTGTTTTAAATGAAAAGCGGGCGAACTTTTATCAGCCAGCCGTACTTGTGTTTTTAAAACTATGAGGCGGGCGACTATTATTCGCCGTCTTATCGAGTTAGCCATGGGCGAGCTGCTTCCATGGGCAAGCCATATCGGGCGAGCTGACCATGGGCGAGCAGGTTTTAAAACTTGAGATTATGGGCTGTTCTGGTGTTTTATTGTTTTATAAGAAATCAAATCATTTTGTGGAAATGATATATGAGATATAAAAGTTGATTTTGAGACTTTAGGCCCTGAGTTCATGCGTTGCTAGTGCGTGACCTACCTGGGGCGGTGGCTCGGTCAATGGACCAATGAGTGCACCTCAGGGCGTCACAGGGCTGATGGACCCGCCAAGTCATCAGCGGTCTCGAGGTCACTTGGCAAGTGGACCCGAGAACCCCTTTAGATTATGGCCATAGATCTGAGATAGCCGTGAGGGGCGATGGCCTACGGGTGCACCCCAAAAGCGGCAGGTTTCGTTCTCCCAAGGTGGAGGAGGAACGATGATAGCATGATTTATTTGTTGCCTAGTCTCAACTTATCAGTTTCTATTTACTGTGAGGATTTGTTGAAATCCTCGATAGTGTTTACTACATTTTAAAGTAAACTGTTAGTCGGTGATTTAATGGCGTTTTAAGAGAGTTGTTTACTATATATCCACTGTCTTTTCTACTGGGTTATTGTTAAGAAAAGAACAAATGAGTTGTGATATATAGTTTTGCTTTATTTAAAGCAGCATATGTTTCCTTTACTGAGCGTATGAATCGCTCACCCCTTTGTTTTAACTCCACAGATAAGAAGTACACGGAGTCGAGAGAATTATTTCTCAGATGGGTATAGCTATGCTTAAAGCACTGAGGTATGGCACGTTAAACGTGACAGGTACGGTCTTTCCTCTTTTACATTTCAGACATGTGTATACAGTACTACCTTAGTGCAATAAAGGTTAATAGGGGATGTCAGATGTAAGGAATAATGAAAAGAAATTTCATATTCCATAATTAATAGATAAATGTTTATCATTTATCACTATTACTGTTGAATGTTAATGGCATCGCAGACAGCCCAACCGGTAAAGTTGTATGGAAATACGTTGAAAATGTGGTAACGGGATGTTACATGCACTTTTTTTTTTGAAATCTTTTAGTGTTCAAAGATCATTTTGAGTTTCGATTAATTCGAAATCGAGTTATTTAAAAATTGACTTATTTCCTTGCTCGTTTGGCTTATTTCCTTGGAAAAAAGTGAAATAAATATATTTATTTAAAAATTGACAACATATTTCATAGAATGGTCGAAGTATATACTATATATGCCTTTGCATGTAAGATAAATTCTTAATATACGCATGAACACCGAAGAATTTCTATTTTTTGCAGATTTTTCAATTTCCAAGTTGATCCATCAACAATTTGTTCTCTTGTACTTCACATTTTCATTGAGGTATATATTGCTTCGAAAGTAATTAAGATACTTTGCAAACGTTCTCGATTGCTTATATCTTTCTAGCTAGCTTTAGTTAATATGTTTTCTAATCGTTAAAGTTGTTTTTCAATCTCAGATCATCAAAGAATGGCTGCTGAATTTGTTGCCTCTGCTGCTGCCAGCGCCGCAGGAAACATCGCGACAGAATATGCATCACCTTATGTTAGTTACTTTTTTCATTTTGGGAAAATTGCTGAAGAATTCAAGAATCAACGAAAACAACTTGAATTCAAGAAAGATAGGGTAAAAAATGATGTTGATGTAGCTATAAGCCAAACTGAGGTAATTGAGAAGGACGTTCAGGAGTGGCTAAAAGAGGCAGAGAAAGAACTGGAAGAAATTCAGAGATTGGAAGTTGAAACAGAACGTCAAAAGTGTTTCAATTGGTGTCCTAATTGGGGTTGGCGATACTGCTTAAGTAAGAAAGTAGCAAAGAAGACGTCCTATATTGCTAAACTTCTTCAGAGAAGTGACTTTCAACGAGTGGGTATTCGTCCCCCTCTCAAAGGAATAGAATTCTTCTCATATAAGGATTTCAAGTCTTCTAAGTCTTCAAACTTGGCTTTTGACGGGATCATGAGGGCTCTAAGCACTAATGGTGTAAACATGATCGGATTGCATGGAATGCCAGGAGTGGGTAAAACAACTTTGGCGAAAGAAGTTGGGAAGCAAGCTACCGAGAAAATGCTTTTTGAAAAATCTGTTATGGTTACAATGTCTCAAAATCCAAACTTCAGCTACATCCGAGATAGAATTGCCGAGTTGTTACGTTTAAAATTTGAAGCAACTACAGAAGAAGGAAAAGCGGAAGAGTTATGGCGGAGATTGAAAGATGAGAAAAAGATTCTCATAATCATTGATGATGTTTGGAAAGAATTTAGATTGCAGACTATAGGTATTCCCTTCGGTGTTGAACATGAGGGCTGCAAAATTATTTTGACTACCCGTCGTCAACAAGTATGTGTTGGAATGAACTGTCAAGAGAAATTTCAACTCGACATCTTATCCAAAGATGAAGCCTGGGATTTATTCGAAGATATTGCTGGTCTAAAAGGTGTTTCTTCGTCAGTGAGTAATGTGGCCAAGGAGGTTGCTAGTGAATGCGAGGGTTTGCCTCTCGCAATTGTAACAATTGGAAAAGCTCTAAAAGGTGCAGATCTAAACGGGTGGGAAGCAGCAAATTGGCGGCTCAAGGACTCAAGGCATTTAGACAATTGTGAAGGCATTCACAACTGCCTCATGCTTAGTTATGATTATTTGAACGAAGACAATATTCAATCATGTTTCTTGTTGTGTTCCGTTTTCCCAGAAGATTCTTATATTGGCATGGAGAGGCTGATCATGTTTGGAATTGGATATGGATTATTTAATGATGTCTCTATGGCTGTCTTACGAGTAGAAATTTGTGAAGCAATAAAAAAGCTCCGAGAGTCGAGTTTGTTAGTGAAAACTAATAATAGTGATGATGATGAGGAGAAGAAGGATGAAATATATGTAAGCATGCATGATGTGGTTCGTGATTTTGCTCATTGGATAACATTGAGAGACAAAAATACATTCATGGTAAAGGAGGAGTTGATCGAATGGCCTATAAGTGAAAGTTTTGAATGTTATACATCAATCTCTTTTTGGAGGAGTCATATAAATAATTTTCCTGACAAATTAGAATTTCCAAAACTCAAAATTTTGGTTTTTGAAGGAAAGAATTTAGTGAAAATTCCAAGTTTGTTCTTTGAAGGAATGAAAGCCCTTCAAATTTTACATCTCAAGAATGTTTCTTTTTCATTGGAAGTATTTAAAATTGTAAGAAATCTTCGAACTCTGTGCTTAGAAAATTGTGAGCTAGAGAGCATCTCATTATTGAGATATTTGGAAAATCTTGAAATTCTTGCTTTGTTTGGTACTAATATTTATGAGCTACCTGAAGAATTAGTGGCCTTGCGTAGATTAAAATCACTACATATTTCTCATAGACTTTTTCCTTATGGAGAAAGCCAGGTGAGCAATTTTCCTCCTCATTTGCTATCAAGGTACGTAGTAGTAGATGTTAATTAACTTTTTATCATATTGCTCAATATTAAGCATTTAGTTTTATGTTATTTACTTTTCTATTATTTACTTTATTAAGTTATGTGATTTTAGACTATGGCAAACATATCTACCTTAACTTTTGGTCACTCCCATTATTACGAAGCATTCAAACATGTAGTTCTTTCCATTTAAAAAACCTGCTAGCATATAACATGATCAGGGGCGGAGGTGCATGGGGCCTAGTGGGAGCTCAAGCCCCCACTGAGCCATCAATTTTAGGTTTTTTTGTTGATGTTTGGTCAATGATAAGCATATTGTATTGTATTTTAAAGTTTGTTTAACTCCTACTGAGCTTAAATTTTTTACTTTTGAGTTTTTAAATTTTAGTATTTTTTTTAACTTTTGAATCAAGCCTCCGGTAAATAAAATCTTTGGCTCCGCCACTGAACATGATAGTCACGCAAATTGCGTAATAGTAAAAAAACAAGACCTACAAAGGCACTGGATAGCTGTAGGTATACATGTTGCGATAATTAAAACTAATTTATGTTTACAGTTATCATTAATTATCTAGCTATTTTTTTCATTGGGTTGAAGTGTTATTAATATTGTGTTGATAACAGCATTTTCTATTTGTGTGTAACAGGTTGACATCACTCCAAGAGCTACACGTGACATGTCCAAACAATGTCAACTTATGGGAGCTAAATTCATTGTCTCGTTTAACTGCACTATCTCTGAGAGTTTCTCCTGATCATCAATGTTTTCAAGAAAACTTCGTGTTCCCTAAACTACCAAGGTACTGGATAGCTGTAGGTGCATATAGTGCTCTTTCATTTATGGGGGGACTAAAGTTTAAAACCTTGGAAATTGGAGACTTCTCATCTTCATTGAGTGCATTTAAGGAGCTGTTTTGCAATGTGGAAAAGTTGAATTTGAATTTGCTTAAAGTCATGGAACTCAAAAATATTGTCCCAAGCCTAGATCAGAAGGGCCTAAATGAATTAACTTCTCTTCGGCTTGTACGTTGCAACGCTATTGAATACTTGACGGATACAACAAGCCCCCCTCCTATTAGCTTCTTACAAAATTTAAAAGATGTGCGCATTGTCTGTTGTAAGCGGTTGGAAGTGTTATTTCAAATGGATGGGAGTCTTGAAAAGAAAGCAATAGTTGAGCATGAGGTACTTTTCTCTCTCCATTTCTCCTTTAATGCAGGCTCTGTTGCTTTAGGCTCCGTTTGGGAGCGCTGCACGGTGCCATTAGCACCACTGCAGCGGAAAATTTTGGTAAAAGATAATTTTTTGAAAGGTCAATTATCATTTTATCATTATTTTTAATTGTTTCATTATTTTATTATATATATATATATATATATATATATATATATATATATGAGAGTCATTTTATTTATTTCAATATCATTGGAATCAATCTTTTTGTTCATTCAAACTAATTGGTAGTTAGTTATTGATTTATTGAACAATTTTAAATCTTTAATTAAGCGTGTTGCCCTATTGGATGAGCTATTGGTACACTTTTAAATCTTATACTAGTAAAAGACATGTTCTTTTTTTTTTCTGATTTGTTTTTTGAATTACTTAATTTTTTTCCCTTTTTTCCCCTTTTAAATAAGCTAGATATTGCATGAAATTTTCTAAATGTTTTAACCTAGTATTAACTTTTATTTATATAAAAATGTTTTTGTAATTTTTTAGTTATGATCGTAATTTTTTTTTTGTAAAATAAATGCTTAAAATCTAATAACTAGTATATATACACTAAAAAGTTAATTTCAATTTCATTTTTTACTACCCAACAATATTATATTTTTCAATATTCTTAAAAAGTCTTTCTTTTGGAAGTTTTTATAAGAAATATATTGGCAGTGGTTAGGATGATATAAATATATATATATATATATATATATATATACACACACACACACACACACACACACTTATACACACATATATATATATACATACATATATATATATATACACGTATATAAAGAAATCAATACATTTTTCAATCTTGAATTTGATGAAAATAATGCGTTTAAGTGAAAGATATTTTATTTAGATAAAATATATTAACTATTCTAAGCCAATATCTATAGTCTATAAACACTTGTTAATTGAACCATTTTTAAAATCATATATATGTTTTAAAATATATTATTGCTAGTTAGTTACGTATGGAAGGACGAAAGAAAAAATATATTTAATGACAAATTAATAAACTTTATATATAAATTAATCATGTTAACTCCCATTGAAGTTTAAAGGAAAAACAGCTCAATTAAATTATATTAACACATTTTGTACATATATTTTTTTCTTTTTTTATTACCATATCTAATAACATACTATTCAGTATAAATTGTACACAGTTCTTCAATATTATTGCTTTTTAACACTTTCGATGCTTTTTTTAGCAAATATATGTCTTGCGATATTTATTGACATTTTAATTAGTAGACTCATGTCAGTATTTATTAATCTATAAATTTTACATATTTCTTTATACGAGGAATATTAGGTGGCACCACTTTCAAATTTAACGCGTTTGAAGCTAGCAGGATTAGACAAATTGAAGTGGATATGGAAAGGGCCTGACCATTTTTTCAGCCTCAAAAGCTTGAAAGCTGTGATAATTATGGAATGCCGTGAATTGAAGTATCTCTTCTCACCATCTCTTGCTCAAAGCTTGGTGCTGTTAGAAAAACTTGAGATAAAAAGCTGCCATGAACTGGAACACATTATCACAGAATCAGACAGTAGCCATCTCCATCCTCCACTCTTTCCAAAATTGACATCTCTTGAAATAAGAGGGTGTAAAAGACTGGAATATGTCTATCAAATTCCTTTGGCTCAAGGTCTTCCACATTTGCAATCCCTTGATATAACTGATGCTCCTCAGTTAAAACATGTCTTCAATGTGGCAAAAGAAAAGAATGCAGTTAATCATGCCATTGTGCTCCCTCGCCTACAACTTCTACGTCTTGGTAATTTGATAAATTTGAGTTGCTTTTGCTCAGAAAACTATCCCATCGTGTCACCATCCTTGGAACGGTTATTGGTTTGGAGATGTCCTCAATTGAAAATTTTCAATATTCAACAAGAAGTCAACAAAGAGATTCAACTAAAGGTATGTTCATACACTTTTCCTTCGATTGTGATTCAAGAATTTGCCGTTGGCTCAAATCTTTTTGTATACTCGTAAAATAATTTAACGTTATCTTCAATGTTTTGGTTAGACAAAAAATTAAAATTAATAATTAATCCTTTGAGAGAATTTAAAAAAAAAGAAAGAAAAATGATTGGGAAATTAATACAATATATATTACATGATACAAAGTTTCTTGAGAATTTGTTTATGAGGATACTTACGTTGACATCTCCTTTTAATGGATAAAACCTATAATTTAGATATATTTCTTTTTAAAATTAAAAAATTCAAAATATAATTTAGATATATCTAATTTGAAAGGGATTAGATATATATATTTTAAATTTAAAAAAACTCAAATATAGTTTTTATCTTTATAGATTTCTAATAAATTTAATATAGCATAAATTATTTTAAATTTGTAAATTCTTATAATTAGTTTAATTTTTATCTATACACCCTAAGTATCATCCAATAAGCCTATTATTATTATTATTATTATTATTATTATTATTATTATTATTATTATTATTATTATTATTATTATTTCTAAGAAAAGAAAGGTCATCAAATTTTGTAATTAAAATAGACACAAATTTCAATTTAAAAAAAATTCTAAAATTGGGACTTGGCTTTGACAATTTTGCCTATTGAAAACTATTTAAACATATAGCAAAGTTTTCATTATTGTTTATGGTTGTAATTAAATGACTGATCTCTTATTTTTTTTATTATTTTTATTTTTCTATTCGTATAATAAAGCTCTTACAATAATTCAAAGATACGAGGTATTATATTCGAGTTTTGTATATTTCATAAGCTAAAAAATGACTATGAATGACCATCAATTTTAAATTATTCTTTTCTTTTTCATAGTGCATATTTTTTGTTTCTTGACAGATCATACTATCTACTTGATTGTTCAAGTTAGTTATCATATGACTATTGATTTATTTGGGTTTTCTTTGAATTTATATCCAGTGTGTATTGATATGTTATATACCTTTTTCTAATTTTTTTGGGGGCCATTTGTCTGCTTTCTATATTATTACTTGCACATTCTATAAGATTTTGCTTGCTAATTTTTTAACATTCTATATATAAATATTTATTTAAATTATTATTCTGCACATAAAATAACTTTTTACTAAAAAATAAATCATATCCAAAAGTCTCAAATTCAAAGCAAAAATGTCTTTTTTTTTATTATGTGAATAAATATATAATAAATTAATAATATAAAACAAAATCATCACTTGAGCATGATACTGGATTAAAATTAATTTGAGTATATTTGATTCTTTTTTGAAACACAAAAAAAAAAATGAAAACTCTTTTCGGAAGGTACCTGATTTTAACATTATAAAATTAAAGAAAAACTTGTTCCATTTAGTAATGGCATAATAATAAATTAAGTCCCCTAAATTTGTTTCATTTTTCAATTTTTCACTTATTATTTGACCTTTGTAATTTATTCAATTTCTAATTAAGTAATATATGATACTTTTATCTTTACAGGAGTTATACATCGAAGGGTTCGGAAACGAGTGTTACGCCAGTTGGGAGAAGATATTTCAAATTCAGACAGAAGAAATAGCTCTAAAATATACACATCCGTTGCAGGGTTCCATCCAATTTCCAAGCCTCAAATATCTTCGAAATTTAAAAGTGTCAGGCTTTAACAGGTTGAAATTTCTATTCTCTTCCATGCTTGCTCGAAATTTGACACAATTGTACTCTTTGAAAATAAAGTATTGTGAGAAGTTGGAAGAAATCATTGAAATGGACCAAACTTCAATAGCATCATCATCTCATGCTCATATCCAACCCATATTCTTCCCTAGTCTTGAAGTGATAAGGATTAAAGGGTGCAGCAATTTGAAAAGCTTGTTTCCTATTAGTGTCACCCATTCTCTTTCAAAACTCAAGGAAATTCATATTCATGGGGCTTCCAAACTGGAGCAAGTCTTTGGATATCAAGTTGAAATAAATGCTAAAGATGATCAAACAGAAATGATGTTCCCTGCATTGCTACTTTTGAGACTTTCAGAGTTACCAAGCCTAAATAGCTTCGCTCCAACTGGTTATCATTTCCTATTCCCTTCTTTGTATTCTTTTGAAGCAACCAAATGTCACAAGTTGACTACAAGTCTCAGCATGGATTCGAAACATCATATGCATGTCATAACAGAGGTACCTACCCAACTTTTTCTTTTTAACGATTTATGCTTATTTAATTTATTGTTCTTCAGCATATTGTTATTAAAGATGAAACGCTTATATTAGTATTTAACTACGTACTTATAATGAATTGGATGAATCTATGATATGCACACAAATCATATGCGTATAACTAATTAATAAGTAATTACTTAATTACTTCTGACATAATTTATTGCTAAGCACTTCTGACATAATTTATTTAACAGAATAGATTTTTTATTTCTTTTTTAGCCTTGTAACAAGAAAGCAAAAATTTAGTACTCACTTTTTTTGGTTAATTTGTTGTGAAGGAAACCCCACAAGTTGCGAAAGATTTTAACACAGTGGAAGAAATAGTTGATAATCAATCCACCAGCAATGATATAATTTGGAGACGTAGTGCTATGGAAGGTCAAATGCCTCTGTATATGAATGTGGGAGAAACAAGGATAATGCTACGCAAGGAAGTGAAAAAACGAGATGAATCTTGTAGCTAACCAGGTAAATATGACTTTTTCTCTCATTTATTTCTTTCTTTATTTAACTTGTCTGTTTAAAGTCTTACTGATTTTTTGTTTCAATGATAGGTGGTTGATACTTGGTTGTGCTTATCAACGTTATGAGCTTGTTTCATGGTCCCGTCAATTGATTGGATCTCTCTGCCTTTTTAACTTCACTTTGTTGTGAAAAACTTGTTTACGTTTCATAAGCTTAAGATATTGTGAAATAAGGCCATGTTTAGCCATTCATTTAAGACAAATTCATTGTGAAATAAGGCCATGTTTAGCCATTCATTTAGTAAATTCTCTTCTTACCACTTGGTTAAGGGGTTATTAGCAAAATTCATATAATTTTAAGAAACTTCATTTTCTGTATTTGGTTTGTTGTTCTCTTTATTAGATTACAATGTTAATCTCTTTTTTACCCTCTTGTAATTAGTTGCTTGTTGCAGCTTATATGCACGAAATTCGCTCTGTTAATTTAATAAGATGTTATTTATTGAGGTGATCTATTGTGGTGATCTATTTAATTTAATAAGATGTTATTTATATGTTCTGTTATATATACTCTTGATAGTATGTAGGACTGGAATACAATATGATTTTGGTAATTTTTATATTAATTTTAATAGTCAAGCATATACATATATGAATGGTTAAGTGTTCAAAAAACGTCGAATACCTATGAGTATGTTAAGTTTAATAAACAGATCGTGTAACAAAGTTTATGCGTTGAAGATTACAAAAAGATATATAATATGTAAACTAGATCGTGTAACAAAGTTTATCTTCTCGCTTTTCCACCTTAATCACCTTGATTCAACAATATCCTCTTCTCTCTAAGATCTTCTAAAATATCCTCTTTGTCTATCAAATACGATGAAACAACCAGCAGCAGGAGGCGTGGCTCCCCCGCCGTCCATGGCAGTCGATCTGTCTCTAGCCCAGCAGTACCAGCAACAACCGCTGTCGCAGTCGTGGATGATGATGTCTCAGCAACAACAACAGCAGGTGGGTCAGCCGGTTGTTCCACCTTCTGGTTGGAGTCCTCAATTCGCCCCTCTACACTCTCAGATGTAGCAGTACTCCACCGGTTCTGCTGCCGCGGGATCCGACGAGATTCGATCTCTTTGGATTGGTGACCTTTAGCAATGGATGGATGAGAATTACCTCATCAACATCTTCGCTCAAACCGGAGAGGTAATTAATCCTGCAGCTCCTTACAAATCGCACGAGGAGAGAGCCTTTGAAGGCTCTAGAATTTTTTTTATAAAAGAAGTAAAAAAATGAAGAAACAAAAAAAAGAAGCTTTTATAGTTGAAAAAAAAAAAGAGCTACAAGATCTGCGTGTGAACTAGGATCTGACCCGGGTCCACGCGTCTGACCCTTCTGAAGAAGACCCGCATGCCAGCCGACCGACCCAACACCCGATCCGCGTGACCCGATCCAACCTGCGCCAGCCCATTTCGCTTCAGGCCCAGCTCCCATTTCAAGACCCATTCAACAGCCTTCAGACCCATTTGTGCTTGGACTTTGGGTCCAATTTGTAGTATATTTTTGTTATTAAATATAATTGATTATTGCTATTTTATTTATTATTTTTGTTATTATTTATTGCTATTTTATTTATTATTTCTCATGCATATTTATTAAGAAATTTATGTCTTATTGTTGATTTGTTTTTTATCTATTTAAATAGTAAGGAATAATATAATTTCAATTAATTTTATTTTAGAAAAAAAAAGAGAGACAAATATTTTCCCGATGATGGGATGTTATGAAATTCACAAGTAGTGATTTCTTAACTGATCCCTAGGTGAGAAGAGTTTTACTAAATATTACCAGCATATTGAGATATTTAGTATGTTTTTTCAATAATTTAAATTTTTGTTAAAAATTAAATCAATAAGTTTTTTAATTAATAATAAAATTTAAATTTAAATAAACAATTCTTCCGATGATGGGATGTTACGGAAGTCACAAGTAGTGATTCCTAACTGATCCCTAAGTGAGAGGAGTCCGCTAAATGTTACCAGAGTATTAGAATGCTTAGTGCGATTCTTCAATAATATTGATTTTTATTCAAAATAAATAAAATAAAATTTTATAAAAAATTTTATTATAAAAAATACATATACATCATTTTTTTATCTGTTTGCATCATGTGCATTCATAATAATTTTCGAAGCAAGTGTGAATCTTCCGAAGATGAGATTCTATAGAAGACACAAGTAGTGATTCTTAAGAAATCTCTAGGTGAGGAAATTATTTCAAATATTACCAAAAGTATTGGAGTATTTGATTTAATTTTTCAATACAAAAAAGTTCATATATTAATTATTAACATATCAAAATTATAATAAATGATATTATTTAAAATATATAATATATTCAATAAATTATTATAAAAATTTAAACTCTTTTATATTAAAATAAATATATTAATTTTAAAATATTTATTTATTAATTAGAAAAATTTTATATTAAAATTTAATATTATTTTATTTAAAAATTAATTAATTTTATTTTATATTTTTATTATAAAAAATATTAATATTATATAATATATAAACTCTTTTTACTTACTTATGAACAGTAACAGAAATGAAAACATATTTTCAAAAACAATGGAAACAAAAAATTTTGAAAATTTTCGTTTTTATTTTCGTTTTTTTGAAAACGGAAACATGTTGTCAAACATGTTTTTTACTTCTATTTTCAAAAAAATTAAAAAAATAAAAATAAAAACGATATCAAACCACATCTAAAACTCAAAGGCCAAAACGATACCATCACGTAACAAAACCAATTTTTTTAAAATATGAAATTACTTGATCTAAAACGATTTTCCACAAATCCAATATAATATTAATAAAATATAACCATGAACCCTTTTTTTTCTTTTTTGGGTTTGGTCGTAAAATCTCGCTTCGCTTGAGGCATAATTTGATGCAAGATCAAAAAATATAATTAAATAAAAGAATTTTAATAAAATAATAAATTATTTAAAAGGAAGATAAA
This sequence comes from Heritiera fomes, assembly GCA_032173925.1. Classification (NCBI taxonomy): domain Eukaryota; kingdom Viridiplantae; phylum Streptophyta; class Magnoliopsida; order Malvales; family Malvaceae; genus Heritiera; species Heritiera fomes. Next base: position 4,728,152 of record JAPDPM010000023.1, on the reverse strand, counting down.
AAATAATTATTTTATTTTATTTTGTCTTTTGTGAGAGGTTCCCAACGTCCCGGATGCAGCGGAATCCAAAATGCAAGCAGTGACAAAATTAACGCTAAGAAATAATTGAAAAAAAAATAATTCAAAAGTGCATCAATCAATGATGTCATGTCCCATGACTGGGCAAACGCTAAGAACTTATTGTACCAAAGCAAGAAAAAGATATTTTGACCGCCTCCCTGGACTTGTCTAAAGGTGGAATCGTTCGTTGAACCTCCGAAGCTTTTTCAATTATTCTCGAATGTAATTAATAGATTTTGAACATAATTTTTAGGTTCAATCAAAGATCAAGTTGAGTGAGCTCGATCTTCCAAACCCAGCTTGAGCAATTTTAAAATAAAAAGTTTTTAATATATTTATTAAATAAAATATAATTATATATAAAATATTATTTATTAATAAATATTATTATATATATTTAATATAAAAATTGACATATAAATTTTAATAAATTAAATTAGATTTTAAAAAGAATAAAAATAATAAGCAAATAAACAAAAAATTATAATACAAAAAATAAATAAAATAACAAAATAAGAAAAGAACATGAATTAAAACTCAAACCCAAATTTGAACTCTAGACTTGACATGATTTATACAGTACACGAGACATGTTTGAAATGAAATATATTTTGAAACAGTACATGTTTTAAAAGTACATATGATATGATTTCGACACTTATATGATTTATATATGATTTTGTGTCGAACTTGAAATGATATGCGGTCTAGAGTATAAATTGATTTGATATGAACTCTAGACCTGATATAACTTATAGTATATGAAAAATGTTTTAAAATCGCACATGTTTTAGATATGCTCTAAAAACGAATACATGAATTGAAATTGAACATATTTCTATCATGCCTTAAAGGTAAATATGAAATGAATTGAAAATTCATATGTTGAGCATGTTCTAAAGTATATATGATATGATTTGAAATGATAGTGGTTCATACAGTGAAATTACATAAGTTGCCTACTAAATCATGACATAATAGTATGCTTTTTACATAAGAGATGTCATGACTTTATATGGTACAAAAACATGAAGAGTGTATGAGGAGTATCACGATTTGGTGGTAACGATATTTAATTTACGTGATGTCATGATATGATACAATACATGAATATAGAATAGACATGAAGAGAATTATGACTTCATACCACCGTGATCATAATCCTCAGTATGGGAAGTGATATGAGATGATAGAAAACAAAAGTATGATTATAAAATGAAAAGTGATTTGATACGATATCTCAATTGGACATAATGTACTATGAGACTGATGAGAGTCTGGACTAATAGTATATGATATTCAAATTGGACACGACATACTATTGTGTGATGACTTGAGAGGATATCTCAATTAAACACGTTACACGATGCATTGTTGTGTGATGTATTGTGGTATAAGGATAAAAAGATTGAAAGTGATTATTGATTTATTTAGAAGCCTGAATGATAGACAGATGACAGGAGTTGAGTTAAAGAGATGTTATCGATGAAAAAGGTAAACTGTAATTGCAAACCTGTAGGTTTTAAGCATTGTGGCTAAGACAGTATAACTCTACTCTTGTATTTATATTAGTATCTTACTGAGCCGTGGTTTTGCTCACCCTATTCAATTTCATATCTTTTCATATAATTGAGTTACACTCTGCCACGAGGGCTTCTGAGTGGGCCTTTTGATACGGTATCTAGACTGGGCACTAGTCTTTTGAGGTATATATACTTTTATAAAACACTTGTTTATATGTATGACTTTAATTGATGCACAGTATATATTCTGTTAAACAAGTCGGGATGTAACTTAGAACCGTTTTCTCGCTGGGTTAATATTTAAATGAAATGACTATCGATCACCTAAATAGTATAGTAACTACACTGACACCGAATACAAACCTTAAAATGAAAAAGAAAAAAATTTAGTCCCTAAATTTGTAGACTAAGAAAAGTACAAGTATTAAGTGAAAGTCGCGGCCTTCGGATCGTGACATATACACAATAAATTACAATGTACATAACAAATTTGGTAATATGCCTACTGTCACGACCCGAAGATCGTGACGTTCACTTAATTCTCATACTTTTTCTCTCTTACAAATTTATGGACTAAATTTTTCTTTTTCATTTTAATGTTTGTATTCGGTGTCAATGTAGTTACTATACTATCTAAGTGACCTATAGTCATTTCATTTAAATATTAAACTAGCGAGGAAACGGTTCTAAGTTACATCCCGACTTGTTTAACAAAATATGTACTGTGCATCAATTAAAGTCTTACATATAAATAAGTGTTTTATAAGGAACATATACCTCAGAAAACTAGTACCAAGTCCAGATATCGTATCCGAAGGCCCACTCAGAAGCCCTCATGGCAGAGTTTAACTCAATTATCTGAAAAGAGATGAAATTAAGTAGGGTGAGCAAAACCACGGCTCAGTAAGATACTAATATAAATGCAGGAGTAGAATTATACTGTCTTAACCACAATGCTTAAAACCTGCAAGTTTGCAATTACAGTTCACCTTTTTCATAGATAACATCTTGTTATCTCAATTCATGTCATCTGTCTATCACTCAGACCTCTAAATAGATCAACTTAATCACTTTCGATCTTCTTGTCCTTATACTACAATGCATCGCACAATAATGCATCGTGTATAATTTGAATATCATATACTATTAATCCATACTGACATCAATCTCATCGTATATCATATTTAATTGAGATATCATATCAGGTCACTTTACATTTAACAATTATACTCCTATATTACATCAACTCATATCACTTTTCATGTGAGAAATTATGATCACGATAGTGTAAGGTCATAATTCTTTTCATGTCAATCTTATATTCATGTACCGTATAATATCATGACATCCTATAGTTAGAATGTTGTTATGTCATGACTCAGCATGCAAAACTTATGCAAGCTTTGCTATATAAAATGACTATCAGTTGAAATCATATTACATATACTTTTGGAGCATGTTCAAACATGTAGATTCTCAATTCATTTCATATTTACTTTTAAGACATGGTTGAAAGCATGCACAATTCTCTTTTCATATCATTTTAAATCAAAACATGTCTTTTCATATCATTTAAAATCAAAACGTGCACATTTCTCTTTTCATATCATGTCAAATCAAAACATGTCTTTTCATATTATTTCAAATCAAAACATGCACATTTCTCTTTTCATATCATGTGTAATCAAGTACAATATCGAAACACATTTCATATACTATGAAATCATATCAGTTTAGAGTTCATATCAATTTTAAAAGCTTACTCTAAACTGCATATCATATCGGTTGAGACTAGGCTAGATCCCTAATACTCTATCACTAAAGACTTAGATCACTGTAGCTAGCAATGAAATCATATCATCGTCCCCTGGAAACCAACTAAGGCGCTATCTATGGCCATAGACCTTATCTCTCTCAGCCCCACGGATCAGGTGTGACTGAGCCCTGTCCACGACTATTGTCGGACAAGCATCTCTGCCTAATGAGTAATCTCCAATTAGGCAGTTTTCACTATGCTTTATTGAGTTTAACTCTCTTAGGGTGCCTACAGTCTCATAAAACATTTAAATCTTTAACTTTTCTTGTCAAAATCATGTAAGGTATATGGTATCATTCTTTAAGAGGTTTTATATATATATATAAAAAATATATATCTACCATATACTTTCCTTTCAAAATTAATCAATACTTTATAGTATTCATATAAACATTATTAAAATTTTCAAGTTGTATCAAGGCATGGTTAAATGCGATGCAAATTCAATCATGAGTTCAAGACAATGAACTATCATTTTCGTAAAATATATAATTTAATTATAGTGTTAACTATAATCCAAATTCCTCATTTCCATCCCTTCGATTTCAATCGAATCATACCTAATAGATGAATTCGATATTCATTGTGGTTCCTCGATACTCAATATCATTTCGCAATAAATATCGACTATAAAAATCACTTTTACATTTCATCATTCAATACTAGGACCACCACTGTCAGTATGAGTCCTCTTAATATCTCTGAATATTTAAATGTCACATTTCTATATAGTCATCAGGATACTTGAATTATGCAATTACCGATATCATCACTCAGGACTTATTCCAGAGTCAACATCGAGGATATAAAACCACAAGATCAATAATCATCTATCAAATCTATCTATGGTTTAACTTATTGTCACTCATTCGTAATTCTGACTTGATGCCCAATTTCATTCACTATCATAAAATCAATTCACAGTTTTCAACCAATTTTCATATGGCCTGTATAATATAATACCATGCTAGAATTATCTTTAATGGTATTATCGAGTCAAATTTAGGTTAACAGTTTACCCAGTTAAGAGATTTGACCAATTTCCACTATCAACTGTGTTTCAATCATTTAAATCGCCTTACGACCATCCGTATTATTGCAAGAATCTCAGTTCACATCTATTTAATATAAACATGTATAAGTATACTTTTATGTAGACATGTGTTTTATCATTTGTCCACAAGGCATCACAATTTACTTTCTTATTCTTATCATCTCAATCACACTACTAAGATGGATCATTCATCATGTCCTCCAAATTTCTCCAAGTCACTCAAATGTGAGAGAATATTTTTCAAGACCTATTCTAAAGTTAAAATCGAAGCCATATAATCACATGTGTGACACTCCTTTATTTGAATCTATCAATGATTAGATTATATTGGGAAATTCAACCTCAATATTCTCTTCTAAGTCATATCATATAATCATCATGAATTTCATCAATGGTTCGAATAATTGTTATTCAACCTTAATTTCAACTTGACAACAAATTCGTCATAGTAAGATAATCAATTCATCGATTCTATAAGGCTTACACAATATAACTCATCATGTTATCATATTCAACCATTTAACTTCTCAAACTATTCCGAAAACCAAGTTTTCCGGTAATATGATAAAGTCCCTTCAAAACTTTCTTTCGATAATTCTTTCTAAAATTCCATTTATACGAGACAACCTTAATCTTTTTCCTCAAACATTTTCCTATAAATTTCGGTAGCATAACATTTCAGGAACTAAAACCTCCTGCAACAATTCCAAACAAACACAGTGGTATTCCACAATCATTTTTATTTCAATATCATGATCATTACTAAGACCCCTACCACCAATTGTAGGTCCTCTTAGTATTTAAAAATTATTTCAATAATTCATTCATCATCAGGATCAAAATTCCAAAACATATAATATAACACTACCACTACTTTATAAAAGTATCTTACTTTTTCGACTTCTGAGCCTAGCTGAAATCCACCACTTGCCTCATTACCATGCTGCCAAAATCTAAACAATTCACATATATTCGTTTAGAAAAATCATCCCACAATTCTATAAATTTAAATAGAACATAATAAAATCTTTCAATTCCTTACCGTTTTCTCTTTCTTCCTTATTCTTCTTTTTCCTTTTTCTTTTTCTTTTTCTTTTTCTTTTCTTTCTTCTTTTTCTTTTTTTTTTCTTTTCTTTCTCCTTTCCTTCTTTTTCTTTTTCCTTTCCTTCTTTTCCTTTTTCTTTTCTTTTCTTCTTTTTTTTCTTCTTTTCTGGTCTGAACCGGTTCGGACCGATTCGGTCGAGTCAAACCGGTTTGGCCGGTTCAGCCTTTGCTGGCCAGTTCAGCCACCGGCGGCCACCCATTCCAGCGGTTCAGCCACTCCACAGCTAGCTGAGGTTGCCACGAAGCCGGATCTGGCCTCCTCTTCCCGAGCGACAGCGACGGTGGTGGCGGATCTGGAGGTGGGCTTTCGGCCTCTTTCTCTTCCCTTTTCTCCCTCCTTTCTCTTCCTCCTTCACCGCCGGCCACCTCTTTTCCTTCCCCTTACCTCCGCTGGTGTCGAGGTTGAAGTGGCGGTGCCCGGATCGGCCAGCACCACCGTTTCCCTCTTTTCCTTTTTCTCCCTTTTTCCTCTCGATTTCCCTCGATTTTCTTCTCTTTTTTCGCTTCGGGCCGTCGCCGGTCGCTTCTCCTCTTCCCCCTCGTCACATCGGCGACGCCCCTTTCTCCTTCCCTTCCTCTTCTCTCGCTCGGCCGGGGGTCGGCTTCCTCCCTTTTGTTTTTGTTTTCTCCTCTGTTTTGAAATAGAGGAGAAACAAGGCAGGGAATCGGGTTGTCCCGATTCCCGCCTTTTTTTTATAATTATAATTATAATTATATATTAACAATAATATATATACATTTTTTTATTTTTCTTTATTTTTTGGATTTTTTATTGTCCAAAATAATTATACTCATTTTCATCTTATAATATTTGGATTTCTTAATATCCGAAAATTATTCAAAATAATTTCTTCAATTTCATCACTTCATCAAATTCGAGAATTCCAACAATTTTCCTATCTCATAAATAAATTTATTTATTTACTTTCACTTATTTATTTGCATAAAAATTAAATTCTTGAGTAATTTAATACCAAACATGGAAAAATTCTCGGTTATCACAGCTACACATATACTTACATGGATAGTCTATTTGAATGACATATAAGTATCATTAATTTTATGTCCATCTAAGTCAAAAAGAATAATAAATATTTTTTTTATGAAAGAATAATAAGTATTAACTTCTTTACTTTTTCACTTTCTTAATCCTTATAATTTTTTAATATTTAAAAAAAAAAGAATATGTTAAATTAATTTTAAATACTACCTAATCCAAAAATATTTAAAAACAAACATAATTTTAATATTATCTATTTGAAAATTTATAGAAAATATTAATTGATATCTATTTATATTATAAAATAAATAATTTTAATTTTAACTTATTTAAAAAATATTTTATTATCTAAACTGAACAGTATAAAACTAAGCCATCAATATCATGTATATTATTTAAATATTTAAAATTGTTATTTTTCTAAATAAATAAAATTTATGCGTAAAACATATAAATTTATAAATATATATGTTACATACATATTTAAATAAATAAAATTAATTCGCTTATTATACAAGTTATTATTCTTTCATATATAAATATAAGTACCTTTATGTTACAATTATAATTTTATATATATATATATATATATATATATATAAGAATGCATATTTATATTATATGTATGTAAAAAAGCATATTTATAATAATGATTATTTAGGTCAATAATTATAATAACCCTAAAAATGTTACTATAACACTTGAATTTAAAATATACTTTTAAGTTCTATTTTAACATTTTGTGATGTGCTCAATAATTTTGTTTATGATATGTTTTTATTTTTTTTATTCTTCTTAATATTTGTTTATCTTATGTTTTGAGTTGTATAATTTTTAATTAAATATTTAATTCTTTTATAATTGGATATCTTGATTATATTATGATAAAACAAAATCAAAAGAAATTAAGTAAGTCTTTTCATTGAACTTTTCTCGGCAGTTTCAATTGTTCACAGGGATTTTTGGCCAAAAAACAAAAATTGTTCACACGGATTTCAAGCAGGAGAAGGTGAAGTCTCTTTCAGTTGCTTTGATATTGCAGTAAAATTTTCATAAATTAATTTTTATTAAAATAAAAATCTCCGTAAATTAATAAAAAAATTATAATTTCAACACGAATCGATGAAAAATTTTAATAAATTTGTGGATCGTAATTATTAATAATTTTATTTTAAAATTGAATGTAAAATTTCAGTCCTAATTATACATAAATTAATAATTTGATAAAAACTATAAAATATATTACATAATATTTAAAAATTAAAAAGCACTCCCAGATATTAATTTAAAAAAGACAATCATATTTAAGATTTTTTATTTTAAGAATTTAAAAAGTATAAATTATATAAATATATATATATATATTTGCCAAGAAATTTTTATAAAATTAAAGACTATAAAATTATTAGAAGAATTTAAAAAATGTAAAAATTAAACAAACAAGTTTTCTTTGACAATAACAATTCACAAAGTAAAACCTTTTAAACTAATAACCCCTATAAATTAATACTCAATTATGTGTCTCAAAAATATTAATTTAAAAAATTTTAACTGTGGTTGGATGAAGCCATTTTTTTTTTGGTCTTAATCCCAAAAGTAAAATAATAAAATTTAAAATAAAATCGTAATATAATGATAAATTTGATTTTGATCCCAAATTTTTTGACAAGTTACTGTTAGCAAACCTTAATTGATATTTGGATATAGAAAAAAAAAATGTTCTATGGAGTATATGATGCATAAATACTAACTATGCTTAAAAAAATATACGGTTAGGTCCCACATTTGCAATTAAGTATACATGAAATACGTTTGATGGGAACTTTTAAGATAAGGTCAAAATTTTTAATCTTATCGTAAGATTAAGGTTAACATATATTATTAATGTAAATAATATCGTAAATAGATCTGTTCATGAGCCAGATTAAGTTGGATTTGGGCAAGGTTTGGGTAAGGTATTAAGGAAATAAACGCGAGCCTAAGCGTAGCCCAACTTATTTTTTGGGCTTAATTTTTTGCTTAAATCTATTTTCACCTATAATATACAAGTCCAAACTCGTCCAAATACTATTAATTTTTAAAAAAATTTATAATAAAATATAAAAAATATTAAAACATATCAAAGTTAATTAGTAGAGCACAATAAGTTTGAATAAATTTTTACAAAAAAGTTACAAAAAATATAAAAATTTAAATTAAAGTAAAAAAAATACAAACTCAAAATAAATTGCACAAAAAAACAAAAATAATTAAAAAATATTAATATAAAGTAATAATAATATAATTATAGCAAAATAGGCTAATTTGGGCCAGGTTGGGCTTGAAAATGTACCCAAAACTAGTCTGTTTTTTAACAGGGCTGAATCTTTAAGCTCAAATCCATTTAATGAGTTTAATATTTTGCCTAAACACGTTAAAAAAATGGGTGGACCTTCAAGTTTGAGTGAATAACTCGACCTTTGAACATTTTTAATCAGAAACACATAAGAATGAACGGGAAATTAGAATCAATAAATATAAACACATGATAATTTCACTAGAAGATTTGTTAATATTTATTTTCATGTGTTTATTATAATTCTAATATATTTTATGCCAAATAATACTAAGTTTACGTTGATTTTACAAAATTCTACTTCATTTAAGTTAATAATATAATAAATGTTAAAATGGGTGAAATTTAATTTTCGTTTTGACATTTGTTGACGTTACGCAACAGTCGCACATGGAGGAAAAGAACTCCTCACCAACTTGGTCAATATCCAGAAAAATTCAGGTTGAATAGAAATAAAAGCTCCATTTTGGATCCCCAAAGTTCATATTTCCTTTTTATATTTATCTTTTTCCTCTGTGTTTGTCTCCCTACAGTGAAAGAAAAAAACTTGCGTTGCTTCCTTGCCTTGCTCTTGCCTCTTCCTCGTCACACAGTGCTCCATTCAAGCATTTTCTTCCATCATCTTCAGATCTTCCAGCTAGCTACACTTCGATTTCTGCCTTGTTCTTTTTATTTTCCTTGATTTTTTCTGCTTTACTTTCTTTTTCTAACTTAAAAAAAAAAAAACTGCTCTTGTATTTTGGTTTCTCTGCTGTGGTATTTTTGTTTCTTGGCTGGATCTGATCCGCGGAGTTGGTGATGTAAAAGAAATCCGTACTTTTTAATTTAGAAGAAGAGGTATGTTTCAGTCTACCATATATATAGATTTTATTCTCCATAATGATATTTGCTATGCTCAACTTCATTTCTCTTTTGACTTGTGCATTTTACTTCGTCATTTCGTCAGCTCACAAATAAATTTATGACATTTATCTTAAAAATATAAGAGTAAGTGTAAAACATTAAAAAAGACAAATTACTAATTAACTCAATGTGTATATAAATAACAAAAATATGATAAACAAAAGCATAATCATTAATGGAAAAACACGTTGAAACAAAAAAATAAAAACAAAGTGAAACTATTAACTTACTGACATAATAATAAATTAATTAGCTACTAAATCTTAAAATGAATTAGACGTGGTCTAAAAGAGAATTAAGGAAACAAATTTAGTGACCTCCAATATAAGGCGAGCCATATGACAAAGGCCAATATTTGAGAAACCCAATAAAACAGAGTTGTGTCAATAAGCTCCCAGTGCTCTCTTTCCAAACATAGTACTTCCACATCTCCATCATCGTATAATAGCTAAAAAACAAAAAACAAAACAAAACATATGATTAGTTGGTTCTATGTGGCTTAAACTTGTACATGTGCATTTATGCAAGACACAAGCAGGGTCTTGTGAAGGCAGTCGACTACTAATTAGAGGCAGTCGACTTCCCTTTGCTAGCATTTGTTTTGTTTAATTTTTTAATTAGGGCAGTTAAATGTCATTATCGAGCATTCGACTACTTACGTGAATAAAACTTAAAATTAATATAATTAAGTACATCTATAAAAATTATCGTAAAATTAATAATAATAAGTGTAAAAACATTAGAAAAAACATAAAACTATGATAATTAACCATAAAATTGTTGAGAATCATTGTAAAATTGATGAGACCAATTGCAAAAATGTTAGAATAAGCATAAAACTATAATAATTAACCATAAAATTAATGAGAATAAACGTAAAATTATGATTATTAAGCATAAAACTATAATAATTAACGTAAATTAAATATAAAACTGATAAGAATACACGTAAAAGTATAATATTTTGTGTAAATTATGAGAATAATTGTAAAATTATTAGAATTATTGTAAAACTATTACAATTATTGTAAATTTATCATACATAAGCCTACAATTATTATGTAATTATAAAATTAATTACATGCATATTTTAAAATTAATTAGATCCATGGCAGTTGACTGCTATAAAAAGGCAATCAACTGCTCACACTAAAAATGTATTTTAAACATAATTATATTCATAGGCAATCGACTATTATAAAAAGGTAGTTGATTGCTTAATTTTTTTTTATACTATAAGGTAAAAACAATAAACTTTAATATTAATATCTCACACAATTTTTTTTAAATTGTTATTTATATTATTATTTTTTAATGGATTAAAAATGTAATTTATAGTATCTTTTTGCTGAATAGATAAAAAAATAATTTTCAATATCTTATTGATTTTAGAATTGATAAAAATGTAATTTATATTATAAAGTTTACCTATTGACCCGTGGAATGGATAAAAATGTATTTTATATTATATTCATTAAAGTAAAGTTTACCTATTGACATGTTAAACTATTATTTATATTTTTTTAAAAAATTTATAATTTATTCAATTTCTCATGAGATATTGAATATTTCATGAGATATCGTGATCTTACAGTAAGATCGATATTTTGCGACCTTACTGTAGACAAACTCATATATATATTATATTACAAGATACACGCTTACATGTCAAAAAATAATGATGTGAACTCTTATATGAATAAGTTACATATTTGACACATAAGCTATACAATAATTACCTAATATATCTTAAACCGTATCCTACAATTGACTCAATTTATTATTATAAAGTTGCACTTCCATTAGTGGCAAAATTATAGCAACTTTAATACTTTGGAATAAATGTGAAATTCAAAAGGTTAAATATAGTTAGATTTAATCTGTCAAAACTAAAAATAGATTATTTAATCCTTGACCTTGCATGTTTCTCTTTTTATTAAAAATAACTCTTGTTATATTTGATTATTATAATAATGGCCCTTCAACTAATGGGACATTTTAATAAAGACCTTATCTATTTACGGGGATATTACAAGTTTATACTATGCTACTTAATCTCATACTTAGATTCCAACAGCAAAATTAAAAATATTTGTCACCTATTGGCTTAAAGTATATTAAATATATTTAATAAAAAATATAAGACGTTTTTTTTCTCTTATGAAATTTGACAATTTATTAAAAAAAACCCCTCGACAAATACCAGCATTGATTTTAAATGTCTCAATTCGTTAGGTTTCTAAGGCAATCTGCTAAATTAAGGAAGGTGCAGCCACACTTAAGTGACACAGGTGATATAGATTGGTAAGGGTGGAGGCAATCAGATAACCATAGATTGTACGGGGAAGAATCAGAAAGGCTTAATAGCCAAATATGATATCAACGTTTGTCAGAAAATGAAATTAAGTCATCAACGTTTAAATGCATAGAAATCAGTCATCAACATTACAAAATAATTGAATTAAAGAAATTTTCGTTAAATCCTTTAATTTTCGTTATCCCTACCAGTAATAAAACTTAATGAAAATTAAAGGACTTAACGGAAATGTCCTTAATTCAATTTTTTGTAACGTTGAGGACTGATTTTCATGCATTTAAACGTTGAGGACTTAATTTCATTTTGTGGCAGACGTTGAGATCATATTTGGCTATTAAGCCAATCAAAAATGGATGGAAAATACAAGAAGCAATCATATAGTACTTTTCAGTGAGATTTGTCAATTTTGGCTTCAATACTGTAACCACCTACAGAAACTCATCTTATCATCTGTACAAAATAATGCCAGATTCCTTGAGAAATGAGAATTAATTATAGGTGGAAAGAGATTGAAGAAAAACAAGATTTTTGTTGTTTCCCTAAATTAATTTCAGTCTAGTGCTTCTTTAATTAAATAACTTGTTTTTTATTTAATGTTGTTTAACAAATTTAACTTTGTGTGAATACTTAAAATCAAGATTAAAAAAAAAAAGTCAGTAGGTAGAATGCCAGATGTTAGACTTAGTGGATTCATGTGAAAAGTCTACAGAAAAATACAATAATAAATTTTGGCTAAATGCTCAATTTAGAATTAAATCTTTACGGGATTTTTCAATTAAAGATACAATCTTTAATTTTGATCAATTAAAGATTAAACGTTTTCGAATTTGTTCAATTTAGGATTTTTTTTAATATGTGTGAGTTACACTCTCCGTTAAAGAGAGTGGATGACGATTAAAGGACATATTGCTGCCACGTGTCCTACTAAATGCTGCCACATGTCTCACATATTTTTACATATTAATAGAAAAATAAGTATAAGTACAATGCCATGTGTCCCACTAAAATGCTGCCATATGTCCCACGTATTTTTACCTATTAAAAGAAAAATAAGTATAAGTACACTGCCACGTGTCCAACTTAAATGTTACTATGTGTCTCACTAAAATGTTGCCATATGTTAATTGCTCCACGTGTCCCACTAATTTCTGCCACAGTACCACATGTCCCACGTATTTTTACCTTTTAAAAGAAAAATAAGTATAAGTGCACTGCCACGTGTCCTACTAAAATGCTACCACATGTCAATTGTTGCCACGTGTCCCCAACGTATTTTTTACCTATTAAAAGAAAAATAAGTATAGGTACACGTGTCCCACTAAATTGTTATCACGTATCTTTATTAAACGCCGTTATTATTTTAACAACGCATGTAACTTACACATGTAATAAAATCCTAAATTGAACAAATTTGAAAACGTTTAGTTCTTAATTGATCAAAATTAAAGATTGTATCCTTAATTGAGAAATCTCGCAAATGTTTAATCATAAATTGAGCATTTAGCCATAAATTTTTAGTGTTATCAATATATAACAAATATTTCGAGCAAAAAAAAAATATATAATAAATACATTTTCATTGACTTTTTAATTAATTAATTGAAGATCACTCATACTTGATCCATATTATCTTTTCTTGATCCAACCATATTGAATATGTAACGTCTGAAATTATAAAATTTCGAACTAAATTTTTCCTTTTCACTTCTTTCTTTCATATTCAATTATTTTGTATTAATTGGTTTACATTCGGTGTCGATGTAAATTCGATTCTATAATTCGCAGTACCAGTAAAACATTAAATCATTAAATTTATTAAACCATCAATAATAAATAAGAAATCATAATAAAACTATGATATAATATTTATAATTCTATTTATAACAGTTCAATATAATTTACATCCCACTAGATCATGTATGTTTTCAATTGAACACTACATTAATTTCATTCCATTTACAAACACATCTGCTGTGCATTTATTAGGCTGAATATAAATATAAAATTCCACATGCACCTGTACTTTTGACATACCAACTTTTGGCGATCTCTTCCACTACCTTGTAATGTTTGTAACCCCATGCACGGAGGAACTATCTGGGATGGTGAGTAAGGGAATAAACTTTGGGAAAAGCCCAGTAAGGAAAAACATATAAAAGAGTGGTACTATGCCACTATATGCAATATAAATCATAAAATTAATTTTATAAATAAAATAATGCGTATGGGTTCATGTAAACACTTATTGGAATCTTTTTTAAAATATATACTGTTCATATAATTTTTCATTGTTCAAATCATTTAAACTCAATCCATCTGTAATTCAATCACTATTCATATACTCTTTCACGGTTCACTTTTCAAATCATTTAAATCAAATTAATGAGGTAATGCAATAATTTCAAAAATTTTATTCAGTAAGAAAAGCGATTTATTTAAAATCATTAAAATACGATAAATGCACTTGTATCGGAAAACATATACTGTAAAACTTTTATCACTTCCTTTGTCACTTTTCAATCAATTCATGTATTAATCTCATAAATCAAATAATTCACTATTCTCGAAAATTAAATCATTCAGTAAATCAATCATCTGTCAAATATCACTTATCAATAGAAAAATAATCTTTCAGAGATTCATACACGCACTATATCCCATAAGGGACCTGTATAGGAAGGCCAGGGATCTGAAACTCCTTAGCCAATCCTACTAAACACTGTAACGAATGATCATCATCAATCACTCACAGTTCACACTAGTCAGGTGCTCACTATGTAAACCTATGGGGTCTGACCATAACTCCCACAATCATATCATGTAACGGGAAGGTTTGGGACGTCTCCCAGCCTAATCATCACTATCTCGTAGGCATGATCATCAAGGAGATCAATCTCATATAAAATCACTTCATATAAATCACTTCATATAAATCATTTCATGTAAATAAATTTGTATAAATCATGTCATATAACTTAGTTCGTGTAAATCATTTCGTGTAATTCGATTCATGTAAAACACTTCATATGATTCAAATCATATAATTTATTTCATGTAAATCATGTCATGTAACTTAATTTATGTAAATCAATTCATATAAATCACTTCATGTAATACAATTCATATAAAACAATTCATGTAAATCATTTCATGTAATGCAATTCATATAGCTCAAAACATATTTTAATTCATAAATAATTACTTTAATATTTATTTATAAAACTGGGCATGGGTGCGATTAGGGGTGAATTTTTCTAAAATTTTCGATAACACTTCAATTTGATTTCTATCCTAGCCCCTTTAAAAAAATTACATGTTCAGTAATTCAAATCATCCAATTCTCACACATGCTCACACATGCAAGCATAATATTTCCTATACTACTTCTATATACTATTCCTTACCTCATTTTGCAGTACGAAATAAAATCCAATAGCATCACTGATCCACTTATTTCTTCCAAATTCCCAATTGCAATATAACATTGAATTAATTAAATTCATGCTCTTTTACTTATAAAGTTTTCTCTACCTCTACTTATCTTCCTTTTTAGCCATTAATACTTAGCTTGGAATTCTTATGAATCTCCTTAGGCCGAAAGCTTCATTTTGCCTTATATCGATTCTTTCCCAATTTAACGTCATGAATTATTCCCATTTTAGTCACCAACCCTTAGAAAACACTATGGACTCCTCATGACTTTTATTTAGCCGGATATGGCTATGACCATTAAGCTCATTTTCTTTTCATTTTAAAATCTTACATATTTATTATACCTCATATTCAACTATACCATCATCGCCTTTTTATCAAGAATCTATTCTTACCAATAATGCTTTAACATACTTGGACTATAATTTAATTAATTTAGGTACATGATTAGGTTTCATTGCATTATTCATTATTATTATTTCTATTATTACTACCTTAAAATCACTTTAACTCCCTCATGGACAGTCCATGACCTAGGCTTCCATGGTTCTCCACACCTCTTATTTCAATTATTAATTCCATAAATATTATTTACTAATTTCTTATATCAATTTCACTATTATTGTGCACTAATTCACGCCACCATTATCACCAAAATCCCGTTAAATAGTCTATGACCGAATGGCCCTTATGTAAATCAATTTATTGGTTCATTTTAGTCTATGAACCTAAGTACATGAGCTGCCTTCCTACCCATGTTTTTCCACCATTTAGGCATCAAAGTCAACACTTCTTTCCTTCATTTTTCTCTTCAACCAGTTGTACAATATTACTTATTTCATGTTTTTATTTATTAACTTCTATGGCTATTTTTTTTCCATTACCAACCACTATTTTTGACCTTTACACCACACCAATCACCATAAGCACTCCAATATTGACCTTCCTTAGCCGGCTACACTATACCATTTTATGTCAATTTTTTTTCTTTGTCAATTAATTATTTTGACTATATTTAATTTATGGTTAGACTTTCTTCTCCAATCCCCTATCACTCACGCCATCAACACCTAAATCAGTCCATATTTTTTTGTTATTCACGTTACTAGCAGCAGAATTTCCAGCCCCTATATTTTTACCTTTCACGCCACTACCTTCATCATCTTTCCTTTATTTCCATTACTACCGGCAGTACCATACACCCTAGTTCATGTTTTCATTAAATAAATCCTATAATCACATTTAGTTTAGCTCATGGTTAGCTTTTCATCTTCACGAAATCAACCAACACAAAAAGCAGCGCTTGTTTTCCTATTATTAATGCCACAACAGCCAACATTTAAATTTCTCAAACACCCTGACTGATCAGCCAAAAGAGCTATCTACATGTTTTTGTCCTAAACTATAATCATATCTATCATTTACACCTCCAATTAAACCATAAACAAAAGGGGAAAGTGAATAAAATGAAGGCTGGAATTTTACCTGTGCAAACCCGTTACTGTCCGGCAGCAGGGGAGATTGGTTTTGATGCTTTTTGGCTGAGATTTTTAGATGACTAAGGAGCTATGGAGATAAGGATTAATTTATGTGAAGAAGCCTAGGTGAATTGGTGTTGAAATAGGGGTGTTCCCATGGCTAAATCGTGAGAAACGGAAGAGAAAAGGGAGAAGAACGTGAGCTGTAGGGGAGAAAATGGTGAGGCGGTGAAAGAAGATTCAAGAAAATAGCAGAAGGTGGTTGCTGTGTCATAATTTTAGTGGTGCAAATTTTATATTAATTTTTATTAATTCAAATTGGACCCTAAAAGCCCAAAATACCCTTTAAAAACTCAACTATTTACATGATATGTCATTGCACAATATATTTTCTGTCCAAATCAGATTTTTATTTTATTTATTTATAATATCAATATATAATGAATATATTTTCTATTAACAACCAACTATATATATATGTATATATATATATATATATTTTTGTACATACATAAATATATAATAATATATTATATATGTATATATACACATTTTACTATTATTTTATTTGAATTTTTAAGTTTCTTAACACCCAAATTAAATTCCCACATATTAAATCTATAATTTGTCAATTAATCAGATATCATACTCCAAAATCTTCCAATCTCATCATAAATTTATTTGTTATTTATTATTTTATCTATTAACATTAGAAGTTCAATTTACAGAACCCTAATTTCAAAAATGAGAGAATTTTTGTTATCACATAATATCATTTATTAAACAAAAGTGTGAAATGAAATCAATTAATGAAGATGCTTGAGCATGCACGTGACAATTAAATTAATATAAAATTTAACAGATCGTTGGCGGATGAGTTCACACACAATCGTCAAATTCATAAACATCAATGTTATAATAAGATTGAAAAGTAAATAATAATAATAATTAAAAAAATTTCTTACTTGTCTAGTGTGCAAGTTCCTATGTCGTTCACATGGGAGCATTTGGGACAAGTTGTCAATATTTTGGTTGATTGTTACTGTTGGTATAATAATTTGAATTATTAGTGTTCCCAAATTTTCTATACTTTACTAATCTTACTTCTTTCTATTCACACACACAGTTTTCAATCAAGCAGAGCCTTCTATCATCTTTACATCTTCGACCAGCTACCTAGACTACCCAAGCTCACTACAATTTCTGCCTTGCACTTTTTTTTTTGAAATCTTTTAGTGTTCAAAGATCATTTTGAGTTTCAATTAATTCGAAATCGAGTTATTTAAAAATTGACTTATTTCCTTGCTCGTTTGGCTTATTTCCTTGGAAAAAAGTGAAATAAATATATTTATTTAAAAATTGACAACATATTTCATAGAATGGTCGAAGTATATACTATATATGCCTTTGCATGTAAGATAAATTCTTAATATACGCATGAACACCGAAGAATTTCTATTTTTTGCAGATTTTTCAATTTCCAAGTTGATCCATCAACAATTTGTTCTCTTGTACTTCACATTTTCATTGAGGTATATATTGCTTCGAAAGTAATTAAGATACTTTGCAAACGTTCTCGATTGCTTATATCTTTCTAGCTAGCTTTAGTTAATATGTTTTCTAATCGTTAAAGTTGTTTTTCAATCTCAGATCATCAAAGAATGGCTGCTGAATTTGTTGCCTCTGCTGCTGCCAGCGCCGCAGGAAACATCGCGACAGAATATGCATCACCTTATGTTAGTTACTTTTTTCATTTTGGGAAAATTGCTGAAGAATTCAAGAATCAACGAAAACAACTTGAATTCAAGAAAGATAGGGTAAAAAATGATGTTGATGTAGCTATAAGCCAAACTGAGGTAATTGAGAAGGACGTTCAGGAGTGGCTAAAAGAGGCAGAGAAAGAACTGGAAGAAATTCAGAGATTGGAAGTTGAAACAGAACGTCAAAAGTGTTTCAATTGGTGTCCTAATTGGGGTTGGCGATACTGCTTAAGTAAGAAAGTAGCAAAGAAGACGTCCTATATTGCTAAACTTCTTCAGAGAAGTGACTTTCAACGAGTGGGTATTCGTCCCCCTCTCAAAGGAATAGAATTCTTCTCATATAAGGATTTCAAGTCTTCTAAGTCTTCAAACTTGGCTTTTGACGGGATCATGAGGGCTCTAAGCACTAATGGTGTAAACATGATCGGATTGCATGGAATGCCAGGAGTGGGTAAAACAACTTTGGCGAAAGAAGTTGGGAAGCAAGCTACCGAGAAAATGCTTTTTGAAAAATCTGTTATGGTTACAATGTCTCAAAATCCAAACTTCAGCTACATCCGAGATAGAATTGCCGAGTTGTTACGTTTAAAATTTGAAGCAACTACAGAAGAAGGAAAAGCGGAAGAGTTATGGCGGAGATTGAAAGATGAGAAAAAGATTCTCATAATCATTGATGATGTTTGGAAAGAATTTAGATTGCAGACTATAGGTATTTCCTTCGGTGTTGAACATGAGGGCTGCAAAATTATTTTGACTACCCGTCGTCAACAAGTATGTGTTGGAATGAACTGTCAAGAGAAATTTCAACTCGACATCTTATCCAAAGATGAAGCCTGGGATTTATTCGAAGATATTGCTGGTCTAAAAGGTGTTTCTTCGTCAGTGAGTAATGTGGCCAAGGAGGTTGCTAGTGAATGCGAGGGTTTGCCTCTCGCAATTGTAACAATTGGAAAAGCTCTAAAAGGTGCAGATCTAAACGGGTGGGAAGCAGCAAATTGGCGGCTCAAGGACTCAAGGCATTTAGACAATTGTGAAGGCATTCACAACTGCCTCATGCTTAGTTATGATTATTTGAACGAAGACAATATTCAATCATGTTTCTTGTTGTGTTCCGTTTTCCCAGAAGATTCTTATATTGGCATGGAGAGGCTGATCATGTTTGGAATTGGATATGGATTATTTAATGATGTCTCTATGGCTGTCTTACGAGTAGAAATTTGTGAAGCAATAAAAAAGCTCCGAGAGTCGAGTTTGTTAGTGAAAACTAATAATAGTGATGATGATGAGGAGAAGAAGGATGAAATATATGTAAGCATGCATGATGTGGTTCGTGATTTTGCTCATTGGATAACATTGAGAGACAAAAATACATTCATGGTAAAGGAGGAGTTGATCGAATGGCCTATAAGTGAAAGTTTTGAATGTTATACATCAATCTCTTTTTGGAGGAGTCATATAAATAATTTTCCTGACAAATTAGAATTTCCAAAACTCAAAATTTTGGTTTTTGAAGGAAAGAATTTAGTGAAAATTCCAAGTTTGTTCTTTGAAGGAATGAAAGCCCTTCAAATTTTACATCTCAAGAATGTTTCTTTTTCATTGGAAGTATTTAAAATTGTAAGAAATCTTCGAACTCTGTGCTTAGAAAATTGTGAGCTAGAGAGCATCTCATTATTGAGATATTTGGAAAATCTTGAAATTCTTGCTTTGTTTGGTACTAATATTTATGAGCTACCTGAAGAATTAGTGGCCTTGCGTAGATTAAAATCACTACATATTTCTCATAGACTTTTTCCTTATGGAGAAAGCCAGGTGAGCAATTTTCCTCCTCATTTGCTATCAAGGTACGTAGTAGTAGATGTTAATTAACTTTTTATCATATTGCTCAATATTAAGCATTTAGTTTTATGTTATTTACTTTTCTATTATTTACTTTATTAAGTTATGTGATTTTAGACTATGACAAACATATCTACCTTAACTTTTGGTCACTCCCATTATTACGAAGCATTCAAACATGTAGTTCTTTCCATTTAAAAAACCTGCTAGCATATAACATGATCAGGGGCGGAGGTGCATGGGGCCCAGTGGGAGCTCAAGCCCCCACTGAGCCATCAATTTTAGGTTTTTTTGTTGATGTTTGGTCAATGATAAGCATATTGTATTGTATTTTAAAGTTTGTTTAACTCCTACTGAGCTTAAATTTTTTACTTTTGAGTTTTTAAATTTTAGTATTTTTTTTAACTTTTGAATCAAGCCTCCGGTAAATAAAATCTTTGGCTCCGCCACTGAACATGATAGTCACGCAAATTGCGTAATAGTAAAAAAACAAGACCTACAAAGGCACTGGATAGCTGTAGGTATACATGTTGCGATAATTAAAACTAATTTATGTTTACAGTTATCATTAATTATCTAGCTATTTTTATGATTGGGTTGAAGTGTTATTAATATTGTGTTGATAACAGCATTTTCTATTTGTGTGTAACAGGTTGACATCACTCCAAGAGCTACACGTGACATGTCCAAACAATGTCAACTTATGGGAGCTAAATTCATTGTCTCGTTTAACTGCACTATCTCTGAGAGTTTCTCCTGATCATCAATGTTTTCAAGAAAACTTCGTGTTCCCTAAACTACCAAGGTACTGGATAGCTGTAGGTGCATATAGTGCTCTTTCATTTATGGGGGGACTAAAGTTTAAAACCTTGGAAATTGGAGACTTCTCATCTTCATTGAGTGCATTTAAGGAGCTGTTTTGCAATGTGGAAAAGTTGAATTTGAATTTGCTTAAAGTCATGGAACTCAAAAATATTGTCCCAAGCCTAGATCAGAAGGGCCTAAATGAATTAACTTCTCTTCGGCTTGTACGTTGCAACGCTATTGAATACTTGACGGATACAACAAGCCCCCCTCCTATTAGCTTCTTACAAAATTTAAAAGATGTGCGCATTGTCTGTTGTAAGCGGTTGGAAGTGTTATTTCAAATGGATGGGAGTCTTGAAAAGAAAGCAATAGTTGAGCATGAGGTACTTTTCTCTCTCCATTTCTCCTTTAATGCAGGCTCTGTTGCTTTAGGCTCCGTTTGGGAGCGCTGCACGGTGCCATTAGCACCACTGCAGCGGAAAATTTTGGTAAAAGATAATTTTTTGAAAGGTCAATTATCATTTTATCATTATTTTTAATTGTTTCATTATTTTATTTTATATATATATATATATGAGAGTCATTTTATTTATTTCAATATCATTGGAATCAATCTTTTTGTTCATTCAAACTAATTGGTAGTTAGTTATTGATTTATTGAACAATTTTAAATCTTTAATTAAGCGTGTTGCCCTATTGGATGAGCTATTGGTACACTTTTAAATCTTATACTAGTAAAAGACATGTTCTTTTTTTTTTCTGATTTGTTTTTTGAATTACTTAATTTTTTCCCTTTTTTCCCCTTTTAAATAAGCTAGATATTGCATGAAATTTTCTAAATGTTTTAACCTAGTATTAACTTTTATTTATATAAAAATGTTTTTGTAATTTTTTAGTTATGATCGTAATTTTTTTTTTGTAAAATAAATGCTTAAAATCTAATAACTAGTATATATACACTAAAAAGTTAATTTCAATTTCATTTTTTACTACCCAACAATATTATATTTTTCAATATTCTTAAAAAGTCTTTCTTTTGGAAGTTTTTATAAGAAATATATTGGCAGTGGTTAGGATGATATAAATATATATATATATATATATATATATATATATATACACACACACACACACACACACACTTATACACACATATATATATACATACATATATATATATATACACGTATATAAAGAAATCAATACATTTTTCAATCTTGAATTTGATGAAAATAATGCGTTTAAGTGAAAGATATTTTATTTAGATAAAATATATTAACTATTCTAAGCCAATATCTATAGTCTATAAACACTTGTTAATTGAACCATTTTTAAAATCATATATATGTTTTAAAATATATTATTGCTAGTTAGTTACGTATGGAAGGACGAAAGAAAAAATATATTTAATGACAAATTAATAAACTTTATATATAAATTAATCATGTTAACTCCCATTGAAGTTTAAAGGAAAAACAGCTCAATTAAATTATATTAACACATTTTGTACATATATTTTTTTCTTTTTTTATTACCATATCTAATAACATACTATTCAGTATAAATTGTACACAGTTCTTCAATATTATTGCTTTTTAACACTTTCGATGCTTTTTTTAGCAAATATATGTCTTGCGATATTTATTGACATTTTAATTAGTAGACTCATGTCAGTATTTATTAATCTATAAATTTTACATATTTCTTTATACGAGGAATATTAGGTGGCACCACTTTCAAATTTAACGCGTTTGAAGCTAGCAGGATTAGACAAATTGAAGTGGATATGGAAAGGGCCTGACCATTTTTTCAGCCTCAAAAGCTTGAAAGCTGTGATAATTATGGAATGCCGTGAATTGAAGTATCTCTTCTCACCATCTCTTGCTCAAAGCTTGGTGCTGTTAGAAAAACTTGAGATAAAAAGCTGCCATGAACTGGAACACATTATCACAGAATCAGACAGTAGCCATCTCCATCCTCCACTCTTTCCAAAATTGACATCTCTTGAAATAAGAGGGTGTAAAAGACTGGAATATGTCTATCAAATTCCTTTGGCTCAAGGTCTTCCACATTTGCAATCCCTTGATATAACTGATGCTCCTCAGTTAAAACATGTCTTCAATGTGGCAAAAGAAAAGAATGCAGTTAATCATGCCATTGTGCTCCCTCGCCTACAACTTCTACGTCTTGGTAATTTGATAAATTTGAGTTGCTTTTGCTCAGAAAACTATCCCATCGTGTCACCATCCTTGGAACGGTTATTGGTTTGGAGATGTCCTCAATTGAAAATTTTCAATATTCAACAAGAAGTCAACAAAGAGATTCAACTAAAGGTATGTTCATACACTTTTCCTTCGATTGTGATTCAAGAATTTGCCTTTGGCTCAAATCTTTTTGTATACTCGTAAAATAATTTAACGTTATCTTCAATGTTTTGGTTAGACAAAAAATTAAAATTAATAATTAATCCTTTGAGAGAATTAAAAAAAAAAAAGAAAGAAAAATGATTGGGAAATTAATACAATATATATTACATGATACAAAGTTTCTTGAGAATTTGTTTATGAGGATACTTACGTCGACATCTCCTTTTAATGGATAAAACCTATAATTTAGATATATTTCTTTTTAAAATTAAAAAATTCAAAATATAATTTAGATATATCTAATTTGAAATGGATTAGATATATATTTTAAATTTAAAAAAACTCAAATATAGTTTTTATCTTTATAGATTTCTAATAAATTTAATATAGCATAAATTATTTTAAATTTGTAAATTCTTATAATTAGTTTAATTTTTATCTATACACCCTAAGTATCATCCAATAAGCCTATTATTATTATTATTATTATTATTATTATTATTATTATTATTATTATTATTATTATTATTATTATTAAGAAAAGAAAGGTCATCAAATTTTGTAATTAAAATAGACACAAATTTCAATTTAAAAAAAATTCTAAAATTGGGACTTGGCTTTGACAATTTTGCCTATTGAAAACTATTTAAACATATAGCAAAGTTTTCATTATTGTTTATGGTTGTAATTAAATGACTGATCTCTTATTTTTTTTATTATTTTTATTTTTCTATTCGTATAATAAAGCTCTTACAATAATTCAAAGATACGAGGTATTATATTCGAGTTTTGTATATTTCATAAGCTAAAAAATGACTATGAATGACCATCAATTTTAAATTATTCTTTTCTTTTTCATAGTGCATATTTTTTGTTTCTTGACAGATCATACTATCTACTTGATTGTTCAAGTTAGTTATCATATGACTATTGATTTATTTGGGTTTTCTTTGAATTTATATCCAGTGTGTATTGATATGTTATATACCTTTTTCTAATTTTTTTGGGGGCCATTTGTCTGCTTTCTGTATTATTACTTGCACATTCTATAAGATTTTGCTTGCTAATTTTTTAACATTCTATATATAAATATTTATTTAAATTATTATTCTGCACATAAAATAACTTTTTTCTAAAAAATAAATCATATCCAAAAGTCTCAAATTCAAAGCAAAAATGTCTTTTTTTTTATTATGTGAATAAATATATAATAAATTAATAATATAAAACAAAATCATCACTTGAGCATGATATTGGATTAAAATTAATTTGAGTATATTTGATTCTTTTTTGAAACACAAAAAAAAAATGAAAACTCTTTTCGGAAGGTACCTGATTTTAACATTATAAAATTAAAGAAAAACTTGTTCCGTTTAGTAATGGCATAATAATAAATTAAGTCCCCTAAATTTGTTTCATTTTTCAATTTTTCACTTATTATTTGACCTTTGTAATTTATTCAATTTCTAATTAAGTAATATATGATACTTTTATCTTTACAGGAGTTATACCTCGAAGGGTTCGGAAACGAGTGTTACGCCAGTTGGGAGAAGATATTTCAAATTCAGACAGTAGAAATAGCTCTAAAATATACACATCCGTTGCAGGGTTCCATCCAATTTCCAAGCCTCAAATATCTTCGAAATTTAAAAGTGTCAGGCTTTAACAGGTTGAAATTTCTATTCTCTTCCATGCTTGCTCGAAATTTGACACAATTGTACTCTTTGAAAATAAAGTATTGTGAGAAGTTGGAAGAAATCATTGAAATGGACCAAACTTCAATAGCATCATCATCTCATGCTCATATCCAACCCATATTCTTCCCTAGTCTTGAAGTGATAAGGATTAAAGGGTGCAGCAATTTGAAAAGCTTGTTTCCTATTAGTGTCACCCATTCTCTTTCAAAACTCAAGGAAATTCATATTCATGGGGCTTCCAAACTGGAGCAAGTCTTTGGATATCAAGTTGAAATAAACGCTAAAGATGATCAAACAGAAATGGTGTTCCCTGCATTGCTACTTTTGAGACTTTCAGAGTTACCAAGCCTAAATAGCTTCGCTCCAACTGGTTATCATTTCCTATTCCCTTC
This sequence comes from Heritiera fomes, assembly GCA_032173925.1. NCBI lineage: Eukaryota > Viridiplantae > Streptophyta > Magnoliopsida > Malvales > Malvaceae > Heritiera > Heritiera fomes. The sequence goes on along the minus strand of JAPDPM010000023.1, from coordinate 4,702,269 downwards.
TTTGTATTCTTTTGAAGCAACCAAATGTCACAAGTTGACTACAAGTCTCAGCATGGATTCGAAACATCATATGCATGTCATAACAGAGGTACCTACCCAACTTTTTCTTTTTAACGATTTATGCTTATTTAATTTATTGTTCTTCAGCATATTGTTATTAAAGATGAAACGCTTATATTAGTATTTAACTACGTACTTATAATGAATTGGATGAATCTATGATATGCACACAAATCATATGCGTATAACTAATTAATAAGTAATTACTTAATTACTTCTGACATAATTTATTGCTAAGCACTTCTGACATAATTTATTTAACAGAATAGATTTTTTATTTCTTTTTTAGCCTTGTAACAAGAAAGCAAAAATTTAGTACTCACTTTTTTTGGTTAATTTGTTGTGAAGGAAACCCCACAAGTTGCGAAAGATTTTAACACAGTGGAAGAAATAGTTGATAATCAATCCACCAGCAATGATATAATTTGGAGACGTAGTGCTATGGAAGGTCAAATGCCTCTGTATATGAATGTGGGAGAAACAAGGATAATGCTACGCAAGGAAGTGAAAAAACGAGATGAATCTTGTAGCTAACCAGGTAAATATGACTTTTTCTCTCATTTATTTATTTCTTTATTTAACTTGTCTGTTTAAAGTCTTACTGATTTTTTGTTTCAATGATAGGTGGTTGATACTTGGTTGTGCTTATCAACGTTATGAGCTTGTTTCATGGTCCCGTCAATTGATTGGATCTCTCTGCCTTTTTAACTTCACTTTGTTGTGAAAAACTTGTTTACGTTTCATAAGCTTAAGATATTGTGAAATAAGGCCATGTTTAGCCATTCATTTAAGACAAATTCATTGTGAAATAAGGCCATGTTTAGCCATTCATTTAGTAAATTCTCTTCTTACCACTTGGTTAAGGGGTTATTAGCAAAATTCATATAATTTTAAGAAACTTCATTTTCTGTATTTGGTTTGTTGTTTTCTTTATTAGATTACAATGTTAATCTCTTTTTTACCCTCTTGTAATTAGTTGCTTGTTGCAGCTTATATGCACGAGATTCGCTCTGTTAATTTAATAAGATGTTATTTATTGAGGTGATCTATTGTGGTGATCTATTTAATTTAATAAGATGTTATTTATATGTTCTGTTATATATACTCTTGATAGTATGTAGGACTGGAATACAATATGATTTTGGTAATTTTTATATTAATTTTAATAGTCAAGCATATACATATATGAATGGTTAAGTGTTCAAAAAACGTCGAATACCTATGAGTATGTTAAGTTTAATAAACAGATCGTGTAACAAAGTTTATGCGTTGAAGATTACAAAAAGATATATAATATGTAAACTAGATCGTGTAACAAAGTTTATGCATTAAAGATTACAAAAAGATATATAATATGTAAACCGCACAATATTATTATGTAATTCAACTTTTAAGTTATATCTTTTAAGTAAATTTTATTTATATTTTTAAAATATTGTCATAATTCAATTTCAGTTTTAAAAATGAACGTTTCGCTCAAAAAAAAGCTACCGACGACATTGGTAGAGACATAGTTCAATTACTCACTACCCATGAAGTAAAGCATAAAACTTGAAACAACCAGCAGCAGGAGGCGTGGCTCCCCCGCCGTCCATGGCAGTCGATCAGTCTCTAGCCCAGCAGTACCAGCAACAACCGCTGTCGCAGTCGTGGATGATGATGTCTCAGCAACAACAATAGCAGGCGGGGTCAGCCGGTTGTTCCACCTTCTGGTTGGAGTCCTCAATTCGCCCCTCTACACTCTCAGATGTAGCAGTACTCCGCCGCTTCTGCTGCCGCGGGATCCGACGAGATTCGATCTCTCTGGATTGGTGACCTTTAGTAATGGATGGATGAGAATTACCTCATCAACATCTTCGCTCAAACCGGAGAGGTAATTAATCCTGCAGCTCCTTACAAATCGCACGAGGAGAGAGCCTTTGAAGGCTCTAGAATTTTTTTTGTAAAAGAAGTAAAAAAATGAAGAAATAAAAAAAGAGGCTTTTATAGTTGAAAAAAAAAAAGAGCTACAAGATCTGCGTGTGAACTAGGATCTGACCCGGGTCCACGCGTCTGACCCTTCTGAAGAAGACCCGCATGCCAGCCGACCGACCCAACACCCGATCCGCGTGATCCGATCCAACCTGCGCCAGCCCATTTCGCTTCAGGCCCAGCTCCCATTTCAAGACCCATTCAACAGCCTTCAGACCCATTTGTGCTTGGACTTTGGGTCCAATTTGTAGTATATTTTTGTTATTAAATATAATTGATTATTGCTATTTTATTTATTATTTTTGTTATTATTTATTGCTATTTTATTTATTATTTCTCATGCATATTTATTAAGAAATTTATGTCTTATTGTTGATTTGTTTTTTATCTATTTAAATAGTAAGGAATAATATAATTTCAATTAATTTATTTTAGAAAAAAAAAGAGAGACAAATATTTTCCCGATGATGGGATATTATGAAATTCACAAGTAGTGATTTATTAACTGATCCCTAGGTGAGAAGAGTCGTACTAAATATTACCATCATATTGAGATATTTAGTATGTTTTTTCAATAATTTAAATTTTGTTAAAAATTAAATCAATAAGTTTTTTAATTAATAATAAAATTTAAATTTAAATAAACAATTCTTCCGATGATGGGATTTACGGAAGTCACAAGTAGTGATTCCTAACTGATCCCTAAGTGAGAGGAGTCCGCTAAATGTTACCAGAGTATTGGAATGCTTAGTGCGATTCGTCAATATTATTGATTTTTATTAAAAATAAATAAAATAAAATTTTATAAAAAATTTTATTATAAAAAATACATATGCATCATTTTTTTATCTGTTTGCATCATGTGTATTCATAATAATTTTCGAAGCAAGTGTGAATCTTCCGAGTATGAGATTCAATAGAAGACACAAGTAGTGATTCTTAAGAAATCTCTAGGTGAGGAAATTATTTCAAATATTACCAAAAGTATTGGAGTATTTAATTTAATTTTTCAATACAAAAAGGTTCATATTCACTTTCAAAAAAATAAAAATAAAAGTTAGTCTTGTTTTTTTTAAATATAGAAAAATGATTTTGAGAAAAGAGAAATAAAATTGTTCAATAAAATAGGAATTAATTTTAAATATTAAATTAAGATCATTTTTATTAAAACAAAAAGGATAACACGTGATTACAATGGTACCGTTTTTTAAACGATCATCATGGAGGTGCTAATCCTTCTCCATGCGTAATTGTACTCTCGAATCCGATTTTGTTTCCGCAGATCAAAAAATATCTTTTTAATAAAACTTAATTATTTTTTAGATTTTGTTAAAAAGACAAATATTTTTAGGTGACCAATCACACCTAATCAAAAAAGATTGGTGGCGACTTTATTTTTAAATGTTTTCAAAATTCGTCGAGCGATCGAATTCTCAGACGAAATCGTTACGACAATGAAGATAGATTCATCAAGACATTCAGATTAATAGAAGACATTGATTTCATCAACAAAAAGTTGTCTCACCTCAGTTAGGTTGTGAACAAGTCCTTCCAAAGTATGTTTGTCAAACGTTTGATCATAATTCCAAGAGAGATCAAGTGAAAGCAATTTTGACTAGTGGGAGACTTGTGATGGGACTTGTCCTACAAAGAGTGACAATTTATCTGCTAACTGCTAAGAAGCATTTTTTCCACAAGATTATCGTAAAATGTTTCAATTAATTGCATTTAAACAACGGGGAAGCTGCATTTTCAACAAACAATTGGAACAAATAAAACACTGAATAGTCTTATTTTTTATTCCCTGCAATGAAAAGCTAATATAGTTGGGGAAGCTTTGACAAAAAAGCCTAGTCATTTGCAGTTAAAATTATTATATAACTTCAAACTTCAATTATTTCAAGTCATTTCTTACTGTTATTAACTACATTCTCTATAATTTCCTTTTCTTTTATAAGCAATAAATCAGTTTTCCTCGCATGTCAAGCATTAAGTAGGATAGATTTCGCCTCTGTTTTATCTATTAGTTTCTCTTCAATACTAACGTTCCATAGTCATGTTACTCTTTGGTGAAGCAATTAACTTTTGAATCACAAACTCAGCTTTACCTTCTTGTTTGTTTCAATAAGCTACTTAAGACTCAGCTTTACCTTCTTGTTTGTTTCAATAAGCTACTTAAGAGTAAGAGACCAATTCAAAGTTCTGCAGTATGAGCTACGTCCATCTATCAATGTTAATAGACTGCGGGTCTTGCTTTGCTATCGTAGTCAATTCTAGGCATTTCATTCGATGCATTCTAAATCAATTCTGAAAACTTAAGACCAGAAAATGCCGAATCATATTAAATACAACAAAGAAAAATTATATTTTCCACACAGATTATGGAAAATTGTTTCAATTAATTGCATTTAAATTAAGGGGAAGCTGCGTTTTCAACAAAACTATTTGTTCATAACAAAAAATTTTAAGGAATTTAAAGGAAAAAAACAATTGCACGAGGGATCAAATTTTGATATATTATAAGTTGTATTGTTGGTCTTATATGAGCGTGCTAGCTTGAATTGTTGAATTCGTTTTATCAGTGTGCCATCTACTATATTTACATCAATGAACAGCAATCAAAGAGATTCACCTATATTTACATCAACGAACAGTAATGCGATAAACATCAAATTAATTAAGTTTTTTAATTGTAACTATAAAGTATTCAAAAACAATAGTTATTATTAGGATAATTTTTTTTTTCAAATTAAAAAATCAAGTTGTCAAGATAATAGTTTTAATTTTTCTCCAAAGAGACCAATTCAAAGTTTTACAATATAAGCTACGTTCTTATATCAATTTTAAGAGATTAGAAATATTGGTTTGCTAGCGTTGTCAATCCAACTAGTGAGAGGAAATTCTAGGCATTTCATTCAATCACAAGAGACCGAAAAAATTCCTAATAGTAGCAAATGCAACAAAGAGGTAAGGTCCAACAGAAAGAAAATGTGGGAATTTCATCCAATAATGCAAATAAATATATATGGTTGCACTGTGCACTCAGAAACTTCTCTGCAGTATATATTGGAATCGGACCATACACAAGCATACTGCCAACTGCCAAGAAACGTTATATTTTCCACACAGATTATGGAAAATTGTTTCAATTAATTGCATTTAAATTAAGGCGAAGGCGGGAAGCTGCATTTTCAACAAAACTATTTGTCCATAACAAAAAATTTTAAGGAATTTAAAGGAAAAAACAATCGCGTGAGGGATCAGAAATTTTGATTTATTATAAGTTGTATTGTTGGTCTTATATGAGCGTGCTAGCTTGAATTGTTGAATTCGCTTTATCATTGTGCCATCTAGACCTGACAATTTCAAACACGATACGAATACACAACATGAACACGATACGAATAAATAACACGAGATGACACGGGGTTAAAATTAAGTAAAATTAATATATGAATATGGTAAAAGCTAAAAATAACATTTTGAGTGTTCCGTATTGACACGAATTTTGACATGAAATTTTCGTGTTTTACACGACACGAACACGATTTTACATGACACGAAAACGAATTATGAATACGAATTGCCAGGTCTGCCATCTACTGTATTTACATCCATGAACAGCAATCAAAGAGATTCACCTATATACCCAAGGGTTGTGGCTCAATTGGTAACGCAGTCTGAGTTTGTGGGAAGAGCTCTCGGGTTCGACTTTCACTAAACACAGCTTTGAGGAGGGGTGAAGAGCCCTAATTGTGACTAAACCCTGAACAGGATTAATCTCAGACTGTTAAAACGGATGAGGATACCTGTGGTTTACACACAAAAAAAGATTCACCTATATTTACAAATTGGCAACTGGGATTGGTTTCCCTCAAGCTTCTTAAACCGTTTTTAATATTTTGCATCCATAAAGCATTCAAAAACAATTGTTCTTATTTGGATAATTATTTTTTCTTCACAAAAAAAAATCGGTTGTTATGATTTCAAAATTCTTATACCTATAAAGGGCTATGCAAACCTTTATATAACTTCAAACTTTAATTATCTCAAGTCTTTTCTTGTGATTCTTTGATTAAATTATCTAACTCATTAAGATAACAGCTTTGTTTATCCTCCAAAGTCCCAAGAGACCAATTCTACATATTGCAGTATGAGCTACGTTTGTCCATAGACAAAAATATGCAATGACCTAAAAGACCTATCATTCTATCAATGTGAACGGACTTGGGGTTTTGCCTCAATAATGCAAATATGTCCTAATCGTAGAGTTGTCAATCCAGCTAGTATGTGGAAATTCTGGGCATTCCATTTAATCGGTCAGTTATATGTTTTGCCTCAATAATGCAAATATGTCCTAATCGTAGTAAATGCTTGTGTTCTAACCCAAATTTGGATCAATGAAAATGCTTACTTGACTAGACTAGGATAAACGCTTGGCCACAGTTTGAACGTGTACGAGCAAAAACATTGCAGAATTTATTTAATTGTAATAATAATATTACATTATTAAATAAAATATTTAACTAATTAATTTATAATAAATTATGTAGTTATTCAAATATATTATATTTAATATAAATAATATTATTTAATGTTAAGCATTCATTTATTTAATAATATTAAATTATTTAATAGTTGTAGTGATATGTTTTAAATTTAAGATAGAATATAATATTAAATAATAATGTTGTTTAGTAAAATAAAAATTAATTATATTAGATAATAATATTAATTATTAACATATCAAAAGTATAATAAATGATATTATTTAAAATATATGATATATTCAATAAATTATTATAAAAATTTAAATTAAATAATATTATAATATTATAGTTCAATGTAATTTATATTCAATTGCATTTTACGTTTTTCAACTCTTTTATATTAAAATAAATATATTAATTTTAAAATATTTATTTATTAATTAGAAAAATTTTATATTAAAATTTTATATTATTTTATTTAAAAAATTAATTAATTTTATTTAATAGTTTTATTATAAAAATATTAATATTATATAATATATAAATTCTGTTCACTTACTTATGAACAGTAATAGAAATGAAAACATGTTTTCAAAAACAATGAAAACAAAAATTTTTATATTTTTTTCAATAATTTTGAAAATTTTTGTTTTCATTTTCATTTTTTGAAAATAAAAACATATTGTCAAACATGTTTTTTGCTTCTGTTTTCAAAAAAATTAAAAACAAAAACAAAAAATAAAAAACAAAAACGATACCTAAATAAACCAACCCCAAAGGCCCAAACGATACCATCACGTAACAAAACCAATTTTTTACAATATGAAATTACTTGATCTAAAATGATTTTCCGCAAATCCAATATAATATTAATAAAATATAACCATGAACCATTTTTTTTCTTTTTTGGGTTTGGTCGTAAAATCTTGCTTCGCTTGAGGAATAATCTGATGCAGAATCTAATTCCATGTAAACAAATAAACTTTTTAGATGAGAGGTACGATTAAAAATATATAATTAAATAAAAAGAAACTTAATAAAATAATAATAAAATATTTAAAAGAAAACATAAAAAATAATTATTTTATTTTATTTTGTCTTTTGTGAGAGATTCCAATAGACCTGATAATCTCAGACATGACACGAATACACGACACTAAGACGATACGAATAAATGACACAAGATGATACGAGGTTAAAATTAAGTAAAATTAATATATGAATATGGTAAAAGCTAAAAATAATATTTTGAATTTTTCGTGTCGACACGAATTTTAACACGAAATTTTCATGTTTTACATGACACGAACACGATTTTACATAACACAAAAACAAATTATGAACACGAATTACCGTATGTAGTTCCCAGCATTGTTATCAAAATCGTACGATACGCGATACATATCGTACGATTCGGTTCGGTTCGATTCACTATAAAATCAATACGTATCTATACAAAGAATCGGTTTTATCGTGCGATTCGGTTCGATTCACTATAAAATCGATACATATCTATACAAAGAATCGGTTTTATCATGAATCGGTAGAGTATCTATCGATACACAAGCGAATCGATACGTATCGTATGATACACCGATTCACTTCGATATGCTTTATAGTAACATTGGGTTAGGCACAAAAAAATCTGATCTAGCTCAATTAATTAAAAATGCAATTTTAATAATTTTTTTAACCTAAAAAACACTTAAAAACATATTTTCTATATAATTTAATCTTGAAATATTGAAAAAAAATAAACTTTTAGTTAAAAAATTAAAAATTAAAAATATATACAAATATTATTTAAAAATATATACTATTAATGAATATATTAAGTGTTTGAAAAAAATCTTACTTTTTATTTTTATCATATACTTATTTAATCCTATTAATATGTATAATATTTTTATATTGTATTTATCTTACATGTGTATATATTATTTATAATTAATTTTAAAATTATTTACCGTATCTTATAATACGATACAATACTCGATACTCAATTCTTAAAAATAAATTTTCGATTCATGGTACATATATCGATTTAATAACTATGGTTCCCTGTGTCCCCGATGCAGTGAAATCCAAAAGGCAAGCAGCGAGAAAATTAACGCTGAGAAATAATTGAAAAAAAAAACAAAAATAAAGGGTTCAATATTTCAAAAGTGCATCGATCAATGATGTCATGTCCCATGCGCGGGCAAACGTTATGAACTTATTGTTCCAAGATCAGAAAAGGATATTTGGACCATTGAATAGCCGCCTTCCAGTACTTGTCTAAAAGTGGAATCGTTCGTCGAACATCCAAAGTTTTTTCAATTATTCAAAGAGGGTTTAAATAAAAATATCAAATATAATTAATAGATTTGAACAGATTTTTTAGGTTCAATAAGAGATCAAGTTGAGTGAGCATGATCTTTCCAAACCGGACCCAGCTTTAGTAATTTTAAAATTAAAAGTTTTTTAATATATTTATTAAATATAATGTAATTATATATAAAATATCATGTATTAATAAATATTATTATATATATTTAATATAAAAATTGACATATAAATTTTAATAAATTAAATTAGATTTTAAAAAGTATAAAAAATAATAAACAAATAAAAAATTAAATTACAAAAAATAAATAAAAAAATATTTGAACGGATTGAATCGAATTTGAATTTGTATGGTAAAATAAGAAAAGAATATTAATTAAAAGTCACATCCGAATTTACAAACTAAACCAAACTCATAATTATATAAACTATTATTATACGATCTAAGTCTAAATTGATCCAACCCATTAACAGTTCTAATCTTTCCTAAGGATTTGAATAAAAAAATTGTAATTATCTATTACTATTATTAGAAGTAGTCTTGTAATTTTACCATTTAATAAAATATTTATATATGATGCACTAATAATGTATAATTTTTATACACTATCCATACATTAAAAGTTGACATTTCATTAATAAACTCATATAAACAAATTGAAAAATATTATTTATATTTATTTTTAATGATTTGATAATTTTTTCAATTTACTTATTGATAATACGTTAAATTTTAATATCTTGATAATATATAAAAATTATATATTATCACTACATTATATATATATATATATAAATCTTTAAAAATATCACTAATGTGGGGCCCCGGTTCTCGTTGGTCCGGTCCCACTCAACCGTATTGTCCGCTCTGGAGTGCACCTGGGGCCACTGCGCCACATGGCATGCACCCACAGGCCAACGCTCCTCACGGATTTATCGAGAATAAATTCCCAATTCGCGTCCCCCAGGAGGTTCGAACTTAGGACCCTTAAGTACCTAGTTCTTACACTCCTGGTACCATTGGTACCATTGCGCCACATGGCATGCACCCACAGGCCAACGCTCCTCACGGATTTATCGAGAATAAATTCCCAATTCGCGTCCCCCAGGAGGTTCGAACTTAGGACCCTTAAGTACCTAGTTCTTACACTCCTGGTACCATTGAGACAAGTTGTCTCAATGGTACCAGGAGTGTAAGAACTAGGTACTTAAGGGTCCTAAGTTCGAACCTCCTGGGGGACGCGAATTGGGAATTTATTCTCGATAAATCCGTGAGGAGCGTTGGCCTGTGGGTGCACGCCATGTGGCGCAGTGGCCCCAAGTGCACTCCAGAGCGAACAATACGGTTGAGTGGGACCGGACCAACGAGAACCGGGGCCCCACAATAAAATGCGCGTTTTATTGTGAGGGGTATCATGTCACGGTTTTCAATTCACTTTTCATCTGGCCTGTAGAATGTAATATCATGTTAAAATTATCCATAAACGTCCTCAATTCAATTTTTGATTGGCAATTCACCACTTAAAAGAATTTGCCAATTTTCACTATCAACAGTATTTTAATCATTTAAGTCGCCTTGCGACTATCCATATTATTGCCAAAAATCTCAGTTCATACCACTAAGACGGTCCATTTATTTGAATTTATCAATCCTATAATCGTCACTCGATTGATAATTCCGCAATTCTATCATTCGACCATCTAAATCACAACTTCGATTTTTTTTTCTCTTTTAAGTTGTATCATATAATTATCATCACCTTTATCTGTGATTTGTCAAATAACTAATTTCACCTCAATCTCAACTTGATACCATTTATGATATTAAAATCACTTGATTTATCAATTCTATAATGTTTAGACCATATAATTCATCACATTATCGTTTTCAATAATCTATCTTCCCATCGATTTCAATATCAAACTCTTCAGTAATACCATATAATCCTTTTAATATTTATTTCCAATAATTATCTCTAAGATTCCATTTATGTGAGAAACTTAATCTTTTTCCTCAGATATTTTCCTAAAAATTTCGGCAGCATAACGGCTTAATTTTCCCTAACCTCCTGCAAGGGAAACACAATTTATACTTGCAGCCGTTGATTCTCACCAATTTTACCTCTTACTAAGACCCCCACCATCAGTTGTGGGTCCTCTTAGCATTTTTAGCAAATCAATTTAAATCGATGCATCATATAAAAATCACAATTCCATTTAAAATCAATTAAATAAATGCATCATATATAAAATCATAATTCCCACATACAATATAAAGCTACTAATGCTTTATAAAAGTATCTTACCTATTCGCCAAAGCTTAGCGCACTTTCCGATTTTTCGAGCCTGGCCGAATTCCACTATTCGTCTCATTTCCGTTTTACTACAATTTCAATATCAATGCACTACATCAATATAACCATAAATTATTCAATAAATATAAACCAATTTATTGTTTCTTCCTTACCAATTTCTTTTCCTTTTCTTCTTTCTTTTTTTTTTCCTTTCCTTCTTCTTCTTCTTCCTTCTTTTCTTTCTCCTTTTCTTTTCTTTTCTTCTTTCTTTTCTTTTTCTTTCCTTTTTCTCTTTTCTGTTCTGTTTTTTTTTTCTGGCCTGAACCGGTTCAGCCACAGGCGATCACCCTCTCCGCCGGTTCAAGCCTCCCACAGCTAGTCGACATCGTGAGGATGCCGGATCTGGCCTCCATTTCTTGATCGGTGGCGCCGGCGGTAGCAGATCTGGGACGGGCGGCGGCGGCTCCTTCTCTCTTTTCTTCCTCTCTTTTCTCGTCGTTTTCTTCACCGTCAGGCATTCCTCCCTCCAGATCTGGCTTCACCGAGGCTTCGCAAGGCGGCGGCGACCGGTGGATCGGCCGGCGTCGCCTTCTTCCCTTTTTCCTTCTCCTTTCGGTTTTCCTTCCTCCCGCTTCGGTCTCCGCCCAATTTTTCTTACCTTTCCGCCTCGCGCCGTCACTGCTTGCTTCTTCTCCGCCGGTGACGTCGCTCCTCCCTTCCCCTTTCTCTTTTGGCCGGCCGGCCAACAGTAAATATACACATTATAATTATACATATAATTATAAGTATATATAAATATGCCATTATAATATGTATTTAAATACATCTTTTTTTTATCAAAATACATATACATATTTTTACACTTTTAATACAGAAATAATATTTATATTTATCAAAAGTATATTTATATAATATCATTATATAAATATATCAAAAAATATTTTTATTTCTTATTAAGTTTTGGATTTCTAAATATCTAAAATTGTTTTCTCCATTTTCTTATTTAATTTGGATTTTCATTTATCCAAATTAAATTTCCTCATTCATTTCTTATTTCCAATTCAATTTTCCTTTTCATTTCTTATTTAATTTGGATTTCAATTGGTCCAAATTAAATTTTTTCGAATTCCTTATATCTATTTAGAAAATTCTCGATCTTCACAACTAATTTCTTATAAATAATTTAAAAAACAAAAATGAATTCAATAGTTCAAAGTGCATCATGACGTCATGTCCCATGCACCTGCACAAGCTGCGAAGAACAACGAGGCATAAATCAGTTTTTTTCGATAATTTGCACGATCGTAAAGAAAAAGATGTTTAAACTACCCATCAAAACAAAAAAAAAAAAGAAAAAGATGTTTGAATCCTTCTCTGGCTAGCTGTCAACCACTAAGGATTTAATTTGAATCAGAAAAATGGTAATAATCACGATAAAACAAAATCAAAAGAAATTAAATAAGTCTTTTCATCAAACTTCTCTCGAAAGTTTCAATTGTTCACACGAATCAAAATCAAAATCTGGCTTATTTTCAGTTTCATTTTCTAAAAATATATTTTTTATTTTTTCAACCAAACACATTTTCTTACTCATTTTTTATTTTTTACAAAAATAAAAATAAAAAATAAAATTGTTTTCTTGAACCAAACACACGCTAAGTCTTTTCATCAAACTTCTCTCGGCAGTTTCAATCGTTCACACGGATTTTTGGCCAAAAAAACAAAAATTGTTCACACGGATTTCAAGCAGGAGAAGGTGAAGTCTATCTCAGTTTATGTGATGTTGCAGTAAAATTTTCATAAATTAATTTTTATTTAAATAATAATCTCTTTAAGTTAATAAAAAAATTATAATTTCAACCCGAATCGATGGAAAATTTTAATAAAAAAATCAAAGCCGCTCTATGATTTTTGCTTCTTTAACTCCCAGATATTAATTTAAAAAAGACAATCATATTTAAAAATTTTTATTTTAAGAATTTAAAAAGTATAAAATATAACAAAAAAATATATTTGCAAAGAGATTTTTACAAAATTAAAAACTATAAAATTATTAGAGGAATTTAAAAAAATATAAAAATTAAACAAACAAGTTTTTTTAGACAACAATAATTCACAAAGCAAAACCTTTTAAACTAATAACCCTTATAAATTAATATTTAATGATGTCTCAAAAATATTAATCTAAAAAAAATTTACTGTAGTTGGATAGCACAAGGAGGAAAAAAAAGATTTTTAATGTTCATGAAACCTTTTTTTGTTTGGTCTTAATCCCAAGAGTAAAATAATAAAATTTAAAATAAAATCGTAATATAATGATAAATTTGATTTTGATCCCAAATTTTTTGACAAGTTACTGTTAACAAACCTTAATTGATATTTGGATGTAGAAAAAAAATGTTCTACGGAGTATTTAATGCATATATACTAATTATGCTTAAAAAAACTCTTTTTTTTGGGTTTGGTAGTAAAATCTTGCTTCGCTTGAGGCATAATTTGATGCAGACTCTAATTCGATGAAAACGAATAAAATTTTTAGATGGGTGGTAAGATTAAAAAAATATAATTAAAATACAAAAAAATCAATATTTTTCGATAATTTGCACGATAATAAAGAAAAAGATGTTTGAGTCCTTGTCTAGCAAGTTGTCAACCACTAAGGATTTAATTTGAATCAGAAAAATGGCAATAATCATGATAAAACAAATTCAAAAGAAATTAAATAAGTCTTTTAATCAGACTTTTCTCGGTAGTTTCAATTGTTCACATGGATTTTTGGCCAAAAAAACAAAAATTGTTCACACGGATTTCAAGCAGGAGAAGGTAGAGTCTCTCTTAGTTACTTTGATATTGCTGTAAAATTTTTATAAATTAATTTTCATTAAATTAATAATCTCTAAATAAATAAAAAATTATAGTTTCAACTCAGATCAATGAAAAATTTTAATAAATCTGTGGATCATAATCATTAATAATTTTATTTTAAAATTTAATGTAAAATTTCAGTCCTAATTATTGCATAAATTAATAATTTGATAAAAAAAATATAAAACATATTACATATTATTTAGAATTATTATCCTATCCATTGTCAGTGAAAATTTTTAAGATCACAAGCGGAGTTAGGATGATGACACGTATTCTATTTTATTATTTTTTATTTTCTAAATATTTTTAAATGACACATGTTATTATCCTAACTCTATTTGTGGAGTTAAAAAACTCCACTAGTGGTTGATAGGATAATAATCCATATTTAAAAAACTAAAAAGCACTCCAAAATATTAATTTGAAAAAAACGACCATATTTAAGATTTTTTATTTTAAGAATTTAAAAAATATAAAATATTAAAAAATATATTTGCAAATAGATTTTTATAAAATTAAAGATCTAAAATTATTAGAAGAATTTAAAAACTATGAAAATTAAACAAGCGCGTTTTTTTTAGTCAATAACAATTCACAAGTTAAAATCCTTCAAACTAATAACCCCTATAAATTAATACTCAATGATGTGTCTCAAAAATATTAATTTAGAAAAATTTTACTGTATTTGGATAACTCAAGGAGGGTGTCGTAACGGCTTCGCATTCGACGATTTTTGAAAAACATTTTAAAAAACAAAAAGGAGTCGCCACCAATATTTTTTGACTAGGTGTGATTGGTTACCTAAAATATTTATCTTTTTAACAAAATCTCAAAATTAATTAAGTTTTATTAAAAAGACAATTTTTTGGTCTGCGAAAACAAAATTGGGTTCGGGAGTACGGTTACGTGTGAGGAAGGATTAGCACCCTCACAACGCCTGTTAAAAAACGGTACCATGATAATCATGTGTTATCCTTTAATTTTAATAAAATGATCTTAAATTAATATTTAAAAATAATTCTTATTTTATTGCCATCTTTTTATTCAAAAATCATTTTTTATTTGTAAATTTATTTTGTTTTTATTTTAAAAAGTTGAATTTTATTTTCCAAAAGTGAATGTGAACCTTTTCGTATTGAAAAATTAAATCAAGTATCTCAATACTCTGGTAACATTTGAAATAATTTTCCTCACATAGAGATTTCTTAAGAATCACTACTTGTGAGTTCTATAGAATCTCATCATCAGAAGATTCACACTCGCTTCAAAAATTATTATGAATGCATATGATGCAAACAGATAATGAATGATGCAAATGAAACTTTAAAAGAAATTTTATTTATTTTGATTTTATTGATAAAACTCTTGATATTGAGAAATTGACTAAATATCTCAATACTCTGATAACATTTAGCTAATTCCTCTCACCTAGGGATCAGTCAAGAAATCACTACTTGTGAGTCTCATGACATCCAATGCTCGGAAGAATTCCATTTTAATTTAAATTTTATTCTTGATTTCCTTTTTTTTTATTTTCCTTTAAAAACTTATCTATTTTTATTTTTAATAAAACAAATTAAATTATTGAAAAATCATACTAAATATCCCAATACTCTGATAACATTTAGTAGAACTCTTCTCACCTAGGGATCAGTCAAGAAATCACTACTTGTGAGTCTCATGACATCCCATCATCGGACAATTGTTTATTTAAATTTAAATTTTATAATTAATTTCCTTTTTCTTTCTTAAAAAAATTTATTTATTTTCCTTTTTAACAAAAATTTAAATTATTGAAAAATCATACTAAATATCCCAATACTCTGGTAACATTTAGTACGACTCTTCTCACCTAGGGATCAGTCAAGAAATCACTACTTGTGAGTCTCATGACATCCCATCATCGGACAATTGTTTATTTAAATTTAAATTTTATAATTAATTTCCTTTTTCTTTCTTAAAAAAATTTATTTATTTTCCTTTTTAACAAAAATTTAAATTATTGAAAAATCATACTGAATATCCCAATACTCTGGTAACATTTAGTACGACTCTTGTCACCTAGGGATCAGTCAAGAAATCACTACTTGTGAGTCTCATGACATCCCATCATCGGACAATTGTTTATTTAAATTTAAATTTTATAATTAATTTCCTTTTTCTTTCTTAAAAAAATTTATTTATTTTCCTTTTTAACAAAAATTTAAATTATTGAAAAATCATACTGAATATCCCAATACTCTGGTAACATTTAGTACGACTCTTCTCACCTAGGGATCAGTCAAGAAATCACTATTTGTGAGTCTCATGACATCCCATCATCGGACATCGTTCAATTATATTTATAAAATTTATTGTTAATTTTCTTTGATTCCCTTTTCTTTGTTTTTTTTTTATATATTTTTTTGATTAATAATAATTAGTGAAAATACAAGTAAAAGAAATATCTTCAAGACTTTTATTTTACAACAGGCTCTAATAATAATAATAATAATAATAATAATAATAATAATAATAATAACAATAACAATAAAAACAATAATAAATGCACAACAACAACAACAACAACAACAACAATAATAATAATAATAATAATAATAATAATAATAATAATAATAATAATAATAATAGTAATAATAATAATAATAATAACAATAATAAAAACAATAATAATAATAAAACAAAAAGAAAGGGCTAAAAATATACCAAAATTAATTAGGTTTTAGACCCAAAAGAAGCCCCTCTTGAATGGCCCAGAAAGATAGCCCAAATGTGTGGGCTCGGTTGGAATTGGCTGATTGGGCCAAGGTTGAAACGGGCCCAAACGCTGGAGCGGGTCGAACGTGGGTCGGGTCCTGTCGGGTCAGCCTCTTCTACCTCGGGTCGGACGCGCGGATCCTGGACTCGGGTCGGGTCCAGGCGCGGGTCAATTTTTTTTTTTGCTATAAAACTCAATTCTTTTTTTTTTACTTCATTTTTTCCTTTCCTTCTTCAAAAAAACCTAAAAGCCTTCAGAGGCTCCCAGCCGGGGCGATTTCCGGCCGCCGCTGGGGTCGCCTTCGGCGCCGCCGACCGCCGTCGCCGGTGGCCAAAAAGAGAAAAGTTTATAGCTTTTCAAAAGCTCTCAATCTCATAAGCCTGAATCTAGCCTCCGTTTCACTCAAAAGCAACCCTAAATCCCCAAATCTCGGCTAGACCGAAAGCCTTTCCCCTTTATTTTTATTTTTTGTTTTTTTTTATCTGGATTTTGTTTTGGTTTGTTTTGTTGTTGGTTTTGTGTTTTGCAGGTGGGGCTTTCAGATCTAGGTTTTGGGTTTTGGGGGTTCTCGGGTTTAGGGATTTGGTCCCGGTGGTTTTGGTTTTGGTTTTGTTTCGGTTTTGGACGGTGGCTTTTGGGGTTGTGTGTGTCTTGTAGTGGCTGAGATGGGTTCGGTTGGCAAGGGTCTCGGGTAGTTTAGATGATGTTTACTGTGATGGTGGTTCGATGAGGATGCGGTGATGGTCTTTTGGGTGTTAGGTGAAAGAGGATCTTGTATGGGGGTTCGGTTTTTTTGTGAGATTCAAAATGGGTGGAGGATTTTGGAGGTTGATGGTGGCTTTTGGGGTTGTTGAGGGTAGTGGCGATGGTGAGAAAATGGTGAGTTGAGGATGGGGCTACTGGTTTGGGGTTTTCGGGTGAGGCTCTGAGATGGGAGCCTTTAGCTTCGGTCCTCTCGGTGGCCAAAAAAAGGGTCTTGGGGAATCAGGATCTAGGTGATGGTGAGGATTTCTTGGTGGTTTTTGTAGGAAGGAATGGTATAGGGTTTGCTGTGATGGGATGGGGTAGAGTAGCTGGTGGTGACAGTGGGCTGAGGGTGGCTGGAGGCTATGGCTGATGGACAGCCTCGGGAGAGGAGCTTGGCCAGTTGGTGCCGCCAGTTTTGGTGTCTTTTTTTTATAAAATTAATTAAAAATAAAGATAATAATAATAATAATAATAATAATAATCAGATAATAATAATAATAATATAAATAATAACAAAAAGTAAAAATAAAAATAAATACAAATATATAGTAATAATAATAATAATAATAATAACAAAAATGGAACAAAATTAGGCGTCAATAGCTGCCCCTCTTTGCTCGTTGCTGAGGATCAGGAACAGAGCAAAGACAATAGACACACTAATTTTGTGCGGCTTATAACCTAATCTCTTTCTTTTTTCTTTCTTTCTTTTCTTCCTTTCTTTTTTTTCATTTTCATTCTTTTTTTTTGGAATGTGCTCCTCTTGCAGCAGAGGCGATGAAACTTTAAAATTTTTCTTCTTTCTTTTTCTTTTTCCCCCCCTTTTTTTTTGGAATGTGCTCCTTTTGCATTAGAGGCTTATGAAACTTAAAATTCCTTTCTGTAATTTGCTCCTCTTGTAGCAGAGGCGATGAAACTTTAAAATTCTTCCTGAGAAAGCTCCTCTTACAGCAGAGGCAATGAAACTTTAAATTCCTTTTTCTGAAATTGTGCTTCTCTTGCAGCAGAGGCGATGAAACTTTAAAATCCTTTTTGAAAATGTGCTCTTCTTGCAGCAGAGGCAATGAAACTAAAATTTTTTTTTGAAATGTGCTCCTCTTGCAGCAGAGGCGATGAAACTTTAAAATTCTTCTTGAAAATGTGCTCCTCTTGCAACAGAGGCAATGGAACTTTAAATTTCCTTTCTTTTTTTCTCCTTTTTTTTCGAGAAAGCTCCTCTTGCATCAGAGGTGATGAAACTTAAAATGTTGTTTTTCTTTTTTTCGAAATGCGCTCCTCTTGCAACAGAGGCGATGAAACTTTAAATTTAAATTTGTTTTGTTTTTTTTCTTTTTTTTCGAAAAAGCTCCTCTTGCAGCAGAGGCAATGAAACTTAAAATTCTTTTCCTGAAATGTGCTCTTCTTGCTACAGAGGCAATGAAACTTTAAATTTAAATCATCCATTTTTTTTTTGGTTTTTTTTATGTGCTCCTTGTAGACACCTAATTTTGTCCGAATTTTACAAATTATTTTGACAAAATTTTGTTATTATTTTCTTTTATTTTCATTTATTTTCATTTTTCTTATTTATTTTGTTATTATTCATATTACTATTATTATTAGTTTTATTATTATTATCTTTTCTAATATTAATATTATTATTATTATTATTATTATTTGTTTTTGTTTTTATTGTTATTTCTATTATTATTATTATTATTATTATTTTTCATTTTTATTTCTTTTGTGTTTATATTTTATTCATCTTATCCCATTTATTATTATTATTATTATTATCATCACCAGTCCCGTTGAAGCATTAAATGCTTCGGATTTTTCGGATTTGCCGGTTCCCTGCTCCAGCCGCCGGCGCCGCAACCCTCGGCAAAATCATCTTCCCCATCCCGTGAATCCCGCTTCAACAGAGACCTATAGATTTGGTGACTCTGAAAGGCTAGAAGGGGAGGCTCGAAAATGGTTTTAAACCGAAACCCAGATCTGAAACGGACAAGGAGGAGGACGAAAAAATCCTAAACACACACTGCCATAACCACTACCCATCACAACCGAGACCCCATCACCCGAAATCCGAAAACTACCCATCACCGTCCAAACCACAACCATCACTCCCACCAGACTATCCACCACCATCATCATCATTACCATCACCACCGAAACCAGACACCATCACCGAAAACCAACCCCCAAATCCGAGAGCCAAAAAAACCTAGATCTCGAAACCGAGACCTCCAAATCCGAGATCTGAACCCCAAACCTGCAAAACAAACCACAAACAAACCAAAACAACAACCAAACCGAAAAAAGAAAACCAAAAATAAAAAAGAGAGAGGGCTTCGATTTGTCAGATTTGCGGGGTAGGGGGATTTTTTGGGTGGATCGGAGGCCTGAATCGAACTCAGGGGGTGGAGAGCCTCCGGAAAGTGGGAAGCTTTTTGTGATCCGATCACCGGCGGCGGCAGCCGGCGGCGGCGGACGGTGGCCGGAAGCAACCCCAGCGGCGGCCGAGAATCGTCCCGGCGGAGAGCTCAAAGGCTCTGGAAATTTTTTTTTTCTGAAAAAGGTAGAAAATGAAATGTAAAAAAAAAGGGTGGAATTTATAGTTAAAAAAAAAAAACAAAAAAACAAAAGGAGGGGAAGGATCCGCGCTGGACCCGGGATCCGACCCGGGACCCGCGCGCCTGACCCGCGGAGTAAGGGAGACCCGCACGCCCAGGTGACCCGACCCGAGATCACGCGTCCGACCCGGCTCCACCTCCTTCCCGCGACCCGCGTAGCGCTCCCGACCCGGTCCGCCACCTGCTTTGGGCCACTTAACAGGCTGTTAGGCCCACACTTCTTGGGTTTGATTTTGGGCCCTTTTTGGGTTTTTAATCCAAATTATTTAGGTATAATTCCTTCCTTTTTCTATTTACTTCATTATGCTATTTATTTATTTAATTATTTTGTTTTCTTTTTTAAATATTATTGTTAATTAATATATTTTAATAATTTGTTTGAAAAACATGAAATTAAATATTAGTTAATAATTTGAAAAATATGAAGTATGTAATCTATTTTATTGTAAAAAAAAAATAAATAAATAAATAATAATAAATATATATACAATAAAAATTAAATTTAATTAAATATTTGTCCGAGGATGGGATGTCATGAGACTCACAAGTAGTGATTTCTTGACTGATCCCTAGGTGAGAGGAATTAGCTAAATGTTACCAGAGTATTGGGATATTTAGCCAAATTTCTCAATATCAAGAGTTTCATTAATAAAACCAAAATAAATAAAAAATGATTTTGAATAAAATTGATTGCAATAAAATACAAATTATTTTTAAATATTAAATTCAAGACCATTTTATGAAAACCAAAGGATAACACTTGATTATTATGGTACCGTTTTTTAACGGGCGTCGTGGGGGTGCTAATCCTTCCCCACGCGTAACCGTACCCCCGAATCCAATTTTTGTTTCGCAGACCAAAAGATTATCTTTTTAATAAAACTTAATTAATTTTGAGATTTTGTTGAAAAGATAAACGTTTTCAGGTGGCCAATCACACCTAATAAAAAAGATTGGTGGCGACTCCATTTTTGTTTTTAAACACTTTTTTTTTTTTTAAATTCGTCGAGCGCGAAGCCGTTACGACAGCTTGGCGACTCCACTGGGGATGCTTTTTGAGGGTCAAGCCATTTATTAATCATGTGTTATCCTAAGTTTTAATTTAAAGGTCTTGATTAATATTTAAATTTAATTTCTTTAATTTTAAATAATTTGTTGCATTTGTGTGAATAAGTTATTATGTTTATTTTATGGCATTCTTTATCTTGTATATATTATTGCTAATAATTATGGGGCATCTAGGATAGGGATTATGGTATGATAAATGTTGGATGTATTCCCTCATACACACTTGCACTTGCATAACATGAGCTCTATACCCGAGTTCCGTCCTTCTTAGGAGGGAGTAGAGTACCTTTGCTCTCGTGAGGTAATCACCTCCGCAATGGCAATCGAAATACTCCCACTCAAATTAAATCTTACTAGTCCAGTGTGGACGACAGTGAGGTATAATTTGGGAACCTTTAGATTTGAAAACCTAGCTCAGCACATAGAAAAACCTAAGAGGCCGAGCCTTAGATAGAGCCATGCCCGATTTTTGTAGAAATCATCCCGAAATTAGGACACATGAGGGAACATTTTACCACTTTTTTCATATCACAACTCTATTGATTTTTCTAATTCATGCTCTCATAAAAACAAAAGATATTTGTTTTCAAATAAAGTTTCACATTTTACAATTCTATAGAATAAAACAAAGACTTATTCGGTTTCTATTATTTAATTAAAAATAACATGAAAATATCCATTCATTCTTTAATAATATTTGAAAAATAACAATAATGTTCTTTATTTCTTTTAAACTAATGCATAGACATTAAAAAGAAAGAAGAATTTTGATGAGAAAATAA
This sequence comes from Heritiera fomes, assembly GCA_032173925.1. Taxonomy (NCBI): domain Eukaryota; kingdom Viridiplantae; phylum Streptophyta; class Magnoliopsida; order Malvales; family Malvaceae; genus Heritiera; species Heritiera fomes. The sequence continues at coordinate 4,680,291 of JAPDPM010000023.1, read as the reverse complement.
AAGGTAAGTGCGTTGTTACATTCTTTTAAAAATAGATTAAATAAAAAAGAAAATAAATTGTGGTGTGAAAAAAAGATAATTTTGAAAAAAGAAAATTTATTCTTAAAAAAAAAAAGAGAAGAAATAATCAAATTCTAAAATGAAAAAAGAAAGGAAGAATTCATTGAATTTAAATGAGAAAAAAAATTTTGATTCTTTTATTCTTAAGTTTTGGCATAGCATGTGTCATTACATTAATGCATTCACATCACATAATAAGGAGAGTATTTGTCTTTTTGGATTAAAGATGTCAAAGATATAGGAGATTAATTAGAAAGCTAGACTATTTTGGAGAATAATCGAGAGGAGTTTGGACGTGATATACGAGAGATGAAGAGAAAGCTAGACTATTTTGGAGAATAATCGAGAGGAGTTTGGACGTGATATACGAGAGATGAAGAGAAAGCTAGCTAGGATAATGCAGATGCCTGAAAGTTTTGGAGAGGCTAAATTGGTTCATTCTCAAGGATCATTGTTGTTTCCAGAACGACTACATGTTGAATCATTAGCAAATGGAGACCAATTGACTTGTCATATAAGGAGAAAGGACTGATTGATGCAAAGTCCTCGATATAAGGGAGGTGGCTACAAAACTTTTTATAGGTTTGCATTCACTTCATTCATATGTGCATAACATGGTTTTGACAGAAAATAATAAGGCTAACAATAACTGTTTCCTTAAAGAAAAAAGAAAAAAAAATATAAAGAAAAAAAGAGAGAAAGAAAAATAGTGGATCAAAACAAAGGAATGGACAAATGACAATTTTCAGTTTATAATTTCCCTTTTTGTTTTTTTAGTATACAGCTTGTGATACTCTGAAATAACAACAAGGTTGAATTTTCTTTTTATTTCACAATTTTCATACAATAAAAGCATCATACTAGCATGGCAAGCATGACATCTAATTTTAGGTTGTGACAGGATTTGGTGTAGATATAGCTTGATCATTGAAAAGCTTTAGAGATAGTTTTGGGACATGGAAGAGACAGAAATGACTTGGATGGAAAGGATGGAAAGAGCTCAACAAGAGATGAGAGAGCAATTGTCACAGATGGCAGGTTTGTGGGAGAAACTGAACAATGAAAAAATGGGAGAATTAGCTACTCAAGAGGGGCATCAGTTGCGAAATGCCGAGAATTCTTTTTGTCCAATTAACAACGGCTCACGAGAAACCCAATCATCTCAAGAGCCACAACTAATGCCCACCGAGGGTTATGTGTACCCTAATATGCCGTCTGCAGTCAACCCTAGTCAGTTTCAAGTGCACGCAACTCCCACCATGAACCCCCTCAAACCAGTCAGCGTTGCCAATCTGCATAGTCACAAAGAGCAAGGGATGCCACAAGTGGAAGGAGGCTCAAGTTCCCGACAAAAGATAGAGCTGATAGAAGAAAGACTTCGAATTGTTGAAGGAATGGATTTTCATGGATCTTCAGATGCTGCCGGATTATGCTTAGTACCTGGTGTGGTCGTTCCTTTAAAGTTTAAAGCTCCAGAATTCGAGAAATATGATGGGACCACTTGTCCAAAGGCCCATATCACTATGTACTGTAGAAAGATGGCAGCACATGTGCATGATGACAAGCTGTTGATCCATGTTTTCCAAGACAGCCTTAAAGGATCTGCTGCTAGGTGGTATACACAACTGGGCAGGGGCGATATTCATTCATGGGAAGATTTGGCAAGGGCATTTGTCGCCCAATATAAGCATATTGTGGATTCGGCCCCAGATCGTTTATTTTTACAAACCATGGAGAAGAAAGCTACTGAAGGCTTTAGAGAATATGCCCAGAGATGGAAGAATGTTGCCACTCAGGTCCAGCCTCCCCTCATAGAAAAAGAGATTGCAACTCTGTTTCTTAGTACCCTTCAGGCACCGTATTATGATAGGATGATTGGGAATGTTACTAAGAATTTTGCCGACATGGTGGCCTCCGGAGAGATGATTGAGAATGCAATCAAGAGAGGCAAGATCAAGATAGGTGACATGGCTGATAACAGACTTGAAGGAATGGAAGAAGAAGTGCAAGCTGTGACATTTGAGGGGCAATTTCCCAGAAATCCCACTCCACATAATCCCTATTTAGCTCACCCATCATACCGTCCAATCTTGAACAGTGTCTCCTATGATCCTTATCTTTATTCACCGATCCCGCAACCAGGATTCCAAGCAAATTCTTACCCTCCAACGGTTGCTCATGCGCCTATCTTTATGCCTAGGCCGGTAGCTCAACCTCCTCAATAATCAATAAACAGCAGAAAAAGATCGAGAAGCAATCAAGGAAAAATCCCAATTCCAATCTCCGATCTATTGCCCTTTTTGATAAAAAACCAATATTTGACCCCTGTACCTTTGAGAACAGCACCAAACCCATTGGCCAAGAGCTATGACCCGAACAGCAAATGTGACTATCACATGGGGGCAATTGGGCATGCAACAGAAAAATGCAGACAGTTGAAGGAAAGGATTGAAGAGCTCATCAATGGTGGAATCTTGACTCAAGAACTCATGGAACAGTGGAAGTCCACTTTGGTGTAAAATCATGGCATTTTGGCAGATCAATCTGGAGGAAAACGGAGATTTTGAGATTTTGAAGTCTGTATTTTGTCGGAAAAATGCTTGTCGTTCTCGTTGGCCTAGGTGACAATTGTATGAGCACAACTTTTTGCATAATTTTTTTTTCCAGTGGCATATGACAAGAATGTTTCTTTTCTTCACAATAATGATATATGGTTCCAAGAAAATTGGTGATTACTGTCAAAGATGAATGTATTGAATCATTCTTGGATCACATCTCAATAAAATCTAAGTCAGTCGAGAGCCAAAAAGCTAAATTGGGGCATAAATTTTTGAAAGTTCGACTTTGTTTTCACTTTGATCATGACAGGGTTTCATTGTAAATCATTTTCAAAGAAATAATCGATTTGCAAAACTTTTTGAAATTTTTTTGGAAATCAATGACAATCTCAAAGATTCTGGATAATGGCGGTCAAATATGTGGCAAGATCATTTTGAAACACATTTCCACCTAAATTGTTGTACAAATCCTGAATTCTTCAATCTTGTACTCCCAAGATACCTTTTCGCCCATGTTTTGGGGCAAGATAAACACAAAAATGAAAAAAGAGGAGAGAAAGCCAAAGTTGAGGATTTTTCACTTTATCCATCTATATAATACCTTGAGTTACGCATCACATTTTTCCTTAAACGATGATGTGGTGTGTGAGGTCGAGCTCTGTCAGATTAAAGTGTTGCATTACAAAAAAACAAAAAAACAAAAAAAAAAACAAAAAAAAAGAAGAAAAAAAATGAAATTGATTGTGACATCATGCAAACATGATATTCAGAGGATTTCAAATGCCAAAAGAAAAACTTGTCCTAAGAATTGCTTTTCAATGGAAGCATCTTAATTTGAGATGATGAATGGCCGTCTTTCACATCCCATTCACAAATATAAACATTATCCTGTTGCTGCCCCTTTTGAGCCTTATAATTTCTTTCATAATAAACCTCCTCCAAGGATCACCCTCCACACTGGGGGGCATGTGCAGAAAGTATCTTTTCGAAGAAAATAAATGATTAAGCTTTTGTTTTTGATCAAATAAGATTTACTATGCGGGATAATTTGGGGGCAAATTATGTTTTTGAAATCTTGGATATGAATCAATGAAAAAAGAAAAGAAAAAGAAAGAGAAAGGAGGAAGGATACATGTGAAAGTACATAAAGAAAGATGCTTCAAAGGATGAATAGGATGTTGAAAAGAAAAAAAAAAGAAAAAAAAAGAAGAAGAAAAAGAAAAGAAGAAAAAGAAAGAAAGAAAAAGGAAGAAGGAGAAGAGATACATGGAAAATTGGGAAAGGAAAGGTGCTTCGAAGAGTGAAAATGATGGACAACCATAGGAGAAGAAATGATCCTTGGATTGGTCACCTTCAAACACATTTTGGGCCTATTTATCCATTCTTTCAAAACCATGAACCATGGCCTACATTACGTACTTAAAAGTCCATTTTGATCAAGTAGGGATGCTTATATCGAAGAGCTCTTCTTCGGAAGATTCTCACCTTTCTTTGGTTTGAATAAAATCTGAATTCTTGAATGCATGGTGGAGCAATCAATCAAAAAAAAAAAGAAGAAAAAAGAAAAGAAAACAAAAGAAAGAATGAGGCTCTAGGGTGAAAACCCGAAAAGGGCAGTCTAGAGCGAACAATGAACTTTTCATGCAACCAAGTCAAGCAGTGACATGAATTGAAAATGTGGAAAAAGAATTAACAAGCCTTGAGAAATCCTCGAGATATCCAAAGATTTTGATGTCACTTGATTAATCGACATTTTTTGAAAAAGTTTGAACCTTTCTTCTTGTACATACCCTTCCTAAAATAGAAAAGCCTTCAGTCATTCATGCCCGATCTTGGCATTTGTAGAACGTCATTATTTGAGAATTTAAGAGATTGTCGAACCAAATTGAAAATATTTTGTTTCTTTTCTCATTCAAAATTTTGTTCAAAAAAGAAGGGAAGAAAAACGATGGTATTTTAAGAAAACCATTTTGAGCCAAGAAAGAAACCATTGTTTTTGGATAAGGGGCAAAGTATTCCCCAAACAAAACACCTGGTGCATCAAACTTTTAATTGTCCAGTTGAAGAGATCCGAGTAGGATTTATTTCACTCATCTTGAAAAGTAATCACTAATATTTTGAAAGAATGAAATATCACTTGTGAAATTTAGATTCAATTCCCCCCTGGAAAATAGTTATGAGAAAATGTTCAGTGCTTTTCGTCAAAAGGCTATGATGAGCACAAGAAATCTGCAGAAATAAGAAACAGAAAGGAGCTTTCATGATCATGTTGGGGGCAAAGGAGACAAAAAAGGCAAATGATGTGCCTCTTGGGCAAGATAGGGAAGAGTTTTGAAGTCATAGAATGTACAGGATTGAGTGTCATGCATACATGCATACATACACAATATCATACAGCATCAACATTGAAAGTTTTTGTGTAAAATTTTGAGATTAAAACATGTTTCTCAAGCTGAAGACTTAACATCATTTAATCTAGATTTCAAAGGTTATGCAACCTTTTCCAAGATAAAAAAAAAGGAAAAAAAAAGAGAGAAGGAGAAGAGAAAAGAGAAGAGAAAAAAAAAAGGAAGAGAAAAGAAAAGAGAAGGAAAGAAGAGAGAAGAAAAAGAGAAGAAAAGAAAGAAAAGAGAAGAAAGAAGTAGAGAGAGAAAAGAGAAGAAAAAAAAAAGAGAGAAAAAAAAAAGAGGGGCAAGTTTGCTCATGATAAAGAAAATTTCAAATCTAGTTTTACCAGTGCAATGTTTAATCAAGATTAAAGTTTGATTTTCAGAAGATAAGCAAATTCTAAGTCCTCCGGGCACAAATCATAAGTCCTCCAGAAAAAAAATTTTAAAGTGTCAATGCCTCTGCTGCAAGAGGAGCACTTTTCAGAAAAGGAATCTAAGTCCTCTGGGCACAAATCATAAGTCCTCCGGGCACCAATTCTAAGTCCTCCGGGCAAAATTTGAAAGTGTCAATGCCTCTGCTGCAAGAGGAGCACTTTTCAGAAAAGGAATTTAAGTCCTCCGGGCACAAATCATAAGTCCTCCGGGCAAAAATTTTAAAGTGTCAATGCCTCTGCTGCAAGAGGAGCACTTTTCAGAAAAGGAATTTAAGTCCTCCGGGCACCAATTCTAAGTCCTCCGGGCAAAATTTTAAAGTGTCAATGCCTCTGCTGTAAGAGGAGCACTTTTCAGAAAAGGAATCTAAGTCCTCCGGGCACAAATCATAAGTCCTCCGGGCACCAATTCTAAGTCCTCCGGGCAAAATTTGAAAGTGTCAATGCCTCTGCTGCAAGAGGAGCACTTTTCAGAAAAGGAATTTAAGTCCTCCGGGCACAAATCATAAGTCCTCCGGGCAAAATTTGAAAGTGTCAATGCCTCTGCTGCAAGAGGAGCACTTTTCAGAAAAGGAATTTAAGTCCTCCGGGCACCAATTCTAAGTCCTCCGGGCAAAATTTGAAAGTGTCAATGCCTCTGCTGCAAGAGGAGCACTTTTCAGAAAAGGAATCTAAGTCCTCCGGGCACAAATCATAAGTCCTCCGGGCACAAATCATAAGTCCTCCGGGCAAAATTTGAAAGTGTCAATGCCTCTGCTGCAAGAGGAGCACTTTTCAGAAAAGGAATCTAAGTCCTCCGGGCACCAATTCTAAGTCCTCCGGGCAAAATTTGAAAGTGTCAATGCCTCTGCTGCAAGAGGAGCACTTTTCAGAAAAGGAATCTAAGTCCTCCGGGCACAAATCATAAGTCCTCCGGGTACCAATTCTAAGTCCTCCGGGCAAAATTTGAAAGTGTCAATGCCTCTGCTGCAAGAGGAGCACTTTTCAGAAAAGGAATCTAAGTCCTCCGGGCACAAATCATAAGTCCTCCGGGCACCAATTCTAAGTCCTCCGGGCAAAATTTGAAAGTGTCAATGCCTCTGCTGCAAGAGGAGCACTTTTCAGAAAAGGAATTTAAGTCCTCCGGGCACCAATTCTAAGTCCTCCTGGCAAAATTTGAAAGTGTCAATGCCTCTGCTGCAAGAGGAGCACTTTTCAGAAAAGGAATTTAAGTCCTCCGGGCACAAACCTCAAGTCCTCCGGGCACAAATCTCAAGCAAAATCTCAAGTCCTCCGGGCAAAATTTTAAAGTTTCATTGCCTCTGCTGCAAGAGGAGCACTTTTCAGAAAAGGAATTTAAGTCCTCCGGGCACAAACCTCAAGTCCTCCGGGCACAAATCTCAAGCAAAATCTCAAGTCCTCCGGGCAAAATTTTAAAGTTTCATCGCCTCTGCTGCAAGAGGAGCACATTTCAGAAAAATTTTTTAAAGTCTCATCGCCTCTGCTGCAAGAGGAGCACACTTCAAAAAAAAAAAATTTTTAAAGTCTGATTGCCTCTGCTGCAAGAGGAGCACAAAAAAAAACAACAAAAACAAAACAAATTTAACTTTTAAGTTTCATTGCCTCTGCTGCAAGAGGAGCTTTCTCGAAAAAGGAAAAAACAAAAAAACAAAAACAAAGCAGAAAGAAATTTAAAGTTTCATCGCCTCTGTTGCAAGAGGAGCGCATTTCAACAAAAAAAAAACAAAAAAAAAAGAATTTAAAGTTTCATCGCCTCTGCTGCAAGAGGAGCACATTTCAAAAAAAAAAAGGAAAAGAATTTAAAGTTTCATCGCCTCTGTTGCAAGAGGAGCTTTTCAGGAAGAATTTTAAAATTTCGCTACCTCTGCTGTAAGAGGAAAACAAAGAAAAAAAAAAGAAAAAAAGAGAAGAAGAAGAAAAAGAAAAAAGATTAGGTTTTGAATTGGACAAAATTGTTGTCTATTGTCTTTGCTTTATTCCTGATCCTCAGCAATAAGCAAAGAGGGGCAGCTGTAGACACCTAATTTTGTCCGAATTTTACAAATTATTTTGACAAAATTTTGTTATTATTTTCTTTTATTTTCATTTATTTTCATTTTTCTTATTTATTTTGTTATTATTCATATTACTATTATTATTAGTTTTATTATTATTATCTTTTCTAATATTAATATTATTTTTATTATTATTATTATTTGTTTTTGTTTTTATTGTTATTTCTATTATTATTATTATTATTATTATTATTTTTCATTTTTATTTCTTTTGTGTTTATATTTTATTCATCTTATCCCATTTATTATTATTATTATTATTATCATCACCAGTCCCGTTGAAGCATTAAATGCTTCGGATTTTTCGGATTTGCCGGTTCCCTGCTCCAGCCGCCGGCGCCGCAACCCTCGGCAAAATCATCTTCCCCATCCCGTGAATCCCGCTTCAACAGAGACCTATGGATTTGGTGACTCTGAAAGGCTAGAAGGGGAGGCTCGAAAATGGTTTTAAACCGAAACCCAGATCTGAAACGGACAAGGAGGAGGACGAAAAAATCCTAAACACACACTGCCATAACCACTACCCATCACAACCGAGACCCCATCACCCGAAATCCGAAAACTACCCATCACCGTCCAAACCACAACCATCACTCCCACCAGACTATCCACCACCATCATCATCATTACCATCACCACCGAAACCAGACACCATCACCGAAAACCAACCCCCAAATCCGAGAGCCAAAAAAACCTAGATCTCGAAACCGAGACCTCCAAATCCGAGATCTGAACCCCAAACCTGCAAAACAAACCACAAACAAACCAAAACAACAACCAGACCGAAAAAAGAAAACCAAAAATAAAAAAGAGAGAGGGCTTCGATTTGTCAAATTTGCGGGGTAGGGGGATTTTTTGGGTGGATCGGAGGCCTGAATCGAACTCAGGGGGTGGAGAGCCTCCGGAAAGTGGGAAGCTTTTTGTGATCCGATCACCGGCGGCGGCAGCCGGCGGCGGCGGACGGTGGCCGGAAGCAACCCCAGCGGCGGCCGAGAATCGTCCCGGCGGAGAGCTCAAAGGCTCTGGAAATTTTTTTTTTCTGAAAAAGGTAGAAAATGAAATGTAAAAAAAAAGGGTGGAATTTATAGTTAAAAAAAAAACAAAAAAACAAAAGGAGGGGAAGGATCCGCGCTGGACCCGGGATCCGACCCGGGACCCGCGCGCCTGACCCGCGGAGTAAGGGAGACCTGCACGCCCAGGTGACCCGACCCGAGATCACGCGTCCGACCCGGCTCCACCTCCTTCCCGCGACCCGCGTAGCGCGCCCGACCCGGTCCGCCACCTGCTTTGGGCCACTTAACAGGCTGTTAGGCCCACACTTCTTGGGTTTGATTTTGGGCCCTTTTTGGGTTTTTAATCCAAATTATTTAGGTATAATTCCTTCCTTTTTCTATTTACTTCATTATGCTATTTATTTATTTAATTATTTTGTTTTCTTTTTTAAATATTATTGTTAATTAATATATTTTAATAATTTGTTTGAAAAACATGAAATTAAATATTAGTTAATAATTTGAAAAATATGAAGTATGTAATCTATTTTATTGTAAAAAAAAAATAAATAAATAAATAATAATAAATATATATACAATAAAAATTAAATTTAATTAAATATTTGTCCGAGGATGGGATGTCATGAGACTCACAAGTAGTGATTTCTTGACTGATCCCTAGGTGAGAGGAATTAGCTAAATGTTACCAGAGTATTGGGATATTTAGCCAAATTTCTCAATATCAAGAGTTTCATTAATAAAACCAAAATAAATAAAAAATGATTTTGAATAAAATTGATTGCAATAAAATACAAATTATTTTTAAATATTAAATTCAAGACCATTTTATGAAAACCAAAGGATAACACTTGATTATTATGGTACCGTTTTTTAACGGGCGTCGTGGGGGTGCTAATCCTTCCCCACGCGTAACCGTACCCCCGAATCCAATTTTTGTTTCGCAGACCAAAAGATTATCTTTTTAATAAAACTTAATTAATTTTGAGATTTTGTTGAAAAGATAAACGTTTTCAGGTGGCCAATCACACCTAATAAAAAAGATTGGTGGCGACTCCATTTTTGTTTTTAAACACTTTTTTTTTTAAAATTCGTCGAGCGCGAAGCCGTTACGACACTCCTCTTGCAGCAAAGGCGATGAAATTTAAAATTTTGCCCGGAGGACTTAGAATTTGTGCCCGGAGGTCTTTGATTTGTGCCCGGAGGTCTTAGAATTATGCCCGGAGGACTTAAATGCTTTTTCTGGAAAGTGCTCCTCTTACAGCAGAGGCATTGAAACTTTAAAAATTTTGCCCGGAGGACTTAAAAATGGTGCCCGGAGGTCTTTGAATTTTGCCCGGAGGACTTGAGATTTATGCCAGGAGGACTTACAATATGTGCCTGGAGGTCTTTGAATTTTGCCCAGAGGACTTGAGATTTGTGCCCGAAGGACTTGAGATTTATGCTCGGAGGACTTCCAATATGTGCCCGGAGGTCTTAGAATTTTGCCCGGAAGACTTGAGATTTATGCCCGGAAGACTTGAGATTTTGTGCCCGGAGGACTTGAGTTCTTTTTTGGAAAAGTGCTCCTCTTGCAACAGAGGCGATGAAACTTTTAAAAATTTTGCCCGGAAGACTTACAATTTGTGCCCGGAGGTCTTAAATTTGTGCCCGGAGGACTTACAATATGTGCCCGGAGGTCTTAAAATTTATGCCCGGAGGACTTAGAATTATGCCCGGAGGACTTAGATTCTTTTTCTGGAAAGTGCTCCTCTTGCAGCAGAGGCATTGAAACTTTAAAAATTTTGCCCGGAGAACTTAGAATTTGTGCCCGGAGGACTTGAAACTTTATGCCCGGAGGACTTGAGATTTTGATTCTGGTGCCCGGAGGACTTAGTATTTTACTTGAAAAGTTTAAAATTGATGCCCGGAGGACTTGGAAATTTTGCCCGGAGGACTTACGATTGGTGCCCGGAGGTCTTGAATTTTTATCTGAAGAGTTTAAAATTAGTGCCCGGAGGACTTGGCATCTTTCCTGAAGAATTTAAAAACAGTGCCCGGAGGACTTGGACTTTACTTGAAAAGTTTAAAATTGATGCCCGGAGGACTTGCATTGGTGCTCGGAGGACTTAAGATTATGCCCGGGGGACTTATAATTATGCCCGGAGGACTTGAAATTGGATTTGAAATTTTGCCCGGAGGACTTATAATTTATCCGAAAAGTTCGAAATTCTTGCCCGGAGGTCTTAAAATTATACTTGAAGAGTTAAACTTTGTGCCCGGAGGACTTAAGATTTTTGAATTTGTGCCCGGAGGACTTGAAATTTGCTTATCTTCTGAAAATAAATCTTCAATCTTGATTAAACATGGCACTGATCAAACTGGGTTTGAAATTTTCTTTATCATGAGCAAACTTGCCCCTCTCTTTTTTCTTTTCTTTTTTTTCTCTCTCTTCTCTTCTCTCTTTTTCGTTCTCTCTCTTTTTTTTTCTTCTCTTTTCTTTCTCTCTTCTCTCTTTTTTTTCTCTCTTCTCCATTTTTCTCTCTCTTCTCTTTTCTCTTCTTTTTCTCTCTTCTCTTCTCTTCTTCTTTCTTCTCTTTTTTTCTTTTTTTCCTCTCTCTGTTTTTCTCTTCTCTTTTTCTTTCTCTTTTTTTTTTCTCTTTTTCTCTCCACTCTCTTTTTCTTCTTTCTTCTTTCTTTCTCTTCTCTTCTTCTTTTTTTTTCATGGAAAAGGTTGCATAACCTTTGAAATCTTGATTGAATGGTGTTGAATCTTCAGGTTGAGAAACATGTTTTAATTTCAAAATTTTACACAAAAACTTTCAATGTTGATGCTGTATGATATTGTGTATGTATGCATGAATGCATGGCACTCAATCCTGTACATTTTCTGACTTCAAAACTCTTTCCTATCTTGCCAAAGAGGCACATCATTTGCCTTTTTTGTCTCCTTTGCCCCCAACATGATCATGAAAGCTCCTTTCTGTTTTAATCTCATTTCCGCAGGGTTCTGGTGCTCATCATAGCCTTTTGACGAAAAGCACTGAAAATTTTCTCATAACTATGTTCCAGGAGGGAATTGAATCTAAATTTCACAAGTGATATTTGATTCTTTCAAAGTATTAGTGATTACTTTTCAAGATGAGTGACATAAATCTTATTCGGATCTTTTCACCTGGACAATTGAAAGTTTGATGCATCCAGATGTTTTGTTGGAGGGATATTTTGCCACTTATCCAAAAACCATAGATTCCTCCCTTGATTCAAAATAGTTTCCTTAAAATACCATCGTTTTTCTTCCCTTCTTTTTTGAACAAAATTTTGAGTGAGAAAAGAAACAAAATATTTTCAATTTGGTTTGACAATCTCTCAAATTCTCAAATAATGACGTTCTTCAAATGCCAAGATCGGGCATGAATGACTGACGTCTTTCCTACTTAGGAAGAGTATTCACAAGAAGGAAGGTTCAAACTTTTTCAAAAAATGTCGGGCAATCAAATGTCATCAAAATCTTTGGATATCTCAAGGATTTCTCAAGGCTTGTTAATTCTTTTTCCACATTTTCAATTCATGTCACTGCTTGACTTAGTTGCATGAAAAGTTCATTGTTCGCTCTAGACTGCCCTTTTCGGGTTTTCACCTTAGAGCCTCATTCTTTCTTTTGTTTTCTTTTCTTTTTTCTTCTTTTTTTTTTGAAATAATTGATTGTTCTACCATGCATTCAAGAATTCAAATTTCATTCAAGCCAAAAAATTGGGAGAATCTTCCAAAGAAGAGCTCTTCGATACAAGCATCCATACTTGATCAAAATGGACTTTTAAGTACGTAATGTAAGCCATGGTTCAGGGTTCTGAAAGAATAGATAAACAAGGCCCAAAAAATTGTTTAAGGGTGATCAATCCAAGGATAATTTCTTCTGATATGGATGTCCATCAATTTCCTTCTTCGAAGCACCTTTCTCTTTATATTTTTCCATGTATCTCTTCCTTTTCTTCTTTTCTTTTTTTTTTCTTCTTTTTTCTTTCTCTTTTTTTTTTTCAAAATCCTATTCATCCTTTGAAGCATCTCTCTTTGTGTACTTTCACATGTATCCTTCCTCCTTTCTCTTTCTTTTTTCTTTTTTTTATTGATTCCTATCCAAGATTTCCAAAACATAATAAATCTTATTTGATCAAGAACAAAAGTTGAATCATTCATTTTCTTTGAAGAGATATTTTCTGCACATGCCCTCCAGTGTGGAGGGTGATCCTTGGAGGAGGTTTATTATGAAAGAAACTATCAGGGTCAAAAAGGGTAGCAACAGGATAACGTTTATATTTATGAATGGAATATGAAAGACGGCCATTCATCATCTCAAATTAAGATGCTTCTATTGAAAAGCAATTCTTAGGACAAGTTTTTTTTGGCATTTGAAATCCTCTGAATATCATGTTTGCATGATGTCACAATCAATTTCATTTTTTTTCTTTTTCTTTTTTTTTCTTCCTTTTATTTTTTTGTTTTTTTTTGTAATACAACACTTTAATATGACAGAGCTTGACCTCGCACACCACATCGTCATTTAAGGAAAAAGGTGATGCGTAACCCAAGGTATTGTATAGATGGACAACAGTGAAAAATCCTCAACTTTGGTTTTTTTTTTTTGCTCCAAATCATGGGCGAAAGGCATCTTGGGAGTACAAGATTGAAGAGTTTAGGATTCGTACAAGAATCTAGGTGGAAAGGTGTTTCAAAATGATCTTGCCACATATTTGACCGCCATTATCCAGAATCTTTGAGACTGTCATTGATTTCCAAAAAATTCTCAAAAAGTTTTGCAAATCGGTTATTTCTTGAAAATCATTAACAATAAAGCCCTATCATGGTCAAAGTGAAAACAAAATCGAACTTTCAAAAATTTATGCCCAAATTTAGCTTTTTGGCTCTCGACTGACTTAGATTTTATTGAGATGTGATCCAAGAATGATTCAATACATTCATCTTTGACAGTAATCACCAATTTTCTTGGAATCATTTTTATCATTAATGTGAAGAAAAGAGACATTCTTGTCATATGCCACTGGAAAATAACTCGTGCAAAAAGTTGTGCTCATACAATTATCACCTAGGCCAACGAAAATAACAAGCATTTCCCAACAAAATACAGGCTTCAAAATCTCACAATCTCTTTCTTCCTTCCCTTCCAGATTGATCTGCCAAAATGCCATGATTTTACACCGAAGTGGACTTCCACTGTTCCATGAGTTCTTGAGTCAAGATTCCACCATGGATGAGCTCTTCAATCCTTTCCTTCAACTGTCTGCATTTTTCTGTTGCATGCCCAATTGCCCCCATGTGATAGTCACATTTGCTGTTCGGGTCATAGCTCTTGGCCAATGGGTTTGGTGCTGTTCTCAAAGGTATATGGGCCAAATATTGGTTTTTTATCAAAAAGGGAAAAAGATCGGAGATTGGAATTGGGATTTTTCCTTGATTGCTTCTCTATCTTTTTCTGTTGTTTGTTGATTGTTGAAGAGGCTGAGTTACTGGCCTAGGTATGAAGATAGGCGCATGAAAAATCGTTGGAGGACAAGAGTTTGTTGGAAATGCTGGTTGCGGGATTAGTGAATAAAGATAAGGATCACAGGAAGCATTGTTTGAGGTTGGACGGTATGATGGGTGAGACAAATAGGGATTATATGGAATGGAATTTCTGGGAAATTGTCCCTTAAATGTAGCAGCTTGCACTTCTTCTTCCATCCTTTCAAGTCTGTTATCAGCCATATCACCTATCTTGATCTTGCCTCTCCTGATTGCATTCTCAATCATCTCTCCGGAGGCCACCATGTCGGCAAAATTCTTCGTAACGTTCCCAATCATTCTATCATAATATGATGTCTGGAGGGTACTAAGAAACAGAGTCACAGTCTCTTTTTCTGTAAGGGGAGGCTGGATCTGGGTGGCAACATTCTTCCATCTCTGGGCGTATTCTCTAAAGCCTTCAGTAGCTTTCTTTTCCATGGATTGCAAAGATAAACGATCTGGGGCTAGATCCACGATATGCTTATATTGGGCGACAAATGCCCTTGCCAAATCTTCCCATGAGTGAACATCACCCCTGCCCAACTGTGTATACCACCTAGCAGCAGATCCTTTAAGGCTATCTTGGAAGATATGGATCAACAATTTGTCATCATGCACATGTGCTGCCATCTTTCTACAGTACATAGTGATATGGGCCTTTGGACAAGTGGTCCCATCATATTTCTCAAATTCTGGAGCTTTAAACTTTAAAGGAATGACCACACCAGGAATTAAGCATAATCCGGCAGCATCTAAAGATCCATGAAAATCCATTCCTTCAACAATCCGAAGCCTTTCTTCTATAAGCTCTATCTTTTGTCGAGAATTTAAGCCTTCTTTCACTTGCGACATCCCTTGCTCATTGCGACTATCGAAATTGGCAACCTGAATTGGTTCGAGGGGGTTCATGGTGGGAATTGCATGCCCTTGAAACTGACTAGGGTCGACTGCAGACGGCATATTAGGGCACATATAACCCTCGGTGGGCATTGCTTGTGGCTCTTGAGATGATTGGGTTTCTCGTGAGCCAATGTTAATTGGACAAAAAAAATCCTCAGTATTTCGGAATCGATGCCCATCTTAGGTAGCTAGTTCTCCCATTTTTCCATTGTTCAGCTTCTCCCATAAACCTGCCATCTGTGACAATTGCTCTCTCATCTCTTGTTGAGCTTTTTCCATCCTTTCCATCCGAGTCATTTCTGTCTCTTCCATGTCCCAAAACTATCTCTGAAGCTTTTCAATGATCGAGCTATATCTATACCAAATCCATCACAACCTAAAATTAGATGTCATGCTTGCCATGCTAATGTGAAGCTTTTATTGTATTGAAATTGTATATCCACATGTAAAAAAAAAATTTCAACCTTGTTATTATTTTACAATATCACAAGTCACACTAAAAGAAAGAAAAATTATAAACTGAATTTTTTTTTGGAAACAATTATTGTTAGCCTTATTATTCTTCTGTCAAAATCGTATTATGCACATATGAATGAAGTGAATGCAAACTTATATAAAATCTTGTAACCTTCATATTCATACAGGAATTGTTTACAAGATCCAAAAATTCCTTACTAACTCTCTCTTATTCTAATGCCCTCAACATTCAAAGTCTTTCAAAAACAAATCAAGCATTGTAGATTCTTGGTTGACCATTTCATGAAAAGTCGATCTGTTTCCACTTGCTAATGATTCAACATGTAATTGTTCTGGAAACGACAACGACCGTTGAAAATGAACTAATTTAGCCTCTCCAAAACTTTCAAGCATCTACATTATCTTAGCTTGCTTTCCTTTCATCACCCGTATATCCTGTCCAAACTCTTTTCAATTATTCTCCAAAATAGTCTAGCTTTCTAATTGATCTTCCATATCTTTGACCTCTTTTATTCCAAAAAGACAAATACTCTCCTTATTATGTGATGTGAATGCATTAGTGTAATGAGATATGCTATGCTAAAACTTAAGAATAAAAGAATCAAAATTTTCTCTTATTTAAGTTCAATAAATGAGTTCTTTCTCTTTTTCTTTTTTCATTTTAGAATTTGATGATTTCTCCTCCCTTTTTTTTAAAGAATAAATTTTCTTTTTTCTCTCTTTTTTTTAAAAAAAAATCTTATTTTCACACCACAATTCATTTTCTTTAACTTCCCTTTTTATTTTTTGAAGAAATGTGATAATGCACTTACTTTTTATTTCCTTATCAACATCTATGCATTAGTTTAAAAAAAGTAAAAAAAACATCATGGTTATTTTTCAAATATTATTAAAGAATGAATGGATGTTTTCATGTTATTTTTGACAAAGAAGAAAAACCGAATAAATCTTTGTTTTATTCTTTAAAGTCGTAAAATTGTAAAATTTTATTTGAAAACAAATATCTCTTGATTTTGTGAGAGTATGAATTTGAAAAATTATTAGAGTTATAATATGAAAAAAAAGTAGTAAAAATATTCCCTCATGTGTCCTAATCTCGGGATGATTTCTACAAAAATCGGACATGGCTCTAGCTAGGATCAGCTTCTTAAGGCCTTTCACATGCTGGGTTGAGATCTGAAGATCTAAAGGTTCCCAAATTATACCTCACTGTCATCCACATTGGACTAGTAAGATTTAATTTGAGTGGGAGTATTTCGCTTGCCATTGCGGAGGTGATTACCTCACGAGAGCAAAGGTACTCTACTCCCTCCTAAGAAGGACGGAACTCGGGTATAGAGCTCATGTTATGCAAATGCAAGTGTAAGTATGTGCATAAGGGAACACATCAAACATTCATCAAACCATAACCCCTATCCTAGATGCCCCAACAATTTATTAACAACAAGTATACACAAATATAAAACATAAAATAAATAACATAAAATGCAAATGCAAACAAAATCCTTTTCAAAATCCAAGTGAATTAAGTTTAAATATCATTCAAGACTATTAAATTAAAACTTTGGATAACACATGATTAATGAATGGCTTGACCCTCAAAAAGTGTCCCCAGTAGAGTCGCCACGCTGTCGTAACGGCTTCGCGCTCGACGATTTTTGAAAAACATTTTAAAAAACAAAAAGGAGTCGCCACCAATATTTTTTGACTAGGTGTGATTGGTCACCTAAAATATTTATCTTTTTAACAAAATCTCAAAATTAATTAAGTTTTATTAAAATGACAATTTTTTTGGTCTGCGAAAATAAAATCGGGTCCGGGAGTACGGTTACGTGTGAGGAAGGATTAGCACCCTCACAACGCCCGTTAAAAAACGGTACCATAATAATCACGTGTTATCTTTTAATTTTAATAAAATGATCTTAAATTAATATTTAAAAATAATTCTTATTTTATTGCCATCTTTTTATTCAAAAATCATTTTTTATTTGTAAATTTATTTTGTTTTTATTTTAAAAAGTTGAATTTTATTTTCCAAAAGTGAATGTGAACCTTTTCGTATTGAAAAATTAAATCAAGTATCCTAATACTCTGGTAACATTTGAAATAATTTTCCTCACCTAGAGATTTCTTAAGAATCACTACTTGTGAGTTCTATAGAATCTCATCATCAGAAGATTCACACTCGCTTCGAAAATTATTATGAATGCATATGATGCAAACAGATAATGAATGATGCAAATGAAACTTTAAAAGAAATTTTATTTATTTTGATTTTATTGATAAAACTCTTGATATTGAGAAATTTGGCTAAATATCCCAATACTCTGGTAACATTTAGCTAATTCCTCTCACCTAGGGATCAGTCAAGAAATCACTACTTGTGAGTCTCATGACATCCCATCCTCGAAAGAATTCCATTTTAATTTAAATTTTATTCTTGATTTCTTTTTTTTATTTTCCTTTAAAAACTTATCTATTTTTATTTTTAATAAAACAAATTAAATTATTGAAAAATCATACTAAATATCCCAATACTCTGGTAACATTTAGTAGGACTCTTCTCACCTAGGGATCAGTTAAGAAATCACTACTTGTGAGTCTCATGACATCCCATCATCGGACAATTGTTTATTTAAATTTAAATTTTATAATTAATTTCCTTTTTCTTTCTTAAAAAAAATTTATTTATTTTCCTTTTTAACAAACTAAATATCCCAATACTCTGGTAACATTTAGTACGACTCTTCTCACCTAGGGATCAGTCAAGAAATCACTACTTGTGAGTCTCATGACATCCCATCATCGGACAATTGTTTATTTAAATTTAAATTTTATAATTAATTTCCTTTTTCTTTCTTAAAAAAATTTTATTTATTTTCCTTTTTAACAAAAATTTAAATTATTGAAAAATCATACTGAATATCCCAATACTCTGGTAACATTTAGTACGACTCTTGTCACCTAGGGATCAGTCAAGAAATCACTACTTGTGAGTCTCATGACATCCCATCATCGGACAATTGTTTATTTAAATTTAAATTTTATAATTAATTTCCTTTTTCTTTCTTAAAAAAATTTATTTATTTTCCTTTTTAACAAAAATTTAAATTATTGAAAAATCATACTGAATATCCCAATACTCTGGTAACATTTAGTACGACTCTTCTCACCTAGGGATCAGTCAAGAAATCACTACTTGTGAGTCTCATGACATCCCATCATCGGACATCGTTCAATTATATTTATAAAATTTATTGTTAATTTTCTTTGATTCCCTTTTCTTTGTTTTTTTTTCTTATATATTTTTTATATATTTTTTTGATTAATAATAATTAGTGAAAATACAAGTAAAAGAAATATCTTCAAGACTTTTATTTTACAATAGGCACTAATAATAATAATAATAATAATAATAATAATAATAATAATAATAATAATAATAATAATAATAATAATAATAATAATAATAATAATAATAATAACAATAAAAACAATAATAAATGCACAACAACAACAATAAGAAGAAGAAGAAGAAGAAGAAGAAGAAGAAGAAGAAGAATTATAATAATAATAATAATAATAATAATAATAATAATAATAATAATAATAATAATAATAATAATAACAATAACAATAACAATAATAATAACAATAATAATAGTAATAATAATAATAATAACAATAATAAAAACAATAATAATAATAAAACAAAAAGAAAGGGCTAAAAATATACCAAAATTAATTGAGTTTTAGACCCAAAAGAAGCCCCTCTTGAATGGCCCAGAAAGACAGCCCAAAGGTGTGGGCTCGGTTGGAATTGGCTGATTGGGCCAAGGTTGAAACGGGCCCAAACGCTGGAGCGGGTCGAACGTGGGTCGGGTCCTGTCCGGTGGCAGTTGGGTCAGCCTCCTCTGCCTCGGGTTGGACGCGCGAATCTTGGACCCGGGTCGGGTCCAGGCGCGGGTCAATTTTTTTTTTTGCTATAAAACTCAATTCTTTTTTTTTTACTTCATTTTTTCCTTTCCTTCTTCAAAAAAACCTAAAGCCTTCAAAGGCTCCCAGCTGGCACGATTTCCGACCGTCGCTGGGGTCGCCTTCGGCCGCCGCCAACCGCCGTCGCCTGTGGCCAAAAAGGGAAAAGTTTATAGCTTTTCGAAAGCTCTCAATCTCCTAAGCCTGAATCCAGCCTCCGTTTCACTCAAAAGCAACCTTAAATCCCCAAATCTCGGCTAGACCGAAAGCTTTTCCCCTTTATTTTTATTTTTTGTTTTTTTTTTTGGATCTGGATTTTGTTTTGGTTTGTTTTGTTGTTGGTTTTGTGTTTTGCAGGTGGGGCTTTTAGATCTAGGTTTTGGGTTTTGGGGGTTCTCGGGTTTAGGGATTTGGTCCCGGTGGTTTTGGTTTTGGTTTTGGTTTTGTTTCGGTTTTGGACGGTGGCTTTTGGGGTTGTGTGTGTCTTGTAGTGTCTGAGATGCATTCGGTTGGCAAGGGTCTTGGGTAGTTTAGATGATGTTTACTGTGATGGTGGTTCGGTGAGGATGCGGTGATGGTCTTTTGGGTGTTAGGTGAAAGAGGATCTTGTATGGGGGTTCGGTTTTTTGTGAGATTCAAAATGGGTGGAGGATTTTAGAGGTTGATGGTGGCTTTTGGGGTTGTTGAGGGTAGTGGCGATGGTGAGAAAATGGTGAGTTGAGGATGGGGCTACTGGTTTGGGGTTTTCGGGTGAGGCTCTGAGATGGGAGCCTTCAGCTTCGGTCCTCTCGGTGGCCAAAAAAAGGGTCTTGGGGAATCAGGATCTAGGTGATGGTGAGGATTTCTTGGTGGTTTTTGTAGGAAGGAATGGTATAGGGTTTGCTGTGATGGGATGGGGTAGAGTAGCTGGTGGTGACAGTGGGCTGAGGGTGGCTGGAGGCTATGGCTGATAGACAGCCTCGGGAGAGGAGCTTGGCCAGTTGGTGCCGCCAGTTTTGGTGTCTTTTTTTTTTGATAAAATTAATTAAAAATAAAGATAATAATAATAAGATAATAATAATAATAATATAAATAATAACAAAAAGTAAAAATAAAATAAATATAAATATATAGTAATAATAACAATAATAATAATAACAAAAATGGAACAAAATTAGGTGTCAACAGAGGGAAAAAAAGATTTTGAATGTTCATGAAACCTTTTTTGTTTGGTCTTAATCCCAAAAGTATAATAATAAAATTTAATATAAAATCATAATATAACGATAAATTCGATCTTGATCCCAAATTTGTTGACAAGTTAATGGTAGCAAACCTTAATTGATATTTGGATATAGAAAAAAAAATGTTCTATGAAGTATTTGATGCATATATACTCATTATACTTAAAAAAAATCTACCGTTAGTTCCCACATTTGCAATGAAGTATACACGCAATACATTTGATGGGAACTTTTAAGATAATTCAAAATTTTTAATCTTATCATAAGATTAATGTTAACATATTGTCGTAACGGCATCGTGCTCGACGAATTTCGAAAAAACGTTTAAAAAACAAAAAAAGAGTCGCCACCAATCTTTTTTGTTAGGTGTGATTGGCCACCTAAAATATTTATCTTTTTAACAAAATCTCAAAATTAATTAATTTTTATTAAAAAGACAATTTTTGGGTCTGCGAAAACTAAATTTGGGTTCGGGGGTACGGTTACGTGTGAGGAAGGATTAGCACCCTCACAACGCCCGTTAAAAAACGGTACCATAATAATCATGTGTTATCCTTTAATTTTAATAAAATGGTCTTAAATTGACATTTAAAAATAATTCTTATTTTATTGCAATCTTTTTATTATTTGTATTAATTTTGAAACATTTAAATTTTATTTTTTTATTTGAAATAAGTGAAAATCTTTTGTATTAAAAATTATTCCAAAGTACTCCAATACTCTGGTAGCATTTCGGATAATTTACTCACCTAGAGATTTCTTAAGAATCACTACTTGTGAGTTCTATAGAATCTCATCATCGTAAGATTCACACTTGCTTCGAAAATTATTATGAATGCATATGATGCAAACAGATAATGAATGATGCAAATGAATTTTTTGATTTCTTATATAAATATTTCTTTATTAATTTTAAATAAAAATTCTTATTATTGAAAAATTGCACTAAGTATCCCAATACTCTAGTAACACTTAGTGAACTCTTCTCACCTAGGGATCAGTTAAGAAATCACTACTTGCGAGTTTCATAATATCCCATCATCGGAAGAATTTCATTTAATTAAATTTAATTTTTATTATTAATTTCCTTTTTGGATTTTCTTTTAAAAACTTATTTATTTTTATTTTTTTAAGAAAAATTTAAATTATTGAAAAATCATACTAAATATCCCAATACTCTGGTAACATTTAGTAGGACTCTTCTCACAAAGGGATCAGTCAAGAAATCACTACTTGTGAGTCTCATAACATCCCATCCTCGGACATTATTTATTTAAATTTAAATTTTTAACACATATTTTGCCAACACGATAATTAGTACAAAAAGATTTTTTTTTAATATTTTTTAAATTGAAATCATGCAATTCGGTTAATTAAAATGTAAATCATAACCGAAAATTTTGTATGCGTATATGTATTAATATGAAAATATAAATATTATAAAAAAACTCAAAACAAATGACTTAAGTAAATAAATAAAAGGCTAGAATGTACCCAAATGATTGGGTCTTAAACCCAAAGAAACCCTTGCAGGACAGCCCAATATAAAGGGCCCAAAAGGATCAAGCCCAAAAGTCAGAGGATCGGGTCAGGTGGCCTTGAGGTGTGCGGGTCGGGTTGGATCTGGAGCGGGTCGAGCACGCGGATTCCGGGTCGGATCCGGATTCGCGTGGGTTAGCCTCCCTTGCCCTTTTTTTTTTTTCACAGACGATAAAAGGCCAAATTTTTTTTAATTCTTCATTTCTTCTCTTTTCTTAAAAAAAAAACCTTTATTTTTTTTCTCAACTCTCTCCTTCCTCTTTCCAAAATCTGGTGCCGGAGCCGCCGTTGGCTCCACCGCGTACCACCATCGGCCACCGTCTCCGGTGACCGGAAATTGAAAACGAACCTACTTTCCTAAAGCTCTTCGGCTACCTTTTCTCTTTTTCAACTTAGATTTCCCAAAAATATCTAAGAACCTATTAGATCTGAAAAAAGAAACTCACGATTTCAACTCCCAAAAATGCCATCTCCGCCACTCAAACCACCTCTGTTTCTTACACGCTCTCCTCCTCCTAAATGAGCCTCTTTCTTGATTTGTACTCTAGGAGCCCTAAAAGGCTCTGAAACAAAACCCCTTTCTCTGTTTCTGTACGATTTTTTTGTTTCTTGGCTGTGGCTACCTCACCGGTACGATGAGGAATCTGGATTTGGGTTTTTCTTTGTTTTTTTGTAGGTGGTGTATGTTTAGATCTAAGGCTGTTTTTGGGGTTTAGGAGTCGGGTTGTCTACCGAAGACATGGATTCTTTTGGGTTTGTGTGGGAGTCCTGTTTCGTGTGGCGTGAGGGGTAGCTAGTGTTGCATATAGAGGTTTCGGTATTGGTGGTGAGGATGTTAATTGGGACTCAGCCTTGATTTGCGAGGCTGTGCGTATGTGTGCTGGATGGTCGAATGGTAGTGTGCAGTGGTTGTTTCTTTTTGCAGGGATTTCGAGAAGGCTTCTTGGGTTAACGTTGGCAGGGGTTTGGGAATTGGGTTCTGATCTAGTGTTTGGAAATGGATGGTTGTGGCTATGATGGTAATGTGGAGTTGCAAGGGTGTCGGGTAGTGAATGCGGTTGCTGGTGCAGTGAGGATGATGGTGGCTTTTGGTTTTTGGTTGTTTGTGCAGGTGTTGTTTGCTGTGTGGGTGATAGGGGGTTGTGTTGGGTGTTTGGGTAAGGCTCGATGGTGAGGGATGATGCTGGTTATTGATGTCGAGCCAAAAGAGGTGGCCTCTGGTAGTGTTTGGGGATGGTGTTGGAGGTTGATGGTGAGCTGAGGATTGAGGGGTCGGGGTATTGGCCGAAAATGGTAGTAGTGATGGTGGTGGTTCGGACGGTGATGGGTAGTTTTCGGATTATGCTTCTGTTTTTGCTTCCCTTTTTTTTTTAGATCAAGGATGGTGAGTCTTTTAAAAGAAGCAAGATTGGCATAGATGGGATGGAGTAGGCCGGTGGTAGAGTTGGTGTAGCTGGTGGTGTCAGTGGCTGATGGACAGCCTCGGGGGAGGGGCTTGCAGGGCTGAAGGACAACCTGAGGGACCGGGTTGGAGGAGTTGGTGCCGTCCATGGCACCAACTTCTTTTCTTTTCTTTTTTTTTATTTTTCTTTTTGATTTTTCTTTCTTTTTTTGATTTTTTTGTTTTTGTGCCCTTTTTTATACTTATTATATATATTCTTTATTAATCAATTTATAAGATTACTAAAAAAGAAAATAATAAAACAATAAACTTTAAAATTAAAAATTCAAATAAAATAAAAAAACAAACTATAAAATATGCTGATCCGAACAAAATTAGGTGTCAACACATATATGATTAATGTAAATAATATCGAAAATAAGTCTGTTAATGAGCGGATTTAGACAGGGTTTAGGCAAAGTATTAAGGATGTAAACGTGAGCCCAAGCTCAACCTGACTTGTTTTTTTAGCCTAATTTTTTGCCCTAATCTCTTTTTAACTATAACATACAAGTCCAAACTGGTCCAAATACTATTAATTTTTTTAAAAAAGACTATAATAAAATATAAAAATATTAAGACATATAATAATTAATAGGTAGAACACAACAAGTTTGAATAAATTTTTACAAAAAAGTTACAAAAAATATGAAAATTTAAATTAAAGTATAAAAAAATATAAACTCAAAATAAATTGCACAAAAAATTAAAAGTAATTAAAAATATTAATATAAAGTAATAATAATAAAATTATAGTAAAGTGGACTAATTTGAGCCAGCTTGGGCTTGAAAATGTACCCGAGCCTAGTTTTTTTTTTAACAGGCCTAAATTTTTAAGTCCAAGTTAATTTAACGAGTTTAATAATTTTTGCCTAAACATGTTAAAAAAATGGTAGATCTTCAGATTTGAGCGAATAGCTTAACCTTTGAACATGTCTAATCATAAACACATAAGAATGAACGTTAAATTAGAATCAATACATATAAACATAAAGACATAAGAATGAACGTTAAATTAGAATCAATACATATAAACGCATGATAATTTCACTATAAGATTTGTTAATATTTATTTTTATGTGTTTATTATAATTCTAATATATTTTATGCCTAATAATACTAAGTTTACGTTGATTTTACAAAATTCTACTTCATTTGAGTTAATAATAATATAATAAATGTTAAAAGGGGTGAAATTTAATTTTCGTTTTGACATTTGTTGACGTTACGCAACAGTCACACATGCCATCAACCTTCGCGGTAAGACCGACGTGGGGTCGAAAGGGGTGGTAATTGCTGAGGAAAAGAACTCCTCAGCAACTTTGTCAATATCCAGAAAAATTCAGGTTGAATAGAAATAAAAGCTCCATTTTGGATCCCCAAAGTTCATATTTCCTTTTTATATTTATCTTTTTCTTCTGTGTTTGTCTCCCTGTAGTGAAAGAAAAAAACTTGTGTTCTGTGCTTCTTTCTAGTCACACAGTGCTCTATTCAAGCATCTTCTTCCATCATCTCCACATCTTCCAGCTAGCTACACTTTGATTTCTGCCTTGTTCTTTTTATTTTCCTTGATTTTTCCGCTTTACTTTCCTTTTTTAACTTAAAAAAACAAAAAACTGCAGTATTTTGGTTTTCTCTGCTCTGGTATTTTTGTTTTTTGGCTTTGATCTGATCCACGGAGTTGGTGACGTAAAAGAAATCCATACTTCTTAATTGAGAAGAAGAGGTATGTTTCAATATACAATATATATATATATATATATATATATATATATATTATTCTCCATAATAATATTTGCTGTGCTCAACTTCTTCATTTCTCTTTTGACTTATGCATTTTACTTCTTCGTCATTTCTTCGGTTCACAAATAAAATTACTTCTTACTTTAATTCTTTCTCGTCTTGATGACAATGATCGTTACATAAAAGGTTAGTTTTTTTTTAATAAAAAAAGTTATACACACAAATATAGGGTAAAGTGTATATACACACTTTTTTTAATAAAAGTGTATATAAAGGTTATTTTTTTTAATAAAAAGTTATACACACACAAATGTTGGGTAAAGTGTATTTGTAATCCCACACATTTTATAAAAGTTTTATTTTAATCTTTAACCTTTAAATTGTTTCATAATAGTCCTAAATCTTTTAAAAAGTGTTGATATTATCCTATCCTCAATTTTTAAATAAAAATATGAGAGAAATACAATATAAGGTAATAAATTCAAAATTATTACTAATTTCTATTATACCAAAATTTATTTATTAGAAAGAAAGTGACATTTTAAAATTTCTTATAAAGAAACGAAAGTATTTTTTTCTTATAATTTTAAAAATTCAACTTAAAATTAAAGAAAAAATGAACTTTATTATTTTTCCTAATAATTTAAAAATTTTTATTTTTTTCTAATAAATATAGTTTCAGATGATAATAAAGAATAATAATTTTGGATCCATTCTTTGATTTTTTATCCTTTTTTATTTTTATTTTATCAAATTTTATTTTTTGAATATTTACAAATTTTGATAAAAAATGCATAATTAAAATTTATTAAAAATAAAACTATTTTTTCCCAAAAAAATAGATTATACTTAAATAATTTGATTTTCAAGTGATTGATTTTTTTCAAAAAAATAAAAATAAAAATAAAAGCATATTTATTATAAAGAATTTAATTAATAATATTTATATCTAACTTCCCATCTAAGCTCAAATATCCGCTCAATTTTCGTGCAAGTTTTGATAAAATAATAAGCCATGAGTTTGGCTTGAAAACTGAGACCGATAAAAAAAAATTGAACTTAAATTCATCATTTAAAGTCCAAACTTAACTCGATTCGAATAAATAATTACAATTTTTTTTACTATTTTTTATACTAATGCATTTTTAATGATTTTAAATTTTTTGTCTAATTTAATTTGAGTTTATATATTTTTTTTAGACTTTGATTTTAAATTTTCATATTTCTTTTTTCTTTTTGTAAGAATTTATTTAAACTTATTGAGTTATACTTGTTAACTATTTTTAATTTTAATATTTTATATTTTATTATTTTTTTGAGTCTAACTTTTTTACCGAAGCTGATTTTTTACATAATATATAAAAGATCACCCAAACACAATTATTTTTAAAAACGTTTAATCTCTTAATACCTTATCTAAGCTTAATCCAAACTCGATGAAACCTGACCTATGAACATCTTTAATTTAACTAAAGTTTTAAACATAAGTGGTGAGCAAATTGAACTCATTTAATAAGTGATTTTTAATAGATTACTTATACTAGTAAATAAGTTAGAGGTGTTTGGTTGACATAAATTTAAAAAATTTCAAATTATATTAGTAATAATTTACAAAAAGTACTTTTTAAATAATATTTACTTCTATTTGGTTAAGTGTTAAAAATTTATTTGAGTTTTTTTTGTTAAAAAAATTTCTTTAGTTTTAATAAGATTTAATTTATATTTTTTATCAAAATTTATAAATATAGGTTTTTATTATTTAGTATGAAACCAAAATGTTATATTTCACTTAATTTTAATAGAATTTTTAAAAATCAATGACAAAATGACACTTCTATTTTATTCTTAAAAATTTTAAAAAGTTTTACTTTCTTTCTAATATGATAGAAAAGAGTAATAATTCTATACCAATTACCTTAATTTGTAATTCTCTTTTTATTTAAAGTAAAAATTATGATAGGACTATATTTAACACAATTTTAAATATATTTGGAACTATCATTGAACAATTTAAAAGTTAGGGATCAAAATAAAACTTATATAAAAGGTTGGAGACTGTAAATGCAATTTATCCATATATACGATATATATGTATATATATATAAACAATTAGAGTTGAAATTGTTTAAATTCGAATTTAAATTTTATAATATGTTACAGTTTTTCCTTAACACACTGTCAAGAGGTTTGATAAGAAAGGAATTATTAAGATAATAAAAAGAAGTAAGAAGAAAGTGAAGTTTTTTATTGATGGATACCGTCGTCTCACTGCAAGCTGAAGATTTCCTATACATAATACATCTACATCCTATCCTCGTAAGACCATCCGGCTGCTTCCCGTTACACTATTTACTTATGGTTAAATAATTTAGAAAAACTGAAGAGAATATATAGCTCCATAAGGAAAAAGATGTTTGAGCCCTTTTCTAGTTGTATTCCGCTAAGGAATTGAATAAGAAAATGGTAACTATCATGATAAAACAGAATCCAAAGAAATTAAACAACTCTTTTGATCAAACTGTTCTTTGTAGTTTCAGTTGTTCACAGGGATTTCAAGCAGAAGTTCCCCATATTTGTGGATACTTGAACCTTTTTGTTCATTTCAAGCAAAGTTGATTCCCCATATTTGTGAATACTTGTTCACTACTTTCGCGTCACACAGTTTACAATCAAGCATCGTCTTCTATCATCTCCACATCTTCCAGCAGCAGCCTAGACTACCCAAGCTCTCCAGAATTTCTGCCTTGTTCGTTTTGCAACTGAACAAATATTAGGTACTCAATTTCCTTTCCATTTTCCTTGATTTTCCTCTAAAAAAAATTTGTTCTGTTGAATCTGTTTTCTTTGATCCCTACTTTTCCTTTTCCTTAATTCCACCGAAGGCCAAAAAATAATAACAAAATCAAAGCTGCTCTCGCATTTTTGCTTCTTTGCTTGGATCTAAACTTGTCTTTTTTCCTTGATTCAAAATCTAAAAATTCAAAGGCTGGTCCTCATCTACAGAGTTGGTGAAGTAACAAATCCATACTCCTTTAGAAGATCGACCCCAAGTGAGGTATGCTTCAATAAACCATATATATGTTATTCTCCTTAACTTTTGCTATATATGCTCAACTCTTCATTTCTCTTTTGGCTTATTTATAACGAAAAAAGTGAAATAAATATATTTATTTAAAAATTAAAAAAATATTTGATAGAATGGTCAAAGTATTTACTATATATGTGATGTAGAATACGAGATGAAGAGATGAAAACAAGTAGGAGAAGAAAGTTAGGATGGGTAGACTGAAGAAAATAAGAGAGAAAGGATGAGAAGAGGATTAAGAGAAAGAAGTTTTATCAATATCAAAATCAGAATAGTCTGTCTTTTATTGAAAGACAATAGCCAATTTATAGGCTTATTACATTGGTAAAATAGGAAACTATAATAAAGACATTAAATACTAAATTATTCTCAAAATCAAATTATTCCCAGCATTAAACCCAATCAATCAAGGTTTATATTTTCGCCTAAAATAAGTTTTTAATCCCCTTGATTTATGCGCTGCATCATTTTCCCCGGGGTGAAAAGAACTCAGCTCTGTCGAGTTATGCTGCAAATAGGACTCCAACAAGTCAGGATCAAGTTGGCGAAACTCATCCTCGGTGATCCAAGTATCATCAGTGGATGGACGATCCTTCCAACGTACTAAGAACCGATGAACTCCTCCAGTGGAAGACGTCACATGTTCGTCATCCAAAACATCAACAATTATATCGGTAGGGCCAAAAGAGGCTGCAGGAAGACTTGGTGCAACAACGGAAGATGGACCTGTAGACATAGAGGAAGGCAAAACTGGAGGCTCGAAGGTGCCTCTATAAGCAAATAAATCTGCCACATTAAATATTGGATTGATAGATAAATTAGGAGGCAAATCAAGCACATATGCATTGGATCCAATCCGACGAGTAATGGCAAAAGGGCCCATAGAGCGGGCATGAAGTTTTTTTACAGAATTCTTTGGGTAACGCTCAGGAGTAATGCGAGCCATGACATAATCACCAACATGGAATTCCTTATGCCTACGATGTGCATCAGCAGAAAGTTTATAATTTTCATTACTTAAAGCAATTTTTCGCCTAATCTCAGCATGTAAATTGTGGATATGGTCAGCAAAGGCTTGGGCGGAGTCAGAAGGGCGATAATCTATGGGCAAAGGAATGAGGTCAATAGGTTGTTTTGGGGAAAGGCCATAAACAATCTCAAAAGGGCTTTTACCTGTGGAACGATTGACAGAGTTGTTATAAGCAAATTCAGCAATGGGCAAAATGACATCCCAAGTACCAGGTTTTTCCCCAACTAGATAGCGAAGTAAATCACCTAAACTACGGTTAACGACCTCCGTTTGACCATCGGTCTGTGGGTGAAAAGCAGAAGAGAACTTCAGTGTGGTGCCAAACAATTTCCAAAGTGTCTTCCAAAAATAACTAACAAACTTGACATCCCGATCAGACACTATGGTTGAAGGTAAGCCATGAAATCTCACAATCTCTTTAAAGAACATCTTAGCAACATGTGACGCATCTGTGGTCCTAGAACATGGGATAAAATGGGCCATCTTAGAAAATCGATCAACCACCACAAAGATGGAATCATGTTTGCTAACAGTCTTTGGTAACCCTAGGACAAAATCCATACTAAGGTCACGCCAAGGAGTATGTGGGACAGGGAGTGGAGTGTACAATCCAGTGTTTTGCTTCTTTGCCTTTCCTAACTGACAGGTGCGACACTGGGACACTATTCGGGCAACATCTTTCTTCAAAGAAGGCCAGTAAAAACGATCCTCTACCAAAGTAATGGTTTTATCCCTACCAAAATGTCCAGCTAGCCCCCCTGCATGTAATTCCCACACTAAAAAGTCTCGAAGAGAAGTTCGTGGAATACACAGTTTAGTACCTCGAAAAAGGTAGCCATCTCGAATGAGGAAACCAACATGTTCTCGACTAGGGGTTTCTAATAGGTCTTTATAAATGAGGCCGAAATCAGCACATGGTAAGAATTCATCCCAAAGACGCTCAAAGCCAGTGACATTAGTAGTCATAGAATGGAGAACGAGAGAAATTCGACTAAGAGCATCAGCAGCCTTATTGTCAGTTCCAGCACAGTGCTTAAGTACAAAGGTAAAATCTTGAAGAAACTCAACCCATTTAGCATGTCTATCACTCAATTTTCTTTGGGAGCTTAGGTAGCGAAGGGCTTGGTGGTCAAAGTAAAGAACAAATTCCTTTGGCAACAAGTAATACCGCCAATGACGAAGGGACTGGACCACTGCATAAAATTCTTTGTCATAGGTGGAGTACTTCTGCTTGGCTTCGTTAAGTTTCTCACTGAAATAAGCAACAGGGTGGCCATCTTGGCTAAGAATCCCACCTATACCTACACCGGATGCATCATAAGCAACTTCAAACACTTTGGATAGATCAGGGTGTCGCAAAAGCGGGGCAGTGGTCATCCTTTCCTTAATTTCAAGGAATGCCTTATGAGCATCAAGGGTCCATTTAAACTCTCCTTTCTTCATGCACTCAGTGATAGGAGCAGTGATGGTGCTAAACCCTCTAATGAATCGTCTATAGAAGGAGGCTAAACCATGAAAACTACGAGCTTCTGTTAAAGTCCTAGGCTCAGGCCATTCTCTAATAGATTTAACCTTATCAGGGTCAGCAGAAATTCTTTGGGAAGACACAATGTACCCTAAAAATAGTACCTGGCTTTGCAAAAAGGCACACTTTTTAATATTGGCATACAACTTTGCCTTTCTAAGCGCTGCCAGGACTTGACGAAGATGGTCTAGGTGTTGTTCCTTAGACTTACTGTAAATCAATATGTCATCAAAGTAGACAACAAGGAACTTACCTATGAAGGGGCGGAGAACATGGTTCATGACTCTCATAAAGGTGCTCGGTGCGTTAGACAAACCAAATGGCATTACTAACCACTCATACAACCCATCTTGAGTTTTGAAGGCAGTTTTCCACTCATCTCCAGGTTGAATCCTAATCTGGTGATATCCACTTCGTAGATCTATCTTTGAAAACACTTGAGCACCAGCTAATTCATCCAACATGTCTTCTAACCTAGGGATAGGAAACCTGTATTTAACAGTGATCTTGTTAATGGCTCTACTATCCACACACATCCGCCATGATCCATCCTTTTTTGGGGTTAATAAAACAGGAACTGCACATGGACTAAGACTATTACGAATAAATCCCTTTTGTAAAAGACCATCTATTTGCTTATTCAATTCAGCTCGCTCGGTTGGATTCATTCTATAATGTGGGAGATTAGGCAATTGGGAACCTGGGACTAGGTCAATGGCGTGTTGGATATCTCTCATCGGTGGTAACTCATTTGGGAGTTCATCAGGCATGACGTCCTTAAACTCATCTAAAAGTGGAGAGACACTAGAGATATGGTCTATGTTGGTATCTAAGGGAAAGCGGAAGCTATCCTTATTGACAAGAGCGAAAACTAGACCAGTCTCAGTTCCTATATTCTCAAATTGCTTACAAGACAAAATCTGAAGTCTATTCCTGCTAGTGTCAGGGAGAGTGGAAGACACAGACTTTTTCTTAGAGGTAGGTTGGGCAGGTTGTAGCAAAATGGTCTTCTTACCATGGGTGAATGTGTAGGTGTTGTCTCGGCCAAAATGCTTAACATCATGATCATATAACCAAGGACGACCGAGTAAGACATGTGCAACATCCATAGGTAAGACATCACAATAGAGTTCCTCAAAGTAAGGTCCCATCCTAAGAGGTACTAGACAGCGTTCTTTGATGGGTAGGGAAGTTTTATCTACCCAAGCAACTCTAAAAGGATTGGGATAGGGTTCGGGCTTAAGGTTGAACCTTGTAAGGGCAGTGCTAGAAATCACATTCATGGTGCTACCGCCATCAATGACAATCTTGCAGGCTTTGTCCTTTAGAGGAACATAGGTATGAAAGATACTAGTGCGCTTCCAAGCATCAGGTGAGGCAAGTGTGCACAAGATGCATCTCATTACAACAGAGAGGTGACTAGGGTCTGCAAAAGAATCATCTACAAAGGCCTCAAATGGGTCATCATCACAATCAGGATTCACCATAGGGGTGATAGCAATAATGTCAGTATCATCCTCAAGTGTAGTCTCGTTAACATGCTCTAAGGCTAAAGTTCGATGTGGGCATCGAGAAGCTATATGTCCTTCAGTATGACAGTTATGGCACTTTATCAGGGGACGAGAAACACTTGAGGTGGTAGTCTCTTTGCCCTTGTTATGAGTAGAGGCAACAGAGTTTGAAACTGTGTTGGTCTTAAGAGGGCCAGGTTGGGTTCCAGTATTAACCCTAGAAATATGAGAAAGAACAAGAGTACGCCTAGGTGGAGGATATTGGAGGTACTTTTCAAATTCTAAAGCCTTATGATATGCATCCTCTAAGGAATCGGGTGATTGCACAATGACCTCCCTCTTAATATCAGCTCTTAACCCATTAACAAACCTAGAGACCGTGAGCCTGGGTTCTTCGTTGATGTCACTCCTCAATAACAACTCCTCAAATTTGGCAATGTATTGATCGACATGAGAGGTTCCTTGCCTATGGTTTAGTAGTTGGTCTAACAATTGATCCCTATAGTAAGGTGGCAAATACTTTTCTTTCAACTGTTCTCGCATTTCGGCCCAAAGAAGAATAGGGGGACGCCCGAGACGATCATTGTTGCGTTGAACATTTTGCCAATAACGCTTGTCAGATCCTACCAACTTCATTTTGGTGAAACGAATGCGTTGAGCATCATTCATTTGGTACCACTCAAAATAATCTTCCATATTGTACAACCAATCCATAAAAACACCGGGATCTAACCTACCATCAAACTCAGGGGCATCTACCTTAACCTTCCTAGACATATCGAGCTCATCATTATCACAATACCTAGGGCGATCCAAGGGATATTGAGGATTTGGCTTATGATAGCTCCCTTTGGCTCTTTGGGCATGTCTAACACGTGGTGGATGCTCTAAATACTCTTCCTCAGAAAAAACTTCCGCATCGACAATAGGCGGGTGATTGGCTGTAGGATATGTCCTAGGTGGTGTAGGCAATAAACCAGCTTGGGTATGCCTATTGTTTCTAAGACCGGGAGTCATAACAGAACTTTGACCATTGTTTGGTTCACTACTGATTTCCCCTTCTACTCGCTTTTTAGGATTCTTACGAGTTGCATAAAAGTCTTCTCGAAGGAGGTTAACTGATTTGGTAAATTGTTCAACAGTGGTGAAAAGTTGGTCAAGTTGGGTTTCTAGGTGACTAACCCTTCCCTCGGTTTTGTTCACTCTCTCTTCAGTTTGACTTTGTCTTTGCTCAAGTTTTGTGAAGGCAGTTTCAAGTTCTTTCACAGTCATGATGTGGAGGATAAGATACTGATAATGATGCTGAGAAAAAACTAAAACAACCTTAAGCAATAAAAATTAAAATTTTTGCCAATAACAAAATAGGAAAAAATTACCAAGTTAATAATCATGCAATGAGGGTGGGTTAATTTTTTTTTTTTTAAGTTGAATGGTTGAAAAAGAAACCTCACAAATGATAACTAAGACACACTTTCTGGTTATCAAACTCAAACAATGTATAGGTTCAAATAAAGGAAGTCAAACAAAAGGTTTAAATAATCAGATCCAAGTGCAATATGTGGTAGTAAGCCTCGCTAAATTTATTAATCAACCGTATATTCAAAGGGTCAGAAATATTACCAACCAGGCACGAAGGATGCAATTCCTTGTCAAGCCTCCAGCTGCAGCTCTTCGTCAAAAGACTAAACAGTAGAAGCTATTTGTTGTCGAGTAGCAGGACGGTATGGGAAGCGTGGGTTTTTTTTTTTTGGGTCAAAGGAAGCGTTAATGGCTCTGATGTCACTTGATGTAGAATACGAGATGAAGAGATGAAAACAAGTAGGAGAAGAAAGTTAGGATGGGTAGACTGAAGAAAATAAGAGAGAAAGGATGAGAAGAGGATTAAGAGAAAGAAGTTTTATCAATATCAAAATCAGAATAGTCTGCCTTTTATTGAAAGACAATAGCCAATTTATAGGCTTATTACATTGGTAAAATAGGAAACTATAATAAAGACATTAAATACTAAATTATTCTCAAAATCAAATTATTCCCAGCATTAAACCCAATCAATCAAGATTTATATTTTAGCATAAAATAAGTTTTTAATCCCCTTAATTTATGCGCTGCATCAATATGCCTTTACATGTAAGATAACTTCTTAATATACGTTTGAACACCGAAGAATTTCTATTTTCTGCAGAGTTTTCAATTTCCAAGTTGATCCATCTACAATTTGTTCTCTTGTACTTCACATTTTCATTGAGGTATATATTGCTTCGAAAGTAAATAAGATACTTTGCAAACATTCTCGATTTCTTTTATCTCTATAGCTAGCTTTAATTAATATGTTTACAAATCATTAAAGTTGTTTGTCAACCTCAGAATATCAAAGAATGGCTGCTGAATTTCCTGCCTCTGCTGCCGCCAATGTTGTTGGAAACCTGGCAACAGAATATGCATCACCTTATGTTGGTTACTTTTTTCGTTATGGCAAAATTGTTGAAGAATTCAAGAATCAACAAAAAGTTCTTGAATCGGAAAACAATAAGCTAAAAAGACGTGTCGAAGAGGCTATGAGTCAAACTGAAGTGATCGAGCAGCACGTCGAGGAGTGGTTAAAAGAGGCAAAGAAACAACTGGAAGATGCCCAAGGATTGGAAGCTGAAATAGAACGTCAGAAGTGTTTCAATTGGTGTCCTACTTGGGGTTGGCGATACTGCTTAAGTAAGAAAGTAGCAAAGAAGACATCCTATATCAATAAATTTCTTCAGAGTTGCAACTTTCAACAAGTAGGTTACCGTGCTCCTCTTCAAGGAATAGAATTCTTCCCATCTAAAGATTTCAAGTCTTCTAAATCTTCAAATTTAGCTTTTGATGGGATCATGAGTGCTCTACATGCTGATAGTGTGAACATGATTGGATTGTTTGGAATGCCAGGGGTGGGTAAAACAACTTTGGCAAAAGAAGTCGGGAGGCAAGCTAAAGAACAAAAGCTCTTTGATAAAGTTTTGATGGTTACAATGTCCCAAAATCCAAACATCAGCGATATTCAAGGTAGACTTGCAGAGTTATTAAGTTTGAAATTTGAAGCAAGTACAGAAGAAGGAAAAGCTGAAGAGTTAATGCGGAGATTGAAAAGTGAGAAGAAGATCCTCATAATTATTGATGATGTCTGGAAAGAAATCAGATTGCAGACTATAGGTATTCCCTTCGCTGAACACGATGGTTGCAAAATTTTTCTAACTACGCGTCGTCAACAAGTATGTGTTGGAATGAATTGTCAAAAGACAATTCAACTCCACATCTTATCTGACGATGAAGCATGGGATTTATTCAAAGACAATGCTGGTCTAAAAGATGCCCCTTCGACAGTGACTGATGTAGCCAAGGAGGTTGCTTCTGAATGTGAGGGTTTGCCTCTCGCAATTGTAACGATCGGAAAAGCACTAAAAGGTGCAGATCTAAATGGATGGAAAGCCGCAAATCAACGATTCAAGGACTCAAGACTTTTAGACAATGAAGATGCCTATGACGGTTTGTACGATCGCCTCAAGCTTAGCTATGATTATTTGAAGGGAGACAATATTCGATCATGTTTCTTAGTGTGTTCCCTTTTCCCTGAAGATTCTAATATTGGCATTGAGAGGCTGATTATGTATGGAATTGGATATGGATTATTTCCTAATATTGACTCTATGGATGTCTTACGGGTGGAAATTTGTGAAGCAATAAAAAAGCTTCAAGAGTCGAGTTTGTTATTGAAAACTGATTATGATAATGAGGAGAAGAATGAAATATATGTAAGGATGCATGATGTGATTCGTGATTTAGCGCATTGGATAACATTGAGGGAGAAAAATACATTCATGGTAAAGGAGGGGTTGATCAAATGGCCTATAAGTGAAAGTTTTGAATGTTGTACATCAATCTCTTTTTGGAAGAGTCACATATATAATTTTCCTGATAAATTGGAATTTCCAAAACTCAAAATTTTGGTTTTTGAAGGAGATAATTCAGTGATAATTCCAAGTGTATTCTTTGAAGGAATGAAAGCCCTTCAAATTTTACATCTCCAAAATGTTTATTTCTCACTAGAAATATTTAAAATCATAAGAAATCTTCGAACTTTATGCTTGAAATATTGCCAGCTCGAGAATATCTCATTATTGAGATATTTGGAAAATCTTGAGGTTCTTGCTTTGCATTATTGTAATATTTATGAGCTACCTGGAGAATTAGAGGCATTGCAGAGATTAAAATCACTATGTTTTTCTTCCGGAGGAAGCCGGAAGAGCAATTTTCCTCCTAATTTGCTATCAAGGTACGTAGTAGTAGATGTTAATTAATTTTTTTATCATTTTGCTCAAAATTAAGCATTTAGTTTTATGTTGTTTATTTTTCTATTATTTACTTTATTAAGTAATGTGATTTTAGACTATGGCAAACATATCTACCTTAGCTTTTGGTCA
Source organism: Heritiera fomes (assembly GCA_032173925.1). Lineage (NCBI taxonomy): Eukaryota > Viridiplantae > Streptophyta > Magnoliopsida > Malvales > Malvaceae > Heritiera > Heritiera fomes. The sequence goes on along the minus strand of JAPDPM010000023.1, from coordinate 4,643,347 downwards.
CTTCCATTATTACGAAGCATTCAAACATGAAGTCCTTTCCATTTAAAAAACCTGCTAGCATATAACATGATAGTCACGTGAATTGCATAATAGTAAAAAAAAAAAGTTATACATGTTGCCATAATTAAAACTAATTTATGTTTACAGTTATCATTAATTATCTAACTATTTTTATCATTGGGTTGAAGTGTTATTAATATTGTGTTGATAACAGTATTTTGTGTTTGTGTCTAACAGGTTGACGTCACTCCAAGAGCTACACATGACATGTCCAAACAATGTCAACTTATGGGAGCTAAATTCATTGTCTCGTTTGACTGCACTATCTCTGAGAGTTTCTTCTAATCATCAATGTTTTCCAGACGACTTTGTGTTCCCTAAACTCCAAAGGTACAAGATAGCTGTAGATGCATATAGTGATCTTTCATTTATGGAGGGGCTAAAGTTTAAAGCCTTGGAAATTGGATCCTCCTCATCTTCATTGAGTGCATTTAAGGAGCTGTTTTGCAATGTGGAAAAGTTGACTTTGATTAGAGTCATGGAACTCAAAAATATTGTCCCAAGCCTAGATCAGAAGGGCCTAAATGAATTAACTTCTCTTCGGCTTGTACGTTGCAACGCTATTGAATATTTGACGGATACAACAAGAGAAAATAGGCCAACCAGCCCCCCTCCCATTAGCTTCTTACAAAATTTAAAAGATGTGAGCATTGACGGTTGTAATAAGTTGGAAGTGTTATTTCAAATGGATGGGAGTCTTGGAAAGAGAGCAAGAGTTGAGCATGAGGTACTTTTCTCTCTCCATTTCTCCTTTAATGCAGGCTCTGTTGCTTTAGGCTCCGTTTGGGAGCACTGCACGGTGCGAACCAGTGCAGCGGAAAGTTTGGTAAAAGATAATTTTTTGAGAGGTTAATTATCATTTTATCATTATTTTAAATTATTTTTATTATTTTATTAAAAATATATATTCAAGAGTCATTTTATTTATTTCAATATCATTGGAACCAATCTTATTATTCATTCAAACTAGTTGGTAGTTTTAAATCTTCAATTAAGCGTGTTGTCCTATTGGATGAGCTATCGGTACACTTTTAAATCTTATACTAGTAAAAGACATGTTTTTTTTTTCTGATTTGTTTTTTGAACTACTTAATTTTTTCCCTTTTTTCCCCTTTTAAATAAGCTAGATATTGCATGAAATTTTCTAAATGTTTTAACCTAATATTAACTTTTATTTATATAAAAATGTTTCTATATTTTTAGTTATGATCGCAATTTTTTTTTGTAAAATATACACTAAAAAATTAATTTTTTAATACCCAACAATATTATATTTTTCAATATTCCTAAAAAGTCTTTCTTTTGGAAGTTTTTATAAGAAATATATTGGCAGTGGTTAGGATGATATATATACATATATATATATAGATATATATAAAGAAATCAATACATTTTTCATTCTTGAATTTGGTGAAAATAATGCGTTTAAGTGAAAGATATTTTATTTAGATAAAATATATTAACTATTCTAAGCCAATATCTATAGTCTATAAACACTTGTTAATTGAACCATTTTTAAAATCATATATATGTTTTAAAATATATTATTGCTACAGAAATAGATTATTCCTAGTTAGTTACGAAAGAAAAAATATGTTTAATGAAAAATTAATAAACTTTATATATAAATTAATCATGTTAACTCCCATTGAAGTTTAAAGGAAAAACAGCTCAATTAAATTATATTAACACATTTTGTACATATATTTTTTTCTTTTTTTATTACCATATCTAATAACATACTATTCAGTAACAGCTGTACACAGTTCAATATTATTGCTTTTTAACACTTTCGATGCCTTTTTTAGCAAATATATGTCTTGCGATATTTATTGACATTTTAATTAGTAGACTCATGTCAGTATTTATTAATCTATAAATTTTACATATTTTTTTATACGAGGAATATCAGGTGGCACCACTTTCAAATTTAACGCGTTTGGAGCTAGAAGGATTACGCAAATTGAAGTGGATGTGGAAAGGGCCTGACCATTTTTTCAGCCTCAAAAGCTTGAAAGCTGTGATAATTATGGAATGCCGCAAATTGAAGTATCTCTTCTCACCATCTCTTGCTCAAAGCTTGGTGCTGTTAGAAAAACTCGAGATAAAAAGCTGCCATGAACTGGAACACATTATCACAGAGTCGGAAAATGATGATAATATAGAATCAGACAGTGGCCATCTCCATCCTCCACTCTTTCCAAAATTGACATCTCTTGAAATAAGCGGGTGTAAAAGACTGGAATATGTTTGTCAAATTCCTTTGGCTCAAGGTCTTCCACATTTGCAATCCCTTGAAATAACTGATGCTCCTCAATTAAAACATGTCTTCAATGTGGCAGAAGAAAAGAATGCAGTTAATCATGCCATTGCGCTCCCTCGCCTACAACTTCTAAGTCTTGGTAATTTGATAAATTTGAGTTGTTTTTGCTCAGAAAACTATCCCATCGTGTCACCATGCTTGGAACAGTTAGGGGTTTTCAGCTGTCCTCAATTGGAATTTTTCAATATTCAACAAGAAGTCAACAAAGAGATTCAACTAAAGGTATGTTCATACACTTTTCCTTCAATTGTGATTCAAGAATTTGCCTTTGGCTCAAATCTTTTGTATACTCGTAAAATAATTTAACGTTATCTTTGATGTTTTGGTTAGACAAAAAATTGAAGTCAATAATTAATGTAACGCCCTCGAAAGCCGGATTTTCAGGCTAACTTTTTCCTTTACTTCCTATGTTTGTCTCTCGTTCAATGTAGCTAAAAATCTAATGAGTAGTCTTACTCTCATATTTGTTTAAGACTAGTTGTCTAAGGTCCCAATATAGTCTTCTAGTAAGACGTGTCGAAAACAACACTGAAAAACTCCGCCCCTATTTTAGTCTAGTATCCATCCCCATACTAAGTACATCATCGTTTCAACCTGTAGAAATTTCAAATCTCCATGTAACTTCTAAAATATTAGACATCCAAGTGATTCAATATATAAACATATCGAGATTACAACTTAACTACGAATCACAGTATGTTTACAGACTCGATATCACCTAGTACTTACATCCCGAATCCTATACACTATGTACACAAAAGAATTTAGTCTGGGATATAAACAAAAGAACAAAAGATTATACCTTGGCTCAACTTTTTGCAGCTCGACAAAAAGACTCTCAGTGCACCACGCTCGTGCCGAGTCTACCTGAAATAATCTGAGGTGGAAGGGGGAGAGCTTTGGGGAAAGCCCAGTAAGAAAGCATACGCTAAATGATGTTAGGTTTCTACTATGTTAAATGCATGTGCATGCGTGAATGAACGTGCCCAAAACTCATGCTCAAAGATGATTATTTGGAAATAATACCAAATTGATAAACCATAGTTTATAAGCTATAAAATGTTATGCCAAGTAATTCCAAAACAATTTAGTACTCAAGCATTCACCGAATCAAGATATACATAGTAGTAGTAGAAATGATACATTCGCTCGTCTTTGTAACAGTATCGTAATATACATTTAAAAACATTTACATGAGACGAGCATTAGGAGATTCGGTAACGTAACAGGAATCTTTGGAAATATAACCAAGAAGCTTTCTATGAAAGCATCCACTGTAGCTAGCAGTGGTCGGTGTCCCATACCAGGGCTCTATCCATGATCATGAATCATCCCAACACCAGTGATCATCTGGTAGCTGAGGTACAAGTCACGACTAGTTGTCGGACAATCATACGTAATTACCGCTACCCATTTGCCACACAGGCGGGATCCATGACGCAATTACGTATACGGCGCCTCAATGCCACACAGGCTTACTGAATGCCACACAGGCATAATAAAACGCCACACAGGCGAGTGCCACATAGGCATTTCCAAGTGCCACAAAGGCATTTTCAAGTGCCACACAGGCATATCTAAGTGCCACACAGGCATTTCCAAATGCCACACAGGCATTATACATCATCACATGTCTCATGAGTCAAAACTCGTTTAGAAATATATCTTACAAAATAGGTTGAGTACTAAAGGCATAAACCGTTCCACATACTTATAGTTTTAAAAATCTAATCGTACGAAGTCTCAATAACAAACAGCAGTGATTAATATGCATGAGGTTTTAAAGGCATTTAATAAATCCAATTTAATATCAAGAAACTTATTTAGACAATTTCTAACGAAATTTCGGCATTATAACGGCATAGGTAGAACACTACCCAGCGTCATAACCACAAATCAGATACCTGTAGAAAATTCACTCAAGCAATATATCTTCAATACATCAATTTCCAATACACATCCAAATCCAAATCCAAGTTCAAATCCAAAACATTATGCATTTAAAATTCAATCCAACGTATTTGGACAATTTACCAAAAATGCATTTAAATCCATAAATATTAAATAACATTAATTTAAACATGCATAAGCATAGTAGACTGACAGGCATTTACCGTATATTCCCTTACCTAATGTGTACCACACTAATGTTGGTGTCGCACCCTTGTACACCTTGAACTTTCTAATACTTCTTTGATTTTCTTTACTTTAGCCTTTAGTTTAGGGTATTGAACATCATCATCTATCTCATAAAATTTCCTCCTACATTAAAGCACACAAAATATAAAAATTTATATTATTTATTCACTTAGGAAATTTTATAGTCTAACTTCTTTCATAAGATCATTACCTTAAAACTTCTTCTTTGGCTGCCAAAATTTTCCTTTTGGCTTTATCCTTCTTGAATTTTCAATTATCACTTAAACCTACATCCAAAAATATTTACCTTTACTCATCACTCTACATCTATTATTTAAAAGCATAATTTAATATTAACTCTTACCCTTACCATTGTCGGGATCCCTCTTCTTTCAGTCAGATTTAGCCCACATTTTCCTTCTTTTCTTCCTTTCTCCGGGGTCGACCATCCCTTTCTTTCCTTTCTCCAATCGTCGAACAGCCCCTTCCTTTCCTTGTTTCTGTTTCTGTTTCCGTCGAGAGCTAAAGCTCCAATCTCTCAAATTTTCTTTCACTCTCGTCACTCCCTCTGTTTCTTTCCCATTCACTTTCCAGATCTGCTTCCTTTCTTTTCTTTTTGTTGTCTTGTTTGACTTTAACTTTTGTGTGATTCTAAATCCCACGTGAGTGGGGTAAAAACAAAGGAAGCCGATTGGCTTCTTCAATAAGCCAATCGGTTTCATCAATTTTTTTTTTATATAATATCATTATTATATTATGTATATTTTATATCAAGAAAGTACTTTGTTGTAGTATTTGATTTTATTTGTTTTGTTTTATTATATAGGTGTATGCCATACTTATTATTTTATATATATATATATATATATATGATATATAATATGTAACTACACCCAAGACTCACACTTAGATTAAATAATTCTATTATTTCCGCATTTAACTAATTAAAATACATTAAATTAACTTTATGAACTTAGTTGATTTACACAAAGTTTACCCAAAATTCATAGGCTTATTGTAGCTTGTCGCTCCCGAGCTCGAAGTAGGCAAGATCTCTTATCTCCGGGACTACTTAAGCTGCGCCGAGATGTTCATACGTCTACATGTCCCTATATAATTATTTTAAATTATTTTTGTTAGTTATAAAATTGTGCTAAATAATAGACAACTAACTTAATATAGTATAAATTTTCCGGTTATTACAATTAATCCATTGAGAGAATTAAAAAAAAAAGAAAAAATGATTGGGAAATTAATACAATATATATTACATGATACAAAGTTTCCTGAGAATTTGTTTATGAGGATACTTTCGTTGACTTCGCCTTTTAATGGATAAAACCTATAATTTAGATATATTTCTTTTTAAATTTAAAAAATTCAAAATATAATTTAGATATATCTAATTTGAAATGGATTAGATACATAAATCTCATATAGCATAAATTATTTTAAATTTGTAAGTTCTTATAATTAGTTTAATTTTTATATATACACCCTAAGTATCATCCAAGAAGACTGTAAATAGTATGTATGTACGTATGTTCTATTATTATTATTATTATTATTATTATTTCTAAAAAAAGAAAGGTCATCAAATTTTGTAATTAAAATAATTCAAAGATACGAGGTATTATATTCGAGTTTTGTATATTTCATAAGCTGAAAAATGACAATGAATGACCATCAATTTTAAATTATTATTTCCTTTTCCATAGTACATATTTTTTGTTTCTTGATAGATCATACTTTTTGCTTGATTGTTCAAGTTAATTATCATATTATTACTGATTTATTTGGCTTTTCTTTGAATTTATATCCAATGTGTATTGATATGTTATATACCTCTTTTTAATTTTTTTGGGGGCTATTTGTCTGCTTTGTATAGGATTACTTGCACGTTCTATAAGATTTTACTCACTAATTTTTTAACATTCTATATATAAATATTTATTTAAATTATTATTCTGTACATAAAATAACTTTTTACTAAAAAATAAATGATATCCAAAAGTCTCAAATTCAAAGCAAAAATGTCTTTTTTTTATTATGTGAATAAATATATAATAAATTAATAATATAAATAAAATCATCACTTGAGCATGATGTCGGATTAAAATTAATTTGAGTATATTTGATTCTTTTTAGAAACACAAAAAAAAAAATGAAAACTCTTTTCAAAAAGTACCTAGTTTTAACATTATAAAATTAAAGAAAAACTTGTTCCGTTTAGTAATGGCATAATAATAAATTAAGTCCTCTAAGTTTATTGCTAGTGCTACTACAGTTTAACGGTATTTATAAACGCCGGTAAAAGTATATTTTGATGTAATGTTTGTTTCATTTTTCAAATTTTCACTTATTGTTTGACCTTTGTAATTTATTCAATTTCTAATTAAGTAATATATGATACTTTTATCTTTACAGGAGTTATACCTCAAAGGGTTCAAAAACGAGTGTTACACTAGTTGGGAGACGATATTTCAAATTCAGACAATGGAAATAGCTCTAAAATATACATATCAGTTGCAGGGTTCCACCCAATTTCCAAGCCTCAAATATCTTCGAATTTTATTTGTGTTAGACTTTAACAGGTTGAAATTTTTATTCTCTGTCATGCTTGCTCGAAATTTGACACAATTGTGCTCTTTGGTAATAGAGTGTTGTGAGAAGTTGGAAGAAATCATTGAAATGGCCCAAACTTCAATAGCATCATCATCTCATGCTCATATCCAACCCATATTCTTCCCTAGTCTTCAAGTGATAAAGATTACAGGGTGCAGCAATTTGAAAAGCTTGTTTTCTATTAGTGTCACCCGTTCTTTTTCAAAACTCAAGGAAATTTGTATTCGTGGGGCTTCCAAATTAGAGCAAGTCTTTGGATATCAAGTTGAACTAAACGCTGAAGATGATCAAACAGAAATAGTATTTCCTACATTGCGATCTTTGGAACTTTCAGAATTACCAAGCCTAAACAGCTTCGCTCTAACTGGTTATCATTTCCAATTCCCTTCTATGAATTATTTGCAAGTAACCGAATGCCACAAGTTGACTATAGGTTTCAGCATGGATTCAAAACATCATATGCATGCCGTGACAGAGGTACCTGTCCAACTTTTTCTTTTAAACAATTTATGCTTATTTAATTTATTGTTCTTCAGCATATTGTTATTAATGACGAAACGCTTATATTAGTATTTAACTACATATTTATAATGAATTGGATGACTCTGTGATATGCACACAAGTCATATGTGTATAACTAATTAATAAGTAATTACTTAATTACTTCTGACATAATTTACTTAACAGAATTGATTTTTTATTTCTTTTTTAGCCTTGTAACAAGAAAGCAAAAATTTAGTACTTTGTCACTTTTTTTGGATAATTTGTTGTGAAGGAAACCCCACAAGCTACGAAAGATTTTAACACAGTGGAAGAAATAGTTGATAATCAATCCACCAATAATGATATAATTTGGAGTCGTGAGGATGTGAAAGGTCAAATACCTCTATATATGAATGTGGGAGAAACAAGGATAATGTTACGCAAAGAAGTGAAAAAATAGGGTGGATCTTGTAGCTAAGCAGGTAAACATGACTTGTTCTCTTATTTATTTCATTCCTTAATTAACTTGTCTGTTTAAATTCTTATCAATTTTTTGTTTCAATGATAGGTGGTTGATGCTTCATTGTGCTTGTCAACGTTTTGAGCTTGTTTCATGGTCCCGTCAACTAATTGGATCTCTGCATTTTTTAACTCTACTTTGTTGTGAAAAACTTGTTTACGTTTCGTTTGCTTGTTCGACATGTTTTTAAGCTTAAGATGTTGTGAAATAAGGACATGTTTAGCCATTCATGTAAGACAAATTTCGGGTGCTTTTTTCATATTAGAAATAAGGGTGAAGTTGCATAGACTCAAACCCAAGCTTACACAATTCATAAAATTCTCTTCTTACCACTTGGTTAAAGGATTATTGGCAAAATTTATATAATTTTAAGAAACATGATTTTCTGTGTTTAGTTTGTTGTTTTCTTTATTAGATTACAATGTTAAGCTTCTTTTTACCCTCTTGTAATTTGTTGCTTGCTGCCGCTTATATGCACGAGATTTGCATGCCTTTGTTTTTTTTTTTTTTTGTGGTGATCTAATTAATTTAATAAGATGTTATATATATGTTCCGTTATATGAACTCTTGATAGTATGTAGGACTTGAATACACTGTGATTTTGATAATTTTTATTTTGATTTTAAAAATCAAGCATATAAATATATGAATAATTAAGTGTTCAAAAAGCATCGAACATGTATGAGTATGTTAAATTTAATAAATAGATCGTGTAACAAAATTTATGCATTAAAGATTACAAAAAGATATATAACATGTGGATCGCACAATATTATTATATAATACAGCTTTTAAGCTAAATCTTTTAAGTAAATTTTATTTATATTTTTAAAATATTTTCATAATTCAACTCCATTTTTAAAAATGAACGTTTCACTCAAAAAATAAAAAATAAAAAAACTACTGACGACACTAGTAGATATAGTTCAATTACTCACTACCCATGAAGTAAAACGTAAAACATGATTTATATAGATTAATTAACAAAGGTTCTTTTATCTTCTCGCTTTTCCACCTTAATCACCTTGATTCAACAATATCCTCTTCTCTCTAAGATCTTCTAAAATATCCTATTTGTCTATCAAATATGATGCAACAACCAGCAGCAGGAGGCGTGGATCCCCCGCCGTCCATGGCAGTCGATCAGTCTCCAGCCCAGCGGTACCAGCAACAACCGCTGTCGCAGCCGTGGATGATGATGTCTCAGCAGCAACAACAACAGGCGTGTCGGCCGGTTCTTCCACCTTCCGGTTAGAGTCCTCAATCCGTCCCTCCACACTCTCAGATGCAGCAGTGCTCCGCCAGTTCTGCTATCGCGGGATCCGGCGAGATTCGATCTCTCTGGATTGGTGACCTTCAGCAATGGATGGATGAGAATTACCTCATCAACATCTTCGCTCAATCCGGTGAGGTAATTAATTTGTTAATTATATTATTTAGGCCAAAAATTAGGGGATTTTAGAAGAAGAAAGGGTCCCAAAGTAAATAGTAAAAAAGGATAAATCATATTTGATTAAAAGGAGCTAATAATATGTTGTAATGTAATATTAATTGCAGAACTTAATATTTTTTAACTTTTAATTATTCGAAAATATTAATCTTTTTTAAATTTAAATGAATTTCTTTTCTTTTACTTTTAAGGTAAAGCAAAAAATAAGTAATGAGTCATAATTAAATAAAGCTTCATCTTTTGGGTTTCTTTTAGTGGTTTCAGCTAAGGTGATAAGGAATAAGCAAACGGCCCTGCCAGAGGGATATGGGCTTATCGAGTTTGTCTCACGTGCGGCAGCTGAGAGGGTTTTGCAGTTGTATAATGGGACGCCAATGCCAACTGATCAGAATTTTAGGTTGAATTGGGCGGCCCTCGCATATGGGGAAAAGTGGCAAGAGAAGGGTCCTGATTACACAATCTTTGTTGGGGATTTAGCTGCGGATGTTTCGGATTACATGTTACAAGAGACCTTTAAAGGTGTTTACCCATCGGTTAAGGGTGCCAAAGTGGTTACTGATAGGACTACGGGACGGTCTAAAGGTTATGGCTTTGTGAGGTTTGGTGATGAAAGTGAGCAGATTCGTGCTATGACCGAAATGAATGGGATTTATTGTTCCACAAGGGCAATGAGGAGTGGACCAGCTGCTAATAAGAAGCCAGTCACTGGTCAGCAGTATCAGAAAGGTACAATCGTGTTTGAGATCAAATTCATTGTTTTTCTTGGTTGCCATATGAGGTTTGCATAGTTGTGTATAGTTTTTATTACCATGATTTATGCTAGAGCACTTTAACTTGACAAGTTGAACACTATGGTTTTTTTTTTTGGGTATTAGTTTTCTGAGATTCAGTTGTCACATTGTTCTTAAAATTCAAATTATTTCAGTTATGCACTTGAAGATTGATGAAATTTATACAAAGTCATTTCCTTCCAGTCTGCCTTTCTAAACTTGGGCACATTTAATTATATTAAAACATGCTAAAACTTAGATAAAACTCGTGTTGTCTTAAAGCAGGGCACCAAAAGGCTCTCATTTTGGGGGGCCTGGAACTGATATCAGCTGAACTGATTCCACTTTAATGCGTGGCCCCATTTTAGGTCAGTTACTTTGTTTATGTTATAATCTTCATTTTCTTGTGGCAGTATTTGACTATTTGTGCTACATTTGCAAATTACTTTGGCAGTTCCTTATTAAGTATTCTAGTCAAGTTCAGTTTGTTTCAGTTTGCCAACATGTTTCCTTTAGATCGTTCTTTACTTTTTTTTTACGAGTCCGGAAACATTATTTTTATTTCATTATGATCAATTCCCCTCTCAATACTTGCATATGTTTACGCGCTTCATTTTGTTTCCTTTAAATTCAAGCTGTAATGCTTGAAAACTAGGTGAAGCCCCCATGGGTAAAGTTGATATGCATGTTACCATTGCCATTCAGTTAATGAATCTAGGGGATCTTGTTCTATTGCATTTTGAATCTGTGCTTCTTGTTAAAATTATAGTCACTTCTTTGTCCTCATTCTATTGCTTTGTTGCCTGCAAGGACAAATTGAGTCAGGAACGAAACCCAGAACTTGTAGTTAAAGGCATTTTCAGTTGATGGAATTAACCTCAATGGAAGTGGATTACTCATCCTCTCTATTGCCTAAGCCTTAATAATTTATGTGTAGCTGCCTTATCTTGCCATTTTGTGGCCACTAGTATAGTCTTTATAGGTCTCTGTGTATGCATTACTGAAATTATTTTAGAGGATGGGTTCTTTTCACTTGAAAGTAATCTTTGAAGTTGAACTTGTGAATCATTCAATTTAAGCACCAGCCACTCCCTTGCTCCCGTCCCCCTTCCAAAAAATTGATGAAAGAAAAGAAGAAAAAGAAGAAATACATAATGTCATGCAAGGAAAAAAGATGAGTCTCTTATATTAGTTTTCCTTTTTGCCCTTTTTATGCTATTGCATAATTTAATGAAAAAAAGAGGATCTTTACTGATGTGCTGAGTTTGTTGTAATTAATGATTTTTTTTTCAACTACTATTGTAATTCATTTAATCTGGTACTTTTTATTTTGCCTGGTAATGGTAAGCCTTGATGCAACCCAAAAGATGTTTATGGTTGCAAGTGTAACTCTTGAGTGATCTAAGGCTGTGGTTTTATATTTTTGTTCTTTTGCATGCCATGGAGGGAATTATTTTGAACTGCTTATATAACTTGTTTTAGTATTTTATAAGTGTATTACATTATCTTAATGCTATAACTCATTTTAGTATTTTATAAGTGTATTAGATTATCTTAATGCTATAACTCGTTTTAGTATTTTATAAGTGTATTTGATTTTTTTTTTCAACAAGTTTAGAAAAGTGCTATAACTCTAAATTTATGAGCTGATGTCTCTCAACAGGTTTGGCCGAATGTAGTTTTCATAGTTAACATGAAAATATTTACTTTTGCAAGGTGACCTATTGAATTAGTTTTGAGTTTTTTTTACCAATATGAAAACATTAAGATTCAGGGATTGCACATGCATGCCTTTCCACTTTATAGCAAGATCTCTTATTATCATCTCATTCTATGGTGGTTTACATGTATTTGTGATTTGCAGCTACTTACCAGAATGCTCAAGGAAATCCTGACGAGAAATGATCCAAATAATACCAACAGTGAGTAGCTTTACACACACTTTATGCCATGTTATGACCAACTGAAATCTTACAAGCTTAAATGCAGATATTTGTTGGTGTTTTGGATCCCAGTGTTTCTGAAGATGAATTAAAACAAATGTTTAGCCCGCTTGGTGAGGTAGTTCATGTAAAAATTCCTGCTAACAAGCATTGTGGTTTTGTTCAATATGCTAACAGGTAACCAGTAAATACTTTCATGTATTTTGGCATGTGAAATATCATTGCATGGTATTAATGTATTCTGCTATATCATGTATTTCAGGACTAGCGCAGAGTAAGCTCTATCAGTTTTGAATGGTACCATTTTAGGAGGAAATGTTCGACTTTCATGTGGACGTAGTGCTTCAAGCGAACAGGTTTGGTATTTAAAACAGTAGTTGTTTTGTACTTAAAGCCATGCTACATATATTTCTTCAAACTAAGAGGGCAACCTATTGGAGTTTCAGGCTCAACCAGATCAGGCGCTGTGGACTGTTGGATATTATGGATATGCTCAAGGATTTGAAGCATATGGATATGCACCTCCTCCCCAAGATCCTAACATGTACTACGGAGGCTATCCTGGATACGGGAATTACCAGAAGCCAGCGCCTTACCAACAACCACAGCAAGTAAAAGTGATTTATTGAATTATTCTTACTTTTCATAGTTATTTTCCTTGCTCTTCAAGAAAGCAGAAAGATCGCAAACGTGCTGAATTTCTTCTTTGACCCTTTGTTACTTTGCCTGTGTGGAAGGTGTAATTAAAAAGAAGTTACAAAGGTTGTCTATGCTGTTTTATATTGGTAGAATCTGGTTGGTTCTTTAATCCTGATATCTGAAATGTAGACAGCATGTACCGTTCAAAAAGTGATGTAATATCATTTCCTTTGACATTATATACAATTGTGCTCGTTTTGTTTTGTTTTTGTGGTGTTTTATAGTGAGGCGCGGTGGCTGTAACAGTGACTCAAAACTAGTTCACTCCGATCTGGACACTCCAGGTGTTGTCTTGATCCAGGACTGATGTTATTGTTGTTGTTGTTGTGTGTCAATTTATTTCTCTATTTTTTTAATAATTATCATGACAAGAACAAAAAATAGAACTTCACTAGTAACTGATACGGTTTAATATTTGTTTTTATTTTTCTTGTCTTAATGTAATGTGGATGCCTTCCAATTTTATTTAATTAAAAAACCAATTAAAAGCAAATCAGTGTGAGAACTCTAAGAAAATGGAGAAATTAAGGTGTTATCAGGCCAACCTATAGGTTGGGATAAGTGAATTCTATGAAGTTGAACTGCAGTGTAGGCGAGAGCCAATCGATTATGTTTGTATCGTCGTGTTAAAATTATGTTACTAATTATAAATTTATTTTTTAATTTGCTAAGAAAAGCTAAAAAGTTTTGTTCGTTTCAAGTCAGAAATGAAGGCCTATTGAACTTCTTATTGCATGCATCCTTAAGAGAGTTTTTTATTTTCCCATTTTCACATCCAAGCCGTGAAAAACAAAGAAAAAAAACTGCACAATAATTAAGTGTATTGCGCAACGTGTTTAAATTGAAAAGTAAGGAGCTAATTGTAATGGGATTGAATTCTTTTGTATCAATCACTTCTGCAATATGTGATGGTAAATAGTACTCTTCTTTTTCTCACTTAACCCATTTTTCTTTAGCTTGAACCATGAAAAGCTGTCTCATGTAATTGTAGACAAGATTCCTAATAGTTCTAACCAAATCATTATTAGCTCTTAGCCACCCTCAAATACAAACTTATGTATTATTTTCACTAAATATAACAACAAATTACAAAGATAATTTTATAAATATACCTTTAACAAATTGCATATACCTCTTAAAATAGACATTAAATTCTCACATTTCTTTCTTTAAGGTAGAATATTGGCTCAAATAGTCATATTTCCATTTTTAAAGTGTAAGAGCTTTACACGTTTATACCTCTAAAGTGCGAAAATTTTACAAGTTTGAAATTCGATCTTAGTATTTGTAATTTTTTTCCAGGTCAAAAGTATTGTATTTACTGTTGCCTACATGATGCATACATCCATTCTTCTTTGAACATATATAAGAAATTGCCAGATCAACAGACCGAGTTCTCAACGTCTTAGCTGCTAATAAATTTGTTTGTTCACTGTCAATGGAAGACACAAGCTCTTTATATATGGATCCTTATATAGTTCTTCCAACATAGCCTTGGAGATCCATTTGTAGGCTGCTTCAGTATAATGCATACCATCCCAGCTAATGTACGAAGAAGGGTCATTGCAGCTGGTCCTCAAAGGTGGATTGCCGCAAGACATCAATAAGCTGTAATTGTACAGACCTCCCCCTCCACAACATGCTATCAAAGTTTCTGTAAATCCTGGAATCATGTGTAAAATATCAATGTGAACAAGTCAGTTTTCGATAATCATGATGAAAATATCTCTTCTAACATTAGTTTAGAGATGCTATAAGCTTAGTTTTCTGTATGAAAGTTACCAAATTGTTTTGTGGAAAGGTAGAAACCCATTGCAATATTGTAATAGTCTGCATAAACGATGCCGACATGAGGATGAAGCCTGCGAATATGATCAAGTTCTTTCTGAAGCAATTCATTATGATACTCAGAGAACTGGTTAAGCCATGTTATACAACCAGTTAAGGGATCATATTCTGCCCTATCTGAACCTTGGAAATATGTTAGATATGCTGGGGAGCATCCAATTGGTAAGTTTCCGGGGACCAAAAATGTGACTGCCCCTAACTCAATTAACTCCTACATACGCAATAGCAAGTAAAATATGTCATCTTGTTGGCTCACTAAACCCAAATATATATCTAAAGAGAGAATTATTATCTCATCTAATGATAATGAAGTTCAAAAACTGCACAATTATATCTATTTACACTTCGACTTTTTTCTTTTCATGTTTTTAAAAGAACACATGTGTATAAACAAGTTAGTTTTGAAGTTTTTGAACTCTACAATCATTTGATGGGATAATAATTATATATATTTCAACATTGATTTCTCAAAATTTGAAAAATGTTTTCCTTAAAACTTGTGAATAATTAGCATGCTGGCATGGCATCTTAAGTTTCTTACATTGATTGCTGAAGCTATGGTATGCACAACAAGAGGAACAAACTCTCGAATCTCCTCAGTGTTTTTGCCTTCCAAAAATGCGTAGTTGTAATCATTTCCTCCAATCTCTCCCATGACAATCAAGGAGTTTCCGAAGAGCTCTTTACAATCTGTGACTTATAGCACATTTGAAACAAAGTTGGTAACTAAAGTAAGGTATTCATCTCTTGTACAAACTCATAATTTCATAAGTAGCATCTTGGATACAATTGTTTCATTTAAGGTAACCAAGCAAGATAAAGAAACAACCATGAGAAGTGAAACACCTTTGATTTAGATATTAAGACTCTGTTTGGTTCACTGAAAATGACTATCAAAAAATAAATTTTGAAAAATTCATTTCTAAAAAATTTATATTTTCTATTGTTTAGATGATTTGCTGAAAAATATTTTCTGTTGTTTGGTTGTTTTTGAAAAAATCTAAATTTTTATTATAGTATTGTTCTTCACATAATTAGCTATTTAAATAATGTTTCTAAATCAATAATAATTAATAATAATAATAAAACAATTAATAAAATTAAAATCATAATAATAACATATTATTAAGATCCTCAAACTTATAATATAATAGATTATATATTATTTTTACACAAAAAATAATCCAGCAAAGATAACTTGCACAAACAGATCAGACTCTCTCATATCATCAACAAAATTAAAACAATTAATTAGCAGCTATAGAATCGAATTGCTTTGAGTTTCATACAAGCTTAAAAATTAACAAAAGAGGAGGTGGCTTTCTTAGCACAACAATTGGCTGATCATAAAGAAAAAATAAATTAGCCAATAACTTATGGATTAAAAAAATTGTAGCAAATTATAAAGTTTGAGTTTGATACCGAACAACTTCAATTCTTATCCCCATTATAAAACTATATAGATAAATAAAACTTCATTGAGAGACTAATTGACATTCAATTTCGACTTCATTTTCCTATCCTAGATTATTGGTTTATTTCTAGGACGCAAAATGGGAAAAGACACTAGATAATTGTTTGACACTTCAACGACAAAATGAAAGTTGGAAAATCAAGGAAAATGCCCCAATCATGGGTACAATAGTAAATTGAACAAGTGGATTGGTTTATCTCCGTCTCCTTTTTTTTTTATTATTTGGGTATGAGTTTATTTCCATCTCCTACTATGCTTCCTACCATTCCTACCAAACAGTATCTAAAAGGACGCAAAAACTACCTGAAGAAGATGAGCAAAGAGATGGCAAAACATCTTTAAAAAATCCCAATTCAACTCCCAAAGAAACGTTTGTAGTGGGATTCTTGATTCCTCTTTCTTTGAAAAATGCATCATCGATTGCTGTAGCTCCTGCCACAGCAAAATTCACACCCTTCTGAAAGTTTTCTGGTCTTCCATGTTCATCTCCAAAATATGGTGGTAAAAATGGGAGTCCAAAACCTTCAGCTGCAAAAACCATGGAAGAAAAATGAAAAAAAATGAAACCATATATTAGTTATAAGATCCCTAACCAATGTTAAAGCCTGTATACATACCAATGAAATCTATAACCAGGCGGCCATCGGAGCATCTCCCTGTTGGATGACCAAAAAAGCTCCGCCCATAAGGGGGAAAAGCACACTGGGAAAGTTTCCTGGATTCCGAAAGTTGCAGTTGAAGTAAGTTTCCTGTATCAGCTAAGGAATCCCCAAAGCTGAAGATTGATGTGAAGCATCCATTGACATATGAGATGAAGAAGTTCACGCAAAAGAGAGAGCTTATGACTACATGTTGTTTCAACAAGGAACATGAAGGAAAAGCCATTTAGAAAATGTAAGAAAAAGTTGCAGGCGAGTGCTTTGAACCTTCTGTTTGTAAACTACATTACCACGTTAGGTAGCGTGTATTTTTATTTTATAATAAAATTTTAATTTTAATACAATAATAAATCAAATATGTAAAAAAATTATTTAATTTTAGTATTTGTTTGAAACTTTGAATTTAATATTTTGTGCAACATATTAAGAACATTATTAACAAAATTAAATTTACACTATATTAACTTAAAGTTTCAAATACATAAAGATGGTAAATTCACATTAAAAAAACTAATGTTAAAATTAAAATTCAAGTTTTTAAGATTAGAAAAAGTTAAATAATTAAATTAAACAATACAAGTACAATTTTTTTATAAGCTTGGACATCATGGAAAGAGAAAATTATAAATCAAGCTAGTGGCAATTTTATTTTTAGCCTTAAAATAAAAGACATTAACAAATCTAGCAAGTAGTATTTAATTATTTATTATATTATAATAATCTTATGCATGACTACATCAATTTGGTATCTCATAATAATGATTTGTATATTATATTATAATAATATTTTAAGAATAAATTATGTAATCTCTTACTGTGTAAGTATTATTTTGATAGAATTAAGTATTTATTAAAAATACTTTATTTATTATCTATTGAATATAAAATTAAAGTATGGATAAAAATAATAATTCTAATAGTAAATTAAAATGTAATTTAATAATATATTAGAGTACTATTATTGTGTAAACGGTAATTTTAATAAAAATTTTTTTATACATTATTAATATTATTATTAATTATATTTAAATAACTAGTATTATATTAATTAATTTAGTAATATCTAATATATAACATTTTAATCAGACATTCAATCACTTGATGTATATCTAATATTATTATATTAATGTGAACATGAAAAAATTAGTACTGAATTGATGTATAATTGTATATGATATGATTCTACTAGCATTAAATTAATTAATAAATAAATATCTACTATTTAATTAGATGTTCGATTAATTGTTTTATATCTAATATTATTATGTTAATGTGAACATAAAAAAATTAGTACTCAATTGATATATAACTGTATATAATACGATTATATCAAATGTTATTATTTATAATATTATGACAATTGATGTATATAACTTGTTTAATTCAGTATTCTAAATTTTTAATGAGATATTTGATTAATTAGTGTGTATGAGTACAATTATATTTAATGTAATATTGTTAATATTATAATTTATATACAAACCAGAAACAAAATAAATATAAAATTGAGGTAATTAATTGACCAATTATTCATAATATCAAGTATTTTTTAATGTATACTATAATTTTATTCAACATTGTAATTGAATAATTAGTTAAATAGTTATATAACTATTTAATTGTTTATGTTATTTATTTATAATTTGTTAGTTATTTATTTGTATAGCTAATACTTTTAGATTTTCATTTTATTTTAGTTTTACTATATATATTCGGCTCACTTAAAAAATAAATTTTCATATAATTAATATATAATTATATATTTTATAACAAATGTGAATATCATAGGAAATTAAAAAAATAAATAATAATTGTCAAGTAATAAAAATATTAAAATAGACAAATTTATATTTATATAAATATTTATTAAATTTTAACTTTAATTTAGCATTTTTATTATATTTTATGAAACTAAATTAAATATTATTACATTAAAAATTATAAAAATATTTATAATTTATAAAATTTTAAAATAATTTAACTAAATCTGCTAAGTTTGCTTGATTAAAATTGGATTGAACTTGAAACCAAAAATAACTGAATCCAAAAAAATCCAAAATAAAAAAAAACTTTAAATAAAAAATAATCAAAATAAAAAAAAATCAATACTAAAAATAATTCGTATTCGAAATAATTCGAATACCAATATAATTAAGACTAAATCAATTCAAACCAGTCCATTGGCCATAACTATTTAAAGCATGTTAACTAGTAGTACTTAGCCATCAGACATCCGTACTCCACTGATGGGAAGCAACAGAAAAGGAGAAACTTTGAATTGAAAATTAGAGAAAAGAAACGAAAAGTCTTTCTAAAGAAGACTGAAAGAGATATATAATGACATTTTCTTTTGTACATTAATGAATTTTCTGTTAATGCAGATTTTGGGTGGTTGTTCTTTAGCCAAATAAATTTCCTGAAATGCAATTTTAGATTTTTTTTTTGTCAAAATTCTGGTATTCAAATATTACTTTGAGTCTCAATTAACTTTGAGTCAAATAATCAGTTTCGAAATGAAGAGTTTTTTTTAACATTATTTTTTTTCACAATATTTGAATTTAAAATTTTATTTAAAAGACATCAATTTTTTTTTCACTCGATTCAAATTGAATTTTTTCAAAACAAGATTCGATCGACAACTTCAGCGTGCAAAATCCCATATTTCATGGCAATGGTGCCTCCTAGAAGTTCTGAAAGCCCAGCGCAATATGGTATTCCTGTAAAAAGTAAAAACCTCCAATAATTGGATTTGCTTGTTGTTTATGTTAACTGAATACTGCTTTTCAAACCTATTTTTGGCATTGAATAAGAAACTTTGGTATCCTAAACCCAGCAAAGAGCAGAAGACAAAAGTGAAACGCTCAGAAGAGGACAAAATTGTATTAATCAAAATGAAATGTCGGGTGTTTTGGGCTGAGAATGAACTAATACAATGTCAAAAGGAGGATCAAACATTTCACATAATTCAGGAGTGCATTGAGTTTAACAACTTCAGAGCAAGTTCTTGTTCTGCCAGAGAAACCTGCATAGAAACCAGAATCAGCCTTATTTTCTTCTCTTTCCCTTTAGTCCTCTTTTCTTCTGCTTGATTCGTTTCTCCCGAAACCATTGGCTCTCCAAAAGCTTGTCTTCCTTGTCCTTCTGCTTCAACTTCAATTTTATTATAAATAAATGTCGAACTTTTCAAAATAATACAATTAAGCAAGTATAAATCTTTTTATTATGGATATGCTCAAGGATTTGAAGCATATGGATATGCACAAGATCCTAACATGTACTATGAAGGCTATCCCGGAAACGGGGATTACTAGCAGCCAGGGGCTTACCAACAACCACAGCAGGTGAAGTGATTTAATGAATTATTCTTACTCTTCATAGTTATTTTCCTTGTTCTTTGAGAAAGCAGAACGATTGCAAGCATGAAAGGTTTATTAAAAAGAAGTGACAAAGGTTGTCTTTGCTCTTTTATATTGCTAAAATCTTGTTGGTTCTTGAATCTTGATGTCTGATATGCAGTCTGCACCTACCAGTCAAAAAGTGATGTAATATCATTTCTTTTAACACTCAATTTGTTTTGTTTTTATTGTATTTTACGGTGAGGCGCTTCAGGTGTTGTTTTGACAAACATGTTTTAAGGTTGTGGGTTTTCATTGGCTGCTGCTTGCTGTGCAATTTGTGGTTTCTGGTATTCTGGAGAGGTTCAATGATTCTTCTTCGTCTTTCTCTCTTAATTATGATTATTTTTGCTTCCCTTTCTAGGGTTCTTTTCCATCTCTTAAAACTCTCTACTCTGTGATAATGAGTTTTTTCCGTAGCCTTATATGCCATAGTATTTGTTTTGGACTGTTGTTGTTGTGTTTCAATTTATTTCTCTATTTTTTAATGATTATCATGATAAGAATAAAAAATAGAACTTCACTAATAGCACTTTATTTTGGCCAGTCACTGATACGATTTAATATTTGTTTTAATTTTTCTTGTCTTATTGAAGTGTGGACACCCTCTACGTTTATTTAATTAAAAAAACCAATTTAGAGGGATAAAAACTTATGTATTATTTTCACTAAATTTAACAACAAATTACAAAGATAATTTTATAAATATCATTTTAACAAATTGCATATACCTCTTACTATAGACATTAAAATCCCACAGTTCTTTTTTTAAGGTGAAATATTGGTTCAAATAGTCATGTTTTCATGTTTATAGTGTGAGAGCTTTGCATAGTCATGTTTCTATCTTTAAAGTGTGAGAATTTTACAAGTTTACATCTCTAAAGTACTAGAATTTTACAAATTTGAAATTTGACCCTAGTATTTGTATTTTTTTCTTATCTAGTCCAAAAGTATTGTATTTACTGTTACCTACATGATGCATATATCTACTTTTCTTTGTTCAATCAACTGAATTGAGAAAACATCTAATGTGAAAGAAAATATGACTAGATATATGGCTTCCAATGAGATTTCTTTTTCATCTAAATTGATATCTAATACTTCGAGAAAGAAACGTATATAAGAAATTGCCAAATCAACAAACCAAGTCCTTATCAACTCAGCTTCTGATAGCTTTGTTTGTTAACTGTCACTGGACAACACAAGCTATTTATATATGGATTCTTGTATAGTTCTTCCAATACAGCCTTGGAGATCCATTTGTAGGTTGCTTCAGTATAATGCAAACCATCCCAGCTAACATATGAAGAAGGGTCATTGCAGCTGGTTCTCAAAGGCGGATTGCCACAAGATATCGATGAGCTGTATTGTATGGACCTCCTCCTCCACAACATGCTATCAAAGTTTTTTTAAATCCTGAAATCATGTGTAAAATATCAATATGAACAAGTCAGTTTCTGATGATCATGATGAAAATATCCTCTCAAACATTAGTTTAGATATACCATAAGCTTTGTTTTCTGTACGAAAGTTACCAAATTGTTTTGTGGATTAAGAAAGACAAAGGAACAAATATTATTTAAAAAACAAAGGAAAGAAAATACTTTAGTGTGGAAGTTGAAAATACTATAGGTTTTGCTTGGTATGGTAGAAAAAAATGGGTGAGGAAAAAATTAGTTAATCAAATGATTAAGCTACAAAATTTAGTTAATCAAATGATTAAGCTACAAAATAGGAAAATTGTTATAAAACATAACCATTTGATTAACTAATTTTCTTTTCTCACCTTTTTTTTTCATCCTTCCAAGCAAAGTTGCAAAGTGGTTCACTTGCATGTGATGACTAATTAATTAACATAATTAGACAATTGCCAATGTTTAATCTTCCTGGTTGTTAGTATGGTAAATTCAATCATTAGAGTTCCCAAATTCCCTATGAGTTTAAATTATTTTAGTGTCATTTTAAAAATTGAGAGTTTAGACGGAATAAAAAAAAACACATAATCACTTTTAAAAGATGTATGATTAGTATTATACACTCTCAAATATCAAATAAATTATTTTTATCCTAAATTTCATAAAAAAAAATTATTTTCACTTTTTTGGATAAATTTTTTATCAGTTTTTTTTCTCTTATTTTTTTTTTTACAGTTGAAAAGTGATTTTAAAAGTTAGTTTCAAATTGAAAATATCTTTTTTTATCTAGGTTGTTTACCGGTCTTCCTTTTTATATATATTTTTTCAAAACAATACTTAATTTTCTTTTACATTTTTCATCCTTCCTAACAAGCAAAATTAATGTTTCCATCTCTCCATTTTTTTCTCCCTCTAATTTTTCATTTTTCTTTCCACCAACCAAGCAAAGCTTTAGATTTTGCAGTGAAGCTTTTTTTTTTCTTTAAAGCAAAGTTGATTTCTTCTTCCGTTTTTATTCATTTATCTCTCTAATGTTTTATTTTGTTTCATGCTATATCTGAGCTGATTTGCTACATTAAGATTTTATTTCTGATCATGTTAGATCAGGTTTTTTTAATACTTCATACGATCACAAATAAAAGATGTTTGGATCCTTGTTTAGCTGGCTGCCAACCACAAAGGATTTGATTTGAATAAGAAAAATGGTAATAGTCAAGATAAAACCGAATCAAAAAATAATTAAACAAATCTTTTCATCAAACTTTTTTCAGTAATTTCAATTGTTCACACGGATTTCAAGCAGAAGAAGATAAAACGACGTTCTCAGCTGCTTTGGTACTAGTTGGATAAATCAATGAAAGAAAAAAAAAAGTTGAATGTTCATGAATCCTTTTTTGTTTGGTCTTATCCCAAAAGTATAATAATAAAATTTAATTTAAAATTGTAATATAATGATCATGAATTTGATTTTAATCCCAAATTTTTTGACTAGTTACTGTTAGCAAACCTTAATTGATATTTGATATAAAAAAATTGTTTTATGAAATATTTGATGCATATATACTAATTATGCTTACAAAAAAAATTCTAAAATTCCCAACTTTTGCAATGAAGTGAAATATATATGGAAAATATTTGAGTTAATAATATAATAAATGCTAAAATGTGTGAAATTTGATTTTTGTCTTGGCATTCGTTGTCATTTTGTAATGATCACACGCAAATGAAACTTTGCGATAAGATCAACGTGGGTAATTACAGAGTAAAAGGACTCTTCACCAACTTTGTCCATGTCCAGAATAAATTATTTGCTTTTGAGGGGAAATCAGTACTGACTTGGTAGACCAAGTTTCTAATCCGATTATTCAATATTGTAATTTTTTTTAACTAAAGGGACAGTTTACCTTAAAGAGCAAAAGAATGACTACAATATTATATCACTATATGCAAGTGAATGGAAAAACTCCAATCAAGTTGGCTAGCAATCAATTAACCAAGTAAATGTCCTTGTTTTATTTCACTCATGTTTATATGGTATATTGAGATTAGAGTTCACCAAAAATTAATGTGAACCTCAAAAATTCGTTCAATTCGTTTGAATTCAAAATCAATTCAAGTTATTTGATTATGAAAAGTAAACAACATAATTAAATCTGTTTAACTTGAATTCAAATTAATTTAAATTTTTATAAGTTAATTCTCACTAAATTAATAATCTCTTTAAATTAATAAAAAATTATTATTTCAAGTCGGATCAATGGAAAATTTTAATAAATCTGTGGATCATAATTATTAATAATTTTATTTTAAAATTAAATGTAAAATTTCAGTCTTGATTATCACATAAATTAATAATTTAATAAAAAATATAACCTAACATTTAAAAACTAGAAAGCATTCCAAAATATTAATTTGAAAAAGACGATCATATTTAAGGTTTTTTATTTTAAGAATTAAAAAAGTATAAAATATATTAAAAATATATTTGCAAAGAGATTTTTATAAAATTAAAGACTATAAAATTATTAAAGGAATTTAAAAAATGTGAAAATTAAACAAGTCGCATTTTTTTTTAGACAATAACAATTTATAAGGTAAAACCCTCTAAACTAATAGTCTCTATAAATTAATACTCAATGATGTGTCCCAAAATTATTAATTTAGAAAAATTTTGCTGTAGTTGGATAACCCAAGGAGGGAAAAAACGATTTTGAATGTTCATGAAACCTTCTTTTGTTTGGTCTTAATCCCAAAAGTATAAAAATAAAATTTAATATAAAATCGTAAAATAATGATAAATTTGATTTTGATCCTAAATTTTTTGACAAGCTACTGTTAGCAAACCTTAATTGATATTTGGATATAGAAAAAAAATTGTTCTATGAAGTATTTGATGCAT
The DNA here is from genome assembly GCA_032173925.1 of Heritiera fomes. Classification (NCBI taxonomy): domain Eukaryota; kingdom Viridiplantae; phylum Streptophyta; class Magnoliopsida; order Malvales; family Malvaceae; genus Heritiera; species Heritiera fomes. The sequence goes on along the minus strand of JAPDPM010000023.1, from coordinate 4,618,645 downwards.
ATATACTAATTATGCCTAAAAAAAATCTACCATTAGTGCCCACACTTGCAATGAAGTAGATAAGCAATACATTTGACCGGAACTTTTAAGATAAGGTCAAATTTTTGTAATCTTATCATAAGATTAATGTTAACATATATGATTAAACATAAATAATATCGTAAATAGATTTGTTCATGAGCTGTGTTAGTTTGGATTTGGACAGGGCTTAGGTAAGTCCAAATTCGTCCAAATACTATTAATTTTAAAAAAAATTATAATAAAATATAAAAATTATTAAAACATATAATAGTTAATAAGTATAACACAATAAATTTGAATAAATTTTTACAACAAAGTTACAAGAAATATAAAAATTAAATTAAAGTATAAAAAAATAAAAACTCAAAATAAATTGCACAAAAAAGGCAAAAATAATTAATAATAATAATAAAAAAATTATAGTAAAATAGGCCAGTTCGGGCCAAGCTTGAGATTGAAAATATACCTAAGCCTGTTCTAATTTTTAACAGGCTTGGATTTTCAAACCCAAATCTATTTAACAAGTTTAATATTGTTGTCTAAACACATTAAAAAAATGGACGGACTTTCGGGTTTGAGCAGATAGCTCGACCTTTGAACATGTCTAATCATAAACACATAAGAATGAACTGAAATTAGAATCAATAGATATAAACATATGATAATTTCACTATAAGATTTGTTAATATTTATTTTCATGTGTTTATTATAATTCTAATATATTTTATGCCTAATAATACTAAGTTTACGTTGATTTTAAATTTTTACATATTTTTATATATTTTTAAATATTTTTTATTATTTTAAATAATTTAAATATTTTTTAAAATATTTTATATATTTTAAAAATATTTTACATACTTTAAAATATTTTTTAGATATTTTTGAAATATTTTTTTAAAGAAAAAGAAATAGGCTGATGTGGTGCACATTGATGTGGCATTTATTGCCAAATGTCAGCATTTTATTGGGCAATCTATGCCACGTCAGCTTTCTTCTAGTAACGTTAGTCTTAGGTACTAAATTACATTATGGAAAGAAAGTTTAAATACTAAAATGACAACTAAAATTTATTAAGTAACAAAATAATAAAAATTTTCCAGTTATCACCGTGCTCAGTATGTAACCGCCGTCTTCTACGGTTGTTTCAGACTGTAGTCTGTCAGTTTTATTTCTTCTTTCGGTTGTTTCAGACTGTAGTCTGTCAGTTTTATTTCTTCTTTCTTTTCAAAATTTCCCCTTCTTTCTGTATCTTTATTCTGATTCTTCTCTCATAAACCAATCCTACTATGGATCCATTGAATCCTATACTGAATGGTGACTGGTGCCATCTAAAACTTACGGAGGAAGAAGGTGATTCTGTGGCAATACCTAAAGAACTTATACATGACTCCAATGCTCAAGGAGAATTATGTTTGGTTGGTTCACTTTTGTCCAGTCGCCCCTTCAATCATGAAGCAAATGTTTGCTGTGTTTAAGAAAATTTGGAGGCCATCAAAAGGTGTCATCTTTAGGATACTTGATGAGAATGTATTCCTTTTCCAGTTCTTTGCAAGAGGAGACAAGATTAGAGTCTTGGAGGGTAGTCCTTGGACTTTTGAACGTTGCCCTTTGCTTCTACAATGTTATGATGGTATGAAAAGGCCTAAAGACTATGTTTTCCAAAAACTCTCAATCTGGGTAAGAGTATATGACATCCCCTTATCCATGATGCGCAAGGAAGTGGGTGAACTCCTTGCATGCCGACTAGGTACTTTGCTTGATCTGGACTTGGGTGATGAATTTGGCGGTTGGGGACACTTCATGCGCTTACGTGTTGAACTAGATATTACCAAGCCCTTGTTACGGGGTATTTTTGTTACAGACAGTCTCACGAATGAAAAACGTTTTGCCCAGTTCAGGTTTGAAAGGTTGCCCACTTTTTGCTTTGTTTGTGGCATTCTTGGACATATTGACAGTGACTGTTCGCTTCAGATTGATCCTCTCTCTCATAATCAACCGAAGTATGGTGATTGGCTTAGAGCTAGCCCGATGGGCAAACGTTTCAACAAAAAAGTTTCTCATCATATCCCTTTTGCCCTATCCAAATTACCAAATCCTTCTGTCTGTTGTACCTCTCCATGCATTTCAAACCATTCAGTATCTCGTCAACTCTCTTTCGATACGTCCTTTCCTTCCCATCCACCTTCAACCCATGCACCTTCCTTTTCCATCACTCCGACCCAACCTCCTCTGCCCAGTTTAATCCCTGCGCTCTCACAAAGTAACCTCACCTGTCCATCAATTTCTTCTAATGATAATCCGGCCTTGACCAATAAATCGGATCCCATGCAACTTACCATGGATTCAGTGACAATGAAACATAAGTTTCTTGATGGCTCTATACCCTCTATCTCTCATGATCTCTCAATCACCAACCCAAAGATGTACAAAAGGATCAAGTCCTTACATTCCAGTCATTTGGTGCATGAAACTGTTACTACTTGGTTTTCTACTGCTGCGTCCAAAATGACAGATATGACTAGCATTCAGTCTTCCACAGCCATACAGGGTGAATTGTCTGATGTTTCTCCACTGGCGGAGGCAGAGCCAACTCTGCCCCGCCAATCATTATGAATCTTTTATGCCTTAACTGTCGTGGTTTGGGAGGTCCACGAGCAGTTAGCGGGCTGAAAAACCTCTTACATAAAGAGAAGCCATCTCTAGTCTTTCTTTCAGAAACAAAACTGTGGCCTACTGAAGGGCAACGTCTGAAACTTATATGTGGCTTCTCTTCCATGTTCTGTGTTAGCAGTGTGGGTAGAAGTGGTGGGTTGATCCTAATGTGGAATGATGACATCCAAGTTGATCTTCAATCTTTCTCCAGAAATCATATTGATGTGGAAGTTCAGGAGCTATCAATTGGTATAAAATGGAGATTTACGGGCTTCTATGGTGATCCTGAAACACAGATGAGAATTAAAAGTTGGAATTTACTCCGTAAACTAAGTACTTTGAGTTCCCTTCCTTGGCTGTGTGGTGGAGATTTCAATGAAATCCTGTTCAACAACGAGAAGTATGGTCGAATTCAACGTAATCAAAATCAGATGTTGTCCTTCCATGATACAGTAACTGCTTGTGGGTTGCATGATTTAGGGTATTCAGGACCCACTTTCACTTGGTGGAATATAAGAGATGGTGATGCTACTGTCAAATTGAGACTTGATCGTTTCTTTGGTTCTGTTTCTTGGAGATCTATGTTTCCAACATACCAGGCTCTCACTCTCCCAGCTACATTTTCGGATCACGACCCCATTTTAATGTCCACTCAGAATCGGGTTACTGTTACTACTCACCCTAGACGTAACAGATTCAGATTTGAGGAAATGTGGCTTCGTTCACCGGATTGTGAAAAACAAGTTGCGTCAGCTTGGTCTGATGAATCTACTCCACACTCACAAAACCTGCTTGAGAAACTAAAAAATACAAAAACGAAGCTGGCACACTGGAACAGATTTTCTTTTGGTCATGTGCAACGTAAAATTGATGATTTACAGAGAGAATTGCTCCATTGTCAAACTGTTGCTGTATCGGAACAAACATTGGCTGTGGAAAAGAATCTTAAGAGGGAACTATCAGAGTTGTTGGAGAGGGAGGAAATATTGTGGCGTCAACGTTCCCGAGTGTGTTGGTTGCAACATGGTGATAAAAACTCGAAGTTTTTCCATGCAAAAGCCTCTGGCCGTAGGAGAACAAACTCTATTTCAAGATTGCAAGATGAAAATGGGGTTTGGTATGACAATGAGAAGGATATTGGACAGTTGGCAGTTGGTTATTTTCAAAACCTGTTTCGATCTTCAAATGACTTGGCCATGGATGGCATTCTTGATACTGTTGAAGCAAAGGTTACGGATGAAATGAACCAAATTTTGTTGCAACCATACACAGCAACAGAGGTTGAAGATGTTCTTTTCCAAATGCAGCCAAACAAAGCTCCAGGTGCCGATGGTCTTCCTGTTCTGTTTTATCAGAAGTTCTGGCATCTCATCAAAGAGGATATAGCCCGTTACTGTTTATCCTTTCTTAATGGTAACATGTCTCTTTCACCTATCAACTACACACACCTAGTCCTCATACCCAAAATCAAAAAACCAGAAACCATGAACCAGTTTCGTCCTATAAGCTTATGTAATGTTCTCTACAAACTCATTGCTAAAACCTTGGCCAATAGACTGAAAAGATTGTTACCTTCAGTGGTTTCTGAAAATCAAAGTGCCTTCATACCTGGACGCTTGATCTCTGACAACTTCATGATTGCTTATGAAATGTTACACTCCATCAAAACCCAAAGACACTCTAGACAAGGCTTTTGTGCTCTGAAATTAGACATGTGTAAAGCTTATGATAAAGTTGAATGGTCCTACCTTGAAGCTTTATTGTTGAAACTGGGGTTTGCTCCTAGATGGGTGAATGTGATCATGCAATGTGTGACTTCTGTTTCGTTCTCTGTTATTTTAAATGGTAAACAGTTTGGCTACTTCCATCCTACAAGAAGCCTTCGTCAAGGTGACCCGTTATCACCTTACCTCTTTATTTTGTGTGCTGAAGGTCTGACTATGGCTTTGAATGCAGCTCAATCAAATGGTTCTATTTCTGGATTTAGAGTTGCTCGGACAGCACCAGTTATTAACTCTTTATTTTTTGCTGATGATGCAATGCTTTTTCTTAAGGCCAATCTTCAGGAATGTGGCAAAGTTCGGGACATTCTTCACTGTTATGAAAAGGCGTCAGGACAACAAGTGAATTATTCCAAGTCGCGTATCTTTATCAGTTACAACATAGCACCAACTACTGTGAACCAGATTATTTCTTTGCTTGGGGTGCAGCGAGTTGATGGTATTGAACGTTACCTGGGCCTTCCAACAGTGATTGGTAGATCGAAGAAGCTTGCTTTTGCTTCAATAAAGGACCGTATTTGGAAGAAGTTGATGGGTTGGAAAGAAAGGTTTCTTTCTCAAGCTGGAAAAGAAATTCTAATCAAAGTTGTTGCTCAAGCTATCCCAACTTACATGATGTCAGTTTTCAAACTTCCCTACTCTTTCTGTATTGATCTCAACAAGTTATTATGCAAATTTTGGTGGCAACATGGGGAGAACTCTCACGGTTTACACTGGTTACGTTGGGAGAAGTTGTGTCTGCCAAAATCAGAAGGTGGTTTGGGTTTCAAATGTCTAGCCTCTTTTAACCTTTCGCTATTAGCAAAACAGGGATGGCGCCTATTAAAAAACCCAGATTCACTTGTCTCCAAAGTTCTGAAGGCACGATATTACAGAACATGCGCCTTTATGGATGCAAAGGTGAGTAGCACTTCTTCTTTCACGTGGAAAAGTATATGTGAAGGTCGGTTTGTATTGAGATTGGGAATTCGGTGGAGAATTGGTGATGGTAACTCTGTTTTAGCTTGGCAGGATCCATGGATACCTAGACCATGGAAATTTCAACCAATCCCGACTTCTGAATCTTTATCAGATGGTACCATGTCTCATATGCTAGTATCTTCTTTCATAGACCGTAATTCTGGGAGTTGGAATACTCCTTTGCTACAACAATGTTTCTCTGATATGGATGTGCAAGAGATTGTCAAGATTCCACTGCTGGGGTTATCTTCTACAGATTTATTGATCTGGCACCATTCATCTTCAGGTCAATATACAGTGAAATCTGGATATTTGACCCTTTTGAAATATAATAGAAGTATGGGATCTCATACTAATTACCTGGGCAATTTTCCTGGCGAATCTTCATGTCACAGTTCTGGTTCTCTTCTTTGGAAAAAAGTTTGGGAATCTTTCGGTTCCTAACAAAACTCGTATGCTTCTGTGGAGGTGTTGCAGGTCTATAATACCAACCATGATGTCTCTTCATCTGAAGAAGATAGTCCCTCTACCAACTTGTCCTCTATGCGGTCAATTTCCGGAATCAATAATCCATATATTTCGAGATTGCTCTTTTGCTACCAAAGTTTGGTCCTTCTCAGACTTTCATCATTTTAAAGACTGGGATCGATCTCCATCGTTTGCTGATTGGTTTCTACAGGTATCGGATAGTGCTCAATCATACAGGGTGGAACTTTATGCTATTATAATCTGGTTTTTATGGTATGCAAGGAATACTTTTGTTTACAAAGGTAAAAGACCCGATCCGGCTAGTATTGTTGCCTCTGCCCAGTCGTATTTGGACGACTTCTCCAATGCAAACAGGTTGAATGGGACATCTACTCAAACTAATCCTCTCTTGGCGCGATGGTCCCCACCCAAAACTCAAAGCTCCATTAAGTTGAATTTTGATGCTGCAGTTTTCAGTTCATATAACTGTATTGGTATTGGTGTAGCTGCCCGTAACCATATGGGAGAAGTACTGGCACTCTTATCTTCCAAGAAATCAGGTTCTTTTGATCCATACACTGCGGAATGCATGGCTCTTTGTGAAGCCCTTTCATTTGCACTATCAATTGGTTTCTTTTCAGTAGAACTTGAAGGTGACTCAATCACAGCCATTGCAGCTGTTGCTCAATCACAAGAAGATCACTCTATAGCAGGAGCCGTGATAGAGAGCGCTAAAGCATTACTACTACAATTCAGGCAATACACACTCCATCACGTTAAGCGTAGTGGTAATATAGTAGCCCATTTACTTGCTAAGCATGCTATAGGTAATGAACATGACATGGTTTGGATAGAAGAGTTTCCCCCTTTTGTAGACTCTGCTATCAAACATGATCAGCTCTGTTGTAATCTTCCTTCTATTATCTAAATAATATAGTCACCATTTCCAATCAAAAAAAAAAATAATAAAAGTAATATAGTTAAGGGATAATTGATACATTAACTCTTTTCGTTTTAACATTCGTTGGCGTTACGCAGCAGTTGCACATGGCATGACCTTCGCGGTAAGACCGACGTGGGGTCAAAAGAGGTGGTAATTAGCGAGGAAAAGAACTCCTCACCAACTTTGTCAATATCCAGAAAAATTCAGGTTGAATATAAATAAAAGCTCCATTTTGGATCCCCAAAGTTCATATTTCCTTTTTATATTTATCTTTTTCTTCTGTATTTGTCTCCCTTCAGTGAAAGAAAAAAACTTGTGTTGCTTCCTTGCCTTACTCTTGCTTCTTTCTTGTCACGCAGTGCTCTATTCAAGCATCTTCTTCTATCATCTCCACATCTTCCACCTAGCTACACTTTGATTTCTGCCTTGTTCTTTTTATTTTCCTTGATTTTTCCGCTTTACTTTCCTTTTCTAACTAAAAGAAAAAAACTGCTCTGGTATTTTGTTTTTCTCTGCTCTGGTATTTTTGTTTTCTGGCTTGGATCTGTTCCACGGAGTTGGTGAAGTAAAAGAAATCCATACTTCTTAATTTAGAAGAAGAGGTAAGTTTCAATATACCACATATATAGATTTTATTCTCCATAATAATATTTGCATTTTACTTCTTCATCATTTCTTCAGTTCACAAATAAAATTAATTTTTACTTTAATTCTTTCTCATCTTGATGACCATGATCGATATATAAAAGGTTAGTTTTTTTGTTTTTAATAAAAAAGTTATGTGTGTGTGTGTGTGTATATATATATATATATATATATATATATATATATATATATATATATATATATATATATATATATATTTATATATATATATAAGGTAGAGTGTATTTTTAGCCCCAAACATTTTATATAAGTTTCTTTTTGATCCCTAACCTTTAAATTGTTTTATAATAGTTCTAAATCTTTTAAAATGTGTCAATATTATCCTATCCTCAATTTTCAAATAAAAATAAGAGAGAAATACAATATAAAGTAATAAATTCAAAATTATTACTCATTTTTATTATCCTAAAATTTATTTATTTGAAAAAAAGTAACACTTTAAAATTTCTTATAAGGAAATGAAAGTATATTTTTGCTTATAATTTTGAAATTTCAATTTAAAATTCAAGAAAAATGTACTTTATTATTTTTCCTAATTTTACTTCTTTTCTAATTAATATATTTTTGTATGATAATGAAAAATAATAATTTTGGATCCATTCTCTGATTTTATATTCTTTTTTTATTTTTATGTTATCAAATTTTTTTTTGAATATTTACAAACTTTGATAAAAATGCATAATTAAATTTTATTGAAAAATTATTTTTCACAAAAAAATAGAATATACTTAAATAATTTGATTTTCAAGTGATTTTTTTCTTCAAAAAATTAAAAATAAAAAGCTTGTTTATTATAATGAATTTAATAATATTTATATCGAGCTTAAACCTATTTAAAGGATCAAGCTATCCATCCAAGTCCTAATGCTCACTCAATTTTCGAGTGGGTTTTCATGAAATAATAAGCCCGTTAAATAAGCTTGGACTTGCAAATTGAGATTGATAAAAAAATTGGATTTTAGTTCATCATTTAAAGTCCAAACTTGACTTGATCCGAATTAATAGTTATAATTTTTTTTACTATTTTTTATACTAATACATTTTTAATGATTTTAAATTTTTTGTCTAATTTAATTTGAGTTTATATATATGTTTTAGACTTTAATTTTAAATTTTCTTGTTTCTTTTTTCTTTTTGTAAGAATTTATTTAAACTTATTATGTTATACATGTTAACTATTATGTATTTTAATATCTTATATTCTGTTATATATTTTTTTAAAAAATAATTGTATTTGGACAATCTCGGGTTTATACATTATGTAAAAAATTGGTTTTAGCTAAAAGTTGGACTCGAAAAATAAGATCAGGCTAAACCCAAGTTTAATATCTGAAGATTTAATTTATTTTTTTTTATCAAAATTAATGTGAGCCTCAATACTATTTTGCTGTAGTGAACATAGGATAACTTTATTGAAATCAAGAATGAGCATCAGTTTCCAATACATGACGTAGAGGAAAATCTTCTAGCCAATACATGTATTGCTCATAACTTAAACCTAGTATTGCTAGTAAATGTGCAGCACGGTTTCCTGATCTGCGAGTGTGTCTCACTTGACAATATCTGAAGGACTTTACCCCCTGCCTTGCCTCTGCCACGATACTACCCACTGCAGATAGATCCTCGCCACCTGTTTTCAACTTCGTCGTCACTCTTAATGAATCTCCTTCCAGAATGATGTTGGATAATCCTAATATCCTATATCTTCTGCAAATTCTAAGGCTTTAGCTGCTGTCCATGCCTCTATTATCATCGGGTCAGAATTCCACCTTCATTTCCTTGCGAGTGCCCCTACAACGTCTCCTTGATGGTCTGATAATGACTCCTAAGCCACCTAAAACGAACTGTTGATCTGTTGCGCCGTCAAAGTTCACCTTATAAATGCCTTCCCCTGGTTTTATCCGAGGTTGCTCTGTATCGCTGCCTCTCCCCGGGTTTGACTCTTGTGCTCTGTTGAAATCATCTATGTATTTGAGAATGAAACCAGCTGTGAAATTCGAGTCAGCTCTTTCATCATCATAAATCTCCTTGTTCCTACAATTCCATAATCCCCACACGGTGAAAATGAACTGTTGTAGACTTGTAGTTGCTCTTTTGTTAGTGTTTCAACACAACTCCTTAAATCCTCTGCTTCCCTTTGTCGCACAAGCTCCTCCCACCCGTAGTTTAAAGCTCTCCAAATTTCTCGGGCCTTGGAACATTCCAGCAATACATGTTGATTTGTCTCCACTCCTTCGGCACATCTCTTACACATGGGGTCATCGGTTATTCTCCTTCGGTATAGGTTTCCCATTACAGGAAGAAAGTCGTTTATACATTTCCAAAGAAGTATCTTCATCTTTGTTCGTGCCTTAACTGACCAAATTTTCTTCCACCTTTCTCTGCGAGCTATGTTTGGCCGTGTTTCCCTTCCCTCATTTAGTAGCCTGTATTCACTTATTACAGTGTATATTCCGTCCGTCGTGTAATGCCATATCAAAACGCCCTTCTTCTCGGTTATACTCAGTGGGATGGATGGTATCTGCTCCGCCACCTCCCTTAGGAACTTGTTCAGTTCCACTGTCCAATTTGAGGCTCAATTAGTGTATATACTTTATCTTGTTCCTCCCCCGCTGGCATTCTGGAATTTGTTGTACCTTAAGGATTACGGCCTAGCTATATGTCTTTCCAAATCCTCATGCTTTGCCCATTTCTGATTTTCCATTTCAGCCCTGCTTGTAGCACTTCTCGAGACTCCCAGATGCTTTTCCATGTCAAAGAAGGATTGCTTCCATGCTCGGACTCCATGAAGTCCTGTGATGCAAAGTACTTACTCTTCAAAACATTAAAAGCAAAGGTATTTTTATATGTACCAGTCTCTGTCCTTGCTTAGCGAGGAGGGCCTTGTTGAAAAGCCATATATATATAAACCCCATCCCGCCTTCCAGTTTGTTCACGCAGACTTGGGACCGTGTGGTCCAATGAATTCCTTTCCTTTCGTTGTTTGTTCTCCACCAAAAATTACTCGGTATCTGATTGATTTCTTCACTAAAGGACTTTGGCAATTGGAAACAGCCCACGACGTAAATTGGCACTGCCTGTAGAACCGCTTTGATGAATACCTCCTTCCTTCCCATAGATAGCAACCTGTAACTCCAACTTTGAATTTTGGCACCTATCCTATCTTTGAGATTTTCAAAGGCTCGTTTTTTCCCTCGTCCCACCATAATTGGCATTCCCAGATACTTTTCGGGATTAGATGTATCCTGTATCCCGAAATAGCTCTTAATACTGGCCTTGCAAGTGTCATCAGCATTCCGACTAAAGAAAAGTTTGGACTTGTCATAATTCACCTTTTGGCCGGAGCCTTCCACATTTCTCTACAGCATGTACTGTACCCTCTCGCTTTCGTCTTTGTTTGCCTTAGCAAATAGCAGACTATCATCAGCAAAGAAAAGGTCTGTGAACTCTGAGACCATTAGTCCGAACTCCTTGCAATTTGCAATCCTTATGAAAAGCTGATAACATGGCTGACAAACCTTCAGAACAGATTAAGAACAACCCATCACTCCGGATAGAATACTCCATTCTACCCTATCATAGGCCTTTTTCCTGTCTAATTTCAGAGCAAAGAAATTGTTTTTCTGTTCTTTTCTTTTTAAGGTAATGCAATGCACAAATGCACTTTGTGATTCACTAATGCATTTTGGTAAAAGCTTTTTCAACCTATATGCAAGTACTTTGGAAATGATTTTGTAATGTACAATGCAAAGACCGATAGGTCTAAACTGTTCTATCCTTTTTAGGTTTGAATTAAAAATGGAATCAACTTGATTCGTTGATAAAATTTTCAACAATATAAATTTGTTAAACTTGAATTCAAATTAATATAAACTTGAACAAACTAGAAAACTAATCGACATTATCCAATATTAAGTTGATTTAATTTTAAAACTTAAAAATTTGAATTAATATTAATGTGAATTCAATTACCAAAATCAGAATAATCTTTACTTTAAATTCAAAAAAATTAAATTTAAAATGATTTAAATCCTAAATAAACCAAATCCAAATCCATAATACAATCATGAAACAACTCTAATTTTTTATGATCTGAAAATTAGTCAACTTAAAAATGATTCTACTCAAACTCAATATAACATCAGTAAAATATAATCATTATTTTATTTTTTTGGTTTGGTCATAAAATCTTGCATTACCTGAGGCGTAATTTGATGCAGAATCTAATCCCATGCATGAAAACCAACAAAACCAAGTAAGCAGTGAGAAAATTAATGCTGAGAAATAATCAATAATTTAAAACTGCATCGATCAATGATGTTATGTCCCATGCACTAGCAAAAGCAGTAAGCTCTGTTATCATCTCCACATCTTCCAGCAGCAACCCAGACTGCCCAAGCTCTCCAGAATTTCTTTCTCGTTCTTCCTTTTGCAACTGAACAAATATTAGGTACTCAATTTCCTTTCCATTTCCCCTGATTTTCCTCTAAAAAAAATTTGTTCTGTTGAATCTGTTTTCTTTGATCCCTACTTTTCCTTCTCCTTAACTCCACCGAAGGCCAAAAAATAATAATAAAATCAAAGCTGCTCTATACAGCTTTAGAAGATCGACCCCAATTGAGGTACGCTTCAATAGACCATATATATATATATATATATATATATATATATATATATATATATATATATATATATATATATATATATATATATATATATATATATATATATATATATATGAGGAGGGATCCACTTACACATGTGTAAAACAAATTTAGTTTTACACACTTTCATATCTTTTTATATGATTTATAATTTTTTAATCCGACCGTTGAATTTTATGTTCTATTCACATAGATCATGCATGCCAAATTTCAAATTAATCGAATACGTCTAACTATATATTTCGTAAAATAAAATTTCAACCATTGATATATATTGAAAAAAATATTATTCTCGATTAAAGTGATAAAAATAACAGATTGATTCAAAAATTTACATACATAATAAATATGAGTAAGTTGTTAAATCCAACGGTTGGTTTGCAAAAATATTAATCCTATATGAAGATATGAAAGTGTGTAAAACAAATTTGTTTTACACATGTGTAAGTGGATCCCTCCTATATATATATATATATATATATATATATATATATATATATATATATATTATTACTCTCCATAACTGTAACAGCCCGTCATCACATTTTTCACGTATTTCTATACAACTTTACCGGTTGGGCTGTCTGCGATGCCATTAACATTCAACAGTGACATTAATAATTGATAAACATTTATTTAACAAATACGAAATATGAAATTCTTTTCGTTATTCCTTACATCTGACATCCCCTATTGTCTTTATTTCAATGATGTAGTACTGTATACATATGTCTGAAACGTAAAAGAGAAGTGACTGTACCTGTCATATTTAACATAGTTTGCCCCAGCACTTTATATGTAACTATATCCATCTGGAAGCTAATTCTCTAACTCCGTGTCTTTTATCTGTGGAGTTAAAATAAAGGGGTGAGCGAACTACGCGCTTAGTAAAGGAAATGTATGCTGCTTTAAATAAAGCAAAACTATATACCACCAAGTATTTATTTTTCCTAAAATCATTCCAAGTAGGAAAACCGTGGATATAGTAAACAACTCTCTTAATACACCATTCAAAATCATTAGTTGAATAGTAAACAGGATTCAATAGATCCTTTCAGTAAACAGAAATCAATAAGTTGAGACTAGGCAACAAACAAATCATGCTCTTATTGTTCCCCCAGGAACACAAGTCGTTTGCTTTTGGGGTGCACCCGTAGGCCATCGCCCCTCACGACTATCTCAGCTAGATCTATGGCCATAATCTATAGGTGGTCCTCGGGTCCACTTGCCAAGTGACCTCGAGACCGCTGATGACTTGGCGGGTCCATCAGCCCTGTGACTCCCTGAGGTGCACCCGTTGGTCCATCGACCCGAGCCACCGCCCCAGGTGGGTCACGCAAATACAAGAATAATAATGCATGAACTCAGGGTCTAAAGTCTCAAAAAATCACTTTTATAACTCATGAAAAACCTTTTCGGAATTATTTCATCTATCATATGATTTCCTCCAATGATTTGATTTCAAAAAGGTTTATTAAGTAGTAAAAACAGCTCGCAATCTCACTATTTTTCGTGTGAGAAAGGCACGGGTTGAGCTGGCTCGCCCATGGCTAGTTCACCCATAGTCAACTCGCCCATTGGTCAACTTGTCCAATGGTCAACTCACCCAAAAAGTTTGATATTTTCTATTTTCAAAAATAATAAAATTAATTCAAATTTTATTTATTTATTTATTTTACGTTGAGAAAATACTCATAAATCAGTTTGCCCATGTCATAACTGCGAATTTCATACAAGGAAAGTGAAATAAAGGATTCAATTAGTGAATTATTGGGAGAAATTAATTTAATTTAGTTAATATGGAGTTGTAGAAATTTAATTATACTAGAAATTTAGTAAATTATAAGAAATAAAGGATTTGAACATATATATGATAAATAAATGATGAGAGCTTAAATAAATTAATATATATAGAAATTAAATATATATTTAAACATATTAATTATAGTAAAAATATATATGGAAAGGCTTCTTGAAGAAGCCAACTCAAACCTTACCAAACACACGTGAGTGGTCTGCCAAAGCAGACCACTATGAATTGATTGGCTTTAAATAAAAAGCCAACTAATAAGAAAAGAAAAGAAAAGAGTCTGAGAAAGAAAGAAAACAAAAGTAGGGGACGTCTGAAGGAAATGGAAGTAGAAGCAAAGTGAAGGACTGATCGGGAGAGGAAGAGAAAGCAGCAGTGGGCGGAAATAGGGAGAAATCAGATATGAAACAGGCTGGAATCAAAGCAGAACCGAGAGAGAAATGAGAAAAGAGTGAACTGAAGAGAAGAAAGAAAGGAAAAGAGACCTAGAGCAAGGGGGTTGGCAAAGGAAATAAAATCTGGGAGAGGAAGAGAGCTGACGTGAGGAGCAGCAAAGTGCTGCTAAATGGATCTGTAAGGGGCTGCGATTGATGGCATTTTGAAAGGCTGAAATCAAGGCCAAAACGAGTTGGAAAATGGAAGAAGAAATTGACGTCAGACATGGCTGGAGACAGAGGACCAAAAGGGGGCCAAACCAGGGGGCTGAGTTAGGTTCTTTGGCACTAAAGCAAGGTGAAATAGTGGTCAGCAAGGGAGACCAGATTCGACTGGAATCAGTGGTGTTTTAAGGGATCGATTGTGGTGACTTTTGGGGGGGCTGAACTCAGCACCAAAGACAAGACTTGAACAGGCGGATGAAGGTTGTTGTCAAGGGCTGGTTGCTGAAGATTTTAGAGGTTGAAATGGTTGTAAAGGTAAGGAGTTTTGAGGTCTCATTGGTACTTGAAAGAGGCTGTAACAGAGGCCCCAAAACAGGACAACGTGGGTGTTGGAACAAGAGGTTCTAAGGCCTGAAGCATGGCCTTTGTGTTGGGCTGAGTTTAGAGGCTTAAGTGAGGAAGAAAATTTAAGAAAATGCTAAGTGTGCGAGGTGTGCAAGTTTGATTGTCACCAGAATTTGAATGGAACAAGATAGGTTATAATGTGTTCAAGGAATGCAACCAAAACTAATTGAAGGCGGGAGGCAGGGCAAACCGAGAAGGAATAGGTAAGCTTTTAAATTGACCTTAAATTGTGAAATAAATAAGTTGATGTTGAGGTGAATTATGAAGTAGCATTGTTGAAAGAATAGTGAGAAAACTTAGAAAAGGGGTTCAGCATTCTTAGAGATTAAGAATAAGGCCAATTTAATGTAGTTAAGTAAAATATTTAAATGAATATATTGATGCCAGGATATATTGGGAGTGATATTAAGTATGGATTTGATAGTGGTTTGTAGGAAAATATGGAAGAGGAAGATTTCCAAATTATGACTAAAATGAAAGGGGTTAAACTTAATATATATATGATATAAGAGTTCATTTATCTATGTTTGTTAAAGTATGATAAATGCCATTTGATGTGATGATTCTAGTGAGAAAAAGATATCAAGGAAAAAGAATTTCGGAAGAAAAAGTGGAGGATTTCCAAGGTATTTTAAATAATAAAAATGTTGAAAGAGAGTTAAGAATAGGATGTGTACGTGGATAGGTATAAATATATATATATTCATATAAATGTACTGAATTTAATAAGAAATTGTTTTGTTTTGGTGATTAGTTATAATAAGTGAGATGGGTGTTAATTTGGAAGTGTGTATGGTGTAGGTTTAATCGCAACCTTGAGTAACATCGGCGAAGAGTTTGAATTGAAGACTTTCGAAGGTAAGAAAATGATAGGTGGAATATAGTTGAAGATATAATAGGAATAAATATTAAATAGGATTTGATGTATTGATATTGTAGGGGAAACTTTCAAGGAGCTGACAATTAACTATTGGTTAACAAAAAAATGCGCAAGAACAATATCGCTAAGCATTAAGCTTGACATAACGAGGTAAGGGAATATACGGTAAATGCCTGTCAGTCTATTATGCTTATGCATGTTTAAATTAATGTTATTTAATATTTATGGATTTAAATGCATTTTTGGTTAATTGTCCAAATACGTTGGATTGAATTTTAAATGCATAATGTTTTGGATTTGGACTTGGATTCGGATTTGGATTTGGATTTGGATGTGTATTGGAAATTGGTGTATTGAAGATATATTGCTTGATTGAGTTTTCTACAGGTATCTGATTTGTGGTTATGACGCTGGGTAGTGTTCTACCTATGCCGTTATAATGCCGAAATTTCGTTAGAAATTGTCTAAATAAGTTTCTTGATATTAAATTGGATTTATTAAATGCCTTTAAAACCTCATGCATATTAATCATTGCTATTTGTTATCGAGACTTCGTACGATTAGATTTTTAAAACTATAAGTATGTGGAACGGTTTATGCCTTTAGTACTCAACCTATTTTGTAAGATAGATTTCTAAACGAGTTTTGACTCATGATACATGTGATGATGTATAATGCCTGTGTGGCATTTGGAAATGCCTGTGTGGCACTTGGAAATGCCTGTGTGGCACTTGGAAATGCCTATGTGGCACTCGCCTGTGTGGCGTTTTATTATGCCTGTGTGGCATTCAGTAAGCTTGTGTGGCATTGAGGCGCCGTATACGTAATTGCGTCATGGATCCCGCCTGTGTGGCAAATGGGTAGCGGTAATTACGTATGATTGTCCGACAACTAGTCGTGACTTGTACCTCAGCTACCAGATGATCACTGGTGCTGGGATGATTCATGATCATGGATAGAGCCCTGGTATGGGACACCGACCACTGCTAGCTACAGTGGATGCTTTCATAGAAAGCTTCTTGGTTATATTTCCAAAGATCCCCGTTATGTTACCGAATCTTATAATGCTCGTCTCGTGAAAATGTTTTAAATGTATATTACGATACTGTTACAAAGATGAGCGAATGTATCATTTCTACTACTACTATATCTTGACTTTGTGAAGGCTTGAGTACTAATCTGTTTTGAAATTACTTGGCATAACATTTTATAGCTTATAAACTATGGTTTATCAATTTGGTATTATTTCCAAATAAACAT
This sequence comes from Heritiera fomes, assembly GCA_032173925.1. Lineage (NCBI taxonomy): Eukaryota > Viridiplantae > Streptophyta > Magnoliopsida > Malvales > Malvaceae > Heritiera > Heritiera fomes. The sequence goes on along the minus strand of JAPDPM010000023.1, from coordinate 4,601,533 downwards.
CTTTGAGCATGAGTTTTGGGCACGTTCATTCACACATGCACATGCATTTAACATAGTAGAAACCTAACATCATTTAGCGTATGCTTTCTTACTGGGCTTTCCCCAAAGCTCACCCCCTTCCACCTCAGATTATTTCAGGTAGACTCGGCACGAGCGTGGTGCACTGAGAGTCTTTTTGTCGAGCTGCAGGAAGTTGTATTCTGAAAGAAGGTATAATCCTTGTTCTTTTGTTTATATCCCAGACTAGAAATTCTTTTGTGTACACAGTGTATAGGATTCGGGATGTAAGTACTAGGAGATATCGAGTTTGTAAACATACTGTGATTCGTAGTTAAGTTGTAATCTCGATATGTTTACATACTGAATCAATGGATGTTAAGTATTTTGGTAGTTATCTTGAGATTTGGAATTGCTACAGGTTGAAAACGATGATGTACTTAGTATGGGGATAGATAATCGGCTAAAATAGGGGAGGAATTTTTCAGTGTCGTTTTCGACGTGTCTTACGAGAAGACTATAATGGGACCTTAGACAACTAGTCTTAAACAACTATAGAAGTGGGACTCTACTCATTAGGTTTTAGCTACACTGAGCGAGAGACAAACATAGGAAGTCAAAGAAAAAGTTAGCCCGAAAATCCCGGCTTCCGAGGGCGTTACAGAATGGTATCAGAGCATAGTTTGTCTAGTCTCGTGTCAGTGTAGATAGGTTAGAAGTAGACTTACATCCCAAAACACTGTGTATTGTCTGGATATAAACTACAAATAGTGTTTAGAAGCACGCTACAATGCTCGTTTTCGATGTAAGAAAACCTGAATTAAGATAAATGGGACTGGTGGACGTCGTCTTCACCTCAAAACCTGCTCATGTGACATGATAGTTTCAATACTTGATTGACCGATTTACAGCATGAAGATAATGTTGTTAATGCTTTGTCTATTTGGCATTTTGGTTACAACTCTTGGCACCCATGAGTACCCCACTGCCACTACTTTCTCCTCTGTAATTGCCTCAACCTCAAATTGTATCACCTCCACGAGCTAGTAAGTGGTTGATAAGGCCAAAAAAAAAAAATGTATGTGGCTTAGAAACAAGAAGTCTGTTAAGAATAATGCCCCAAGAGAAGGCAGAGAATAGTAACTTCTCAACTCGAGTTTTGAGCTTGTTACTACATCGGGATCTAAGCCTTCCTTGTGTTATAGTAAGTATCATAGGGTTAAGTTCAACTACTTGAAGGCAGGTGCTTGTTTTAAGTGTGGAAAGGAAAACTATAAAGCCAAGAACTGCCCGATAGGGAGAGTCACAATTAGCGGTGCTTTTACTTCAATTATGAAAGGTAAGATTTAAAGATGTATTGGATCTTGTATATCTTGAAAAGTGTATGGACTTTAGAAAACCACATAAATAGAACGTATGTGACTTTGAAAGCACAAGGATTTTGGAAATTATGTGACTTTTGAAATAAACTATTGAACTAAATCGATTTTTGAAAGTTCAATAATATGAACCTTATGGCTTTGAGTTATGTGAGTTTTAAAAAAAAAAAAAAAACTACAAGGCTCTTCAAACTCCTCATGAGTAGAGTCAAAGTGGAACACAACACATTGTAGGATAAGAAATTTTGAATAAAAATTGAGGATTATTGGGCACATCGCATAAAATGACCATTGATATGGAAATTAGAATTTAATGGGTTAATGATCTGAAGTGTCTTAACACGACAATGATCTCAGCTTAGTTGATGGGTTTTGATTTATAAGATGATGTATGGTCGAAATGTGCAAACTAATTAGATATGTCCAATTTGTGAACTTTTCGAATATTGAGTCTTGAGGTTAATATGAAATAAGTTTGGATCTTTACATAAATGATGATTTAGTACATAGTACTATTCGATTTGTGAGACTAAGCAACTAACTGTTGATCGAGCACCACTCTATGCTTCAAGATTTTGCAAGACATTTTGGATTGTCCCGTATACTACGCTAGGATAGTTGCTAGTTTCATTGGATCAATGGAATCGGTTTTGTTAGCTTATGGCCATTCATGGTAGACTTGCAGCCTTTAATATCTCTACATATCCAGAGGTTATTAGACGAGCTCAACAAGTAGAGCAAGATTTTAAACTCTCACAAGCTAAATATGAATCCAAGGGAAAGAGTAAAGGGAAGAGGCTTGAGATTGGGAAGTCTAAGCAGAGTGATACTTCTTTTAAGAGGCAGAGGTTTACAGAACCTCAATAGCAGATGACTAGACCCACTTATCCTTTTAACACACCAACGCTATGACCTTGTAACAAATGCGATAATTTCCATGGGTTTAAACCGTGCTATTGGGCGATACAAGCTTGATTTAAATGTAGGAAGAAAGGACAGATGGTAAGAAAATTTTTACTAAGTTGTGGTTGGCCATATTGATACCACACATTACATATCCATTAGGTAAATATAAATCATATGACTTTGAGAAATTTTGAATGTAGTTAATGAAGCTCTTTTGTTTAATGTATCGAATTTTCAAGGTTTTGAATATGCTATGTGGATGAATAGATATTTTTACGTGATCATAAAGAGTATTTGGACTGTGGTGAATTGAGCTAATGATTTTACACTTAGAGTGAATCTTGAAAAATAATTTTGGAGACTCTTTGGACATGAAAAAAAAAAAAAAAAATTTGTAAAAGTTAGAAAAAAAAAAAATGGCATGGTAAGATGCTTATATAGGGTAGAAGCTAGAAATATGTTGTTATAGGTATGGGTTTATTTCAGATATTATGATTTACAATTGGAAAGTGTTGTGATGTTGTGGAACGGTACTGAAGCATTACTTCGATGTTGCTAGAATATTATTAGAAGCTTGATATAACATCATTGAAATATTGCTAGAACTTAATGTGATTTTGATTTGAATGTTGTTGGAGTTATCGTCAGGAAATTGTTTGAATAGAGTGGAATATTATTGGAAATGGTTGAGAATTGAAAGTTTGAGATGGAGGCCATGTAAGATACTTTTATAAGATTGCATTAGTATGATATTGTAATATATTAGATTGGTTTATGATATTATGGTATTTTATTGGGAAGTTTTAAAAGGTTGTGACTGAATAATATGGTGGCAATGAAATTTTGTTGAGTATCATGAGGATTAATGATGAAATAATGATGAAACAATGTCAGCGTTTGGTCAAAAGGTTGTGGAAATAAGTTTGAACGGTCGTTAAAATATTCTGATGGTTGTTGTAATATGTTGGGATATTGTGAAACATCGGTAAGATGATGAGAAATATTGTGGGAGATAGGAACTTACTGGTAAAGCCTATATTATTAAATATGCATGACTTTGACATCAGTATAAGTAATATTTCTTTATGAAAGGTACCAAGCACTAGTTGAAAATACGAATAAGGAATGTTTGGAGTCATCTTGAATCTCAACTAGTGGAGGCTTCTCTAACTTCTTCCGGATAAAAAAAAAAAAAAGTATTTACTACTAGTGAGAGAGATTAAGATCACTATTGATACCCTTCTATGTACTTAGTCGATCTCCAAAACTTCATATAAAATCATATTATTGGAATATGAGAAGTGGAAGAAACAACAACATGAGTTGTTGGACAAGGGACTTATACGAACCCATGTGTCTCTATGGGACATTGTGGTGCTTTTTATTAAAGAGAAAGATGGCGGTTTAAGGTATATACTGATTATAGATAATTGAATAAAGTCATAGTGAAGAGCAAGTACATGAATAATATCAAGAGAGGAAGTATCCTCACCAATTTTAAAAGTACTTCAATCGAATTTGGAGGACCAAATTCTTTAAGGTGAGGAGAATGTCATAACTGCGAATTTCATACAAGGAAAGTGAAATAAAGGATTCAATTAGTGAATTATTGGGAGAAATTAATTTAATTTAGTTAATATGGAGTTGTAGAAATTTAATTATACTAGAAATTTAGTAAATTATAAGAAATAAAGGATTTGAACATATATATGATAAATAAATGATGAGAGCTTAAATAAATTAATATATATAGAAATTAAATATATATTTAAACATATTAATTATAGTAAAAATATATATGGAAAGGCTTCTTGAAGAAGCCAACTCAAACCTTACCAAACACACGTGAGTGGTCTGCCAAAGCAGACCACTATGAATTGATTGGCTTTAAATAAAAAGCCAACTAATAAGAAAAGAAAAGAAAAGAGTCTGAGAAAGAAAGAAAACAAAAGTAGGGGACGTCTGAAGGAAATGGAAGTAGAAGCAAAGTGAAGGACTGATCGGGAGAGGAAGAGAAAGCAGCAGTGGGCGGAAATAGGGAGAAATCAGATATGAAACAGGCTGGAATCAAAGCAGAACCGAGAGAGAAATGAGAAAAGAGTGAACTGAAGAGAAGAAAGAAAGGAAAAGAGACCTAGAGCAAGGGGGTTGGCAAAGGAAATAAAATCTGGGAGAGGAAGAGAGCTGACGTGAGGAGCAGCAAAGTGCTGCTAAATGGATCTGTAAGGGGCTGCGATTGATGGCATTTTGAAAGGCTGAAATCAAGGCCAAAACGAGTTGGAAAATGGAAGAAGAAATTGACGTCAGACATGGCTGGAGACAGAGGACCAAAAGGGGGCCAAACCAGGGGGCTGAGTTAGGTTCTTTGGCACTAAAGCAAGGTGAAATAGTGGTCAGCAAGGGAGACCAGATTCGACTGGAATCAGTGGTGTTTTAAGGGATCGATTGTGGTGACTTTTGGGGGGGCTGAACTCAGCACCAAAGACAAGACTTGAACAGGCGGATGAAGGTTGTTGTCAAGGGCTGGTTGCTGAAGATTTTAGAGGTTGAAATGGTTGTAAAGGTAAGGAGTTTTGAGGTCTCATTGGTACTTGAAAGAGGCTGTAACAGAGGCCCCAAAACAGGACAACGTGGGTGTTGGAACAAGAGGTTCTAAGGCCTGAAGCATGGCCTTTGTGTTGGGCTGAGTTTAGAGGCTTAAGTGAGGAAGAAAATTTAAGAAAATGCTAAGTGTGCGAGGTGTGCAAGTTTGATTGTCACCAGAATTTGAATGGAACAAGATAGGTTATAATGTGTTCAAGGAATGCAACCAAAACTAATTGAAGGCGGGAGGCAGGGCAAACCGAGAAGGAATAGGTAAGCTTTTAAATTGACCTTAAATTGTGAAATAAATAAGTTGATGTTGAGGTGAATTATGAAGTAGCATTGTTGAAAGAATAGTGAGAAAACTTAGAAAAGGGGTTCAGCATTCTTAGAGATTAAGAATAAGGCCAATTTAATGTAGTTAAGTAAAATATTTAAATGAATATATTGATGCCAGGATATATTGGGAGTGATATTAAGTATGGATTTGATAGTGGTTTGTAGGAAAATATGGAAGAGGAAGATTTCCAAATTATGACTAAAATGAAAGGGGTTAAACTTAATATATATATGATATAAGAGTTCATTTATCTATGTTTGTTAAAGTATGATAAATGCCATTTGATGTGATGATTCTAGTGAGAAAAAGATATCAAGGAAAAAGAATTTCGGAAGAAAAAGTGGAGGATTTCCAAGGTATTTTAAATAATAAAAATGTTGAAAGAGAGTTAAGAATAGGATGTGTACGTGGATAGGTATAAATATATATATATTCATATAAATGTACTGAATTTAATAAGAAATTGTTTTGTTTTGGTGATTAGTTATAATAAGTGAGATGGGTGTTAATTTGGAAGTGTGTATGGTGTAGGTTTAATCGCAACCTTGAGTAACATCGGCGAAGAGTTTGAATTGAAGACTTTCGAAGGTAAGAAAATGATAGGTGGAATATAGTTGAAGATATAATAGGAATAAATATTAAATAGGATTTGATGTATTGATATTGTAGGGGAAACTTTCAAGGAGCTGACAATTAACTATTGGTTAACAAAAAAATGCGCAAGAACAATATCGCTAAGCATTAAGCTTGACATAACGAGGTAAGGGAATATACGGTAAATGCCTGTCAGTCTATTATGCTTATGCATGTTTAAATTAATGTTATTTAATATTTATGGATTTAAATGCATTTTTGGTTAATTGTCCAAATACGTTGGATTGAATTTTAAATGCATAATGTTTTGGATTTGGACTTGGATTCGGATTTGGATTTGGATTTGGATGTGTATTGGAAATTGGTGTATTGAAGATATATTGCTTGATTGAGTTTTCTACAGGTATCTGATTTGTGGTTATGACGCTGGGTAGTGTTCTACCTATGCCGTTATAATGCCGAAATTTCGTTAGAAATTGTCTAAATAAGTTTCTTGATATTAAATTGGATTTATTAAATGCCTTTAAAACCTCATGCATATTAATCATTGCTATTTGTTATCGAGACTTCGTACGATTAGATTTTTAAAACTATAAGTATGTGGAACGGTTTATGCCTTTAGTACTCAACCTATTTTGTAAGATAGATTTCTAAACGAGTTTTGACTCATGATACATGTGATGATGTATAATGCCTGTGTGGCATTTGGAAATGCCTGTGTGGCACTTGGAAATGCCTGTGTGGCACTTGGAAATGCCTATGTGGCACTCGCCTGTGTGGCGTTTTATTATGCCTGTGTGGCATTCAGTAAGCTTGTGTGGCATTGAGGCGCCGTATACGTAATTGCGTCATGGATCCCGCCTGTGTGGCAAATGGGTAGCGGTAATTACGTATGATTGTCCGACAACTAGTCGTGACTTGTACCTCAGCTACCAGATGATCACTGGTGCTGGGATGATTCATGATCATGGATAGAGCCCTGGTATGGGACACCGACCACTGCTAGCTACAGTGGATGCTTTCATAGAAAGCTTCTTGGTTATATTTCCAAAGATCCCCGTTATGTTACCGAATCTTATAATGCTCGTCTCGTGAAAATGTTTTAAATGTATATTACGATACTGTTACAAAGATGAGCGAATGTATCATTTCTACTACTACTATATCTTGACTTTGTGAAGGCTTGAGTACTAATCTGTTTTGAAATTACTTGGCATAACATTTTATAGCTTATAAACTATGGTTTATCAATTTGGTATTATTTCCAAATAAACATCTTTGAGCATGAGTTTTGGGCACGTTCATTCACACATGCACATGCATTTAACATAGTAGAAACCTAACATCATTTAGCGTATGCTTTCTTACTGGGCTTTCCCCAAAGCTCACCCCCTTCCACCTCAGATTATTTCAGGTAGACTCGGCACGAGCGTGGTGCACTGAGAGTCTTTTTGTCGAGCTGCAGGAAGTTGTATTCTGAAAGAAGGTATAATCCTTGTTCTTTTGTTTATATCCCAGACTAGAAATTCTTTTGTGTACACAGTGTATAGGATTCGGGATGTAAGTACTAGGAGATATCGAGTTTGTAAACATACTGTGATTCGTAGTTAAGTTGTAATCTCGATATGTTTACATACTGAATCAATGGATGTTAAGTATTTTGGTAGTTATCTTGAGATTTGGAATTGCTACAGGTTGAAAACGATGATGTACTTAGTATGGGGATAGATAATCGGCTAAAATAGGGGAGGAATTTTTCAGTGTCGTTTTCGACGTGTCTTACGAGAAGACTATAATGGGACCTTAGACAACTAGTCTTAAACAACTATAGAAGTGGGACTCTACTCATTAGGTTTTAGCTACACTGAGCGAGAGACAAACATAGGAAGTCAAAGAAAAAGTTAGCCCGAAAATCCCGGCTTCCGAGGGCGTTACAGCCCATGATCAGTTCGCCAAGTACGGTGAACTAGAGTTCGCCCGCCAATCCTTAGCTTTTCAAACAAGTTAACTTGGCTCGCCCTCAAGGCTCGCCCATTCTGGCATTGCCCTGATCGACTCGCCCATCTATGAAAACAAGGGTCACCCGCCCCAAAGAAACATTAAAAGGGTTCGCCATATTGGCTCGCCCGGATTTCTTCTTAAAACAAAGCTACTCGCCCAAGATATCAAATATAATAAAAGAGAGCTCGCCCATTTGGCTCGCCAACCGTTTTACCAGTTCGCCCAAGGACACGATTTTTCATAATAATGCATGTCAAAAACAAAACAATTTCTCAATAATTTCATAAAATTTAACTCCACAGGACATGCATTCACTTCACATACATCTCCCTTACCTGTCTTACGAAATCGAGCTCTCCGGTTGCGTTTATCGAAATTCATAATTCCTGGCTGCAAAATAATTTTATCAAAAATTATTAATATTATTTTTTTCTTTAATTTTTAAGCTACTAACTTTCATAAAATGCAGCCACTAAAATTATAACATGTGTACAACCAGTATAAATTATACTGATGTTAAAACTAAACTTGCTCGTTTTAGCTTCTTTTTCGGTTCCGATTTCACCGATCTTCCTCTTTCAATTTCTATAGTCATTTTCTAACCTCAAACTATAAAATTCAGTATGGTATCATGGCCAATAGTGTTATGGCCGAAACCTCCATTTGGCTAATATCTTGACTTTGCTTCCATTTTTAAATCTAACTCTATTACCATTCATATCTCATCTTAAACTATTATTTCATATCATTTTCATGCAAGAAGTGCCTGTCTTCCATGAGCTCACCTATTCCACCGAAACCCATAAAATGGCCTATTTTTTTTTTCAATATTTTACCAAAATTTATGGTTTCCAACTTTAAATCCTCACTCACTTGATCATTTTCTATTATTTCTTTGTATGAAACCTATAAAGCACTTCTACTTTCTCATGCCAACCGAACCTTTCTTCCATGGCTAAATTTTATCTAGCCAAAATTATAGCAACTAACTTAATAGCCTTCTGATACACCTTGGAGTAGACTAAAACATAGCTTTAGATTAAGTTAAAATACTAGAATTTAATATTTCCTTACCTTAACCGAACCACAAGTTTCAATTCTATGTGATTTTCCCTTCACGTCAGCCCCTTCCTTTCTTATTTCTTGGATAGCCTTAAGATGGAGGAAGTGTCTATGGAGAAAGACTAAGCATGAAGAGGACAGAAGGGTGTAATTTCGCTGAATATTCTTGGAAGAACGGACTCAAAACAGAACAAGAATGAACTGCAAACAATAAATCGTGGAGCAGCAAAATAGCCTCGGGTAGAGGAGAAGAAATTGGTTGAAGTTTGGTTCCTTTAGTCTCCTTTTTATCCTTATTAACCCATAAAACGTAGACACCATTCACCTATCCATTTCCTCATGCTTTCCTTGTCTTTTTGTGTATTTAAAACTTGTAGAAAAACTGCAGTAAACACAGATGGCGTGGAGCTCATTTTCTCCACCCGACTTGACTTTTTTTGCTGTCCTTGTTTTATTCTCCAACCAAGAAAGTTGATCACCTGATAAACATTAAATTCTTCTCTTCTCTTCTCTTAAGTAATATATATTATATTTTATGAGACAAAAGTTTGCATTTCACTTATCTTTACTGAGTAGAACCGTGTGGCACCATCAGCAACCAATTAACGTGATATTCACTCTTCTTGGCTGATCAGTTTTTGTCATATATTCTACTCTTCTTTGATTGTATCTCAGCCAATAAAAATCCTCTTATTTAGCACCTTTGATACTCCATCTTTTAAGTCATCTTTTCTTATTTAGCATTAAATGGATGAAGAAAACTGCAGCAAGGAACGGCTGGAACTTGTTTCTTTTACACATTCCTTGCCTTACTTTACTTCCTTGGTTTCACACTTCAGCCATTACAATCTATCCCATGTAAAATATATTTAAAGGTTTTAAAGAGAATTGTTTTCTATAAAATCATGTTTTATCAGCCCTTTAAATGACTGAACCAAAAATGGTACGAGAGCCAGCAACAAAGTGGCGTTAAAGTCCACTTTGCTGCACCTTTTGTGGACTTATTCCACTCTCTTATGCAGCCTTCATCCAATGAGAATTACACATGATAATATAATATCATTTATGTTATATTCCATGCCTTAAATTTGTGGCTGATTGCCTTTAGAATTTCTCCAAATCTGAGCAACAAGAATCGGCAGCAAGGTTGACGTGGTGCTGTCCAATTTTCTGCCCATTTTTGTTGACTCTTCTTGCTTACTAATTAATCTATATCTCAGTCAATAATCAGCCATGTATCCACCAATAAAATCATCCTCATGTATTATTATTTATTCCATTTCTTTTACCTTAAAAATTTGCCTCATGTATTATTATTTATTCCATTTCTTTTACCTTAAAAATTTGCCTCAATTTAACCAAGTTCAACTGTGTATCAAGGTTGAAACAGAAGTGGCGTGCAGTCCACTTCCTTGTATTGTTTGGTTTGTATTTTCTCATCTTCTTTTAATGTATTCAATCCAATGAAAATAATTCATATACATACCAATAAATTTTCTTTCTTTTATAATTTCATTTATTGGTATTTTATGCCATAAAATTAATTCTTCTACTCAAATTTTCAGATTTCTTTTCTTCCTTCAATCCATACTTTTAATCCATTATTCAATATTTGCTTCAACTCTTATACCCCATACTATAGTTCATAAATCCAATAATTACAAATTTACGGGTGGAATTTTATTCAATCTCCATTTAATTCCACTAAGTAATTTATTTCTGCTATAAAGCATTTACGATATGGTGTACAGTGTTATAAAAATTGGGTCTCACAATAACTTTTGTTATATATATGCTAACCTCTTCATTTCTCTTTTGGCTTATTTATAACGAAAATAGTGAAATAAATATATTTATTTAAAAACTGAGAAATATTTGATAGAATGGTTAAAGTATATACTATATATGCCTTTACATGTAAGATAAATTCATAATATACGCATGAACACTGAAGAATTTCTATATTCATCAGAATTTTCAATTTCCAAGTTGTTCCATCTACAATTTGTTCTCTTGCACTTCACATTTTCATTGAAATATATATTGTTCCGAAAGTAATTAAGGCACTTTGCAAACATTCTCGATCGCTTTTATCTCTCTAGCCATTAATATGTTTACTAATCATTAAAGTTGTCTTTCAACCTCAGGTCGTCAAACAATGGCAATTGAACTTGTTGGCTCTGCTTGTGCTAAAGCTGTAGGAAACCTCGTAACAGAATGTTTATCACCTTATGTTTGTTACTTTTTTAGTTACGGTAAAATTGTAGAAGAATTCCAGAATCAACTAAAAGTTCTTGAATTGGAAAATAATAAGCTAAAAAGACGTGTCCAGGAGGCTATAATTCAAACCGAAGTAATTGAAGAGCACGTCCAGGAGTGGTTAAAAGAGGCAGAGAAACAACTAGAAGATGCCCAAGGATTGGAAGCTGAAATAGAACGTCAGAAGTGTTTCAATTGGTGTCCTACTTGGGGTTGGCGATACTGCTTAAGTAAGAAAGTAGCAAAGAAGACGTCCTATATTACTAAACTTCTTCAGAGAAGTGACTTTCAACGAGTGGGCATTCGTCCTCCTCTTAAAGGAATAGAATTCCTTCCATCCAAGGATTTCAAGTCTTCTAAGTCTTCAAGTTCCGCTTTTGATGGGATCATGAGAGCTCTAAACACTAATGGTGTAAACATGATTGGATTGTATGGAATACCGGGGGTGGGTAAAACAACTTTGGCGAAAGAAGTTGGGAAGCAAGCTATTGAACAAAAGCTTTTTGATAAATATATGAATGTTAAAATGTCCAAAAATCCAAACCTTAGCTACATTCGAGATAGAATTGCAGAGTTGTTAGGTTTAAAATTTGAAGCACCTACAGAAGAAGGAAAAACAGAAGAGTTATGTCGGGGATTGAAAGTTGTGAAAAAGATCCTCATAATTATTGATGATGTTTGGGATGAATTTAGTTTGCAAACTATAGGCATTCCATTCAATGATGAACACGAGGGTTGCAAAATTTTGCTCACTACACGTCGTCAACAGGTATGTCTTAGAATGAGTTGTCAAGAGACATATCCACTCCACATCTTATCTGAACATGAAGCATGGGCTTTATTCAAAGACAATGCTGGTCTAAGAGATGCCACTTCGACATTGAATGATGTAGCCAAGGAGGTTGCTTCTGAATGTAAGGGTTTGCCTCTCGCAATTGTAACGATCGGAAAAGCTCTAAAAGGTGCAGATCTAAATGGATGGAAAGCAGCAAATCAACGATTCAAGGACTCAAGACTTTTAGACAATGAAGATGTCTGTGAAGGTTTGTACGATCGCCTCAAGCTTAGCTATGATTATTTGAAGGGAGACAATATTCGATCATGTTTCTTATTGTGTTCCCTTTTCCCTGAAGATTTTTATATTGGCGTTGAGAGGCTGATTATGTTTGGAATTGGATATGGATTATTTTCTGATGTTTGACTCTATGGATGTCTTACGGGTGGAAATTTGTGAAGCAATAAAAAAGCTTCAAGAGTCGAGTTTGTTATTGAAAACTGATGCTAGTGATGATGAGGAGGAGGAGGAGAATGAAATATTTGTAAGGATGCATGACGTGGTTCGTGATTTAGCTCATTGGATAACATTGAGGGAGAAAAATACATTCATGGTAAAGGAGGGGTTGATCGAATGGCCTATAAGTAAAAGTTTTGAATGTTGTACATCAATCTCTTTTTGGAAGAGCCACATAAATAATTTTCCTGACAAATTGGAATTTTCAAAACTCAAAATTTTGGTTTTTGAGGGAAAGAATTCAGTGAAAATTCCAAGTGTGTTCTTTGAAGGAATGAAAGCTCTTCGAAATTTACATCTTAAAAATGTTTCTTTCTTACTGGAAGTATTAAAATCGTAAAAAATCTTCAAACTTTATGCTTTGAATATTGCAAGCTCGAGAACATCTCATTCTTGAGGTATTTGGAAAATCTTGATGTTCTTGCTTTGCTTGATACTAATATTTTTGAGCTACCTGGAGAATTAGTCGAATTGCTTGGATTAAAATCACTACATTTTTCTTACAGAGGAAGCCAGGTGTGATGACTGCAACTTTTGGGCACCGAGTGAGTATATAAACTATTATGGAAGCTTTTTGGTTTATATCAGTTCTTGAGGATAATAGAATTAAAGACTGGTAGGGGACATATGGAAGTGAAACAAAGGATTTAATTAGTGAATTATTAGGAGAAATCAATTTAACTAATTCAATGTGGAGTTGTAGAAATTGAATTATACTAGAAAATTAGTATAATTTAAGAAATCAACAATTTAAACATATATATGATAAATAAATAATGAGAGCTTAAATAAAAAAAATATATGGAAAGGCTTCTTGAAGAAGCCAACTAAAACCCCACTAACCCATCGTACCCGTTTACCTTAAGACAGATATTTCCACCTGTTCACCCACATAATAAGCAAAGAAAAATAGAGAAAAGAAAGAAAAGGGGAAGAAGGAAAATGCAGGGCGTCCACCTCTACCGCTGTCGTTGGCACCATCAGTGCTGTGCCGGCAAATGGGAAGAGAAGAGGAACGGCGGATCTCCCGCCCTTGTGGCTGTCCAACCAGCAGTAAAAAAAAAAAAAATATATATGAAAGAAGCGAAAAGAAACAGAAAAGAGAGAAGAATCGGGGAGACTGATTCTCGCAAAACCAGTGGTGTTACAATGGTTGATGGTCACCGGAAAGAAGAAGAGAAAGAGAGAGGGGAGGAAATCGAAGGAAGGGGGATGGGCGGTGAGGCACCAAGCTTGCGGCAGAAATGTGCAGCAACAAGGCAGATCGACGTCATTTTGGTTCTGGGTTGGGAGAGATGGTTCAGGTTGGGAATGGTGGCATTGGTCATGGTTTTAGGTTGAAGATTGGTTGCTATTTGGTTGCTGAAGTCGCCGTGAAAAAGGGAAGACATGTGAGTTTTGGTTGGTTTTAAAAACAAGGCTGGAAATGAGGTTGAAGGTGGCATTAAGGGTGTCTGCTTGGAACAGGAAACGAGGTTGAGTTTTTGGAGTTGAAAGAAAGGCATTCAAGATTTGAAAACAGAGTCTTGGAGGCAAGAAAATGGGTGTTATTTTGAAGGGCCTTTGAGATAATTTTGTGAGCATTTTGGTTCTTGATTGAGGCTGAACCGAGAAGAGCCCTGGGCTAGAATTTTAGACAATAAATATAGGGAAGAAGAAGGGTTCTCTATGAGGACCCTCTTACAAGAAGAGCACCGAAGCATGGTGCTATTGGGATTAGACAAGATGCCAAGAAGGGGAGTTGTAACAGGAGGTGTTTTTAGCTGAAACAGAGGCTATGAAAACAAAGTCTGAAATGGAATAGGCAAGTCTTGCCATAAAATCAACTGGAACCGAGAGGTAATGAATTGTCTATGCCTTGGCTTGAAGTAAATATGTGCCGTAGTACTACGATTAAGTAAAGAATGATAAATACTTGTTTTGGAATGTGTTATGCAGTTGCTACAGGTGGAGATGGCAGTAGCTACAAATCGAGACAGTGAAAGGTGGGCTTAAATTGGAAGTGTTCTAAAGGTAAGGCTATTCTTTAGCTTAGGAATTCATCTAATTTTGAAGTAAATTATTACTAAGGCATTATGTAAATATGAAGTTGCTTGAGACTCACTGTTGGGGATTGTTGAAGAGGGTTACAATAGCAAAAGGAATTTAGGAAAAGCAAGGCTACAAGGGTGCTCAGATTTGAAAGATTATAAGATAAAAGACTTAATGCTTGTGTTGTGTTGTAATATATAGGTATAATAAGATCATATGGACGTGTTTTTGTGGTGTAGGATTTTTGAAAATCATTGAAGAATGCTTGATGAAGGTGTTCGGTCATCCATGGTCCTACCTAAGGAAAATTGTCAAGGAGATAAGATGGCAAATTGGACAAGGAGTTGATAATCACGAAGTATGATGCAATAACGGTAAGAAAATTATTATCAAGTGGTGGTTGGCCATATTGGTATTACACATTTCATATACATTGGGTAAATACATATATATATATTTTTAACCATATGACTTTGAGGGATTTTAAGTATGGTTAATAAAATTGTTTTATTTAATGTATTGAATTTTCAAGGTTGTGAATATGGCTATGTGGATAAATAGATATATATATATATATATATATATCTATATCTATACACACTTATCATTGATTGAAGGAAATATTTTGGGTAATGTGTGGATTGTCAGAAAATGTTGGTTTTTGCTATAGTAAGGTTAAAGATATTCGTTTTAGTGTAGGTACGCAAAGAAAGAATCCGAGAAAGTGCTTAAGTAGTAAGTTGTGCAAGTCTGGTGTCATTGATCGCGATATTGCGCAACATTAGGTAAGGGAATATACGGTAAATGCTTGTCAGTCTACTATGCTTATGCATTTTTAAATCAATGTTATTTAATATTTATGGATTTAGATGCATTCTTGGTTAAATGTCCAAATACGTTGGATTGAGTTTTAAATGCATAACGTTTTGGATTTGGATTTGGATGTGTATTGGAAATTGGTGTATTGAAGATATATTGCTTGATTGAATTTTCTACAGGTATCTGATTTGTGGTTATGACGCTGGGTAGTGTTCTACCTATGCCGTTATAATGCCGAAATTTCGTTAGAAATTGTCTAAATAAGTTTCTTGATATTAAATTGGATTTATTAAATGCCTTTAAAACCTCATGCATATTAATCACTGCTATTTGTTATCGAGACTTCGTACGATTAGATTTTTTAAACTATAAGTATGTGAGACGGTTTATGCCTTTAGTACTCAACCTATTTTGTAAGATATATTTTTAAACGAGTTTTGACCATGATACATGTGATGATGTATAATGCCTGTGTGGCTTTTGGAGATGCCTGTGTGGCACTTGGATATGCCTGTGTGGCACTTGGAAATGCCTTTGTGGCACTTGGAAATGCCTATGTGGCACTCGCCTGTGTGGCGTTTTATTATGCCTGTGTGGCATTCAGTAAGCCTGTGTGGCATTGAGGCGCCGTATACGTAATTGCGTCATGGATCCCGCCTGTGTGGCAAATGGGTAGCGGTAATTACGTATGATTGTCCGACAACTAGTCGTGACTTGTACCTCAGCTACCAGATGATCACTGGTGCTGGGATGATTCATGATCATGGATAGAGCCCTGGCATGGGACACCGACCACTGCTAGCTACAGTGGATGCTTTCATAGAAAGCTTCTTGGTTATATTTCCAAAGATTCCTGTTACGTTACCGAATCTCCTAATGTTCGTCTCATGTAAATGTTTTTAAATGTATATTTCGATACTGTTACAAAGACGAGCGAATGTATCATTTCTACTACTACTATATATATCTTGATTCGGTGAATGCTTGAGTACTAAATTGTTTTGATATTACTTGGCATAACATTTTATAGCTTATAAACTATGGTTTATCAATTTTGGTATTATTTCCAAATAAACGTCTTTGAGCATGAGTTTTGGGCACGTTCATTCACGCATGCACATGCATCTAACATAGTAGAAACCTAACATCGTTTAGCGTATGCTTTCTTACTGGGCTTTCCCCAAAGCTCACCCCCTTCCATCTCAGATTATTTCAGGTAGACTCGGCACGAGCGTGGTGCACGGAGAGTCTTTTTGTTGAGTAGCTGAAAGTTGTATTTTGAAAGAAGGTATAATCTTTGTTCTTTTGTTTATATCCCAGGCTAAATTCTTTTGTGCACACAATGTATAGGATTTGGGATGTAAGAACTAGGAGATATCAAATCTGTAAACCTACTGTGTTATGTAGTTAAGTTGAATTTTCGATATTTAATTATATATGAGATCCATGGATGCTAAGTATTTTAGAAGTTATACTGAGATTTGGAAATTGCTATAGGTTGAACGATGTGGTACTTAGTATGAGGATGGATACTGAAATGAAATAGGGACAGAAGTTTTTCAGTGTCGTTTTTGACACGTCTTACGAGAAGACTATAATGGGACCTTAGACAACTAGTCTTAAATAACTATAGGAGTGGGATTCTACTCATTAGGTTTTAGCTACACTGAGCGAGAGACAAACATAGGAAGTGAAAGAAAAAGTTAGCCCAAAAATCCGGCTTCCGAGGGCGTTACAGAATGGTATCAGAGCATAGTTTGTCTAGTCTCGTGTCAGTGTAGGTCGGTTAGAATTGGACTTACATCCCAAATCACTGTGTATTGTCTGGATATAAACTGCGAATAACATTTGAAAGCATAACGAAATGCTTGTATTGGTATTGGAAAACTCTAGCTAAGATGAGTGGCATTGGTGGACCGCTATATGCACCTCCAAACTCGTTTACAAGATAGGATAAATTCCAATATCGCTTGATTAACCTAGAGCATGAAGTTAACGCTCTTAATGCCTTGTTTAGTTGGCGTATCGGTCACAACAACTTCCAACCATGACCACTTCGATTGCAACAACCTTTTTCTTTCGAATGTTCCTCAACCTTAGACCTTCTAACAATTGCAAGCGGTATCCTGGCCACGAGCCAAGGCTACGGCTAACGGAAGGCAAGGTGAAGGATAAAGAGTTAAGAAGAGAAAGCTTATTTAGGATAAGGCCCAAGAAGGAGGAAGAAAGTTAGAATGCAACAACTTAAGAGTTTTGAGCCTTCTACCGCATCGGGATCTAAACCCGCCTGTGTTGTGGTAAATACCATGGGACTAAGCCCTCTCTCGGAAGGCAGGCACTTATTGGGAAAGATGAACTCCTGATTTTTTTTAATGAGGCCTTGCACTAATTAAATTCTTGTTGTATGCATCCGCCCGTATCATCTCTAAATGCTAGAAGGATTAAACTTAGTGTCTGAACCTTTAAATTATCTCTGGTAGGTTAACACTCCCTTAAAGGAATTATAGATGATAAATTCGGTGTTACGTGCTTGTAAAGAAAATGTGGGAAATAAGGACTCTCCTAACTTCCTTTTAATAGAGTTGAAATTCAATATGACACACTATAGAAAGTGAATCTTGAAAAAAAAAATTTGGAGACTCTGTGGACATGACAAAAAGATGTAAAAGTTAAAAAAAAAAATGGCATGGTAAAATACTTATATAAAGGTAGAAGTTAGAATTATATTGTTATAGGTATGAGTTTATTTGAGACATTATGATTTACAATTGGAAATTGTTGTGATGTTGTGGAACGCTACTGAAGCATTACTTCGATATTGCTAGAATATTATTAGAAGCTCGATATAACATTATTGAAATATTATTGGAACTTGGTGTGATATTGATTTGAAGATTGCTGGAGTTGGCATTGGGAAATTGTTTAAATAGTGTAGAATACTATTGGAAATGGTTCGAAATTGAAAATTTGAGATGGAGACTATGTAAGATACTTTTAAAGGATTGGGTTAGTATTATATTGTAACATATCGGATTGGTTTATGATATTATGGCATTTTATTGGGAGTTTTAAAATGTTGTGACTGAATAATATGGTGGCAACGAAATTTTGTTGAGTATCATGAGGATTAACAATGAAATACTGATGAAACAATGTCAGCGGTTGGTTAAAAGGTTGTGGGAATAAGTTTGAACGGTCTTTAAAATATTTTGATGGTTGTTGTAATGTGTTGGGATATCGTGAAACATCGGTAGGATGATGAGAAATATTGTGGGAGATATTCTTACCATATTGTTAAGATACACTTAGAATACGAATTAAATCTAATTGGATTTTGTTGGAACTTGGTGAATAGTGAATTGAAGTATTGATTTAATGTAATTGTGGTAATTGGTGGAAAAGTAAGCCATAAAGCCAAGAATTGCTTGATAGAGAAAGTCACAGTTAGTGGTGCTTTTATTTCAGTTATGGAAGGTAAGATTTGAAGAAGTATTGGATCTTGTATATCTTGAAAAGTGTATGGACTTTAGAAAACCACATGAATAGAAGGTATATGACTTTGAAACCACAAGGATTTTGGAAATTATGTGACTTTTGAAATAAACTATTTTAAACTAAATGGATTTTGGAAGTTCAATAATTTGAACCTTATGATTTTGAATTATGTGAGTTTAAAAAAAAAAAAAACCACAAGGCTCTTCAAACTCCCCATGAGTGGAGTCGAAGTGGAATACAACAAGTTGTAAAATAGGAAATTTTGAATGAACATTGATGATTGTTAGGGCACGTTGTGTAAAAGGACTACTGATGTGGAAATTAGAATTAATGAGATATGATTTGGAAAGTCCTATCACGACAATGATCTTTTGCTAGTTGATGGGTTTTGATCTATAATATGACATATGGTCGAAATGTGCAAACTAATGAGATATGTCCAATTTGTGAACTTTTCAAATATTGAGTCTTGAGGTTAATATGAAGTAACTTTGATCTTTACATAAATGATGATTCAGTAAACGGTACTATTATCGGCTTTGTTAGTTTATGGCCATTCGTAGTAGACTTGCGGCCTTTATTATCTCCACATATCCAAGGACTATTAGACGAGCTTAACTGGTAAAGCAAGATTTTGAACTCTCATAAGCTGAATATGAATCCAAGGGAAAGAGTAAAGGGAAGAGGCTTGAGATTGGGAAGTCTAAGCAGAGTGATACTTCTTTTAAGAGATAAAGGTTTACAGAACCTCAACAGCAGATGACTAGACCCACTTATCCTTTTAACACACCAACCCTACGATCTTGTAACAGATGCGATACATTCCATGGTTTAAAACTTTGCAAATGGGTGACACGAGTTTGTTTTAAATTAGAAGCAAGGATAGATGGTAAAAGATTGCCCAGAATTTAAAGCTTTGAAGGAAGAGACAGAGGGACAAAGTAGTAAGTAAAAAAAAAAAGAAAAAAAAAAGGATTACCACTACTGAGAGAGATTGAGATCACTATTGATACCCTTCTTAGTACTCAGTTAATCCACAAAAACTTTGTATAAAATGATATTACTAGAATATGAGAAGTGGGAGAAGCAACGACATGAGTTGTTGGAAAAGGACTTATACAATCAATGTTTCTCTATGGGACATTGTGATGCTCTTTATTAAAAAGAAAGAAGGCAGTTTAAGGTATATATTAATTATAGATGATTGCATAAAGTCACAATGAAGAGCTAGTACATGAATAAGATCAAGACAGGAAGTATCCTCACCAATTTTAAGAGTATTTTGATCGAATTTGGAGGACCAAATTCTTTAAGGTAGGGAGAATGTGATGACTGCAACTTTTGGGCACCGAGTGAGTATATAAACTATTATGGAAGCTTTTTGGTTTATATCAGTTCTTGAGGATAATAGAATTAAAGACTGGTAGGGGACATATGGAAGTGAAACAAAGGATTTAATTAGTGAATTATTAGGAGAAATCAATTTAACTAATTCAATGTGGAGTTGTAGAAATTGAATTATACTAGAAAATTAGTATAATTTAAGAAATCAACAATTTAAACATATATATGATAAATAAATAATGAGAGCTTAAATAAAAAAAATATATGGAAAGGCTTCTTGAAGAAGCCAACTAAAACCCCACTAACCCATCGTACCCGTTTACCTTAAGACAGATATTTCCACCTGTTCACCCACATAATAAGCAAAGAAAAATAGAGAAAAGAAAGAAAAGGGGAAGAAGGAAAATGCAGGGCGTCCACCTCTACCGCTGTCGTTGGCACCATCAGTGCTGTGCCGGCAAATGGGAAGAGAAGAGGAACGGCGGATCTCCCGCCCTTGTGGCTGTCCAACCAGCAGTAAAAAAAAAAAAAATATATATGAAAGAAGCGAAAAGAAACAGAAAAGAGAGAAGAATCGGGGAGACTGATTCTCGCAAAACCAGTGGTGTTACAATGGTTGATGGTCACCGGAAAGAAGAAGAGAAAGAGAGAGGGGAGGAAATCGAAGGAAGGGGGATGGGCGGTGAGGCACCAAGCTTGCGGCAGAAATGTGCAGCAACAAGGCAGATCGACGTCATTTTGGTTCTGGGTTGGGAGAGATGGTTCAGGTTGGGAATGGTGGCATTGGTCATGGTTTTAGGTTGAAGATTGGTTGCTATTTGGTTGCTGAAGTCGCCGTGAAAAAGGGAAGACATGTGAGTTTTGGTTGGTTTTAAAAACAAGGCTGGAAATGAGGTTGAAGGTGGCATTAAGGGTGTCTGCTTGGAACAGGAAACGAGGTTGAGTTTTTGGAGTTGAAAGAAAGGCATTCAAGATTTGAAAACAGAGTCTTGGAGGCAAGAAAATGGGTGTTATTTTGAAGGGCCTTTGAGATAATTTTGTGAGCATTTTGGTTCTTGATTGAGGCTGAACCGAGAAGAGCCCTGGGCTAGAATTTTAGACAATAAATATAGGGAAGAAGAAGGGTTCTCTATGAGGACCCTCTTACAAGAAGAGCACCGAAGCATGGTGCTATTGGGATTAGACAAGATGCCAAGAAGGGGAGTTGTAACAGGAGGTGTTTTTAGCTGAAACAGAGGCTATGAAAACAAAGTCTGAAATGGAATAGGCAAGTCTTGCCATAAAATCAACTGGAACCGAGAGGTAATGAATTGTCTATGCCTTGGCTTGAAGTAAATATGTGCCGTAGTACTACGATTAAGTAAAGAATGATAAATACTTGTTTTGGAATGTGTTATGCAGTTGCTACAGGTGGAGATGGCAGTAGCTACAAATCGAGACAGTGAAAGGTGGGCTTAAATTGGAAGTGTTCTAAAGGTAAGGCTATTCTTTAGCTTAGGAATTCATCTAATTTTGAAGTAAATTATTACTAAGGCATTATGTAAATATGAAGTTGCTTGAGACTCACTGTTGGGGATTGTTGAAGAGGGTTACAATAGCAAAAGGAATTTAGGAAAAGCAAGGCTACAAGGGTGCTCAGATTTGAAAGATTATAAGATAAAAGACTTAATGCTTGTGTTGTGTTGTAATATATAGGTATAATAAGATCATATGGACGTGTTTTTGTGGTGTAGGATTTTTGAAAATCATTGAAGAATGCTTGATGAAGGTGTTCGGTCATCCATGGTCCTACCTAAGGAAAATTGTCAAGGAGATAAGATGGCAAATTGGACAAGGAGTTGATAATCACGAAGTATGATGCAATAACGGTAAGAAAATTATTATCAAGTGGTGGTTGGCCATATTGGTATTACACATTTCATATACATTGGGTAAATACATATATATATATTTTTAACCATATGACTTTGAGGGATTTTAAGTATGGTTAATAAAATTGTTTTATTTAATGTATTGAATTTTCAAGGTTGTGAATATGGCTATGTGGATAAATAGATATATATATATATATATATATATCTATATCTATACACACTTATCATTGATTGAAGGAAATATTTTGGGTAATGTGTGGATTGTCAGAAAATGTTGGTTTTTGCTATAGTAAGGTTAAAGATATTCGTTTTAGTGTAGGTACGCAAAGAAAGAATCCGAGAAAGTGCTTAAGTAGTAAGTTGTGCAAGTCTGGTGTCATTGATCGCGATATTGCGCAACATTAGGTAAGGGAATATACGGTAAATGCTTGTCAGTCTACTATGCTTATGCATTTTTAAATCAATGTTATTTAATATTTATGGATTTAGATGCATTCTTGGTTAAATGTCCAAATACGTTGGATTGAGTTTTAAATGCATAACGTTTTGGATTTGGATTTGGATGTGTATTGGAAATTGGTGTATTGAAGATATATTGCTTGATTGAATTTTCTACAGGTATCTGATTTGTGGTTATGACGCTGGGTAGTGTTCTACCTATGCCGTTATAATGCCGAAATTTCGTTAGAAATTGTCTAAATAAGTTTCTTGATATTAAATTGGATTTATTAAATGCCTTTAAAACCTCATGCATATTAATCACTGCTATTTGTTATCGAGACTTCGTACGATTAGATTTTTTAAACTATAAGTATGTGAGACGGTTTATGCCTTTAGTACTCAACCTATTTTGTAAGATATATTTTTAAACGAGTTTTGACCATGATACATGTGATGATGTATAATGCCTGTGTGGCTTTTGGAGATGCCTGTGTGGCACTTGGATATGCCTGTGTGGCACTTGGAAATGCCTTTGTGGCACTTGGAAATGCCTATGTGGCACTCGCCTGTGTGGCGTTTTATTATGCCTGTGTGGCATTCAGTAAGCCTGTGTGGCATTGAGGCGCCGTATACGTAATTGCGTCATGGATCCCGCCTGTGTGGCAAATGGGTAGCGGTAATTACGTATGATTGTCCGACAACTAGTCGTGACTTGTACCTCAGCTACCAGATGATCACTGGTGCTGGGATGATTCATGATCATGGATAGAGCCCTGGCATGGGACACCGACCACTGCTAGCTACAGTGGATGCTTTCATAGAAAGCTTCTTGGTTATATTTCCAAAGATTCCTGTTACGTTACCGAATCTCCTAATGTTCGTCTCATGTAAATGTTTTTAAATGTATATTTCGATACTGTTACAAAGACGAGCGAATGTATCATTTCTACTACTACTATATATATCTTGATTCGGTGAATGCTTGAGTACTAAATTGTTTTGATATTACTTGGCATAACATTTTATAGCTTATAAACTATGGTTTATCAATTTTGGTATTATTTCCAAATAAACGTCTTTGAGCATGAGTTTTGGGCACGTTCATTCACGCATGCACATGCATCTAACATAGTAGAAACCTAACATCGTTTAGCGT
Source organism: Heritiera fomes (assembly GCA_032173925.1). Classification (NCBI taxonomy): domain Eukaryota; kingdom Viridiplantae; phylum Streptophyta; class Magnoliopsida; order Malvales; family Malvaceae; genus Heritiera; species Heritiera fomes. The sequence continues at coordinate 4,577,961 of JAPDPM010000023.1, read as the reverse complement.
ATGCTTTCTTACTGGGCTTTCCCCAAAGCTCACCCCCTTCCATCTCAGATTATTTCAGGTAGACTCGGCACGAGCGTGGTGCACGGAGAGTCTTTTTGTTGAGTAGCTGAAAGTTGTATTTTGAAAGAAGGTATAATCTTTGTTCTTTTGTTTATATCCCAGGCTAAATTCTTTTGTGCACACAATGTATAGGATTTGGGATGTAAGAACTAGGAGATATCAAATCTGTAAACCTACTGTGTTATGTAGTTAAGTTGAATTTTCGATATTTAATTATATATGAGATCCATGGATGCTAAGTATTTTAGAAGTTATACTGAGATTTGGAAATTGCTATAGGTTGAACGATGTGGTACTTAGTATGAGGATGGATACTGAAATGAAATAGGGACAGAAGTTTTTCAGTGTCGTTTTTGACACGTCTTACGAGAAGACTATAATGGGACCTTAGACAACTAGTCTTAAATAACTATAGGAGTGGGATTCTACTCATTAGGTTTTAGCTACACTGAGCGAGAGACAAACATAGGAAGTGAAAGAAAAAGTTAGCCCAAAAATCCGGCTTCCGAGGGCGTTACACCAGGAGATTAATTTTCCTCCTAATTTGCTATCAAGGTATGCAATAGTAGATGTTAATTAATTTTTTTATCATATTGCTCAAAATTAAGCATTTAGTTTTATGTTATTTATTTTTCTATTATTTACTTTATTAAGTAAGATGATTTTAGACTATGGCAAACATATCAACCTTAGCTTTTGGTCATTCCCATTATTACGAAGCATTCAAACATGTAGTTCTTTCCATTTAAAAAACCTGCTAGCATATAACATGATAGTCACGTGAATTGCATAATAGTAAAAACTAATTTATGTTTACAGTTATCATTAATTATCTAGCTAGTTTTATCATTGGGTTGAAGTGTTATTAATATTGTGTTGATAACAGTATTTTGTATTTGTAACAGGTTGACGTCACTCCAAGAGCTACACGTGACATCTCCAAACAATGTTAACTTATGGGAGCTAAATTCATTGTCTCGTTTGACTGCACTATCTCTGAGAGTTTCAACCCATCATCAATGTTTTCAAGAAAACTTTGTGTTCCCTAAACTACAAAGGTACAACATAGCTGTAGGCTAAAGTTCAAAACCTTGGAAATTGGAGACTTCTCATCTTCATTGAGTGCATTTAAGAAGCTATTTTGCAATGTGGAAAAGTTGACTTTGTTTGACGTCATGGAACTCAAAAATATTGTCCCAAGCCTAGATCAAAAGGGCCTAAATGAATTAACTTCTCTTCGGCTTGAATATTGCAACGCTATTGAATACTTGATGGATACAACAAGAGAAAATGGGCCAACCAGCCCCCCTCCGATTAGCTTGTTACAAAATTTAAAAGATGTGCACATTATATGTTGTAAGAGGTTGGAAGTGTTATTTCAAATGGATGGGAGTCTTGAAAAGAAAGCAATAGTTGAGCATGAGGTACTTTTCTCTCTCCATTTCTCCTTTAATGCATGCTCTGTTGCTTTGGGCTCCGTTTGGGAGCGCTGCACTACCCAACAATATTATATTTTTCAATATTCTTGAAAAGGCTTTCTTTGGAAGTTTTTATAAGAAATATATTGGCAGTGGTTAAGATGATATATATATATATGGATTTATATATGATGCACTGACAGTGTATAGTTTCTATAAACTGTCAATGCATCAGAGATTGACACCTCATCATTAGGTCCTTATATGCAAATATAAATAAATTTTTTTTATTTGCCCATAAGGGCTTATTGATGAGGTATCAACCTCTGATGCATTGACAGTGTATAGAAACTATACACTGTCAGTGCATCATATATAAACTATATATATATATATATATATATATATAAAGAAATCAATGAATTTTTCATTCTTGAATTTGATGAAAATAATGCGTTTAAGTGAAAGATATTTTATTTAGATAAAATATATTAACTATTCTAAGCCAATATCTATAGTCTATAAACACTTGTTAATTGAACCATTTTTAAAATCATATATATATGTTTTAAAATATATTATTGCTACAGAAATATATTATTCCTAGTTAGTTACGTATGGAAGGAGTAAAGAAAAAATATATTTAATGACAAATTAATAAACTTTATATATAAATTAATCATGTTAATTCCCATTGAAGTTTAAAGGAAAAACAGCTCAATTAAATTACATTAACACATTTTGTACATATATTTTTTTTTCTTTTTTATTACCATATCTAATAATATACCATTCAGTAACAACTGTACACAATTCTTCGATATTATTGCTTTTTAACACTTTCGATATTTTTTTAGCAAATATATGTCTTGTAGATATTATTGCTTTTTAACACAATTCTCCAATAATATATGTCTTGTAGATATTTTTTGACATTTTAATTAATAGACTCATGTCAGTATTTATTAATCTATAAATTTTACATATTTCTTTATATGAGGAATATCAGGTGCTACCACTCTCAAATTTAACGCGTTTGAACCTACGAGAGTTACCAGAATTGAAGTGGATATGGAAACGGCCCAGCCATTGTTTTTGCCTAAAAAGCTTGAAAGTTGTGGTGGTTTTCAAGTGCCATAGATTGAAATATCTCTTCTCACCATCTCTTGCTCAAAGCTTGGTGCTGTTAGAAAAACTCGAGATAACATACTGCAACGAATTGGAACACATTATCACAGAGTCGGAAAATAATGATAATATAGAATCAGACAGTGGCCATCTCGATCGTCCAATCTTTCCAAAATTGACATCGCTTGAAATAAGAGATTGTGAAAGACTAGAATATGTTTGCCAAATTCCTTTGGCTCAAGCTCTTCCACATTTGCAATCCCTTGAGATAACTGATGCTCCTAAATTAAAACATGTCTTCAATGTGGCAAAAGAAATGAATGCAGTTGATCATGCCATTGCGCTCCCTCGCCTACAACTTCTACGTCTTGGTAATTTGATAAATATGAGTTGCTTTTGCCCAGAAAACTATGCCATCATGTCACCATCCTTGGAAGAGTTATCTGTTTGGAATAGTCCTCAATTGGAATTTTTCAATATTCAACAAGAAGTCAACAAAGAGATTCAACTAAAGGTATGTTCATACACTTTTCCTTCGATTGTGATTCAAGAATTTGCCTTTGGCTCAAATCTTTTGTATACTCGTAAAATAATTTAATGTTATCATCGATGTTTTGGTTAGATAAAAAATTAAAGTTAATAATTAATCCATTGAGAGAATTTAAAAAAAATGAAAAAAATGATTGGGAAATTAATACAATATATATCACATGATCCAAAGTTTCCTGAGAATTTGTTTATGAGGATTCTTACGCTGACATCTCCTTTTAATAGATTAAACCTATAATTTAGATATATTTCTTTTTAAATTTAAAAACTTTGAAATATAATTCAGATATATCTAACTTCAAATGGATTTGATATTTGTATTTTAAATTTGAAAAAACTAAATATAATTTTTATTTTTATAGATTTCTTTTTTTTTTTGGTTTAAACCATCCGGTATCCCCATACCTTTGGTATAGGAGTAATCCGGATTCGAGCCGGGCAGGACCCAAAGGGTGGCAAAGCTCTCCCTTAAGAGTTTTAACACAGCTGCATACCCAGGGACTCGAACTCGAAACCTCTGGTTAAGCTAGAACAGCTCCCTGCCAGCTGATCTACGTGCTCTTGGGTTATAGATTTCTAATATATTTAATATAGCATAAATTATTTTAAATTTGAAAATTCTTACAATTAATTTAATTTTTATATATACACCCTAACTATCATCCAATAAGCCTATAAGTAGTATATATTATTATTATTAATATTAATATTATTATTATTATTATTATTATTATTATTAAAAAAAGAAAGGTCAAATTTTGTAATTAAAATAGGCACAAATTTCAATTTAAAAAAAATTCTAAAATTGGGATTGGGCTTTGACAGTTTTGCCTATTGAACACTATTTAAACATATGCCAAAGTTTTCATTATGGTTTATGGTTGCAATCAAACGACCAATCTCTTATTTTTTTTTTATTACTTTTATTTATCTATTCGTATAATAAAGCTCGTACAATAATTCAAAGATACGAGGTATTATATTCGAGTTTTGCATATTTCATAAGCTAAAAAATGACTATGAATGATCATCAATTTTAAATTATTATTTTTTTTTCCATAGTGTCACGTGCTGGGTGCTTTAGCTCAGCAACTGTGCGGCCTTAAGCGGGAAATTTACGTCTTATGTCCCTAAGTCAGCTTACTTTTTGCCCAGGATGCTTCTACACAGCGGGAATCACAACATCTTGCAGCACACAACCAAGCACACAAGCCAACAAGCTAGCAGACACGCGCAGCAAACGCGCGCACAAGGCTCAAACGCAGGAGCACACGATGTAGGGAACTGTACACTTGTATTTCACTTAACTCAACAATGTACAGGAGATGTTATAATAGGGAGACATAGCTTATGGCCTCAACTATCCCAGCCGGCACACTTGCCTTGGCTTCCTAGGAGGTTCCCACAATGGGCCTCAACCTATCGTATAGCTTACCCTCACCCACAAATGTAGAGACTCTCCCCAAAGCCTCACTCAGCTCTCATGAGTGTATCCCTGTCTCTCTCTCTCTCTTACAAATGAGGAAGACACCCATTTATATAGTCAAGCCCTCATACAAGTGTGTGGTAGTGGTTAAGCTCGCCTGGTCATGGCGACTAAAAACTTGCTCACCCACCTGGCTGGAGCCTCACCCAAATGTCTGGCTCGCCTAGTTAGTGTCTCGCCCACTTGTCCAGATCACCCAACAAGTGTCTGACTTGCGCACCTGTGTGCCTATCTCCCCGCACACCTTCTGACCAGCTTCCACGTCACTCCTACTACCTTGGCTGCCTTGGTTTGGTCCTCCAGCCTCTCAACCCCTCGACTAGGACCTGATTTTGCCTGGGCGATCATGCGAGACGTGACATTGTCCCCTACCTATTCTAGCAACGCCCTCGTTGCTTAGGGAGTGTCAGTCTTCCTTTTGTGCCCCTCTGCCTTTCCTCCTCGAGCGGTGCCTACCACTCCTCCTGCTACTTTCCCACGCTGGAGGGTCTGGCTACTTACTCAACCACTGACCTCACCATCGCCCCTTAGCTGAGAGCTGTGCACTCGACTGTATACTCGTATGGTGCCTAGTCTTCGAACCACCCCTGGCTCCTTGATTGCCCTAGAGACACCAAGTCGGCGATCTTCCACTGATCCTCTATCCGACTACTCACCACCCCTGGCAATTGCTACGAGCTTCTCCCTGGTCAAGCACTCTCGTGCTCTATGCTGTCCACCGCACAAGAAACACTCCTTATGTGTAACATCCCGTTACCACATTTTTCACGTATTTTTATACAACTTTTCCGGTTAAGCTGTCTGCAATGCCATTAACATTCAACAGTGACCGTAATAAATGATAAACATTTATTTAACAAATACGGAATATGAAATTCTTTTCATTATTCCTTACATCTGACATCCACTATTGTCTTTATCTCAATAAAGTAGTACTGTATACCTATGTCTGAAACGTAAAGGAGAAGAGACTGTACCTGTCATGTTTAACATACTTTGTCCTAGCGCTTTATATGTAGCTATATCCATTTTGGAGCTAATTCTCTAACTCCATGTCTTTTATCTGTGGAGTTAAAACAAATGGGTGAGCGAACTACGCGCTTAATAAAGGAGACATATGCTGCTTTATGAAACCAAAACTATGTGCCACCAAGTATTTATTTTTCCTAAAATCATATCGAATAGGAAAACAGTGGTTATAGTAAATAGTACTCTCAATACACCATTCAAATCATTGGCTCAACAATTTACAGTAAAATGAAGTAAACAGTAAATAGGATTCAATAAATCCTCTTAGTAAACAGAAATCAACAAGTTGAGACTAGGCATCACCCTACGAATAAATCATGCTCTCATCGTTCCCTACCCCTTTCCAGGAACACAAATCATCTACTTTTGGGGTGCACTCGTAGGCCATCGCCCCTCACGGCTATCTCAGCTAGATCTATGGCCATAATGTATAGGTGGTCCTCGGGTCCACTTGCCAAGTGACCTCGAGACCGCTGATGACTTGGCGGGTCCATCAGCCTTGTGACGCCCTAGGGTGCACCCGTTGGTCCATTGACCCGAGCCATCGCCCCAGGCGGGTCACGCAATTATATGAATGGTAATGCATGAACTCAGGGCCTAAAGTCTCAAAATCACTTTATATCTCATGAAAAACCTTTATGGAATTATTTCACCCATATTATCATTTTCTCAAAATGATTTGATTTTCAAAAAGGTTTTAGGCTTTTTGTTTACAAATGGCAATTAAAATAGCCCATTTTTCATGTGAGAAAAATACCCATAAATCAGTTCGCCCATGGTCAGCTCGCCAAGTACGGCTCGTCCATGGCCAACTCGCCAGTGCAGTGAACTTGTATTCGCCCGCCAAAGTTTGCTTTTAAAAACAACAAGTAAAACTGGCTCGCCCCCAGTGGCTCGCCCATTATGGCATTGCCATGGTCAACTCGCCCAATGCGGCACTCCCATGGTCAACTCGCCCATTATATGAAAACCTGGGTTACTCACCCAAAAGAACATAAAAGGGTTCACCCATATTGGCTCGCTTGGATTTATTAAAACAGGGGTCGCCCGCCTCAAAACAATATTAAAAGGGTTCGCCTACTTTGGCTTGTCCGGATTTCTATTTAAAACAGGGCACTCGCCCCAAGATATCATAAAAAGGGTTCTTCGCCCAAAACATCATAAAAGGTTTGGCTCGCCCGCCCTTACCAATTCGCCCAAACAAACATTATAGGGGTCAGCTTTTAGCTCGCCCAAATCAAAATAATTATCAAACCATTGCATGTCATAAACCAAATATTTCTTAAATATTTTCATAATATTTACTCCACAAGACATGCATTCACTTCACACACATCTCCCTTACCTAATCTTGCTAAGCCTTGCATCCTACTCGCCTTCCCGATCGCTTTTATCGAGTCCCAAATTTCCTGCTGCAAAATAATTTATAAATTCTATTAATATTTCCTTTTCCAATATTTCCAACATTTTGGCGAGACTTAATAATCAAATAGCTCACCCAAAAGAGTTCTTAATAGCTCGCCTAACTGAGCTCGCCATTCATCAAATGGCTTACACGTGGGAGCTCGCCCAACATCCTCGCCATTCACATAGTGGTTAATTAATGGGAGCTCGCCTACAATCAACACGCCATGCCTACATTGGCTTAAATGTGGGAGTTCACCCACAATTCAACTCGCCTAATGCCTATGCATGTGAGTTCGCCATTTGCTGCTTTTCTATTCAGAGATGGGCTCGCCCATGAATTAAACTAGCGTTGGGCGACCTCGCCCATTTGAACAAGAACTGGCGAGTTCTTTTATTTCCTACCCGCCCCATTGGCGATCACTAATATTCAACATGGGCGATCACCATAGTCGCCATTCTCATCACTTTAACACCATTTCCACTACTTTCCTTATTTATTCTTGATTGTTTTCTAGTTTCTTTTAATGATTTTCCATCATCCTACTATAATTTCAGCCCAGTTTCATTTTATTCATCATCTACTTCAAGATATGAATTTATTCTATTTCTATGATTTATCAAGAATAAATTAAAAACGAGACTATAATCATCCTCCTCATGCTCAAAATCATAGAAATATATCATTCAATCTAAAAAAACCATTAAATCTCACCTTAATCAACTGCACTTCAAGAACAGAACACTTTCTGTCTTATGTTGGCCTTACTTTGCTTATTCCTTTAGCTCATCAACGATGGAGGAAAGGTTTTGCAAGCTGGTTTACTTGTTTAGCCAACTTAAGGATGAAGTTTAGTAACTCAAGCATGGTAGAAATGGAGAGAACCGAACATGAACTTGCAGCAACATAGAATTCAGTTTTCCATTCAATCTTCATATATATATATATATATATATATATATATATAGCCATGCTATCCAAATCAAAATCTACCATCTGTCCCTTATTCTGTTTCTTTCATCATTTCACGTCTTTCATGCTTTAAATGGAGGAAAGAGACAGTTAGGGTTAATTTTCAACCCTCATTAATGGAAGAAGACACCTGTGGCCAAAGGAACAGCGTGCCAATCATTTTTTGCACCGTTCTTGACTTATGTGCCTCCTTTGTTTTATTCTTCAACCAATCAGGTTAATTTTTTTATTGACTTTAACATCCTCTCTTAATTTTCTTTAGCTGTGTGGCGTACAAAGTCAATTTTTGCTGCCATGTTTTGAATTTATTTTCATTTTGTCCACACATGCTGATTCCCGTTCGCCTCTTCGTCTTGAGACCTCAGTTCGCCCATTCTATTTCAATTTGCCAATTTTCATCTCGCCAATTGTCCATAGGCTCGCCTATGCAAATATTCAAACTCGCCTATGTTTGCACCTGGGTATCACCACCTTGTCTTGATGCGAACTTAATATTTGGCAATTTCAAGATTATTTCCTTTTCCTTGGTGATCACATAGAGGTTTGGCGATTACAGCAATTGTTACATTGTTGGTGATCACCGTGCATTGCTCTACTCGCCCACTTTGCTATGATTCCCCACAAATTGGCAAATCTTATTTAGCATTTTAATTTACTCAATCCATATGGGTGATCAGAAGCCCTCGCCCGTTCGGGCGATCAACAATCATGGCGAACTCACCTCTTCACCAATCAAGAAGTTAAACCATCTCGCCATCATCAACACGCCATCATGTATTGGTGATCATCATTTTGCTCGCCCATTGGCGAGCTGCCCTTTTATAGAACTCGCCTGTAAATTATTTCACCGAAATGCTTCATTCACCTCTCAAGTTATGGAGCTTATCACCCAAGTGAAAATTAATATTCATTATTTATTTAATTTTCATTATCAAATTTTATAAAATTAGGATCTACAGTAGTATAGAATCAGGTCTTACATTATGTCTTCTTGGCTGGTCCTTACCCCTTGAGAACTTTTGCTCGGCAAAATGTGGCGACCTCCTACCACTGCTGTCACGATCTTCCTTGCCATAACCCGTCCCCTTAGGCTGGGAAGCATCAGACTTGGACACACTCTCATGGCCTGAGTCTCACGACTCGAGTCTCACGTGCCTCCTGTCCTTCGACGTGCTGTCTTACTTCCGAACTCGCCATCTCTGCTCAGTCCGAGTTGCACACTTATCTACTCTCTTCAACTAACCTAGTTCGCACAGCGTCTCAACCTGCACTAGGACCCGCTGGAACTGCGTAAACTCGATCAGGTCACCACCAAGTGTTGATCGCCAATTGCCAACTCCCGATCGTCGGCTCTGGCACCAGCTGCCACGTGTCCATTACTCCCTCTTCGCATTTAGTGGGCCCTTTAGAACGTGCAGTGCCCATGTAGTTAGGGTCTTATGATCGCTTGCTCTGATACCAATTGCACGTACCGGGTGCTTTAGCCTAGCAACCGTACGGTCTTAGGAAAAAAACTCACATCTCACGTCCTTAAGACAACCTACTCTTTGCTCAAAATGCTTCTACACAGCGGGAATCACAACACCCTACAGTACACAACCAAGCATACAAGCCAACAAGCTAGCAAACATGCGCAGCACGCACGCACACAAGGCACAAACACAGGGGCACACGATGTGGGAAACTGTACACTTGTATTGCATTCAACTCAACAATGTACAGGAGCTGTTATGATAGGGAGGCACAGCTTATAATCTCAACTATCCCAGCCTGCACACTTGCCTTGGCTTCCTAAGAGGTTCCCACAAGGGGCCTCAACCTATCGCATAGCTCACCCTCACCCACAAACGTAGAGACTTTCGCCAAAGCCTCACTCAACTCTCATGAGTGTATCCCTATCTCTCTCTGTGTGTACAAATGGGGAAGACACCCTTTTATATAGGCAAGTCCTCATACCAGTGTGTGGTAGTGGTTAAGCCAAGTGTAGGGCTGGCAGACTGCTTTAGGAACGTTCCCTGCCTTTCTGGCATGCACTGGAACCAGCTGGAAGTCACTAGTCTAACACCGTTCCACCCAAGAGTCAGTTTCAGCTGTTTCCTCGCGCTCGCCTGCCTTCCTGGTGCGCTTACCCTCACTTGCATCTAGGGTCTGACCCACCCAGCTGGCTCACCTAGTCCTTGCGACTGGAAACTTGTTCACCCACCTAGCTGGAGCCTTGCTCAAATGTCTGGCTCGCCTGGTTAGCGTCTCACCCACTTGTCCAAATTGCCCAGCCAGCGTCTGACTTGCACACCTTTGTGCCTATCTCCCCACACACCTTTTGACCAGTTTCCACGTCGTTCCCATTACCTTGGGCTACCTTGGTTTGGTCTTCCAGCCTCTCAACCCCTTGGCTGGGACCTGGTTTGGCCTGGGCGATCGCGTGAGATGTGATAATAGTACATATTTTTTGTTTCTTGATAGATCATACTTTCTTCTTGATTGTTCAAGTTAATTATCATATTATTATTGATTTATTTGGGTTTTCTTTGAATTTATATCAGTGTGGATTGATATGTTATATACCTTTTTTTATTTTTTTTTGGGGCGTATTTGTATGCTTTCTATATTATTACTTGCACATTCTATAAGATTTTGCTCACTAATTTTTTAACATTCTATATATAAATATTGATTTAAATTATTATTTTGTACATAAAATAACTTTTTACTAAAAAATAAATCATATCCAAAAGTCTCAAATTCAAAGCAAAATGTCTTTTTTATGTGAATAAATATAATAAATTAATAATATAAAAATAAAATCATCACTTGAGCATCACGTTGGATTAAAATTAATTTGAGTATATTTGAATCTTTTTTGAAACACAAAAAAAAAAAATGAAAACTCTTTTCAAAAATTACCTAGTTTTACATTATAAAATTAAAGAAAAAACTTATTCCGTTTAGTAATGGCATAATAATAAATTATTTCCTCTAAACTTGTTTCATTTTTCAAATTTTCACTTATTATTTGACCATTGTTATTTATTCAATTCATAATTAAATAATATATGATATTCTTATATCTTTACAGGACTTAAACCTCGAAAGGGTCGGAAACGAGTGTCACACAACTAATTGGGAGAAGATATTTCACATTCAAACAGAGGAAATAACTCCAAGATATGCACATCAGTTGCAGGGTAGCATCCAATTTCCAAGCCTTCAATATCTTCGACAGTTAAAGGTGTCATACTTTAACAGCCTGAAATCTCTATTTTCTGTTATGGTTGCTCGAAATTTACAACAATTGATCAATTTGTGGATGGTTGATTGTGAAGAGTTGGAAGAAATCATTGAAATTGATCAAACTTCAGTAGCATCATCATCGCTCATATGCAACCCATATTCTTCCCTAGTCTTGAAGTTATAAGGATTAAAGGGTGCAGTAATTTGAAAAGCTTGTTTCCTGTTAGTGTTATCCGTTCTCTTTCAAAACTCAAGGAAGTCTATATTCATGGGGCTTCCAAACTAGAGAAAGTCTTTGGATATCAAGTTGAACTAAACGCTGAAGATGATCAAACAGAAATACTGTTCCCTGCATTGACAAGGTTGGAACTTTCAGAGTTACCAAGCCTAAACAGCTTCGCTCTAACTGGTTATCATTTCCAATTCCCTTTTTTGGATTATTTTTTAGTGACTAAATGTCAAAATTTGATTCTGCATGCCATAACAGAGGTACCTACCCAACTTTTTCTTTTTAACTATTATGCTTATTTAATTTATTGTTCTTCAGCATATTGATATTAATGATGAAACGCTTATATTAGTATTTAAATATATATATATTTATAATGAATTGGAAGACTCTTTAATATGCAGACAAGTCATATGAGTATAACTAATTAATTAGTAATGACTTAATTACTTCTGACATATTTTTTTGCTAAGCACTTCTGACATAATTACTTAACAGGATTGATATTTTATTTCTTTTTTAGCCTTGCAACAAGAAAGCAAAAATTTAGTATTTTGTCACTTTTTTTGGGTAATTTGTTGTGAAGGAACCCCAACAAGCTCAGAATAATACAGCGAAAGATTTTAACACAGTGAAAGAAATAGTTGATAATCAATCCACCAACAATGATATAATTTGGACATATTTTCCTTGGAGAGGTCAAATATATATGAATGTGGGAGAAACAAGGATAATATTACGCAAGGAAGTGAAAAAATAAGGTGAATCCTGTAGCTAAGCAGGTAAGTATGACTTTTCTCTCATTTATTTCTTTCCTTAATTAACTTGTCTGTTTAACTTCTTATCAATTTTTTCTTCAATGATAGGTGGTTGATGCTTGACTGTCCTTGTCAACATTTTGAGCTTGTTTCATGGTCTCGTCGACTGATTGGATCTCTGCTTTTTTTAACTCTACTTTGTTGTGAAAAACTTGTTTACGTTTGGTTTGCTTGTTTGACATGTTATTATGCTTAAGATATTGTGAAAGAAGGCCATGTTTAGCCATTCATGTAAGACAAATTTCGATACTTTTTTTATATTGGAAATGAGGGTGAAGTTGCATAGATTCAAATCCAAGCTTACACACCTCATAAATTCTCTTCTTACCACTTGGTTAAGGGATTATGGGTAAAATTCATATAATTTTAAGAAACATGATTTTCTATGTTTGGTTTGTTGTTTTCTTTATTAGATTACAATGTTAAGCTCTTTTTACTCTCTTGTAATTTGTTGCTTGTTGCAGCTTATATGCACGAGATTTCCATGCCTTTTTTTTTAATTGTGGTGATCTAATTAATTTAATAAGATGTTATTTATGTGTTCTATTATATGAAAATGTTGATAGCACGTCGGACTTGAATACATTGTGATTTTGATAATTTTCATATTAATTTTAAAAATAATATATATGTATATAAACGGTTAAGTGTTTAAAAAGTGTCACACATATATGAGTATGCTAAGTTTTTTTTTAGCCAAATATGAGTATGCTAAGTTTAATAAATAGATCGTGTAACATAGTTTATGTATAAAAGATAACAAAAAGATACATGACATGTAAATCGCGCAACATTATTATGTAATTCAACTTTTGGGTTATATCTTTTAAGTAAATTTCATTGATATTTTTTAAATTTTGTCATAATTCAACCCCATTTTTAAAAATGAAGATTTCACTCCAAAATCACTGACAACATTAGTAGATATAGTTCAATTACTCACTGCCATGAAGTAAAACATAAAACTTGATTTATATAGATTAATTACTAATAAGGGTAAATAATTAACAAAGGTTCTTTTATCTTCTCGCTTTTCCGCCTTAATCACCTTGATTCCAGCTTAATCTATGTGAAGTTGAAAATTTTTTTGAGGGGGCGAAATGCCCTTTTTTTATTTAAATTAAAATTGATGTATGACAAAATCTAGACAAATTTAATAAAATTTGCTTCTTTTTTTTTCTTTCTAAGATTTCAATTAATAATAGCCTTTGACAAGTGCACTCTTTAATTACTCCCATTTATTTGCATACAAAATCACATAAATAAAGTAGGTCATTACTCTTTACTAAAAGAATATTAACCTTACAAAAGAAGCATAAATAGACATTAAATCATTGCATGCACTTGAGAAGTTCAATGAAAAAAAATTTGTTTTTTCTTTTCTTAGAGTGTAATGTGAAATCCCCCAACTTCATGTAATTCCTCCATAATTGTAGGGTATTGCAAGCTGAACTAATCAAATAAATATTAAAATTTGATGTAAGAATGATGTATGGAATATGGAAGAAATAATGAGATTGGTAGTGAAATAGCCAAAGAAGAAAAGTCTGATATTATGAGAATGTTTAGAGTATGATAAAATAAATGTCAGATTTTGTAGAATGAAATACCAGATTTTGTGCAAATAAATTGTAAAACCCGAAATTTTTTGTACTATATACCATATTTGTACATGAATGATGGTGAGAATAAATGGTTTGAGTAAAATTAAAGAAAACAATTAAATATGTATTGTCACTTTTCATTGTAAGTTATGATGTATAATATGGTGTATATGCATTTGGTTGAAAAGAAATGCAAAAAGGAACCTTATTAGTGGGATTGTGGAAGCATTAAATGAAGTAAGCCAAAGTTAATAATTTTAGTTGACATTGGCGTGGAAAAGAAGAAGAATAAAAGAGAAATTGGAGTCAAAAATGTGCAGAAGGCCTGTCGCCCGTTGCCTTTTTGACTGCAAGCCTTTAGCTGGAAATTCTTCAACATTAAATGGATGTCAGACGAATGGAGAAAAGAGAGAAAGGAGAGCCAATCACGTGGGCGGCTGGAAGCAAGGTTGGCAAAGAGAAGTGCAGAAAAGAAAAGAAAGTCCAGGAAAGGGGCTCAGAATTACTTCTCGCCGGTTGCCTTATTTGACAAAGGAGACTAAGCATTTAATAGCAAGAGGAACAAGCCAATAAGAGTGACTGGCAGTGGCGTGGACTAGGAGAAGAAGAGGAAAAAAGAAAGAAAATTGTCAAACATACAGGGAATTTTCTTCTTACCTCCGTCCATTAACTTCAGTTTTTCCACAAGAATTTAATGCATAAAATGATGAGGAAACAGGATAAGGAAACAGGTGTTAGATTTTAAGTGAAACGGAACGGTTATATAAAGGGGCTTCAAGAGAAAGAAATGGATTGAAATGAACTACATCCTCTCCAGAATTGTTCTCGCCCAATCCGTTCCATTACCATTTCATCTTTAATTCTTCAGTTTTCTTAGATGCAAATCATGCAAAACTTCCTCGTTAGTTAGCCAAACCTCTTCCTCACTAGTGAAGAGCTAAGGAACAAGCAAACTAAAGCTAAGAAAGACAAGAAAGCATTCTGTTGTTGGAGAAGCAACTTGGTGAAGGTGAGTTCCATAGATTTACAGCTTTCTTGATATTTAATCATAGATATAGCCTGGTTATAATTGAATATGGTTAAATATATAAGAAAATAGATGGAAAAATAACCAAGAATGAGGAAGAAAACAAGATGGGCGAGTAGAAAATTGTTAGTAAAATTGGGTAAGTACTCGCCCAAAGGATGGGACGAGGTTAGGAGAAAGCGTATATGAGTTCGCCAGTATGTGGTCCCGGCGGGCGAGGACCCGTGATCGCCAGTGTGCGAGAACGGCGATAACAGTAGTCGCCCATGTAAAGTTGATGATAGCCAGTAGGGCGAGTAGGAGAAATAGAAGTCGCCAACGTATTCCATTACGGGGGCGAACTCCCACGAATAAGCCGCTAATGGAAAGCGAGCTATGACGGGCGAATGGCGAACTTAGTTCGCCAAAGTGCTATTTTTTTTAGGAAAAATATAAGTCTTTTTGGAAAATATTAATAATGTGAATAATGCTTTGCAGACGGGAATTTAGCAAGGCGGGCGAGAAGCTAAGCCGTGTCAGACGAGGTAAGGAAGTTGTATGTGAGGCAAATGCATGTCCTGTGGAGTAAAAACGTTAAGAAAATATCGAAATTTGTTTTAGTTTCTGACATGCATCGTTTGATAAATTGTTTTGGTTTCGAGCGAACTATAAGCCGCCATAAGTTCTTTGGTTGGTCGAACTCACTAAGGCGGGCGAGTAGTTTTGTATTAAACAGAAACTCGGGCGAGCCAATGGCGAGCTCTTTCTTTGAGATCTGGGCGAGTGCCTTTATTTTAAAGAGGAATCCGGTAAGCCATAGTCGGGCGAACCCTTTTTTAAAGTGTTTGGGCGGACGACCCTTGTTTTAAAGTAAAAGGCGGGCGAACTGTTTTTCAGCCAGCCGTACTTATGTTTTGAAAAAAACTATGAGGCGGGCGACTATTATTCGCCGTCTTGTCGAGTAGTCAGGGCGAGCTGATAAAGGCGAGTAGGCTCTGGTGAATGGTTTTAAAATGTAATTTCGTAAATGAAAAATGAAGTATTTTAATTATTTTCGAAAATAGAAAATATCAAACTTTTCGGGCGAGTAGCCCTTGGGCGAGTAAACTCTCGGGCGAGTAGTTCCTTGGGCGAATTGGCTAATGGGCGGGCTGACCCTGGGCGAACTAGCCGTGGGCGAACCGGCTCCCAACGTGCCTTTCTTTCATAGAAAATGTTGAAAATGGAGGGTTGTTTTACTAGTTATAAACCCTTTTGGAAACTAAATCATTTTATGGAAATGATAACTTGATTTTGAGACATTAGGTTATGAGTTCATGCATTATCACTCATGTACTTTGCGTGACTGAACTAGGGCGATGGCTCGGGTCAAATAGACCAGCGAGTGCACCCTAGGGCGTCACAGGGCTGATGGACCTGCCAAGTCTTCAGCGGTCTCGAGGTCACTTGGCAAGTGGACCCGAGGACCACCTACAGATTATGGCCATACATCTAGATGAGATAGCCGTGAGGGGCGATGGCCTACGGGTGCACCCCAAAAGCGGATGACTTGTGTTCTTTGCATGATTTAAATTATTGCCTAGTCTCAATTAAATGATTTATGAAAGGATCTGGTGAATCCTGTTTTCATGTTAACTATAGTTATTCCTAATGAGTTTGAACATTAGGACAATTAAATGATTTTTGAGATTTCAGCTTTTATTTTATAAAGCAGCATACACTTTCTTTACTGAGCACATTGTCGCTCACTCCTTATTTTTCCACTCCACAGATATCTGATTGAACTAAGAGACTTACCTTCCTGAGATTGGATATTGAAGGTATGTTATATTCTTTTATATATTCAGCAAAGTTGTACAGTACTACTTTAAATACGAAGGGAATGTATATACATAAAAAGGAAGAGACTTTAATAATTCATAATGTAGTAAAAGTTGTTAAGTATCACAGACAGCCCAACCGGTAAGTAAGTGAAGTTTACAAGTGAATATTCTATTATATAGTGGTTTTGGGATGTTACAGATTTAATGGTATCAGAGCAGGGTTGGTCGGATGTCTAATGATGCTTAAAGTAAATGGTGAAATAGTATACATTCCCCTGTAGTACTGTATAAACTGAATATATAATTGATGTGTTAATGATAAGTGATAAACGATTTCTGTGGAACAGATATGAGTGGAAGGAGGAGGATGCGCTCAGTGAGAGGTATAGGCCGAGGTAGGGCGGTACAGACTCCGGAACCACAGACACCGGAACCTGCCCCAAGACCTCCACGTCCTCTACAGTTAGAGAGCATTGATGCTCGTGTGAATCAAGTAGAGAGATTAGTAGCCGATTTTATGGCTATGTATCAGGCGGATAGAGCCGCAGATAGGGCAGAGAGAGAGAGAGCTACAGCTCCCGCAGCCCCAGTAGAGGCACCAGCACCGCCACAGCCGGTACCAGTTGTGCCTGAGCCTGAGCCTATTCCACCACCAGCACCTCAGCCACCGATAGCTCCACCACAGCCACTGATTCAGCAGCCACGAAATGCAGAGTCATATTGTAATGTGGCATTGGTGAAATCATTTAAGAAATTGGATCCACCGAAGTTTAAAGGTACTAGGGATCCATTGGTGGCAGAACAGTGGGTTATAGAGATTGATAGATTACTAGAGATTATGAGGTGTTCAGAGACAGAGAAAGTGGGCCTAGCTGTGTTCCAACTGGCAGATGATGCGAGACATTGGTGGAAGGCCACCCAGACGGTATTATTTGCTCAGCATCAGGATCTGTCATGGGATATGTTTGTGGAAGCTTTTAGAAGGCAGTATATTCCTGACACTGCTCAAGAAAAGTTACAGCAGGAATTTATGGATTTAGTACAGGGTAGTATGTCGGTGAATGAGTATGAGGCTAAATTTACTACCTTGAGCCGTTTTGATCCACAGACCAGTACAAATGTCCGGTATAAGATTTCGAGATTTAAAGCGGGTTTGAGGCCATCCATCAGAGTAAAGCTAGCCCCATTTGTTATACAGACTTATGATGAGATAGTTCAACGGGCTCAGCTATGTGAGAGGGATTATGAGCAGTTCCAGCTCGATTTCAGTGGTAAAACTGAAAGTAGAACAAAAGGAAAGGCTAAGAGGTTTATAGAGGATAGACCAGGTAGAGAGCAATTTAAGAAGACCAGATCTTCGGGCATACAGATTTCAGAGGGCAAAATTGATAGACCAGCAGTTTCTACTCCTGCTAGTGGCCCCACTACCACTCAGAGGAGTGTTGCGCCCTTATGTAGACATTGTGGAAGATCGCATGGATCGCGCCCTTGTCCAGTAATGACTGGGGTATGTTTTAGATGTGGACAGAAGGGGCATTTTATTAAGGATTGCCCGATGCGTAGAGAGTCGACTGCTTCTACTATACCTCCTGCAGTACCTCAGATAGCGGCCCCGGCAGCTCAGAATGCACCCGAGAAAGCGACACCCTCACAACCAAGGCGGGCGACAGCCGCAGAAAAGGGTAAGAAAGTTGTGACTCAGGGTCGGGTGTACGCGTTGGATCAGGAGACTGCCGATGCCTCTATCGATGTGATTAAAGGTAAAATTTATCTTTTTGATATTCCCGTAATTGCTTTAATTGACCCGGGTTCTACCCACTCATTCTTATCACCTGCATATGCCAACAGGACCCCAGTAGAGCCGGAGTTGTTAGAATATACATTGCGAGTGAAAACTCCTTTTAATGATTTCCAGAGGACGGATGTTATTTATAAGGGTTGTAAATTGACTATAGGAGAGAAGGTTGTGACAGCTAACCTAATTTTGTTAGATATATATGATTTTGATATCATTTTAGGAATGGATTGGTTGGCTGCAAATCATGTTAGTTTGGACTGTAATACTAAGTTTATTACCTTCTCTTATCCCGAAAAGTACAATGTAAAGTTATTGTAAATTAATAAAAGTATGAGAATTTATGTGGTGAAATGACATGTGTACTGAAATTGTGGTTGTGTATGAATGTTTATGAAGGATATATTGCTAGTGTGGAGGATGTTGAGAGGAAGCATCCAAAGATACAAGAGATTCATGTGGTTAAGGACTTCTCGGATGTATTTCCAGAGGACTTACCAGGGTTACCACCGGATCGAGAGACGGAGTTTATGATCGAGTTGGTACCCGGTACGGAGCCGATTTCTAGACCCCCATATAGGATGGCACTGACAGAGTTGAATGAGCTCAAGAAGCAGCTCCAAGAATTATTAGATAAGGGATTTATACGTCCTAGTGTGTCACCGTGGGGAGCTCCAGTATTATTTGTTCGGAAGAAGGATGGTAGCCTTCGGTTGTGTATTGATTATCGGATGTTGAATCGGGCTACTGTTAAGAATAAGTATCCACTACCTCGGATTGATGATTTGTTTGATCAGCTCAGGGGTGCACAGGTGTTTTCCAAGATAGACCTTCGATCAGGCTATCACCAGTTGAAGATTAAGGAGTCGGATGTGCATAAGACAGCCTTTCGAACTCGCTATGGCCACTATGAGTTCTTAGTGATGCCATTTGGACTGACAAATGCCCCTGCAGCTTTTATGAGTTTGATGAATGAGGTATTTCATTCATTTTTGGACAAGTTTGTCATAGTATTTATTGATGACATACTGATTTACTCTAAGACTTCAGAGGAGCATGAGCAGCATTTGCAGATTGTTCTACAGACCCTCAGAGAGCGAAAGTTGTATGCTAAGCTTAGTAAGTGCGAGTTCTGGCTTGACCACATTATATTTCTCGGACATGTAGTGTCGAGAGACGGGGTATCAGTTGATCCGTCCAAGATAGAGGCCATTGTTCAGTGGGAGAGACCTAACACGGTTACCGAGATACGGAGTTTTTTAGGTCTTGCCGGATATTATCGCAGATTTGTGGAGGGATTTTCTAGACTTGCTGCTCCATTGACACGACTCACACGTAAGGATGTAAAGTTTGCGTGGAATGATGCGTGTGAGCGTAGTTTTGGTGAACTTAAGAAAAGATTGACTAGTGCCCCCGTATTAGCCCTTCCTAGCGGATCAGGTGGATTTATGGTGTATACTGATGCATCCGCTCAAGGTTTAGGGTGTGTACTCATGCAGCATGGTCGGGTTATAGCCTATGGTTCTCGACAGTTGAAGGATCATGAGAGGAATTACCCGACACATGATTTAGAACTAGCCGCAGTGGTGTTTGCACTGAAGATATGGCAACATTATTTGTACGGGGAGAAATTTCAGATATATACAGACCATAAGAGTCTGAAGTATATATTCTCACAGAAAGAGTTGAATTTGAGACAGCGACGGTGGATGGAACTATTGAAGGACTATGATTGTGAGATTTTGTATCACCCAGGTAAAGCTAATGTAGTAGCTGATGCACTGAGCCGTAAGCATGTTGGCATGGTATCGTACATGATGATTAGGGAACATGAGTTGATAGAGCAGTTCTCTAACCTCAATTTGACAGTTGTTTCCTCTGACCGGTATGGGTTTACGGCTAGTTTTCGTATTGAGCCGGATTTGATAGATCGAATCAAGGAGGCTCAGAGGAGTGATGATTATTGTATTGGGGTGGCCAATCAGATTCAAATGGGAGATGAATTGGATTTTGAGATTGGCACCGATGAGATACTGAGGTTTAGAGGTCGGATATGTGTTCCCGGTGATCAGCAGCTTAGAGATTTGATTTTATCAGAGGCCCATACCTCTAGATACACGTTACATCCGGGTAGTACTAAGATGTACCAGAATCTCCGGAAAGTGTACTGGTGGCCTAAGATGAAAAAGGACATCGCCGATTTTGTTACTAGATGTCTAACATGTCAACAGATTAAGATTGAACATCAGAAGCCGGCTGGTATGCTTCGACCGTTATCGATTCCTACATGGAAATGGGAGCATGTAACTATGGATTTTATTATGGGATTACCACGGACCCGAAAAGGGTATGATGCTATTTGGGTAATAGTCGACAGATTGACTAAGTCTGCTCATTTCTTAGCCATGAGATCTACAGATTCAGTTAGTGCCTTGGCCGAGTTGTATGTCAGGGAGATAGTGAAGTTACATGGTGTTCCAGTGAGTATCACCTCTGATAGGGACTCTCGCTTCACCTCTCATTTTTGGGAGAGATTTCAGGAGGCTATGGGATCCCAGTTGAGTTTTAGCACCGCTTTTCATCCACAGACTGATGGGCAGTCCGAGCGTACGATACAGACGCTCGAGGATATGTTGAGAGCGTGTGCATTGGATTTTAGAGGTTCATGGGACGATCACTTACCTCTGGCAGAGTTTGCTTATAATAATAGTTTTCATACGAGTATCGGCATGGCACCATATGAGGCCTTGTATGGCAGACGATGCAGATCTCCGATAGCTTGGGAAGAAGTTGGAGACCGTAAACTGTTAGCTCCCGATTTGGTCGAGCAGGCTTCTAGTGATGTACGGATAATATGTGAGAGGCTCAGAACAGCTCAGAGTCGGCAGAAGAGTTATGCAGATATTAGACGCCGACCCTTGGAGTTTATAGCAGGTGATTATGTGTTTTTAAAGGTTTCACTGTCCAAAGGTATTATGAGATTTGGGAAGAGAGGAAAGTTGAGTCCTCGATACATTGGGCCTTATGAGATCTTAGATCGCGTTGGAGATGTGGCATATCGGTTAGCACTACCACCAGAGTTGTCAGGAGTGCATAACGTATTCCATGTCTCGATGTTGAGAAAGTACAATCCAGATCCTTCTCACGTGATTCGACATGAGCCACTGGAGATCAGAGAGGACATGAGTTACGTTGAGAAACCGGTGCGGATTTTGGATAGAAAGGATAAGGTATTGCGATCTAAGACGATTCCTTTAGTTAAAGTGCTCTGGCAGTATCATAACGAGGAGGAGGCTACTTGGGAATTAGAAAGCCTTATACTTGAGAAGTATCCGGAGCTCTTTTAGTGACAGGTCCAAGTTAAATTTGGAGGACCAAATTTCTTAAGGTGGGGAGAAATGTAAAACCCGAAATTTTTTGTACTATATACCATATTTGTACATGAATGATGGTGAGAATAAATGGTTTGAGTAAAATTAAAGAAAACAATTAAATATGTATTGTCACTTTTCATTGTAAGTTATGATGTATAATATGGTGTATATGCATTTGGTTGAAAAGAAATGCAAAAAGGAACCTTATTAGTGGGATTGTGGAAGCATTAAATGAAGTAAGCCAAAGTTAATAATTTTAGTTGACATTGGCGTGGAAAAGAAGAAGAATAAAAGAGAAATTGGAGTCAAAAATGTGCAGAAGGCCTGTCGCCCGTTGCCTTTTTGACTGCAAGCCTTTAGCTGGAAATTCTTCAACATTAAATGGATGTCAGACGAATGGAGAAAAGAGAGAAAGGAGAGCCAATCACGTGGGCGGCTGGAAGCAAGGTTGGCAAAGAGAAGTGCAGAAAAGAAAAGAAAGTCCAGGAAAGGGGCTCAGAATTACTTCTCGCCGGTTGCCTTATTTGACAAAGGAGACTAAGCATTTAATAGCAAGAGGAACAAGCCAATAAGAGTGACTGGCAGTGGCGTGGACTAGGAGAAGAAGAGGAAAAAAGAAAGAAAATTGTCAAACATACAGGGAATTTTCTTCTTACCTCCGTCCATTAACTTCAGTTTTTCCACAAGAATTTAATGCATAAAATGATGAGGAAACAGGATAAGGAAACAGGTGTTAGATTTTAAGTGAAACGGAACGGTTATATAAAGGGGCTTCAAGAGAAAGAAATGGATTGAAATGAACTACATCCTCTCCAGAATTGTTCTCGCCCAATCCGTTCCATTACCATTTCATCTTTAATTCTTCAGTTTTCTTAGATGCAAATCATGCAAAACTTCCTCGTTAGTTAGCCAAACCTCTTCCTCACTAGTGAAGAGCTAAGGAACAAGCAAACTAAAGCTAAGAAAGACAAGAAAGCATTCTGTTGTTGGAGAAGCAACTTGGTGAAGGTGAGTTCCATAGATTTACAGCTTTCTTGATATTTAATCATAGATATAGCCTGGTTATAATTGAATATGGTTAAATATATAAGAAAATAGATGGAAAAATAACCAAGAATGAGGAAGAAAACAAGATGGGCGAGTAGAAAATTGTTAGTAAAATTGGGTAAGTACTCGCCCAAAGGATGGGACGAGGTTAGGAGAAAGCGTATATGAGTTCGCCAGTATGTGGTCCCGGCGGGCGAGGACCCGTGATCGCCAGTGTGCGAGAACGGCGATAACAGTAGTCGCCCATGTAAAGTTGATGATAGCCAGTAGGGCGAGTAGGAGAAATAGAAGTCGCCAACGTATTCCATTACGGGGGCGAACTCCCACGAATAAGCCGCTAATGGAAAGCGAGCTATGACGGGCGAATGGCGAACTTAGTTCGCCAAAGTGCTATTTTTTTTAGGAAAAATATAAGTCTTTTTGGAAAATATTAATAATGTGAATAATGCTTTGCAGACGGGAATTTAGCAAGGCGGGCGAGAAGCTAAGTCGTGTCAGACGAGGTAAGGAAGTTGTATGTGAGGCAAATGCATGTCCTGTGGAGTAAAAACGTTAAGAAAATATCGAAATTTGTTTTAGTTTTTGACATGCATCGTTTGATAAATTGTTTTGGTTTCGAGCGAACTATAAGCCGCCATAAGTTCTTTGGTTGGTCGAACTCACTAAGGCGGGCGAGTAGTTTTGTATTAAACAGAAACTCGGGCGAGCCAATGGCGAGCTCTTTCTTTGAGATCTGGGCGAGTGCCTTTGTTTTAAAGAGGAATCCGGTAAGCCATAGTCGGGCGAACCCTTTTTTAAAGTGTTTGGGCGGACGACCCTTGTTTTAAAGTAAAAGGCGGGCGAACTGTTTTTCAGCCAGCCGTACTTATGTTTTGAAAAAAACTATGAGGCGGGCGACTATTATTCGCCGTCTTGTCGAGTAGTCAGGGCGAGCTGATAAAGGCGAGTAGGCTCTGGTGAATGGTTTTAAAATGTAATTTCGTAAATGAAAAATGAAGTATTTTAATTATTTTCGAAAATAGAAAATATCAAACTTTTCGGGCGAGTAGCCCTTGGGCGAGTAAACTCTCGGGCGAGTAGTTCCTTGGGCGAATTGGCTAATGGGCGGGCTGACCCTGGGCGAACTAGCCGTGGGCGAACCGGCTCCCAACGTGCCTTTCTTTCATAGAAAATGTTGAAAATGGAGGGTTGTTTTACTAGTTATAAACCCTTTTGGAAACTAAATCATTTTATGGAAATGATAACTTGATTTTGAGACATTAGGTTATGAGTTCATGCATTATCACTCATGTACTTTGCGTGACTGAACTAGGGCGATGGCTCGGGTCAAATAGACCAGCGAGTGCACCCTAGGGCGTCACAGGGCTGATGGACCTGCCAAGTCTTCAGCGGTCTCGAGGTCACTTGGCAAGTGGACCCGAGGACCACCTACAGATTATGGCCATACATCTAGATGAGATAGCCGTGAGGGGCGATGGCCTACGGGTGCACCCCAAAAGCGGATGACTTGTGTTCTTTGCATGATTTAAATTATTGCCTAGTCTCAATTAAATGATTTATGAAAGGATCTGGTGAATCCTGTTTTCATGTTAACTATAGTTATTCCTAATGAGTTTGAACATTAGGACAATTAAATGATTTTTGAGATTTCAGCTTTTATTTTATAAAGCAGCATACACTTTCTTTACTGAGCACATTGTCGCTCACTCCTTATTTTTCCACTCCACAGATATCTGATTGAACTAAGAGACTTACCTTCCTGAGATTGGATATTGAAGGTATGTTATATTCTTTTATATATTCAGCAAAGTTGTACAGTACTACTTTAAATACGAAGGGAATGTATATACATAAAAAGGAAGAGACTTTAATAATTCATAATGTAGTAAAAGTTGTTAAGTATCACAGACAGCCCAACCGGTAAGTAAGTGAAGTTTACAAGTGAATATTCTATTATATAGTGGTTTTGGGATGTTACATAAATAGACATGTGTCATATAAAGAAAGAAGAAGAGGAAGTAAATTTGTCAAATGTCAAAGGGATGTTAATGGTTGAGATGATGATAGGATAAAGAGGCATTTAATGCAATTTTGCATAGTCATCATCTTCACCAATTCGGCAGCCACATTTCCAGTCCCTCTCATTCCTTCCATTTTCCCCAAGTTCTCATTCCCAATTTCCTTGACAAACACCCTTGTCCAAAGATCGAAGAACTATGAGTTAGTAACGAAAATCGATCCTTGTCATTAGCTTAAACCATATCCAAAGTTTGGTGAGCTGAATCCAAGTAATTGGAGAGACCAGAATTGTTGTTAAATTGGTCACTAGAAAAAGGTAAGAGAAGAAATGGATTTAATCAATTTCATTCATAGTTTAGAGTTGTACTGAGTTGGTATAGTGTGTGTATGGTGATTGTTTAAAGGTTTGAATTATGATGATCATTTCAGTTTTGAAGACTTGAAAGAAGAAGTGGAATCGAACTCAAGCGATTGTGTTCTCGGTGTAATTGAGATAAGGTATTTATGTAACGGACGTAGGGTGGCTATGTCCGCATGATTTTAAGTATTTTGGAAAGAAGTACTAGCTATTTTAAGTGCAGGAAATGTGATTTTCGGGTTTTACTCCTAGTACCAATTAGGCTAGGAGCAGCCGACTGCCTTGAATAGCAGCCAACTGCCTAGAGACAACCAAAGCGTAGATTTTCAAAAACCGAGACAAACCAGTCAACTGCAATTCAAGCCAATCGACTGCTATTTTCCAGAAAACATTCTGTTTCAAACCAGTCGACTGCTATATGGGACAGTTAACTGCTTTTACTTAACAAGCATTTTGTTTCAAAGCCAGTCGACTGCTATATGTACCAGTTGATTGCCCTATTTTCAAAAACATTCTGTTTGCGAAAACAGTCGACTGCTATATGGACCAGTCGACGGCTTATTTCTCGGAAGCATTCTGTTTCAAACCAATCGACTGCCCCATGTGTTTTCAGAAAATGAAAATTATCGAAATTTTAAAAGAAAATAATTTCGATAAATGAAAATATGAAGCAGCAGTCGACTGCCCTAAGTGACCAATCGATTGCCCTGTTTGAAAAGAGGTTTTAAAAGCCTATTCCAAGAAAGTATGAATGTCATAGCAAATAGTTATATGACAAATGTTTTGAGACTATGAAGTACTTAATGATTATGCACTTTTGTATATGTTTATGGCTGAGGAGCTCTAGTCCAGCCCTCAGTGCCACAGATGACACCTGACTAGTGTTCATCGTGGCCACCGACGTTTGGCCAAATTGTCTCTATTATATATATTGGCTAGGGGAGGATTCCTGGCTCCTACGAGAGTACGCTACATAATTCAGTGCATAATTCTGTTAACATGCAAATAGTCTCTATGTTATTTAAAAGTTAAATGATGCATGTTTTGATGAAAGAATATGATGCATGTTTTGAAGCAAGTTTATAAAGCATGATTTGAAAGAAAGTATATGAAGTATGCCTGCATACGATGTTTTGAAGGAAGTATATGATGTATGCTATTTTAAGGAAGTATGTAAAGTATGTTTACCTACCATTTGAAAGAAGTATGCAAATGTTGCAAATGATGTTTTAAAGAAGTACATGATGCATGCTGTATAATGGTTTTACATGACATTATAGAGCCAAGCAGGAAAACTGCATATAGAGGCATAGTACGCTCTTTTACATATATTTTTTACTGAGCGTAAACTCACCCTTTTACGAATATTTTTCATACAGACTATCTGAAGTGAACCCCGCTCTAAATAGAGGAGCTTGCTTTTGAGTTACCAAGTGTACCTTTGAGATACGCTTCCAGATTATAGTTGAAGGTATACTTATGTAAATTTTGTAAGTCTGACAATACTACAATACATTAATGTTTATAAGAGTTTTGGAGATTTAAGTTAGGAATGATGTGTAAGATCCTGTGGAAAAAAATGATATGTATATATATCATTATTCTGTTTTATTGAAAGTAAATTATTTATATTGAGTTATTAAATATTTAGCTTAAATAAAAGAAGAATGAATGACATTGACAAACGAGTCTAATCAAGTCGTATAAGATAAGAAAAAAGTTAGATGGTAAGATGTAGTGACGAGGACATTACAGATTGGTATCAGAGCACGGTTAGACTGATGTTTGTCGGTGTCATTAGGCCAGAAATAGTATAAGTTCCCAATGTACTGTACTTGTCTGAATATATATGAATAATATAACTATTTATAGTTATACTAAATGGCTCAATTTTGTGATTTTATCAACAGAATGAACTTACGTAGAAGAAGTACTGGTAGAGGTAGAGGAAGAGGAAGGGGTCGTGAAGAACAGCCCCCAGTACAGTCTCCTCTATCTCCACCGTATAGCCCGAACACTAGGCTAGCGAAAAAAGAGAAGCACATGGAGAATATGGCCGCAATGTTTACACAGTTCATGTCGAACTTCCCGAACGTGGCCACAAGTGCACCATTAATTACTCCTACGGTACAGCCCCCACCAGTACAGACAGAATTACCCCCACCAGTCCCACCTACTGAAAGCTGGGATCCTAAAGCTTATTGCAATGTGACATTGATCAAAGAATTTAAGAAGTTGGATCTGCCTAAGTTCAAGGGGATAGAGATTTGATGGCCGCAGAGCATTGGGTGAAGGCAGTCACAAATCTTTTGAGTACATGACCTGCTCCGAAAGGGATAAAGTGGGCTTGGCTACATATTTGTTAATAGATGATGCTGAGTATTGGTGGCAGGGCACTCGAACCATTTTAGAGGCCCGATATGCTAAGGTTACGTAGGATAGATTCTTAGAGGCCTTTTATGAGCAGTACATCTCACACACGGATCAGGCTAGATTGAAGATTGAGTTTTTGAATTTGACTCAAGGGACGATGATTAGAGGTGGCAAATGGACGGGTCGGATCGGGTTTGGGTTGGATCATTTTGGATCGGATCATTTCGGGTTAAGAAAAAATCGGATCATTTTGGATTCGGATCATTTCGGGTTCGGATAAGGTCGGGTTTGGGTCAAGGAAAAATCGGTCTATTTCGGATTTGGATCATTTCGGGTTCGGATAAGGTCGGGTTTGGGTCGTTGACTTTTTTAGTCAATTCGGGTTGGTCTGATTTGGATTCGGGTCAATTTGACAGATTTATTGGATTAAGCTTTGGCCATCTTGATGTAATTTATCTGATATAAAAATCAACTGAAACCATATTTCTAAGAACTACAAAACTCATGAATATAAAATTGTCTTCTTACATGACCTATAATACAATTGGGATTGAAATAATCAAAATATTTAATAATCTGTATGATAGTTTTCTTTATAATATATTTACCAATATTCATAAATTAATTACGTTAATTAATAACTTTTGAATCAAAGTGATTTAGTAATCCATACTAAATATTATAAAACAATACTATATATCTCTTTAATTTAGTTTGATTTTTTATAGAATAATTAGAGACATTAGTGTAGATGATATAGCTTATGTACTCTATTATAGATTAACCATTAAATAATTATACATTATGTTCAAATGAATGCAATATAAAAGCGAATATTTAAATTAAACTATATTAAAAAAAATATATAACACTCATATTATTGAAAAAAATTATATTTTTACTATATTAAAATACTTTGATATTTAATTTTAACATTTAAATATTTATTAATAATATTAAATTTAAGTTTGAATATTTTCAGGTTTGGGTAAATTTTGATTCGGGTCAATTTGGGTTCGGGTCAATTTGGGTTCGGATCAATTTAGGTTCGGATCAATTCGGGTCGGATCAATTTGGGTTCGGGTTAATCTAAATTCGAATGAATTTGGGTTCGGATAAATTCGGGTTCGGATCCGGTCGGGTTTGGATCAATGTAAATTCGAATAAATTTGGTTTCGGATCAATTCGGATTCGGATCGGGTTGGATTTGGATTGTTGACTTTTTTAGTCAAATCGGATCGGTCGGATTTGGATTCGGGTTAATCGGGTGGATTTTTCGGGTCGGGTCAACTTTTGCCACCTCTAACGATGATAGTAAATCAATATGAATCAAAGTTCATTTCCTTAAGCAGATTTGATCCAAAGGTCCTTCGGAGTGAAGGACATAAGATCTATCAGTTCATAGAGGGATTGAAATCCCCTATCAGGTCTAAGCTATACCCTATGGATATTACCACATATGGAGAGGCGATCCATAAGACTCAGTTGTGTGAGCAGGACTATGAGCTTCACCATATTGATTTTCGAGCTAAAGGTAAAGGCAAAGAACCGATGAAGCGAAAGTCGGATGAGAAATCCTTAAGTGACAGACATCCCTTTAGGAGAAGTAGATGTTATGAAGGAGTTTCGATAGGTAAGTAAAGTATAAGAAGATGATTATTAAATTAATTAAATGTTTATATGGAAATAAATTGAATTTCAGAGTTATGATGGTTATGAAACAGGGACTCCTAGAGCTACAGGGATCAAGATAAGTGATGAGAGATCCCGATAGCTTATTGAAGAGTATGATGTAAAGATGTGAGCAATGCGGGAAGTTTCATAAATCACAGCCATAACGGTTAGCGAGTGGCGCTTGTTTCAAGTGTGGTAAACAGGGACACATGATAAGAGATTGTCCCAAGAAGAATCAGAGGGTGCCCGAGGAATCTGATAAGACCCCTCCATCACAGCTTAAGGCCACAGTGGTAGAGAAAGGCAAGAAAGTTGTGACCCAAGGACGAGTGTTTGCCATAAATTAAGAGTCTGCCGATGCCTCGTCCAAAGTGATTAAAGATAAGATTTATATGTTTGATATAAGTGTCACTGTATTATTTGATCCAGGCTCTACACATTCATTTGTATCTCCTATGATTTCTATGAGATTGCCTATTGAGCCTAAGCCTTTAGGACACTTATTGCAAATAAGCACACCACTTAAGGAATTACAAATGATTGACATAGTACATTGAAATTGCAAGCTACAGGTGAGAGAAAAAGAATCAATAGCTAACCTAATCCTACTAAATATGTATGGATTTGATGTTATTTTAGGTGTGGATTGGTTAGCTAAGAATCATGTAATGTTAGATTATCACGCTAAAAGTGTAATCTTCTCTTCACCCGTTAGCCATATTGTAAATTTTGAAAATGCTTAATGCTAAAGTATGTTTATTACTTAATTTGATTGCAAATGAAAGTAATGGGAAGTATATGTTGTCATGTGAAGGATTTGTAGCCTATGTGGAGGACGTATAAAGAAAACGTCCCAGACTTAATGACATTTCGGTAGTCGGGGATTTTCCCAAGATGTTTCCAGACGATCTTCTAGGACTTCCTCCGAATAGGGAAGTAGAGTTCACGATCAATTCAGTGCTAGGGACTGAGCCCATTTCAAGATCACCCTATCGGATGGCATTGGTAGAGTTGGAAGAACTAAAGAAGCAGCTTCAAGAGTTACTAGACAAGGGATTCATACGACTTAGTGTATCTCCTTGGAGTGCTCCTGTGCTTTTTGTCAGGAAGAAGGATGGTAGCATGAGGCTATGTATCGACTATCGATGGCTAAATAAAGTGACGATTAAGAACAGGTATCCTCTTCCCAGGATAGACAATCTGTTTGATCAGCTTAAGGGTGCACAAGTCTTTTCCAAGATAGACTTGAGATCGGGATATCATCAGTTGAAGATCCGAAATGAAGATATCCCTAAGACTGCATTCAGAACATGGTATGGTCATTATGAATTTTTGGTGATGCCATTTGGTTTAACAAATGCACCTATGGCTTTTATGAACCTGATGAATGATGTGTTCACACAGTATTTGGACCAGTTTGTCATTGCATTTATCGATGACATATTGGTGTATTCGAGGTCTAGGGAAGAGCATGAGCAACATTTAAGGAT
Organism: Heritiera fomes; assembly: GCA_032173925.1. Taxonomy (NCBI): domain Eukaryota; kingdom Viridiplantae; phylum Streptophyta; class Magnoliopsida; order Malvales; family Malvaceae; genus Heritiera; species Heritiera fomes. The sequence continues at coordinate 4,547,073 of JAPDPM010000023.1, read as the reverse complement.
AGTTCTGCAAACCCTTAAAGATCGAGGATTGTATGCCAAGCTAAGTAAGTGTGATTTCTGGCTAGATCAAATCTGCTTTCTGGGTTACATAATCAGTAAAGATGGAGTCTCGGTTGATCTATCGAAGATTGAAGCGATGGTTCAATGGGAGAGACCGAAGACAATGACGGAGATTAGGAGTTTCTTGGGTCTAGTTGGCTACTATCAAAGATTTGTAAAGGGTTTCTCGAAGTTAGCTGCTCCATTGACGAGCTTGACGCGCAAAGAAGTGAAGTATGAATGGAGTGATGCCTGCGAGCGCAGTTTTCAAGAGTTGAAGCACAGGTTGACGACTGCACCTATCCTCACCATTCCTAGTGGTACTAATGGATTTGCAGTATATAGTGATGTCTTAGGACAAGGTTTGGGATGTGTGCTAATGTAGCATGGTAAGGTAGTTTACCTATGGTTCTCGACAATTAAAGGACCATGAGAAGAACTACCCAACTCATAACTTAGAGCTAGCTGCAGTAGTATTTGCTCTGAAGATATGGAGGCATTACTTATATGGTGAGAGATTTCAGATTTATAGTGACCATAAAAGTTTGAAATACTTGTTCTCTCAGAGAGAATTGAATATGAGACAAAGAAGATGGCTCAAGCTTATAAAAGACTATGATTGTGAGATCTTATACCACCCGAGGAAAGCCAATGTGGTGGCAAATGCTCTGAGCTGTAAGCATATGGGTATAGTGGCTTATATGATGGTAAGAGAGCATGAGTTACTTGAACAGTTTGCAAGCCTCAATTTAAATGTTATACCTTATGAGCAATCTGGAATGATGGCTAGCTTAAGGATTGAGCTGGAGCTGATTGATAGAATTCGGCTTGCTCAGAGGGAAGATGATCAATATATTGAGGCTATGAATGAAATTCAGTCAGGTATACCCTCGAAATTTACTATTGGTGATGATGGAATTTTAAGATTTAATAACCGTATATGTGCTCCTAATGATAAAGAGTGGAGGAAGTTGATTTTGACAGAAGCACATGCCACTAGATACACGTTGCATCTGGGAAATACAAAGATGTATCAAAATCTTCATAAGGTGTATTGGTGGACTGGCATAAAGAGAGACATAGCTGAGTTTGTAGCAAAGTGTTTAACGTGCCAACAGGTTAAGGTAGAGCACCAAAAACTAGCAAGATTGTTACATCCTCTGCCTATACCTATGTGGAAGTGGGAACACATTACGATGGATTTTGTGATGGGATTGCCCAGGACCAAGAGGAATCATGATGGTATTTGGGTAATCGTGGACCGGTTAACTAAGTCCGCACACTTCCTGCCTATGAAGTCTATGGATACACTTAGCACTTTGGCAGACTTATATGTAAGAGAAGTCGTCAGACTACACGGTGTTCCAGTAAGCATTACATATGATAATGATTCCAGGTTTACTTCTCATTTTTGGGAACATTTTCAAGAAGCCTTGGGATCTAAGTTGAATTTTAGTACAGCTTTTCATCCGCAGACTGATGGTCAGTCCGAGCGCATTATTCAGACGCTCGAGGATATGTTGAGAGCTTGTGCTATGGATTTTAAAGGCTCCTGGGATGGCCATCTGCCATTGGCTGAGTTTGCCTATAATAATAGCTATCATACAAGTATCGGGATGGCACCATATGAAGCTCTATTTGGTAGAAGGTGTCGATCGCCGATTGGGTGGGAAGAAGTGGGCAAACGTAAGTTGTTAGCTCCCGATTTGGTCGAGCAAGCCTCTGAGGATGTTAAGTTGATTTGCCAAAGACTTAAGATAGCTCAGAGCCGACAAAAGAGTTATGCAGATACTCGACAGAGACCACTCGAGTTTTTGGTTGGGGATTCGATATTTTTGAAAGTTTCTCCATCCAAAGGAATTATGAGATTTGACTGAAGAGGTAAGCTTAATCCTCGCTACATAGGGCCATTTGAAGTCTTAGACCGAGTAGGAGATGTTGCATATAGGTTGGCATTACCTCCGGAGCTATCGGAAGTGCACAATGTGTTTCATGTATCTATGCTTCGGAAGTATAATCCGGATCCATCTAATGTTATAGAGTATGAGCCCTTGGAGATAAGGGAAGATATGACTTATGTGGAGAAGCCGATTCGGATTTTGGATAGAAAAGAGAAGGTGCTAAGGTTTAAGACAAGCCCACTAGTCAAAGTTCTCTGGCAATATCGCACTATGGAAGAAGCTATATGGGAGCTACAGAGCTTAATAAAAGGGAGATATCCAGAGTTGTTTACTTGATGAGCCAATCCAAATTTGGAGGACCAAATTTTCCAAGGTGGGGAGAATGTGAAATCCCCCAACTTCATGTAATTCCTCCATAATTGTAGAGTGTTGCAAGCTGAACTAATCAAATAAATATTAAAATTTGATGTATGAATGATGTATGGAACATGGAAGAAATAATGAGATCGGTAGTCAAATAGTCAAAGAAGTAAAATCTGATATTATGAGAATGTTTAGAGTATGATAAAATAAATGTCAGATTTTGTAGAATGAAATATCAGATTTTGTGCAAATAAATAGACATGTGTCATATAAAGAAAAAAGAAGAGGAAGTAAATTGGTCAAATGTCAAAGGGATGTTAATGGCTGAGATGATGATAGGATAAAAAGGCATTTAATGCAATTTTGCATAGTCATCATCTTCACCAATTCGGCAGCCACATTTCCAGCCCCTCTCGTTCCCTCCATATTCCCCAAGTTCTCATTCCCAATTTCCTTGACAAGCACCCTTGTCCAAAGATCGAAGCACTAAGAGTTAGTAACGAAAATCGATCCTTGTCATTAGCTTAAACCATATCCGAAGTTTGGTGAACTAAATCCAAGTAATTAGAGAGATTAGAATTGTTGTTAAATTGGTCACTAGAAAAAGGTAAGAGAATAAATGGATTTAATCAATTTCATTCATAGTTTAGAGTTGTACTGAGTTGGTATAGCATGTGTATGGTGATTGTTTAAAGGTTTGAATTATGATGATCATTTCAGTTTTAAAGACTCGAAAGAAGAAGTGGAATCGAACTCAAGCGATTATGTTCTCGGTGTAATCAAGGTAAGGAATTTATGTAACGGACGTATGGTGGCTATGTCCGCATGATTTTAAGTATTTTGGAAAGAACCAGCTGTTTTAAGTGCCAGAAATGTGATTTTCGGGTTTTACTCCTAGTACTAATTAGGCTAGGAGCAGCCGACTGCCTTGAATAGCAGCCGAGTGTCTAGAGACAACCAAAACGTAGATTTTCGAAAATCAAGACAAACCAATCGACAGCTATACAAGCCAGTCGACTGCTATTTTCCAGAAAGTATTCTGTTTCAAACCAGTCGACTGCTATATGGGACAGTCAACTGCTTTTTCTTAACAAGCATTCTGTTTCAAAGCCAGTCGATTGCTATATGGACCAGCGATTGCCTTGTTTTCAAAAGCATTCTGTTTGCGAAAACAGTCGACTGCTATATGGATCGGTCGACTGCCTATTTCTTGGAAGCATTTTGTTTTAAACCAATCGATTGCTATTTGGACCAGTCAACTGCCCCATGTGTTTTTAGAAAATGAAAATTATTGAAATTTTAAAAGAAAATAATTTTGATAAATGAAAATATGAAGTAGCAGTCGACTGCCCAAGTGACCGATTGACTGCCCTATTTGAAAAGAGGTTTTAAAAGCCTATTCCAAGAAAGTATGAATGTGATAGCAAATAGCTATATGACAAATGTTTTGAGACTATGAAGTACTTAATGATTATGCACTTCTGTATATGTTTATGGCTGAGGAGCTCTAGTCCAGCCCTCAGTGCCACAGATGACACCTAACTAGTGTTCATCATGGCCACCGACGTTTGGCCAAACTGTCTCTGTTATATATATATTGGCTAGGGGAGGATTCCTAGCTCCTACGGGAGTACACCACATGATTCAGTGCATAATTCTGTTACTATGCAAATAGTCTCTATGTTATTTAAAAGTTATAAGACGTATGTTTTGATGAAAGAATATGATGCATGTTTTGAAGCAAGTTTATAAAGCATGATTTGAAAGAAAGTATATGAAGTATGCCTGCATATGATGTTTTGAAGGAAGTATATGATGGATGCTGTTTTAAGGAAGTATGTAAAGTATGTTTACCTACCATTTGAAAGAAGTATGCAAATGTTGCAAATGATGTTTTAAATAAGTACATGATGCGTGTTTTATAATGGTTTTACATGACATTATAGAGCTAAGCAAGAAAACTGCATATTGAGGTATAGTACGCTATTTTATATATATTTCTTACTGAGCGTAAACTCACCATTTTTACGAATATTTTTCATACAGACTATTTGAAGTGAACCCCGCTCTAAATAGAGGAGCTTGCTTTTGAGTTACCAAGTGTACCTTTGAGATACGCTTCCAGATTATAGTTGAAGGTATACTTATGTAAATTTTGTAAGTCTGACAGTACTACAGTACATTAATGTTTATAAGAGTTTTGGAGATTTAAGTTAGGAATGATGTGTAAGATCCTGTGGAAAAAATGAGATGTATATATATCATTATTCTGTTTTATTGAAAGTAAATTATTCATATTGAATTATTAAATATTTAACTTAAAAAGAAGAAGAGTGAATGACATTGACGGACGAATCTAATCAAGTCATATAAGATAAGAAAAAAGTTGATGGTAAGATGTAGTGACAAGGACATCAAATATAATATATTAATATTTCCTTTGGATAATTAAGCATATTACAAAAATAATTCACTAATATATTAACTAATATGTATATGGATATAGACGACAAAATAAATTGGTAACTATAACAGAATAAGAAAAGATAAGAAATCATAAAATCCTACCATCAAAAACTATTAATTTCTAATTTTAATTTTAATTTTTTAAAATAATAAAATAATTCATTTTATATTTAATCCTTCTTAAATATTTGGCTTAATAGCCAAATATAACCCCAACGTTTAGGGTAAAATAGAATTACGGCCTCAACGTTCAATTGCGTGGAAATAAGGCCATAAAGTTTTATTTTCAGCAAATAAGGCCTAAACGTTAAAAAAGAATGGAATTATGGTTATAACCGTTAAATCACTGTTATGTCCGTTTGTTTTGCCCACGTGGCATGCCACGTGTCATGCTGACGTCGATAATAATGCCACGTGTTATGCTGACATGGCATAATATTGCCACGTGTCATGCTGACGTGGATATAAAGTTAATTTTTCTTTTTTTTTTTTCAATGTTTAGTACCCAAATACATCCACAACGTTTATAAAAATATGCAATTAAGCTCTCAACATATAATTTCATGGAAATAAGAACACTAAGTTTCATTTTCATCATGTTAAACCTAAAAGTTATAAAATAATAGAATTAAGGATATAGCCGTTAAATAGTTGTGATATCCGTTTTTCTTGCCCATGTGGCATGCTACATCAACGTTGAAATGGATTATAATGTCAGGTGGACCAGTGACGTAGCATAATATTGCCACGTGTCATGCTGACGTGAATATAAGTTAAATTTTCTTTTTTTTTCTTCAAAATTTCATTTTTTTTCAAAATAAACATTTTTTAAAAGTTTATTTCTTTTCAAATTTACATTTTTCATAATTTCATTTTTTAATTACATATTTTTTAAAAATTACATTTTTTTCATAGCTTCATTTTTTAAAATTACATTTTTTTCATAATTTCATTTTTTTAAATTACTTTTTTTTCATCATTTTATTTTTTAAGAATTACATTTTTTCATCATTTCATTTTTTTCTGCTATACAATACCAAAATTAAAACAAAAATGCATGTGGTATGATTCTTTTCTTTATTTTTTCTACTATACTAATTCTTTCTTTCTTATTGTTTCAGTATTTTTGATTGACATTATTATCCACGTCAGCATGACACGTGGCATGCCACGTGGACAAAACAAACGGACATAACAGTGATTTAACGGTTATAACCATAATTCCATTCTTTTTTAACGTTTAGGCCTTATTTGCTGAAAATAAAACTTTATGGCCTTATTTCCATGCAATTAAACGTTAAAGCCTTAATTCTATTTTACCCTAAACGTTGATGTTATATTTGGCTATTAAGCCTAAATATTTTGATTTTTTTCTAATTAATTTTCACCAAATTCACCGTAAGCCCGCAACAAGCCCAACACAACTTTCACAATAAAATCCCCAAGTCCAACCTAATTCTCATTAACCACGTGTCATTCCACAATTGTCCTTTATATTAACCCAAAGAAAAGAAAATCCCCTCTTTTTTAAAGCCGACCCTTTATAAAATTTGATTTCCAAATTAAAATTAGAAAAAAAATTCACCTAAGACACGTTTAATTCTCCAAATAGAATAGGAGAGGAATAAAAAATTTATTCTGTAAAAATAAAAAAAATATAGATGGAATATAAATTTTATTATTTGGTTGATGGAATAGAAATATTATTTTTTTATTGCAAATAGAATAATTATTTTAAATTTATTTTTTTGTTTGGTTTAAAATATAGCGGCAAGGAATTAAGAAGGAATAAATGTAAAATGTCAAAAAAACCCTCATGTCTTAATTTGTAAAATTTTTTTATATTTTTTTACTTATTTTATTTTTTAATCTTAATAAAATATCCAAAATACTTTTGTTTATCTAATTTATCAAAATTTTTATATTTTTTCCTATCATTTTTCTTATTTTTTTTATTACATGTATTATTGTCAAAAATATGCTTATGTGTCGGAAGTTATTGCAGTTTTTGGGCTTTCATGGGATGAGAAGACAGAAAACTCGCTTCAGTTCGCTGCAAATGTCCAGATTTCATGTGTGCTAAGAAAGATTGATGAAGAATACATCAAAAAAAAAAAGGAAAGATTGATGAAGAAAGAAACAAATGGAAAAAGAAGAGAAGAGAATCAACCTAATTTTGATTTGTATATTTGATGAATCTGAAGGACACGCTTGAAAAAAAATTATCATTAATCTATTCTACCTGACTTAAAAAACCCATTCTGCGCTCGCTTCTCAGATTTGCAATTCAACCGTCGCACGAAATGGAGCGATCACGAGGAAACTCTATTCTATCCAAAAATGTGAACCAAAACAGGGAAATTGTGGGGCCGTCCGAAATTATGGCGAAAAAGAATCAGTTTTTAGGGCAACCAAACACAATGCTAGGGTTTCGTCTGCTCTCTAAGATCTTCTAAAGTATCCTCTTTGTCTATCATATATGATGCAACAACCAGCAGCAGGAGGCGTGGCTCCCCCGCCGTCCATGGCAGTCGATCAATCTCTAGCCCAGCAGTACCAGCAATAACAGCTGTCGCAGCCATGGATGATGATGTCTCAGCAACAACAACTGTAGGTGGGTCAGCCGGTTGTTCCACCTTCTGGTTGGAGTCCTTAATTCGTCCCTCCACACTCTTAGATGCATCAATACTCAGCCGATTTTGCTGTCGCAGGATACGACGAGATTCGATCTCTCTGGATTGGTGGCCTTCAACAGTGGATGGATGAGAATTACCTCATCAACATCTTCGGTCAAACCGAAGAGGTAATTAATTTGTTAATTATATTATTTAGGGAAAAAATTAGGGGATTTTAGAAGAGAAAAGGGTCCCAAAGTAAATAGTAAAAAAGGACAAATCATTTTTTATTAAAAGGAGCAAATATGTTACAGTTTAATACATAGTTATCAAAATCGTACGATATACGATATGTATTGCACGATTCGGTTCGATTCACTATAAATTCGATACGTATCGATACAAAGAATCGATTTTATCATGAATCGGTAACATATCTATCGATACACAAATGAATCGATATGTATCGTACGATACACCGATTCACTTCGATACACTTTATAGTAACATTGGGCCAGGCTCAAAAAAATCTGATATGACCCAATTAGCTAAAAATACAATTTTAATAGTTTTTAACCTAAAAAACACTTTAAAATATATTTTCTATATAATTTAATCTTTAAATATTGAAAAAAAAACTTTTAGTTAGCAAATTAAAAATAAAAAATATATAAAAATATTATTTAAATATATATACTATTAATGAATATGTTAAGTATTTGAAAAAAATCATACTTTTATTTTTATCATATACTTACTTAATTCTATTAATATATATAATATTTTTTATATTTTATTTATCTTACATGTGTATATATTATATATAATTAATTTTAAAATTATTTATTGTATCTTACGATATGATACTCGATACTCAATTCTTAAAAATAAAATTTCGATTCACGATACGTATTTCGATTTAATAACTATGGTCTAATATTAATCGCAGAACTTAATATTTTTAACTTTCAATAATCCGAAAATATTAACATTTTTTAAATTTAAATGAATTTCTTTTCTTTTACTTTTAATTAAATAAAGCTTCATCTTTTGGGTTTCTTTTAGTGGTTTCAGCTAAGGTGATATGGAATAAGCAAACGACCCTACCAGAGGGATATGGGTTTTGTTAGAAATTGATGCAAACAAATTATTAGTTTAAGTTGAATAAGTCTTCCACTATGTGTATAACATGGAAGAGTGGTTTCTAGATTTTAGGAGTTAAGTTCCCACTAACCCACTTATGTTTGTGTACTTAGTGGGTGAATATCATCCCATGAAGTGAGAACATGGGGGTGTGGCTTTCATTTCAGTTCATCTATTTATAGTGTTGCAAATTGAGTTTTTAGCAATGTAGAAGATCCTTTGAATTCTTAGCCAATATTCTTTATTCTGTCCTTTTTCTTTGCTTACTCATACTTTGCTCAATATTCGTTTGTTCTTGTCAAACACACCCTTATTCTTCGAAACCAACATTTTGGTATCCGAGCCAGGTTCGATTAAATTGGGTGTTATTCTGTTGTGGTGATCTTTGCTGAAGCAAGTGATCTTTGGTTTGTATTCATCATGTCTAATGGTATGAATACTTTGAATGTTTCTCAATCATTGGTGCCCATCTTCAATGGAGAAAGTTATGCTTTTTGGAGCATTAAAATGAAGACCTTTTTCATTTCTCAAGATTTGTGGGATCTTGTAGAAAATGGATATACAGAATCTGACAAGGCAGAGAAGGCAGCGGAGATGAAGGAGTTTCGGAAGAAGGATGCAAAGGCGTTGCTCGTATTGCAGCAAGCAGTGACAGACTCAATTTTTCCTCGAATCTCGAATGCAGCAAAATCGAATGAAGCTTGGACCATTCTACATAAAGAGTTCCATGGAGATAACAAGGTAACTGTAGTGAAACTCCAAACTCTTCGTAGAGAATTTGAGAACTTGTGTATGAAAAGTAGTGAGTCGGTTCAAGATTATATTGGTAGAGTTTCTCTCATTATGAATCAATTGAGAACTTATGGAGAGAAAATTGAAGATCAAACAATTGTAGAAAAAGTTTTGAGGAGTTTACCTCCTAAATTTGATCATGTTGTTACTGCTATTGAAGAATCAAAGGATCTTTCTAAGTATTCTCTTAATGAGCTAATGGGTTCACTCTTAGCACATGAAGATAGGATGAACAGGTCTGCAGAGAAGAGTATGGAGCAGGCATTTCAGACAAAGATGGAGATCTCTAGCAAGGAGAAAAGCAATGACAATGGTTTTGCAGGTAGAGGTAGAGGAAGAGGTAAAGGTGGCTACCGTGGTCGTGGTAGAGGTCGTGGTAGATCAAATTCAAGTCGCCAAGAAACTGAGAGTGGTGACAAAGAGAATCAAAAGCAGAACCATAAGGACAAGCAGTGTTACTTTTGCAAAAAGATGGGGCACGTTGAGGCGAATTGTTGGAAAAAGGCTAAGCAGCAGGCAAATTTCGTTGAAAAAGAAGAAGATGGTAACTTGTTTCTCACTTTTATGAATTCAAAGGAAAGTAACAGTGATCTTTGGTTTTTGGATAGTGGGTGTAGCAATCACATGACAGGTGTTAGAAGTATTTTTCAGAGTATGGATGAATCAGTAAAGTTGCAAGTCCGTCTTGGGAATGACAAACAAGTGCAGATTGAAGGTAAGGGAACAATAGCAGTAAGGACCAAGTCAGGTAATGAGAGGTTGATTCATGATGTTTATTACATTCCTAGCTTGGCACATAATTTACTCAGTGTGGGTCAATTGGTTAAAAGGGGATATTCAGTTTTATTTCATGATGGTGTGTGTGAAATTAAAGGTAAAAATTCTGATATGCCGTTTGTAAAAATTCCCATGGCTGAAAATAAGATGTTTCCTCTTGAGATTTCTTGTTTGGATGATTGTGCACTTGTTGCTAATGTTGAAAGTGATTCGTGGTTATGGCATTTGAGATATGGGCACTTGCATTTTAATGGGTTGAAGTTGTTGTGTCAGAAAAATATGGTTCATGGTTTGCCTACAATTCCTTTTGCTAATGATTTGTGTGAAAGTTGTATTTATGGGAAACAGCATAGACAGTCATTTCCGGTTGGGAAAGCATGGAGAGCAAAGAAGCCTTTGGAGTTGGTGCATGCAGACATTTGTGGGCCAATGAATACTCTGTCTTTGAACAAGAGTAGATATTTTTTGTTGTTTACTGATGATTTTACTCGTATGAGTTGGGTGTTTTTCTTGTTCAGAAATCAGAAGCACTTGATAAGTTTCGGGAGTTCAAGGCCTTTGCAGAAAAGGAATCTGGTCATCAATTAAAAATTCTTCGAACTGATAGGGGAGGAGAATTTTTATCCGATGATTTTACCTTGTTTTTCAAGCAAAATGGAATCAAAAGGCAGCTAACAGTGAGAAGAACGCCAGAGCAGAATGGAGTCGCTGAAAGGAAGAATCGAACAGTAGTGGAGATGGCCAGGAGTATGTTGAATGAGAAAAGGCTTGCAAATGATTTTTGGGCTGAAGCAGTAGCTACAGCGGTTCACCTTCTCAACATTTCTCCAACGAAGGCGGTGCGTGGTATGACTCCTTATGAAGCTTGGTGGAACCGCAAGCCTAATGTAAGTGCCTTGAAGATTTTTGGTTGTATTGCTTATGCCATGTTAGCTTCTAATGATCGGACAAAGATGGACAAGAAGAGTGAGAAATGTATTTTCGTTGGGTATAGTGATGAGACAAAGGGGCATAGATTGTATAATCCAGTTACTAAGAAGCTAATCATTCGTAGAGATGTTATTTTTGATGAGAACAGCTTTTGGGAGTGGAATGCAGATAAAAATCAGCACTTGTCTTGTGAAGAAAATGAATTAATTGAGTCACAAGATGACGAGAACAAAGTGGCTCAACAGGTTTCCCCTACACCTAGTCCTTCAAGGTTGTCACCACAAGCTTCACCAACTCCTCAACCTTCAAGGATGATTACTAGAAGTATGTCTGGGGCTCTTCCCAGAAAGGTAAAACCTTGGGAAGAAGTTTATAACTCTAACATGTTTGCTCTTTTAGTAACAGAACCCATGAGTTTTGATGAAGCATGTGGAAAAGATGAATGGGAACATGCCATGGAGGAGGAGATTGCTTCCATTGAGAAGCATGATACTTGGGAGCTAGTAGACAAGCCGCAAGGAAGAGATACAATTGGTTTAAAGTGGGTTTACAAGGTGAAGTTTAATGCGGATGGGAGTGTCCAAAAATTCAAGGCAAGGTTGGTTGCTAAAGGATATGTGCAAGAGTATGGTAAAGATTTCTTTGAAACCTTCTCTCCTGTTGCTAGATTTGAAACTGTTAGATTTTTGTTAGCATTGGCAGCTCAAATGAGGTGGAAGGTTTATCAGTTTGATGTCAAATCTGCCTTTTTGAATGGTTATTTGGATGAAGAGGTATATGTCGAGCAGCTACAAGGATTTGTTGTTGAAGGCAAAGAGGATAAGGTGTACAAGCTCAAGAAGGCCCTTTATGGACTCAAACAAGCACCACGAGCTTGGTATGGTAGGCTTGATTCTTACTTGTTTGAAAATGGTTTCCATCGTAGTAGTAGTGAGCCCACTTTGTACGTGAAGGAAAAAGGTGATGATGTTCTTATTGTTTGTGTTTATGTGGATGACATTATCTATACTAGTTCTTCTGAAGTTCTTATTACAGAATTCAAGAAGAGCATGACTGATGAATTTGATATGTCAGATTTGGGGTTGTTGCATTATTTTCTTGGCTTACAAATTTCTCAAACTGATGATGGTGTCTTTGTTTCACAAGAAAAATATGCTCTGGATTTGTTGAAGAGGTTTAACATGCAGAATTGTAAGACATTTTCTACTCCCATGAATACAAATGAGAAGTTGACAATGAATGATGGAACGCCAAGGGCAAATGAGAAGTATTTCAGAAGCTTGGTTGGTGGGTTGATGTACTTGACTCATACTCGTCCAGATATCATGTTTCCTGTCAGTTTGGTCTCAAGGTTCATGCATAATCCCTCCTTGCATCATCTTGGGGCAGCAAAACGAATTCTTCGCTACATTCGAGCTACAAGTAACTTTGGGATTTGGTACAACCCAGTTCCTAACTTTAAATTGTTTGGTTTTACTGATAGTGATTGGGCAGGTTGTGTAGATGATAGAAAAAGCACAAGTGGTTTCATTTTTAACTTTGGTTCGGGTGCTGTGTCATGGAGCTCAAAGAAACAAGCAAGCACGGCATTGTCATCTTCGGAAGCTGAGTATATTGCAGCTACATCTGCTGCTTGTCAAGCAATTTGGATGAGAAGAATCATGGAGGATTTGCATCAAGTTCAAGGAAAGGCGACTGAGATTTTCTGTGATAACAAAGCAACCATTTTAATGACCAAAAATCTAGTGTTCCATGGAAGGACAAAGCACATTGAGCTTCGCCACCACTTTATTCGAGATGCTGTTGCTGAAGGACTGATCGTGATGAAGTACTGCTCAACAAATGATCAAGTTGCTGATGGTTTTACTAAGGGACTTGGTTATTCAAAGTTTGCAAAGTTTCGATTATCACTTGGAGTTGCAGATTTTGCATCAAGGGGGGATGTTAGAAATTGATGCAAACAAATTATTAGTTTAAGTTGAATAAGTCTTCTACTATGTGTATAACATGGAAGAGTGGTTTCTAGATTTTAGGAGTTAAGTTCCCACTAACCCACTTATGTTTGTGTACTTAGTGGGTGAATATCATCCCATGAAGTGAGAACATGGGGGTGTGGCTTTCATTTCAGTTCATCTATTTATAGTGTTGCAAATTGAGTTTTTAGCAATGTAGAAGATCCTTTGAATTCTTAGCCAATATTCTTTATTCTGTCCTTTTTCTTTGCTTACTCATACTTTGCTCAATATTCGTTTGTTCTTGTCAAACACACCCTTATTCTTCGAAACCAACAGGTTTATCGTGTTTGTCTCACGTGCGGTAGCTGAGAGGGTTGTGTAGTTGTATAATGGGACGCCAATGCCAAGTACTGAGCAGAATTTTAGGTCGAATTGGGCGGCCCTTGGATATGGGGAAAAAAGGCAAGAAGAGGGTCCGGATTACACAATCTTTGTTGGGGATTTAGCTGCGGATGTTTTGGATTACATGTTAGAAGAGACCTTTAAAACTGTTTACCCATCTGTTAAGGGTGCCAAAGTGGTTACTGATAGGACTACAGGACAGTCTAAAGGTTATGGCTTTGTGAGGTTTGGTGATGCAACTGAGCAGATTCGTCCTATGACCGAAATGAATGGGATTTATTGTTCCACAAGGGCAATGAGGATTGGACCAGCTGCTAATAAGAAGCCAGTCACTAGTCAGCAGTATCAGAAAGGTACAATGGTGGTTTAGATCAAATTCATTGTTTTTCTTGGTTGCCACATGAAGTTTGCATAGTTGTGTATAGTTTTTATTACCTTGATTTATGCTAGAGTACTTTAACTTGGCAAGTTGAACACTAGTTGTTTTTCTTTTTGGGTATTAGTTTTCGGAGATTCTGTTGTTACAGTGTTCTTGAAATTCAAATTTTTGCAGCTATGCACTTGAAGATTGACGAAATTTATACAAAGTCGGTTCCTTCCAATTTGCCTTTGTAAACTTGGGCACCTTTAATTATATTAAAACATGCTAAAACTTATATAAAACTCATGTTGTCTTAAAGCAGGACACCAAGAGGCTCTCATTTTCGGGGGCCTGGAACTGATATCAGCTGAAATGATTTTACTTTAATGCGTGGCCTCATTTAAGGTCAGTTACTTTCTTTATGTCATAAGCTTCATTTTCTCATGGCAGTATTTGTGCTACATTCGCAAATTACTTCTCCAGTTCCATATTAAGTATTCCAGTCAAGTTCAGTTTGTTTCAGCTTCTCAACATGTTTCCATTAAATTGTTCTTTACTTTTTTTTACAAGTCTAGAGACATTATTTTTATTTCGTCATGGTCAGTTCCCCTTTCTATACTTGCATATGTTTACGCACTCCATTTTGTTTCCTTTAAATTCAAGCTGTAATGCTTGAAAACTAGTTGAAGCAGCCGTTGGTAAAGTTGCTATGCATGTTACCGTGCACCATTCTGTAAATGAAACTTGGGGCAAGTCTTGTTCTATTGCATTTCTAATTTGTTCTTCTTTTTGAATTATGAGTACTTCTTTGTCCTCATTTATTGCTTTGTTGCCTGCGAGGACAAATTGAGTCAGGAAAGAAACCCAGAACTTGTAGTTAAATGCGTTTTCAGTTGATGGATTTAACCTCAATCAAAGTGGAGTACTCATCCTCTCTATTGCATAAGCCTTAATAATTATTGTGTAGCTGCATATGACTATACCCATATAGTCTTTATATGTGCCTTATCTTGCCATTATGTGGCCACTAATATTGTCTTTATAGGTCTCTGTGTATGCGTTGCTGAAATTATTTTAGAAGATAGGTTCTTTTCACTTGAAAGTAATCTTTGAAGTTGAATTTGTGAATCACTCAATTTAAGCACCAGCCACTCCCTTGCTCCCCTCCCCTTTCCACAAAATTGGTGAAAGAAAAGAAAAAAGAAAGAATAGTTAATGTCGAGAGGAAAAAAGATGATCTCTTATTTCAGTTATCCTTTTTGCCCTTTCTATACTATTGCATAGATTAATGAAAAAAGAGGACCTTTACTGATTTACTGAGTTTGGTGTAATTAATGATTTTTTTTTCAACTACTATTGTAGTTCATTTAATCTGATACTTTTATTTCGCCTGGTAGTCGTAAGCCTTGATGCGACCCAAGAGATGTTTATGGTTGCAAGTGTAACTGTTGAGTGATTTGTAGCTGTGGTCTTATATTTTTGTTCTTTTGCATGCCATGGAGGGAATTATTTTGAGCTACCTATTTAACTGGTTTTAGTATTTATAAGTGTATTACATTATCTTAATGCTTTGATTTTTTTTTTTCCAAGAAGTGTAGAAAAGATGCTATAACTCTAAATTTATGAGCTGATGTCTCTCAACGGGCTTGGTCGAATGGAGTTTTGATAGTTAACATGAAAATATTTTCTTTTGCAAGATGACTTATTGAGTTAGTTTTGAGTTTTTGTACCAATATGAAAACTTTAAGATTCAGGGATTGCACATGCTTGCCTTTCCACTTTATTTCATTATCTCTTAGTAGTATCTCATTCTATGGTAATTTACATGTTTTGTGATTTGCCGCTACTTACCAGAATGCTCAAGGAAATCCTGGCGAGCATGATCCAAATAATACCACGGTGAGTAGGTTTATACACACCCACATGTGTTATTCCATGTTATGGCCGACTGAAATTTTACAAGCTTAAATGCAAATATTTGTTGGTGGGTTGGATCCCAGTGTTTCTGAAGACGAATTAAAGCAAATTTTTAGCCAGCCTGGTGAGGTAGTTCATGCAAAAATTCCTGCTAACAAGCATTGTGGTTTTGTTCAATATGCTAACGGGTAACCGGTAAATACTTTCATGTATTTTGGCATGCGAAATATCATTGCATGGTATTAATGTACTCTGCTATACTACGTATTTCAGGACTAGCGCAGAGCAAGCTCTATCAGTTTTAAATGGTACCATTTTAGGAGGAAGAAATGTTCGACTTTCATGGGGACGTAGTCCTCCAAGCAAATAGGTTTTGTATTTAAATCAGTAGTTGTTTAGTACTTAAAGCCATGCTACATATATTTCTTCAAACTAAGGGGGCACCCTATTGGAGTTTCAGGCTCAACCACATCAGGCCCAGTGGAATGGTGGATATTATGGATATGCTCAAGGATTTGAAGCATACGGATGTGCACCTCCTCCCCTGGATCCTAACATGTACTACAGAGGCTATCCTGGATATGGGAATTACCAGCAGTCGGGGCCTTACCAACAACCACAGCAGGTAAAAGTGATTTAATGAATTATTCTTACTTTTCATAGTTATTTTCCTTGTTCTTCAAGAAAGCAGAAAGATCGCAAGCATGCTGAATTTCTTGTTTGATCCTTTGTTACTTTGCCTGCACGGAAGGGGTATTAAAAAAGAAGTGACAAAGGTTGTCTATGCTGTTTTTTATTGGTAGAATCTTGTTGGTTCTTTAATCTTGATGTCTGAAATGCAGAGTGCATCTGCCATTCAAAAAGTGATGTAATATCATTTTCTTTGACATTATATAAAATTGTGCTCATATTTTATTATTTATTATTTTACAGTGAGGCGTGATGGCTGTAACAGTGATTCAAAACTGGTTCACTCCGATCTGGACACTTCAGGTTTTGTCTTGATCCAACATGTTTTAAGGTTGTGGGTTTTCATTGGCTGCTGACTTGCTGTAAATTTTGTGGTTTCTGGTATTCTGGAGAGGTGTCTTATATACCATAGTAGTTGTTTTGGACTGTTGTTTTTTAATGGTTATTATTATTATTATTATTATTATTATTATTATTATTATTATTATGGGAAAAGATCCATTTACATCAGTATAAAACTAAAGAGTTTTACACCTTTTTGTGACCCTTGAATTAAAACTAAATCTATGACTAAAAACAAAAACATTAGATAAAATAAAATAAAATAAATTTGGGCTGTTAGTAATTTTTGTAAGAAAAAGACTTAATTGGACTTAAATTAGATAAAATAAACTGTATCGTATTGTATCGAGAGTATTTACGATTTGCTTCCGATTCTTAACAAAAACGATATAGCATATAGATTTGTATCGTTTTATATGTGTATCGAAATGTATTGTATGATATGTATCGCGAATCGTATGATATTAATAACTATGGATATTATTAAAATTATATGTTTTTAAATATTTTTGGATTAGATAGTATTTAAAATTAATTTAAGATATTTTTTTTAAAAAGATTGACAATTTCTAGAGATTAAAGAAATTTTAGGAAAATAAAAAAGTAAATAAGTTAATATTTTTTTTGACTTAGGTGGACATGAAAGTAACGATGTTTATGTATCATTTAAAAAGACTATCCATGTAAACATCTATGTAAGCATCTTACTAAAAAAAAAAAGATAAGGTCATGTATAGCCATTCATTTAAGACAAATCCCTGTATATTGGAAATGAGGATGAAGTTGCATAAACTCGAACCTAAGAAGCATGATTTTCTGTGTTTATTCGTATAATCCATATAAGCAACAGCCGCGGATCGGTGACCTTCAGCAGTGGATGGATGAGAATTACCTCATCCACATCTTCGCTCAAACCGTAGAGGTAGTTAATTTGTTAATTATATTATTTAGGGAAAAATTAGGGGATTTTAGAAGAAAAAGGAGTCCCACCCAAAGTAAATAGTAAAACATATCTTTAGGGAGGAATGAAAAGTTTTAATTGTGATTAAATTTCGAACAGAATTAATTTTAGATCGTTAAAACGAATAAAAATACCTGTGATTTACACAAAAAAAATATTTTGAGGGATAGTAAATGGCAGTATCTATCTGATTTTTACGAGAATGCAAGTCGTAATTATCTTACTACTTTGGAGCTGTCCAATTGCAAGATATTTTGGGAATGTGAGTATTTTGGAGCAAATCGTTGCCATGATAGTAATTAGTGTATTTTATTTTCTGAGCAGCCAGTCCCATGTAATCCCATTGAACAAACCAATTAATCCCAAGTCCCGTGCACTAGCAAAAGCAAAAGCAATAGCAAAAGCTGTGAAGAACGGAAGACTTTAGGTCTCTTCTAATAATATTATATGCTTTTCAGAAAAAAAAAAAAATAGACTTTAGGTCACTTTGCCTTCTACTTACCAGGATTTGAGTAAGAACGCATATCTATGAACAAAAAGATAAAAATAAAAAATAAAAAACAGCACAATTAAAATAACAACAGCAGAAGAAAACAAAGTCTTTTATTGGCTGATAGTGATACTTTTCCTCGTGATCAAACAATTTAGAATATATATATTTAAAAAAAAGGAAAAAGTAAAGTCTTTGTGTAGTTGTCTTCCACTAAGGATTTAAATAAGAAAAACAATAATAATCATAACAATACAGAATTGAAGAAATTAAACAAAGTCTTTGGAGCAAACTTTTCTCTGTAGTATTCCATTGGCTGCGTATTTGAAGTATAACCTCACACTATTTGTGGATTGTTGAAGCATAAGTCTATCAATATTTTGGCTGTTGGTTACTCTTTCTTTGGTTTCATATTGGGTGGGGCAGAGTGCTTTTTTGCTTTCGGTGCCACTTTCTTTTACTTGTATCTTTATCCGCTGGCTGCCCCCATTGGTCTTCGCATCTTTAACAATTATCGGACTTATAAACATTAATGTAGAGAATTTTTTTCATTTAAATTACGTCAAGAAATTAAGTTATTAAAAAATTAATTATTTATTACATATCATATGTGTAAATTAAGTGGTAATATATATTTCGATAAATTTATAAATAATTTTGATAATAAATAATTAATTTTTTTAATTAATTTGATTACGTAAAATTATTCAAATGAAAAATATATATTGATGTAAAATAAAGTTTCATACTATTTTTTTTTTACAAAAGTTACTGTCCATGGATGAAGAAAAAAAAAACATTTCTTAATTTCGATAGTGTCATAGTGTGGAAGTTGCAAAGTGGTTCACATGGATGATACATTAATTAATAAGACAAGTTGCAGATCTTACTAATCTACTTCATGAACACTTAGTTTCCATTCAAGCATCGTCTTCTATCATCTCGACATCTTCCAGCCACCTAGGCTATACCTAACACTCGTTTGATTTCTGTCTTGTTCTTTTTATTTTCTTGAACAAAAAATTATTCTGTTAGATCAGTTTCTTTGATCCCTAGCTTTTTTCCTAGACTTTCCCAATTTCCTGCTATAGTATTTTGGCTTTCACTGCTCTGGTATTCTTATCTCTTTGCTTGGGTCTGTACTTGTCTTTTTCTATATTTTATTGACATGCATAGAAAAAAAGGGCCGAAGATCCACAGAGTTGGTGAAGTAAAAAGCCCATAGAGCTTCGAAGGATCGATCCCAAGTAAGGTATGTTTCATTATATGAGTTTATATTTGATTTAGTGACAATATATAATATTTGTATACTGGCAATCAATTACGAAGAAAGATAAAAAAAAAAAATACAAACACAAGGGACAAACTAAACAAAATTATATATAGAATTAAAAAATATTAAAAATTAAGTGCAAAAATAGTAGAGAATAAACCATTGAAATGGGAAAAGGGATTTTGATGTAAAACAAGTATTTTTTTTTCACCAAACCTTTTTACCGAGGAACTAGATGGGGTAAGCAAACCTCTTTATATCATGACCTGAAGATCACAACTTACACTTAACAGTCACACTTATATTGTTTTTCCAAATTTACGAATTAAATTTTTCTTTTCACTTAAGGTTTATATTTAGTGTTAGTATAGTCACTAAACTAATCTTACCTTGATATGATATTATTTTACTAGCTAAATCATTAATCCTAAGGTGAATTATAGTTGTTTTAGTTCCATAATCACTTCACAAAAGAAATGGATCAAAAACCTCCCATATATATTTTATCAATTTCACTAGTAAATCACCTGCGCAAACATATTTTAATTTCAACAATTTGTGCCATCATATATTATACATGTTTCCAAGTGTCAAGGCCCAGCCCGTATCACTAGGTCGTCGACTGGCATCCCTTTGGCCATCTGGCTCCAGGTTTACCTTGATTCAACCGCACTGTTCGCTTTGGAAGCCCCACAAGCCCTTCATGGCTTTATCGGAGAATAACACCCCAATTCGCGTCTGCATGTCTCGAACCCTTAACCTCTTGCAAGTGTTGAGACATGCTAACCAATCATGAGGGTCTTGCTTAGTGACCCAAACCTAAAGCGAACAGTACAAATGAGTAAGTTGACCTTACTTAGTGAACTGGGGCCTTATAATAAAAGTCACTCCTAACCATTAGGCCTAGGACAATTGGTTAGGAGTGATTTGACCCTTGATGAAGTCAAGGGTTTGAGTTACTCTGGACGAGAAAGAAAACTATGAGGATCTTGCTTAGTGATCTGGACCCAAAGCAGATAATACGGGTTAGTAAGGTGACTTTACTTAGTAAATTGGGGCCTTACAATAAAACGCGCATTTTATTATAAGGCCCTAGTTCACTAAGTACGATCACCTTACTCACCTGTAATGTCCGCTTTGTGTCCAGATCACTAAGCAAGATCCTCACGGTTTTCTTTTGTATTCTAAAGGATTCGAACACTTGATCTCATTCAAGTGTCAGACCACTCCTAGCCATTAGAACCATTAGAATGGTTAGAAGTGGTCTGACACTTGAATGAGATCAAGTGTTCGAACCCCTCCGAACACGAAAGAAAACCGTGAGGGTCTTACTTAGTGATCTGGACCCAAAGCGAACAGTAGGGGTGAGTAAGGTGACTCTGCTTAGTGAACTGGGGCCTTACAATAAAATTCACTCCTAACTATTAGGCCTAGGACAATTGGTTAGGAGTGAGTTGACACTTGAAGAAGTCAAAGGTTCAAATCGCTTCGGACGCAAAAGAAAACCGTGGGGGTCTTGCTTAGTGATCTAGACCCAAAGCGAACAATACAAGTGAGTAAGGTGACCTTGCTTAGTAAACTAGGGCCTTACAATAAGAGAGGACTAAGATAGCTAGTTGAGCTAGTATACCAACTATAGAAATAACCAACTTAACTAACAAGTCTTAACCAACTTCATGACAACTAAGCTAACAGCTGCACATCAGCAGACTTATCAGTCTAATACTCCCCTTCAAGATGGAGTGTGAATGTAGTGAACACCCATCTTGCTGAGTAAGTAAGGGAACTGAGTTGGCAGTAGTGGCTTTGTAAGAAGATTTGTGAGCTGGTGTTGGGAAGAGACAAAGTCTTCAGTAATCTTGCTTGAAGCTTCTCTCGACCAAATGATAATCAATCTCGATATGTTTGGTTCATTCATGTTAGAAAATTTCAAAAAGCCAAGAAGAAAAAAGAATGCTCTAATACTATTTTACAATAATTGAAGACAAATCCAAGAAGATGAAGATGTGTTTATTGATTGATTGTGAAAACAGAGGAGTTGTAACATCCGAAATTATAAAATTCAGAACCAAAATTTTCCTTTTTACTTCTATCTTTCTTAATCTATCATTTAGTATCAATTAGTTTGCATTCAGTGTCGATGTAAGTTCATTTTACATTTCCCGTTACAATTAAACCTTTATGCCCTTAAATTATTTAGTCTATAAATAAAACTTAAGAAAAATCAAAATAAATATATATAACGTAATATTTATTAATTTCTGTTTATAACAATTCATACTAATTCACATCCCACAATTTCATATACATTCTTTATTTACAATTGCTGTGCAAATATATGTCTGAATATAAATATAAAATTCTATATATACCTGATCATTAAGCCCTTTAAACTTCTAATGATTTCTTTGCAGCGGATTTCTCGTATACCGATGAGTTATCTGGGATGGTGAGAGGGGGTGAGCTTTGGGAAAAGCCCAGTAAGAAACACATATAAAAGTACGTAGTATATGCAAATGAATAAAAATAATTTATTTTATTAATTATAAAAAATATATTAAATTTAACTATTAAAAGACAATAAAAACATTTAATAGTTTATGTAATGCAATTTCAGTGAACAGTATGATACCGAATTCAAGATCATGAGATAATGTAATAATCTCAGTAATTTCATTTAGTACAGTAAAACAATGCATTTAAAATCATTAAAACAGAATGAATGCACTGGTATTGAGAAAACATACACTGTAAAACTCGTATCACTTCTTTTGTCACTTAAAATCAAATCATGTATCATTCTTGTAAACTAAGTTACTCAGTAACTCAATCATCTGTCAAGTATCATATATCGATAGAAAAATAATCTCTCAGAGATTCATGCACGCACTATATCCTGTGTATAGGAAGGCCAGGGATCCGGAACTCCTTAGCCATTCCTACAAAACACTGTAACGATTGACCATTGTTAATCACTCACAATTCGCATTGATCAGATGTTCACTGTGTAAACCTGTGGGTTTGACCATAATTCCCACGGTCATATCATGTAAAAGGAAAGGTCTAGGACGTCTCCCAACCTAATCATCACTGTCTCGTATGCACGATCATCAGGGAGATATCAATCTAATAATATCACTTTCATATAAATCACTTCATATAAATCATTTCTTTTAAATCATTTCATGTAAATAAATTCATATAAATCCCGTCATAACTCAGTTTATGTAATTCATTTCGGGTAATTCGGTTCATGTAAAACATTTCATGTAATTCAAATTAAGTAAATTATTTCATGTAATTCAGTTCATGTAAATCAATGCATATAAATCAATACATGTAAAATTATGTCATGTAAATTAATACATATAAATCATTTCATATAATTAGGTTCATGTAATTCAATTCATGTAACTTATGACATGTAATTCAATTCATGTAAATCATATCATGTACTCACTTCATGTAAATCATTTAATATATTTCAATGCATGTAAATCATTGTATTTAATTAATTCATGTAAAACATTTCATGTAATGCAATATTTAGACTTGTAGGAATTAAAGATAAATTCTAATCCTTATATCCGAGAAAATTGAGTGAGAACGATTAAAACGAGATTTAAAAAAATTTTCAATTGCAAGTAAAACATGTTCTATGCGACTCCTATACATATTTCTTACCTCTATTTCTGTGGAGACTGACTATTCACACCCTATCTTTTTCTAAACACACCCTATCTGCTATTCATACCCTACTTCTCCTGATTCTCACAAACTCTTTACTACTCACACCCTAAATCTCTAAACATTAACCCGAAAATACCCCTTAAACCCACCCACCACACAGCCGGCTCTCTCTTCCTCTCCCATTCCCCATTTTCCATTAAAACATATTAAACCCACCCACCACACAGCCGGCTCTCTCTTCCTATCCCATTCCCCATTTCTGTTCAGTCACACCCAATGGATAAGCAGTGATTCCTCTCTTAGCATCTTACTCGACAAAAAGCCTTAAAGAATGAATAACTGGCTCAAAGCATAGAAATCAATTCCTGCTATCATTGCTAATGAATCAACTGGTATTGGACTACTCTCAAAGGCAAGGGAGGATTACTCTTAACTAACTAAGCCTGAAGGCTATCCAGCTTAAGGATGAAATTCTTTAGATGGGAATACCCCGTCAGTAGCAAAGGCAGAAGGAAATTAATCACCAGTTTCATACGAACTCACGAATAAGGGAGGATGCCAGGAACTCAGGAACATGAGGAAGGAACTCATGTTTCAAGGCAGGAACTCATGTTGGGTTTGTGTTTGATTTTTGCATCTCTTTCATGGCTCACGGCAATGAATTGCTGCAGCAACGAAGACCTTGCTGCACCCAACACGTTCATTGATGAGACAAAAACAGCACCAGAGACATATAACAAGGTTGAATTGTTGATTACTTAATGGATATAACGACCATATTAATTAATCCGATTCAAAGACCTATAGCTCTGTTTATCTTCTTAAATGCATTCTTTGATAAGAACACTGAATACCGGCTCAATATATGCAGCAAATAGCAACATCGGTAGTCCATTACTGGGGCCTTTTGGTAGCACTCGGCAGTAAACTACCGAGGGCGAATAAAGACACCCGGTAGTGTACTGTCAAGAGCCAATAAAGGCCCCCAGCAGTCCACTGCTTGGAGTCTTTGAAAGTGCTCAGCAGTTCACTGCTGGAGCCCTTTGCTGGCACACAGCAGTGGACTGTCGAAGGCCAATAAAGATATCCGGGAGTTTTAAAAATCAAGTTTTTCTAGGTTTAATAGTCATTTACTACAAGGATATTTTAGGAATAAAAACTTTCATTAAAAATAGGGTGTGCTTAGAAAAAAAATAGGGTGTGAATAGTCGGTCTCATTTCTGTGCAATGTCCAAAATCCAATAATGCTCTTTATGCTTCTTTTAATTCCCGAACTTAATACTGCACAACAATTCTAAATTACATTCAAATTTCTATATTATAATCCTAATAAATATTCCATAACTTTCTATTTTTTTTCTATTTATCACTCTCAACAATCCATTTATTTTTATTTTCTACTAATTATCAAAGTATAATTTAAATTAAATCCCATTCTTTCTTTAATTATCATATCATCAATAATTTCAATTTCTATTTAAATCCTCATGAATAACTATAATAAATACTCTATAATTTCCTAATGTATCGTTTTCATGGAAATTTTTATTTTATCTCATATTAAATATTAATCTCTAACTATAATTAAATTGACTTATTCTTCTATATTTTAATTTCATTAAAATTTTCTTATCTTTAATTATTTTATTAAGATCAAATATTTTCTTCTTCTTCTAGTATGTTTATTGCTTCCTAATTCAATTTTACAATAATCTTTATTTACTACTAATATCAATTTTTCCATTTACTTATATCAATCTACTTCCATTTTATTAATTCTCATAATCAATTTATTTTAATTTCTATTAGTGGTCACAAGGTAACTAAAATTAGATTATATTCTTTTATTCTAATTCACTTCACCCATGTCATATAATATTTATCATGATAACTTTTCCATTCTTGAATTTCATTCATCATTTCCAAATTATATTTAAAATGTTATATTCTAGCTACAATAAATTTTTTATAATTCTTATTCCCCTTACTATTACTCTCAATAATTAATTTATTTTAGTTTCTATTGAATAATGTAACATAATTATAATTAATTTATTTTCTTTTCTTTTCTCTCTTGTTTTTTTTCTTTTCTTTTCTGATTATCTTTTCTTTTTCTTTCCCGTTTTCTGCTCTTTTCTTTTCTGTTTCCAGCTACTACTGTCGGTAGTTCCACGTTTTCCTCCCCCAAGCAGCCATAACCGACAGTTTATAATTAACAAATTGTCATTCCTCATCCAACTCTAATTTTCATGAACTCATTTTACTCACTTAGGACTTTTCTCAAATAGCATCAATTCATCAAAATAACACCACCATTACCCAGCCCCTGTTCTGACCGATTCATCACCATTCATCACGGCACTTACTGCACTTTCAATTCATCAGCCAAATTCAAGTTCAAATTAAGCTTAAGTCATCTTCTACAACTTAGTTCCTACCCAAATACATTAAAACTCATCACAATTACCCATTTTTTTTAATCATTGCCGAACACCTCAAGGCTGTCTACGAAGAGTTTTAATTCAATCAACAGCCATAAATATTTATTACTTACTTCATACAATCACAAACACTAAATAAGATGGAATAAAAACATTTCTTTCCTCACCTTCCCTATAAACCGAACAGGGCAACACCACCATCAGCCCTCAATCCTCGATTCTGCTCTGAAATTTTCTGGGTTTATGCAGCCTTTCAGATAAGGATTAGTGTTGGTAAAGCAAGCTTAGGGTGTTTCATGAAATAAAATGATGACTTCTCTAAGTGGGAGGCGTGCAACGTGAGAAGAAAGGATGAAGAAAAAGAACAGAAACGTGAGGCGTGCAACATGATGACTTCTGCTGATTTTTTTTGACTCATTTTATCCTATTTTATTTATATTCCATCCAATAGAAAGTTAGCACATGTTATAATATCAAAATCCCCCTTAAAAGTATTTATATTTACACTTTAGCCACTTTAAATCTTTTATTTATAATTTTCATATTTATTTATTTTATTTAAAAATACATAATATCAGTATATCATGAATATATATATATATATATATATTTTTTTTTTTTCTATTAACAATTACAGATATATATATATATATATGTATATATACACACACATACACTTATATTAATACTTTTGTTTATATAAATATATTCTTAACATATACTATATATATACATATGTATATTTCTATATGTTTAAAATTTATATTTTACCATATAATTATTTGATATTACAACATATTTAAATATAATTTACATAATGGATATAATCCTTAAGACATATATTTATCTATTTTGTTATTTATTAATATATATTTATTGCTCAAATAATATTTATTGCTCAAATATGTGTATATATATATTTGTACATACATATAATTATATATATACACATTTTTATTTCTTTTAAATTTTAATTTCCTCCTAATACCTAAATTAAATTCCTAATTATTAAAATTTTCATTTATCATTTGATCAAATATTATAATCTTGAAATATTTCAATCCTTTAATAAATTTATTATTTATTTCAACCAGTTTATTAATATCTAAAATTAAATTTATAAATACTTAATTTAAAAAATGAGAGAATTCACGGTTATCTCAGGAGTAGTTGAGGTTATATACAAAGAATGAATAAGAAGACAAGTGAGGACTAAGACAGCTAGCTGAGCTGGTAGACCAGCAGTACAAATAACCAACTTAACTAACTGGTCTTAACAAACTCTTAACTAACTTCATGACGACAAAGCTAACTACACATCAGTAGACTTATCAGTCTAATAAAGGGGAAGATAATTGGGCCCTTCTCCAGTTTGATCTTCCACTAAGGATTTGAATAATAAGAATAACAGTGCTGCTGTGCTGTATAACTTTTTGCTTTCTATTTCCTTATTTGTTTATGTTTGATTTTTAACTCAGAGAAAAAAGAAAATAATTCCATGTTCTGAATTGCTATATCTTTATTTCCTTACTTAATTTCTTCTTTTTTTAATCTCAATTAAGGTTGGATAGTTTTACGTTCCTAATCATCTCTGGAGTTGGTGATGTAAAAAGTCCACGCAGCTTAATTTAAAAGGTCCATCCCTGATTCGGTAAGCTTAAATAATTTATATATTTATTTTCAATAATATATATGGTACTATGCCTTTATTCTAACACATGTAAGATATTTTCTTAATATATGCAGGCATGAACACTGAAGAATTTCTACCTTCTGCAGAATATTTATTAGTTTCTAAGTTCATCCATCAACAATTCGTTCTATTGTACTTCACATTTTCATAGAGGTATATATTGCTTTGAAAGAAATTAAACTACTGTGCAAACATTCTCAATTGTTTTTGTCTCTCTAGTTGTTAATATGTTTACTAATCATTAAAGTTGTTTTTCAACCGTAGATCATCGAAGAATGGCAGCTGAATTTGTTTGCTCTGCTGCTGCCAATACTATAGGAAACCTGGCAACAGAATATGCATCACCTTGTCTTAGTTACTTTTTTCGTTTTGGGGAAATTGTTGAAGATTTCAAGAATCAACGAAAAGATCTTGAATTAGAGAACAATAAGCTAAATAGACGTGTTGATGAGGCTAAAAGTCAAACAGAGGTAATTGAGCCGGACGTCCAGGAGTGGCTAAAAGAGGCAGAGAAACAATTGCAAGATGCCCAAAGATTGGAAGCTGAAATAGAACATCAGAAGTGTTTCAATTGGTGTCCTAGTTGGGGTTGGCGATACTGCTTAAGTGTGAAAGTAGCAAAGAAGACGCCCTATATCGCTAAACTTATTCAGAGGTGTAACTTTCAACGAGTAGGCATTCGTCCTTCTCTTCAAGGATTAGAATTCTTCCCATTTAAGGGTTTCAAGTCTTCTAAATCTTCAAATTTAGCTTTCAATGGGATCATGAGGGCTCTAAATACAAATGGTGTGAACATGATCGGATTGTATGGAATGCCCGGAGTGGGTAAAACAACTTTGGCAAAAGAAGTTAGGAGGCAAGCTGAAGAACAAAAGCTCTTTGACAATGTTGTGATGGTTACAATGTCCCAAACTCCAAACATCAACGATATTCAAGAAAAAATTGCAAAATCATTAGATTTTAAATTTGAAGCAAGTTTTGGAGAAGGAAAAACCGAAGAGCTAGGGCGGAAATTGAAAGTCATGAAGAAGATTCTCTTAATTTTTGATGATGTTTGGAAAGAATTTGAATTACTGAAGACTGTAGGTATTCCATTCGGAGATGAACATGAGGGTTGCAAAATTCTTCTAACTACACGTCTTCAAGAAATCTGTGATCAAATGAATTGTAAAGAGAATTTTGAACTCAAAATCTTATCCAAAGATGAAGCATGGGCTCTATTCAAAGAAAATGCTGGTCTAGACAATGTTTCTTTGCCCTTGAGTGATGTGGCCAAGGAGGTTGCTAGTGAATGCAAGGGTTTGCCTCTCGCAATTGTAATAATCGGAAAAACTCTAAAAGGTGCACGTCTAGAGAAGTGGAAAACAGTAAACCGGCGATTCAAGGACTCAAGACATTTAGACAATGAAGAAGTTTGTGAAGATATCTACAAGTCTCTTTTGGTTAGTTATGATTTTTTGAAGGGAGACAATATTCGATCATGTTTATTGTTGTGTTCCCTTTTTCCAGAAGATTATCATATTAATATTGAGTTGTTGATTATGTTTGGAATTGGTTATGGAGTATTTTCTCATATTTACTCAATGGAAGACTTGAGGGGAGAAATTTGTGAAGCACTAAGAAAACTCCAAGGGTCTGGTTTGTTGTTGAAAACTGATGATGGTGATGATGAAAATTATGTAAGCATGCATGACGTAGTTCGTGATTTTTGTCATTGGAAAACATTGAGAGGGGAAAATATATTCAAGGTAAAAGAAGGGTTGACGGAATGGCCTATGAAAGAAAGTTTTGGTTGTTGTACAGCAATCTCCTTTTGGAATAGCAATATAAATAATTTTTCTGAAAAACTGAAATTTTCAAAACTCAAGATTTTAGTTTTTAATGGACAGAATACGGTAAGAGTTCCGAGCACATTTTTTGAAACAATGGAAGCCCTTCAAGTTTTATATCTCCAAAATGTCACTCTTTCACTGGAAGTATTGGAATTCGTAAGAAATCTTCGAACTCTATGCTTTATACATTGTCAGCTCGAGAACATCTCATCATTGAAAAATCTGGCCAACCTTGAGATTCTTACATTCCTTGACACTGATATTTATGAGCTACATAAAGAGTTGCTGGCATTGAGTAGACTGAAATCACTACATTTTTCTTACCATGGAGACCAGCAAGTAAATTTCCCCCCTAATTTGCTTGCAAGGTACGTAGCAGTAGATGTCAATTAAATTTTTTTAATCATATTGTTTAAAATAAAGTATTTAGCTTTATATTATTTAACTTTATATTATTTATTTTATTAAGTAATTTGTTTTTGTACTATGGCAAACATATCTACCTTAAGCATTTGTTCACTTCAATTATTATGAAGTAGTCAAACCTGTAGTTCTTTCCACTTAAAAAACCTGCTAGTATATAAGATGATTGTCACATAAATTGCAAAACAGTTAAAAAAAAGTGTTGTATATGCTGAGGTAACTAAATTTAATTTATGTTTACATTTATTCATCAATTATCTAACTATAATTATGATAGGCTTGAAGTGTTATTATTGTGTTGATAGTAGTATTTTTTGTATTTGTGCGTAACAGGTTGACTTCACTCCAAGAGCTACACTTGACATGTCCAAACAATGCTAACTTATCTGAGCTAAATTCATTGTCGGGTTTAACTGCACTATCACTGAGAGTTTCTACTGCGCAGTGTTTTCGCGGAAACTTTGTGTTCCCTATGCTACAAAGGTACATGATCGCTGTAAGTGAAGATTATCTTGAATGTTTGCAGGGGCTAAAGTTTAGAACTTTGAAAATTAAAGATTTCTCTTTTTCATTAAGTGCATTTAAGAAGTTGTTTTGCAATGTGCAAAAGTTGTATCTGGAGAATGCCGCCAAAGAACACAAAAATATTGTCCCAAGCGTAGATCTGGAGGGCCTAAATGAATTAACTTCTCTTGAGCTTAAACTTTGCTGTGATTTGGAATGCTTGATGGATACAACAGGAGAGAATGGGCCAACCTCTGCAATATTCTGTAATTTGGAGAAATTAAAAATGGAGGATATGCATTGTTTGAAAGAGTTATGCCATGGTCCGCCTCCGATTAGGTTCTTACAAAAGTTAACAGATGTGAGCATTGTAAACTGTGAGCACTTGAAAGTGGTGTTTCAAATGAATGAGATTCTCGAAATGGAAGAAATCAATCAGATTCTGCTACTCTCAAATTTAACAAGCTTGGTTCTACACTCATTACCAGAATTGGAGAGTATATGGAAATTACAATCAACCCATCAATCTCATGCAAGCCACCAAAGTCTGAAGCTTGTAAGAATTAAGCATTGCAATAAACTGAAATCTGTCTTCTCGACTTGCATTGCCCAAAGTCTTTTGCATCTACAGCAACTTGACATTTCTTACTGCCATAAATTAGAAGGAATCTTTGATTTTCCGCAAGAAATGGTTGAGCTTGAGGTACCTCTTCCTTCTCCATTTCTCGTTTAATGCATCCTCTCTGTTGTTTTTGTTGATAGTTGATTATTGATTTACTGAACAATTTTAAATCCATAATTAATTATGTAGCTTTGTTGGATTAGCGAATGGCACACTTTTATATACTATAATAATAAGAGACATGTTCTTTTTTTTTTTTAAATTTATTTATTGGAACGACTTAATTTTTTTCTTTTTCTCCTTTTAAGAAAGCTGGTATATTGCGTGAAATCTTCTACATGCTTTAACCCAATGTTAACTTTTATTTATATAAAAATGTTTCTATAATTCGTTATGATTGTAATTTTTTGTAAAATTAATGCATTTGTCATATAAGGAACACTATAAAATAATGCATTTTTCATTCTTAAATTTCATGAAAATAATGCATCAAGTGATTTTTTTTTAGAAAAAAAATGTTTTAACTATTCTAAACCAATTTCTATAATCTATAAACACTTGTTAATCTATAATCTATTTCATAATTTATAAAATTTACACATTTCTTTATGTGAGGAATTTCAGGTACCACCACTCTCAAATTTAATTTACTTGGAACTAAACATGTTGCCGGCGTTGAAATGGATATGGAAAGGCCCCACCCATCTTGTTAAACTCCAAAGTCTCAAGGCTATGACAATTGAGGGATGTATGAATCTGACATATCTTTTTCCGATTCGCCTTGCTCAAAGTTTGGTGCATCTGGAAGTGCTCCAAATAAAAAGTTGCGACTCTTTGGAATATGTATTCCTGGAAGAAATAGAAAATGAGGATGAAATTGTTTCTCATGTATTGCAGCATTGCGATCCTCTCTGCTGTCCTAAATTGAGAACCCTTGAGATAAGTGATTGCAGAAGATTGAAATATGTGTTTCCAATCAGTTTGGCTCAAGGACTTTCGTCTTTGGAATCTGTTGAGATAACTGATTGTGCTCAACTAAAGCATGTCTTCAACATGACAGAGGAAAATGGTTCTTGTTCAAACAATTTTGTCATGTCACTTTCTTTGAAAGAGTTCAAAGTTCGCAACTGTCCTCGACTAACACGTTTCAGAAATCTACAGGGAGTTGCATTGCAAGCTAATTCTAATTTTGAGGTACTTCATCTAAAACTGTTGTTTAATTCTAATTTTGTAAAAATTAATTGAATTATTTATCTCATAATGAACAAACATCTTCCATCTCCTTCAAATTCTGCAGAGGCAAAGCTTAATTTCTACATTATTAATGCACTCTTAGTGAAAATCTTGGGATAAAACGTCCTTTGGCTTAAGTCTTTTCCCAATAAAAGAGTATTTTTTATTATTTTTTTTTAATTTTGTTGATGGTTTCTATTATATTGCGAATTTATCAGGATGCACCATCATACGGTTTCAAGGAATTATGCAATGCCAAAAATGTTACTATGGGTGGAACGATGTATCACAGTAATCTCATTCCAAACGTAGATCCAGAGGGACTAAATGAAGTAACTTTTCTTACACTTAAACACGGCGAGGAGCTTGAATGCTTGATTGATACAACATATCAAAGCCATGTCTCAACCATTGTCTTCTTCAATTTGGTGGAATTAGTCATAGAAAATATGACTGGTTTCAAAAAGTTGTGTAAGGGTCCATTCCCAAAGGGATTTCTACAAAAACTAGAGAAGTTGGAAGCAAGGCATTGCATGGAACTTGTTTCTTTGTCTCCGGCCCTGCAAAATCTCAAGGAAGCAAGAGTAATTAATTGTGGCCAACTGCAAGAAGTATTTCAAACTGAGGATCCGGTTCATGATATGAAAGAAAATGAAGCACGACTGCTGTCAAAGTTAACAAGTTTGGAGCTAGGGTCATTACCAGAATTGAAGTGGATATGGAAAGGGCCTAGCCATTATGTCAGCCTCCAAAGCCTGAAGGTTACAGAAATTAGTCGCTGCAATAGATTGAAATATCTCTTCTCACCATCTCTTGCTCAAAGCTTGGTGCTGCTAGAACAACTCAAGATAGAAGACTGCGATGAACTGGAATATGTTTTTCAAATTCCTTTGGCTCAAGGTCTTTCACATTTGAAATCCCTTTCAATAACTAATGCTCCTGAATTAAAAGAAGTCTTCAATGTGGCAAAAGAAAAGAATGGAATTGATCATTCCGTTGCTCTCCCTCGCCTACAACATCTACGTCTTGAAAATTTGATAAAATTGAGTTGCCTTTGCTCAGAAAACTATCCAATCGTGTCTTCATCCTTAGAAAAGCTAATCATTGTGGTCTGTCCTCTATTAGCAAATTTCACTATTGAACAAGATGTCAACAAACAGCTTCAACTAAAGGTATTTTAATATTGTACTTTTAATGTAAAATAATTTTTTGACATTTGTAATTTATTCGATTTCTAATGACATTATGATATTTTTGTTTCTTTACAGGAATTATGGCTTTCTAAATTAGGACATGACAATGTGTGTGACACAAGTTTCTATCAAAAGATATTTCAAAATAAAAATGGACACTTCCTTTCAAGAATTGAGACTCTATCTCTAAAGCTTATTCATCAGTTGCAGGGTCCCATCAAAGTTGGAAGCTTTCAAAATTTTAGAGCGTTAAGGGTGTCAAAATGTAATGGGCTGAAATCTCTATTCTCTTCTATGGTTGCTCGAAATTTACCGCAATTGAAACTTTTGCATATAAAGTGTTGTGAGAAGTTGGAAGAAATCATTGAAATGGACCAAACTTCAATAGCTTCATCATCTCAGGGTCATCTCCAACCTATCTCCTTCCCAAGTCTTGAATTTGTAGGGATTTATGGGTGCCCCAATTTGAAGAGCTTATTTCCTATTAGTGTCATCCATTCTCTCTCAGAACTCAAATATATGGAAATTTTCGAGGTTTCCAATTTAGAGCAACTCTTCTACCAAGGCCATGAACAAGACCTTGAGGATGATCAGAAGGAAATAGAGTTTCCTAAATTAGGCGGATTTAAGCTTTCTGAGCTACCAAGACTGAAAAGCTTCGTACCAATGGGTTATCATTTCCGAGTCCCTTCTTTGGGTTATTTTGAAGTAACCGGATGTCCAAGGTTGATGGAAAAATTCAACCCTGATTCAAAACATCTTGTGCATGGCATAACAGAGGTACTACCTAACTCACTCTTTTTCCAAATATGCTTAATTAATTTGTCGTTCTTGACCATATTGACATTTTGGGTAATTTGCTGTGAAGGTAAATCAACTATCTCAAGAAGTTCAGAAAAATACATCAGAAAGTTCTACATCAATGGAGGAAATAACTGGTAATAAATCTGCCTTCACTTGGTGTGGCGAGGATGTGAAGGATGAGATACTTGGCTATGTGCATCGGGGAAAAACATCGATAATGTTTCACAAGGATGTGAACTTTTTGAACATAAAGCGTTGTGGGGAGTTGGGAGCAATCGAAAAGTCCAAAGCTTGGATGTTTCCATTGTCATGGAATATGATCAGCATAATCCATGGCCATACTCTTAAACGTATATGGATGTATGGATGCTACAATTTGAAATTCTTGTTCTCTATTTATGTCGCCCCTTCTCTTTCAAACCTCCAGAGCATCAAGATTTATGGGGCTTCTAAACTAGAGCAAGTTTTTGGGTATAAAGGTTCTCCAGATGTTGAAGATGATCAAAAGGGGATACTATTGCCTGCATTGAAAGAATTGAAACTTTCAGAGCTACCGAGCTTAAACAACTTCGCTCCAGCAGGTTATCATGCCCAATTACCTTCTTTGAGTTATTTTAAAGTAACCAAATGTCCCAAATTGATTACAAATTTCAGCTTGTCAAAACTTCCTGCGCATGCCATAACAAAGGTAATTACCCCTTTTTTTCTTTAATTATTATGCTTAATTAATTCGTTGTTCATGATCATTACGGTTCTACTCACGAAACGCATGATGAAAACAAAAGTAAAATTAATATTTAACTTAATATTATTATGAATTTGAAGACTCTTTGATATGCACATAACTCGTACGCATATAATTAATTAATTAATTAATTATTTCTGGCAAAATTTAATTAAGGAAATTGCTGTTTTTTATTTTTTTTCTAGCTTTATAACAACAACATGAAAACTTACTAATTTATGGTGCTTTTTTTTGGGATAATTTGTTGTCAAGGAATCCCAACAAGCTCAAAATGATATGGCAAAAGATTTCAACAAAGTGAAAGAAATAATTAATAATCAATCCTCCTGCAATGATATAAATTGGCGTCGCCCAGATGTGGAAGATCCAATTCCTAGATATATGACGATGGGAGTAACAAGGATAATGTTACACAATGAAGTGAAAAAATGGGGAGAAACTTGTTAGCTAAGCAGGTAAATATGACTTCTTTTACCATTTATTTCTTTCTTTAATTAAGTTTGTTTAAATTCTTATCAAGTTTTTGTGTTAATGATAGGTGGTTGATATTTGATTGTGCTTATCATCGTTTGAGCTGTTTGTTTTATGGCGTCATCAATTGATTGGATCTCTGCTTTTTCAGCTTTACTTTGCAATGAAGAACTAGTTTACTCTGTTTCTTTGCATTAGTTTGTTTGGCATGTCATTTTATTTAAAATATATGAAAAAGGCCATGTAATTAGCCATTCAATCGGCACAAAATTCATGTATTTCTTCTTTTTTTTTTTTTATTTTGGACATGGGACTCAGTTTGGACTTAAACCCAAATTATATACCTTGTAATTGCTTTTCCTATCACTTGACAAAAAGGTTGTTGGCGAAAGTCATGTACTCTTAAAAAGCAATTAATTCTTTAAGATTAATGTTATTTATAAATTATATTATATGAACTCCTGGTAGGACGTCGAACATCAA
The DNA here is from genome assembly GCA_032173925.1 of Heritiera fomes. Classification (NCBI taxonomy): domain Eukaryota; kingdom Viridiplantae; phylum Streptophyta; class Magnoliopsida; order Malvales; family Malvaceae; genus Heritiera; species Heritiera fomes. The sequence goes on along the minus strand of JAPDPM010000023.1, from coordinate 4,511,522 downwards.
TACATTATATTTTTGATAAATTTTCATATTAATTTTAAAAATCGAAAGTATCATATACATATGTATATTGAGTGTTCAAAACTTATCGTAAATGTTTAAATATATTAAAGGATAATGAAAAGTATGTATAATATAATTTATCTATAAAAGTTACCAAAATATATCATGCAATATTTTTATAAAATGGTTACTATATCATGATAAAACAGAATCTAAAGAAATTCAAAAGGTCTTTTCTTCAAACATTTCTTTCTCCGTAGTTTCAATTGGTTACAGGGATTTCAGGCACACTTGCCCATATTTGTTCAGTTTTCTTTGAACTCTTAAAAAAAAAAGAAATTCTTTCGTGAATCAAAATAGATTTGTCTTCTTGTAACCAAAAAAATAGATTTGTCTTCCCTAAACTACAAAGGTACGAGATCTCCATAAACCAATGTTTTGACTACCGTTATCCAAGATCAAATGCCTCATTCATACAGTAAATCAGCAGGTTCCAGCTATTGCAGTATATAATTTGGAAGAATTATTCATGGAAGGAATGATTTGTCTGCATCCAAAAGGATTTCTCCACAAATTAGAAAAATTTACTGCAGAAATATGCTTCTGTTCACTACAGGAAATCAAAATCCAAGGGAGCAATAAGTTGAAAAAAAAAAAAACAGTTTTAAAAATGTTTGTCTGAAATTCATCCCTATACTATAGTCTCGATAGAATAATCTATACTATTAAAATCCGTGGGATTTTAGTCTTCTGATTGGGCCACGTTTCTATCTTCTTTAGTTGCCAGCTCACTGATTTGACAATGTGACCAGTGCTTCTTTCCCTCCCGTTCCTGCTAGCCTGTGTTGCTGCGTGTCTTTGCTTTAGCTCTCCCGGCTTTCCTATCCAACGCGTTTTATTTCTCTGTTAATGCCGCGTGTCCTTCTCTTTCATCATGAAATGGCAGAAGAAATATCACGGCAGCAGAGAAGTAATAAAAGAAAGAGTAAAAGCTCTGCACCAAAAAGAAAAAACAAGAAAGAGTAAAAGCAATGTCTTTTCCCTAATTTATTTCTTCTATATCTTTCTTTTCTGTTCCTGGTAACATTTTTTCCTGGTTCAACAGCCAAAACCCAAACTCAGATCTAATGTATAGAACGATCGAGAGAGGGAGGAAGGTGGGGTAAGAAAAGCACAGTCCCCGCTCAAGCTGATGGAAGAATAGGAACGCCTGCTCCGCCGTATGGAGCGAAGAAGCTTCCTTTCCCCATGCCAGCCAAACGACAGAGCGGTCGACAAGAGCGGTCAAGTAACCGGTTGTCTTGTCGGGTCCGTCGCTCCTTTTTCTGATCAGTTGCTTTCTTTCGTGCTTACAAATCGATGCTCTAGGCTCACATTTTTTTCTCTGAATGGTGGTGACAAAGGCTGAATCCGGTCTGTTTCAGGCCGGCTCTGGGCAGAGTGGCTTTCCAACTGTCTCCACGAATGGCACATGCGATGGTTCAAACGAAGAAACAACAGCAAAAACGGAAGAAATCGATGAGTTGGGTACTCGGGTTTCTCTTTCTTTTCTTTTCATTTCTCTTTTAAAAATTAAATTTTGTATGTTAAACCTTTTCTTTTTGGACTTTGCAGTATGTTTAATATGGGTCGAGTTTTCAGCTTTTCGGAATTGGAATTAAGTTAGAGTAATTGATTTGAAGGTGGCGAGAATGTCCTGGAAATGAAGAGGAATTTTTCACTTCAACTTCAAGCTCTTGCGATTTTCTACAAAGATGTATGATACGTTTTGCGTCTATATACTTGAGCATGATTCTTTTCTATGATGTAAACAGGGTGAGATCGGAGATGGGCAAGATATTCTTGTGAGGGTTCAGTCAGAATGCCTCACAGGAGACATATTTGGATATGCTAGATGTGATTGCGGGAATCAGCTTAGCCTTGCAATGAAACAGATTGAGGCTGCTGGCAGGGGTGTTTTGGTATACCTTCGTGGGCATGAAGGTAAGGGCATTGGCTTGGGCCACAAGCTTCGTGCTTATAATCTGCAAGATTCTGGTCGTGATACAGTAGAAGCAAATGTGGAGATTGGGTTGCCTGTTGATTCGAGAGAATATGGCATTGGCGCACAGGTATTCCTCTTCAAAATCAAACTAAATTAATATATCTAGCATAATTTAGTTGCATTCGAAAGGTTCATCTGGTTTTATCCTCTCCCACATTTTTTCTGATATAAATACTTCCTGATGCTACTGTACTACAACTAAGTCGCACCAATTGCCATCTCGAGTTTCAAAATGAACATAATTTTCTAATTCTGCTATGCACCCTTAGTATATAAGTTTTGTCCTGTGATGAAATTTGGCCCAAAGGGTTTGTCCTGTTATGTTAATCAATTGTGAAACAAAGAAAATTTTGGAATTAAAAAACTGTAAATATATGTTGATTTGATCACTGAATTTTTTTTTGTTTCAGATTCTTACTAAAAATAACATGGAGCCTCTGTAAATTCCAGTGGTTAAAAATACTTATGATCTTAAGATGGAACCTTCATGTGTTGTATATCTATTTAGAATGGAGAAAATAGTAGAGTTATTGGAGGTTGGAACTCGGCAGAGTAACAATACTCCAAGCTCCAAGCTGAAATAAGCCGGAGGGTAGAAACAGGTCGGCTCTGGCCAGAGTGGCTTTCCAACTGTCTCTATGAATGGCACGCGTGATAGTTCAAACAAATAAACAACAGCAAAAACAGAAGAAATCAATGAGTTGGGTATTTGGGTATCTCTTTCTTTTCTTTTCATTTCTCTTTTAAAAAATAAATTTTGTATGTTAAACTTTTTCTTTTTGGACTTTGCAGTATGCGTAATATGGATCGAGTTTCAGCTTTTTTGGATTGGAATTAAGTTGGAGTAATCGATTTGAAGGCAGAGAGAATGTCCTGGAAATGAAGAGGAATTTTGACTTCAACTTCAAGCTCTTGCGATTTTCTACAAAGATGTATTTGTTTACTGAGAAAATATAGAAAAAAAGGACAGTAGAATTTTGATGTTTAAACTTTTTTTTTGTTTTTTAATTGTTTGTGATGTTAATGGGGAAAGTTTTGATTGGGGCTAATTCAACCAGTATACGTATTTTAAGGGATTTTTTTAATGCCAAGCTAAGGTTTATTTTGTGTTCATATTCCTTTTCTTTTCTACTGAAAAAAGTATAGGTAGATAAATTGGATTGTTTTCAAGGGATATAGTGGTGGAAAAAGTGCATATTGTTTATGGAAGCATGATATATCATTGTAGGATGGTTTGAGGGGGTTTTAGAAATTAGTTGGTGGCTATAAAATAATGGGCAGCAGTGAGATGGATAAAACGGCAAAAGAAAAGGAGCCAAAGACACTGCCTGTTGTTGCTACTAGACAGGTCTACTTTTGTGTCATTGTTGGAAAATTTTGTAGTTTATGGTGTTCTAAAGTTGTTCTTACAAAGGTTTCTGTCCTGATCTGTTTAATGCCTTTTTTTGTTGCTCAAGAGCAGTCTTCCACCACTAACTCAGGTACAGTAAATGGGGATTGGTCAGGATTTCAGGTTTGTTAGATAAACATCTTTAGTTTCTATACTTTGTGTTCAGGTTTCATGTGGAATTTGAACTATTATATGTGTATTATGTTTGCTAACAGGCATATTCTCCCATTCCACATGGGTTCTTGGCATCAAGTCCTCAAGCTTCCCTATATATGTGGGGGGTTCAGGTATTATGTTTTTGCATTGGTGTTGTCGGAGGTTGCATTATAATGATTGTTAAACTTTTTGTATTTGATTTGTTAGAGCTTTAAAATTTGGTGGCAAGGTTAACTATTAAGGTTTAATGATTTCATTTTTTTGTTAATAAAACTTTAATGTATTCTGTCTTTGTTGCAGCCTATTATGCCTCCAAATGGTACCCCACCACATCCTTATGTTGCAATGTATCCTCATGGTGGAATATATGCACATCCATCCATTCCTCCAGTATGTTCTTTTCCACCATTCTTAGTTTTTGTTTCTAAATAGCTTTTTATTTGGAGCTATCTTTATGACATGACCTAATCTTGGACAGGGATCTTATCCTTTTAATCCTTTTGCCATGCCTTCTCATAATGGCATTATGGAGGCTTCTGTGAGCATTTCATCTTACTTTATCTTATAATTTTTTTCTGAAAGACGTGTTTTTTATGTCTATGCTTCTAAAGGACTGACTCTTGAGATTTCATGTAAGGAAATACTCCTGGAAGCATGGAAGATGGTAAGCCCTCTGATGTGAAGGAAAAATTGCCAATTAAAAGATCAAAGGGGAGTTTAGGCAGTTTAAACATGATTACTATAAAGAACAATAATCTTGGTTAAACATCAGGAGCTTCTGCTAATGGAGTTTATTCTAAAAGGTATGGCAGAAAAGAAATTTTCTTTGTAGTTATTGTATGGTTTATTTACTTGTAGTTGCCATCAAAATGATCTTTCTAGGTAATTTAGCTGACCATGTAATGATTGTGTTTGTGCAGTGCCGAGAGTGGAAGCGAAGGTACAAGTGAAGAGAGTGATGCAAACTCCCAGAATGTGAGTGTTATATGCCTCTCGGTTTCTCCTTTTATTAGTTTATCATTTTTAATTTGCTTTTGTATTTCATCTATCTTGGAGAGCGTTCACACCCTCCACCAATATGGCTGATTCTAGGACAGGAACTTGCAGTTTCATGAATTTATGCCCCAATCTTAATTCTTAACTATCATTTTGCTCTACACTCTGGATATGAATAGTTGGAGTTTGGAATCATTCTTTTATTTATTATAAATAGCATATGGCTTAATTGTGTGATTGCCTGGAAAGGCTAATCTTCTACATAAGTTATTTTGGTTGAGACTATATCTTGTATTTTATATTGTATTTGTGCTTACTCTGCAAGTGAGAATTTTCCATGGACCTATTGTACAAAAAATTCTTTCTTTGAGCTGTTACTGGTGTGGCCATGGGATTAGGGTCTCTAAAACTCAAAGGTAATGGCTTTGCTTAGTCACATGTTCCTCTTCTCCCTTTTATTTTATTGTTTCAATGTCATCTCTTAAATTCTGGGGCCACCTAATTCTATTCTTCATGATGTTTTTGATTTATTAATTTTAGACATTCCATGTGCGTTAGCTTTAAGCACTCAAAGATGGGTTAATGAAGCTACAGAGGCACAATCGTTTTCTAAATCATATTGCTCCTTTTCCATGTATTTCTATCTCTGTGTTGTTCATAGATTGAGCCAAAGACTTCTTCTGGATGATGAGGATTATGGGTCAACAATATGCTGTAATCTTATTTTCTTCATTCTTTGTAGGATTCACAATTAAAGTCTGGAGGAAGGCAAGATTCAAGAGAATGTTAAGACACTGATAATGTTATAACATAATCTTTTTTTTTATTTAATTTTTATTTGTGTGTGTCAGGATTGTCTACAATGCCTCTATTACAGGTGAAGCATCTCTAAATGGAAGCACAACATATGGTCCTCAGAATGGAGGCCCAAATGCACCTCATGCAATGGTGAATGCAGCTATGCCGATTGTACCTATATCAACTGCTGGGGCTGCCACAAGTGTTCCTGGTCCCACAAGTACAGGTTAGAGCCTTTCAAAGTTTGATGGTAGAATCTTTGTTATGCTTCTTTCTTAATTCTATACCTGTCTTCGGTCTCTGTTCCAATATGGCCTCATGTTTGTCCCACTGCGGTTCTTTGATATGTTTCAGTTTGGGATCTGTTTTGCTTCTGTTTGGAGTCCTTTTCCTACTTTGTTTAGCAAAATTTTTTTTTTCTTAACATATATTGAAATTTAGGCTTACATCTTCAAAGTGCATGTTACACATGGCTTTAATAGTTAGATTTTTTTTCTTCCATGAATCTAGCTTGCTGATATGATCAGTGAAATTTACATTTTTTTTTATTTGTATTGTTGTGTCAAGACATGAATATATAATATAAAACTGAGTTATAACTTCATTATGCATAAATACTTTAGCAGATGTGGTGGACATTTATATATTTGTAATTACTGTTCTTGCTAATTTTTATAAATAGATTTCTTTTCTACGGAGTAACATTTGGATATTGTTTTGGAAAGTATATCAGAGGCTATCCATTGTTTCTTTTAATATAAATTGTATTATTGTCTCTGCAGAATTCAATTGCCTGTTTTTATTACCATTTTTAATTGGTGTTTGAGTTTATTAGTTGTGTAATTCTCACAACTTGAAAATGGAGATTGTAACAAGTAAATTTTCCCTTCAGCTAACAAGTTTCTCCTTTTTTTTTTATTCGATTTATTGTTAAATATTTAGATGTCTTTTACCATTTTGAGTTTTAAATATTATATTTGTTTTCAGTTTTTTATTAAATGCTTTGAAATGTTTTGATTTTGTGAATTGTTTCACATACATTCAGGTGATATCATATATTTGAATTTTTTTATCATTTTCTTCACTTATTTATAATGTCTCTATATTATTATTATGAGATGTAAAGTTGTTCTTTGTTTATTTTTATCTTTAATGCAAGTCATATTATGAACTAATTTGTCCTTTGTGTCTCCTTGTATTAATAAAAAAACGTTATGTACTATTACTGATAACAGGATCCAACTGATATAGAATGCAAATATTAATGAATATGCAACTCTTACTTCCCAAATTACTCAATCAAATGAAATGTTTATTCATCCTCTGAAATTGGTACATCTATCTCAACACTAGAAAATATATGAGGATAGAAAAAGAAATATACTATGAATAAACTTGAAGGACTATGAGAGAATAACTGCATAAGAATAGCATGTCTGCTTTCTCCATGTATCAATCTACATTCTTGCACTTTCTTTACTATTGCTGTTGCAAATGTTAAACAATTATTTTTGACAAATGTTTCTCAAACGACTAGGATATAGGAATAGGATTTCACTTCCTTTCATTTGATAGTAATGATATCAAAATCTCTCTTCTATGACTCATGTTTCCTCTAGATACCATCTTATTTACAATGATCCCTGGTTTTCAACATGTGAATATTTAGATAACATTTAGCCAACTTTTAGGATGGCTTGATCATTTCTTCTCTCTTATCAGGTTGTATGTGTCCCAGGTTGTTTTAAAATTAGTATTGTTGCAAAAAGACTGGTCTTTCTTCATTGATTGTTTTTTTCCTAAAATTTCTAGATTTTGTTCTCCTTTGATTTTCAGTCTTGTCTCTATTTTCACTTCTGGTATTTGCGTGTGATCAATATTTTACAGCCTTTTGTCTATTCATCTGGAAATAAATCTATAAATGTTATAGAAAGGATAAGAGACAAGTTACCATGGCCTGTGGCAAACAAAAAACAGGCTGTTTTATATGCAGGAATCTAGGGTGAGCGTTTGTAACTCAAACAGTTTATCTTGCAAACGCTGTATAGTCTAAGCTTACATTCTTTTTCTGTTTTTGAGCTTTTTGTATGCATTTGGTTTAATCAATTGTATTTAAATGATGTTCATTCCATTGGCTCTTAGCAAAACAAGTTCTTTGGGCTTACTTCTTTAAGTAGTTTCTATAACTTTTAAAGCATGTGGCAGTATGTCGATCTTCAAACTTACCTTTGCTATAACTTTCATTTGATGCCTAAACAGCTATTCATATACTTAAGCTAAAGAAACAAGTTGGAAAAATTCTCTTTAAAAATTATGTGATTTGATGAGACTGTGTATGTGTAAGTGTTTTGAGTTTTATAGAACTATAGTTTACAACTTTTTGAAATTTTAAAATGCGTAAAAGGTTATGCTGCTATATTTTCTATGCTCACTTCATTTAACATCATAATGTTTTAATCATATGATTACCTAAGTTCTTTTTAGCTATAAAGTTTCTTTTTCTTTCAAAAGTTTTGAAATGTTGATCATTTTTTGTTTTTTGATTTGGTTTGATTGTTTATAGGCACTGGGTGAAATAAAGGATGGAATAGTGAAGATCTAAAAATTGATGAGAGGTAGAAATATGAAAAAGAACCTGGGGGGAGCTGGATAGAGGTAATGAATATACACACACATATCTAAAGAAGTGCTAACCGTCAATTTAACCATTACCAAACTTTTTCTTGCAAAGATTTGAAATGTTGTTCAGCAATAATGAGGATGATGAAGATTGGACCCAAGAAAAGTTTGAGAGCCATGTGGTAAAAGAGCATGAAGGGAAAAGACTTTTGGTGGGGCTTATATATGGGATTTATGAGGCATCCTATTCTAATCGCATGAAACTCGAGCCCACAGCTTTTGGTGGGGCTTTCACTGCTCAGGTACCATTACATTATAGCCCTCTTCCTTTAGTTACAACTCTTTTTCTTTCTGTAAGAGATTTTTGTCCCAAGGACTTCCATTTCAAGTTTGTGTGTGTGTTGACATATATCTTGGACATGAAATAAATGGAAGACAATGAATTGGTTGATGAAAATTTAAACATTTACTACCTCTTTTTCTTTGGTATTCATCAGTAAAATTACAAACAGAAGATTGCCAATTAAAATACCAAAAATTCTGTTCCTCTAGGCTAGGATTAGCCAAAGAGTTATTGAGAGTGTTCTTTAAGCAAAGTAGTTGCTAATTGATACCTTATTCAATGAAATGTTAATAATGGAAATTGTAACACTGAATCAGGTTAAAATATATTTCAACATTGAATTAGGTATTAATTAGCAGCGACATTGATTGTTTTCCTCTGGTAGAGAGCATCTTCAAGGTGGCAATAAAGGAAAATTATGATGAAAAGAACAAAAAGCTAGAAGTTTGGTGCTCATAGTTTGCTTTCATATTTTAGCATTAATGAAATCTAGAATTTTTTTTATTTGTGCACATTGTCATTCAAACCCTGCACATTTTCAACTTTGATTGCTGGAGCATAATAGATTTAAGCCCAACATATTTATTAACTATCTTCTATATACAAGTTCCTATTTTAATTGTGCATCGAATTCAAATCCTACACATTTTCGTTTCCTGTTGCTTTGTTAACATCATATAAACTTTTCCAACCAGTTACAGTTCATTCAACTGCACTGCCTGCCTACTCCCAATCAAGGGCAGTGGCTTGAATCCTTAAACACCTTGAAAATAAGGAAGCTCATAATAGAACAAGGGAAGCCCTTTTTAGACATAGCAACATATGCTAGGTTATGCCAATATCAGTACTAGAATTGATCATGTTTTATCTCATGAAAGGAATGAGCAAATTGCATATGGAGAGTTAGCATTAAGAATACCTTATGACGTGTTTAACAACACTGATGATTCTCTGTTGTCTGCTTTTTTGAGGTTTAGGAATCTCTCTATTTTGTTCCTTTTTGCTCTCTTTCTTTGTAGGAACTGGGTGTTTGACCTCTAACATGGCAAGTCAAGTATGTTCATTCAAAGAAGAACAGGTTATTCTCTGGTGGATGGAGAAAATTTGTGACATTTTATAAGTTAATGGGTTTAGTCAGGTGTGGTAGTTAATATTGCCCTGTTATAAAGTTAAATATTATTTTTTTTCTTGACAAGTATGTTTGGAGCTTTTTTACTCTGTAGCCAACTATGCACAACTTTATATGATATTTTTATTTTTAACTTCCCATTTTCCCCAAGGTTTGATTCATGCTTTATTTGATTTTTTGATTTCTTTTCCTTTCTGGTTTTTAGGGTAGCTTTGTTTTACGTAGTTATTTGATGGTGGCGGATTTGTTGCCCGAGTTACAACAGCATTAAAATTTAATTTAATTAATTGAATTCCAAGACAGAACCTTGACAATCAAAGGCATTAAAATTTAAAGTTACAAGGGAAATTCTTAGATGTTTGATACTTCCTTTTTGCTGATGGAAATGGTACTTTTGATGTTTTGATTTTTAATAGTTTTAGGAATGAAATTTCTTTGGAATTAATCGTTTCATGGTTTATTTTTTTATCTGATTTTTGGTTTTTATGCAGTTTCATGTTGTTTTTAAATTAATTGAAGTTCTTTTTATTTGACGCTGGTTCTTTTCTATGCAGTTTCATGGTTTATTTTCTATGAATGTGTCGAGCATTGAGAAGGAAAACATGCAAGGTAGTCGTGCCAACCGAGAACCAAGGCCAAAACGGGAAGAAGAAAATGGCACTGTTCGCGTAGTCACATCAATGCGTTGTCAAGCAATAGAGATGGAATCGTGGCCCAATCACATGCCTTATTGGGCCACGATATCTGTTAGTTGCTTGACACGTGTTTGATGTGACTGTGTGACCAGTGTCAATTTTTTTCCCCATTTTTGCTCCCTTCTCTCTTGACCCTAACCCTCTCAGCAAACCAAGATTTTGCTTTCTTTGTTTGACACATTGTGTGCTTCTCTACTCACCACATGTACTGGTTTTGCACTGTTTTTTTGACTCTAGGAGCTTCTGTATTCTCTTTCTCTCATGTTTTTGCTTGCATGCACATTTTTTCTTAGTTTTTGCCTCCTGAGTTGATGTTTGATGGGCCCTTTTTTCTTGGTTTATGGGTGCTTATATTGCTCTCCTTTTCCTTTTTCGTTTTCCTTTCTTTCCTGTGCCTTTTCTTTTGGGGCATTCCTTTTTTCTTGCTCCCTTTTGCTGCCATAGCTTTTTTCACTGACAACCATGCCGTTGAGAATAATGAATATCCTTAATATTAAAACCTGTGAGATTCTAGCCTTGTGATTGGGCCACGATTCCACCTCCATTTGTTGACACCGCACTGATGGGACAATGTGACCAGTGCCATTTTCTTATCTCCGTTTTGGCCTTGGTTCTGGGTTGGTGCGATTGCTCTGTTTGTTTTGCTTCTCAATGCATTTGCATTTAATGTATGTACCTGACTTTTGCAAGTCTTGAAAAACTAAAAAAATCTGGAAAAAAAAATATGATTAAGAAATGTAGGAGAGATGCAAGCGCGGTAGAAGAGAAAGGGAAAAATAAAAATTTCTGATGGAAGAGATGGAAGTGAGAGAGAAATGAGGGAAAAAAAAGAAAAAAATTTTTGATAAAAAATTCTGATGGAAATGAGAGAAATAAGAAAAAAAAGGTAAAAAATTTTCGACAGAGATGAAGAAGGGACGAGCCGGTAGAAAGGAAGGAGAAACGATGAAAAACAGAAAAGCAGAGAAGAGGTTCTTGCTGCCATTTTTCCAGCCATTGTTTGTAATCATGGTTTTGTATCCTCTTTATACTTTTCTTTCAGCTTGGCATTTAAGAGCTTACCAACTATTCTCTTTTCTCTTTATTTTTTTCCTTTTTGTTGTCTTGTGGCTTTCTCAACTTGCTGTGCTTAATATTCTGGCTGTTTTGTTCTGTCTTGGACTTCTATTCTTTGCTTGCTTCTTCTTACTGGGGTTGTTTGCTTCTTGTTGTCATTCGTTCTCCTAGGGTGATACGTGTGTGAGGTTCAGCCCATTCAATATCGCATCTTTCTATCCCAAACCCAGCTTTTGATTTATCGGAAATCCTAAAATTGAAAGACACCCAAGACAAGTCTAAAACACAATAATGCAGAAACACAAGATCAAATAGCAAAATTATGTCCGAGGTACGGTGTGGTTTGGGTGACCACTCTTTTGGTAATGCTAGGACCAAATTAGGGGCAATAGGACTTTGCTGTTGCAGAATAAGGAAGTGAAAGAGTTTCAAGATCTAGAGATTTTCGGCTTGTAGAGAAGGCTTTTGGTTCTCGAGTTTTCAAATCGAAAAGAGAAGCAAATGGGCGGAAAAAGAGGGTTGCCAAAGGGCTAGTGGCCAATGATGGCTTGAACCGAGGTTGGGCTGACAATGTTAGGAGCACCCAACACTTATTTCAACTTGGAGAGGGAGCTAATCTTGGTTTGACAAAGTTCAAAAGAATGAGAGAAGAAAAATGGAGAGTAAGGGTCAAAAAATGACATCGATGGAGCATTTGATTTTTGATTTGAGTAACCTTGATCATCAAGAAATCACTTTTCTCAAACTATCCAAGGTAACTTAATCAACAAATTTTTATCTTTTATAATATTTAGGTAAAGGATGGTTCCTTTCGTTATCTCTTTTTTATGTTTGATAAAATAGGTTTTTAAATAAAATAGAGATTCGGGGGAAGTTTAATTTTAAATTTTATCTATTCTTAGTTGTCAAAGAAACATATAGAAACTATGTGCAAAGGTGCCATTTTTTATGTTTATGTTACTTCTAAATGATATTATAATGATATAGAAATATTTTAGGAATGGAAACAACACCATATCTAGGCTGAAAGGTAGAAACTAATTCTTCTAAATATTTTTTTTGTTTATTTTCGGGTTTATAAATGGTTGTTTCCTGAAAGGGAATGAAATTCATAAAAATGGGTAAGATACCAGCTCTTAAAGCCATAATAGATTGCAGTAAGTTACTTTCATATAAACCCTTTTTGCATTACTTTTGGAATATTTGAGTTGCTAATAATCAAGCCAATTGTGTTAACTTTTCCTCTTCTTGACCAACTTCACAAGTCTGCTTGCATTGCATGGCACCTGCATATATTTTAAGCAGAACTATTTCTTAAACTAAATTTTGTAAAATGAGTGCTGTTATAGACATCTTTGGACAGTAATTATGTAGTTGAATAGTGACATAGTAGAAGATGTTATCATTATTATTAAAACAGATGCAAGACGAACTCACCTAATGTGTAAGATTGTTATCTAGGTGATTGAATAGGAAAAAATACTCCACAAACTCACTAACAGATTCATCTGAATTTGGTACTACATTCCTATCAACCTACAACAATCAATTACCGTTTATAAGCATTTTAGCAAAAAATCTCAACCAATAATATTGCATAATGTTCTTTATCATTTGAATCCTTAGGTATGCATTTATTGTGACTTTATATTGGTTTGTAAATATGAATTATAAATACTAACATGTTAATGTTTGTTTTTTGTATCTATTAGGATGAGAAAAATCTTGCAGCTCGTGTTTGAGAGGTAGCTTATGAGATCTTTTATAAGGTTATGAGGAATTGGGTTACGAGATTCTGTTTTTCACTTTTCCCTATGACTGTAAAATATAGTTTGCGATTGAACAGACTCTTGATCCTAGGTCTTGACTACTGTATTTAAATTTTTTTCGTTATTTTTCTCATCTTATTTTTAAGGCATTATTTTCAATCGTTGCTCGCTGGCCTCAGGGCATTGAAAACGCAGGGAAACACACCTAAGTATAGTCTAATGTTCCATTCATCTTTTGTCCATAGGCTCAAATGGCATGCTGTCTTCCAAAAAACAAAAAAATTCTTTTCAGAAGGTGTGCTGCATGTATAGCGTCTTGCAAATTATGTACCTAGGTTTTTAATTATATTATCACTATTATTGTTGTTAACATTATGAAATTAATTAAATTATTTGTATTTATTTTCATGTTTTTTTTTCTTATATAGCCAATTATGCAATGATAGGCATTGATGAGCTCTTTGTAACAGGTTTAGATGATATTGAAAAAATCAGGTAATTGATCTCTTACCGAGTTTTTTTTTATGATACTGAATTAATTTGCATTGATCATTGATAATGATGTGAAACAAAGAGATAGATGTTAGTTTGCATTGATCAAAATTTGGCATCTATCGACATATGTAGAATCTTTTCTTTGCTATGTAACCACTAGCACCAATCTACCCGCGCAACGCGCGGGTGTTACCTAGTATTATTAAAATCCCATGAAAACTAACAAAACCAAATAAACAGTGAGAAAATAAATGCTGAAAAATAATTAAAAAAAAAGAAGAGAAAAATAAAGAAATCAATATAATATTGATGCTATGGCCCATGCAAAGCAAAAGCAAAAGCAAAAGCAAAAGCAAGAGCTGTGACCAAGAAAAGTAAAGATGTAATTAGGACCCTTTGTCTTCCACTTGCAGGGAATTGAATAAGGACCAAAAAAGGAACCTAGAAGAAAGTAAAGTCTCTTATTGGCTTATACTTTCCTCGTAGTTTCAGTTGAAGATTTCCCTATACATTTCCATCCTAATTCCTATCCTAGTAACACTCATCCCTCTTCCCATTGCACAATTAATTATTGGTTAAATAATTTAGAAAAAAAATAGAAGAAAAAGAGAATCGAATAACTCTGTAAAGAAAAAAGATGTTTGGGAACTTTTACAGTTGTGTTCCACTAAGGATTTGAATAAGAAAAATGATAATTATATCATGATAGAACAGAATCTAAAGAAATTTTCCTTTGTTTTTTTAGAAAAAGTCTTATCTTCAAATATTTCTCTATAGTTTCAGTTGTTCACAGGGATTTCAAGCAGAGACTTCCCCATATTTGTGGGTACTTGAAACTTTTTGTTCACTTGAAGCAAAGTTGATTTCTCCTTCAGTTTTTCTTTGAACTAAAAAAAAAGAAGAATTCTTCATAAATGGGAATAGAAGCTTCATCTTGGATCCTGAAAGTTTACGTTTCCTAGGTATATTTATCTTCTTGTTCTTCTTCTGCTGTATAATTTTTTGCCTTTGACTCCAAAGAAGGAAAAGAAATTCCATGTCCTTATGATTTTATTTGTGTTGATTTTTATTTCCTTGCTTAATTTGATCCTACTTATTTTTCTTTTTAAAATAATTTTCTGTGGTCTTAATTTTCCTTTCCTAATTATCTCTATAATTGGTAATGTGAAACGTCCATGCAGCTTAATTTAAGAGGTAGATCCCCAGTTAAATAAGCTTAAATAATATATTTTTTTATTTTTCATAATGTTTTATATACCATGCCTTTAACACATGTAAGATTTATTCTTAATATATACGCATGAATACTGAAGAATTTCTACCTTGTGCAGATATTTCAGTTTCCAAGTTCATCTATCAACAATTTGTTCTCTTCTACTTCACATTTTGATAAAGGTATTACTCTGAAAGTAATTAAAGTACTTGCCAAACATTCACAATTGCTTTTGTCTCGCTAGCTGTTAATATGTTTACTAATCATTGAAGTTGTTTTTTCTAGATCAGATCATCAAAGAATGGCAGCTGAATTTGCATCCTCTGTTGCTGCTAATGCTGTAGGAAACCTGGCAACAAGATATGCGTCATCTTATGTTAGTTACTTTTTTCAAAATCGGAAAATTGTTGAAGAATTCAAGGATCAGCGAAAACAACTTGAATTGAAGACAAATCGGGTAAGGAATGATGTTGATGCAGCTATAAGGCAATCTGAAGTAATTGAGAAAGACGTCCAAGAGTGGCTAAAAGAGGCAGAGAAAGAACTGGAAGAAACCCAGAATCTCGAAGCTGAAATAGAGCGTAAGAAGTGTTTCAATTGGTGTCCTACTTGGGGTTGGCGATACTGCTTAAGTAAGAAAGTAGCAAAGAAAACGCACTTTATAACTAAACTTCTTCAGCGATGTGACTTTCAACGAGTGGGCATTCGTCTGACTCATCAAGGAATAGAATTCTTTCCATCGAAGGATTTCAAGTCTTTTAAGTCTTCAAATTCAGCTTTCAATGGGATCATGAGGGCTCTAAATACTAATGGTGTGAACATGATCGGATTGTATGGAATGCCAGGCGTGGGTAAAACAACTTTGGCCAAAGAAGTTAGGAAGCATGCTAAAGAACAAAAGCTCTTTGATAATGTTGTGATGGTTACAATGTCCCAAACTCTAAACATTAGCAACATTCAAGCTAGAATTGCAGAGCTGTTAGGTTTAAAATTTGAAGCAAGTACAGAGGAAGGAATAGCAGAAGAGTTATGGCGGGGATTAAAAGGCGTGAAGAAGATCCTCATAATAATTGATGATGTTTGGAATGAATTTAGATTGCAGACTTTAGGTATTCCATTCGGTGTTGAACACGAGGGTTGCAAAATTCTTCTTACTACACGTCTTCAACAAGTTTGTGTTCAAATGAATTGTGAAGAGAAGTTTCAACTCGATATCTTATCCGAAGATGAAGCATGGGCTTTATTCAAAGAGAATGCTGGTCTAAAAGATGTTTCTCCGACATTGATTGATGTGGCCAAGGAGGTTGCTTATAAATGTGAGGGTTTGCCTCTTGCAATTGTAACAATCGGAAAAGCACTAAAAGGTGCAAGTCTAGATGGGTGGAAAATAGCAAATCAGCGACTCAAGGACTCAAGACATTTAGACAATGAAGATGTTTGTGAAGGTGTCTACAACTGTCTCAAGCTTAGTTATGATTATTTGAAAGGAGACAATCTTCGATCTTGTTTCTTGTTGTGTTCCCTTTTTCCAGAAGATCGTGATATTGGTATCGAGTGGTTAGTTATGTTTGGAATTGGTCATGGATTGTTTTCTAATCTCTGCTTAATTGAAGACTTACGGATG
The DNA here is from genome assembly GCA_032173925.1 of Heritiera fomes. Lineage (NCBI taxonomy): Eukaryota > Viridiplantae > Streptophyta > Magnoliopsida > Malvales > Malvaceae > Heritiera > Heritiera fomes. Next base: position 4,495,195 of record JAPDPM010000023.1, on the reverse strand, counting down.
GAAATTTGTGACGCACTAAAAAAACTCCAAGAGTCCGGTTTGTTACTGAAAATTAGTGATGGTGATGGTGATGATGATGACAACTATGATGATGAAGATGATAATAATGATGACTACGGTGATGATGATGATGATGATGATGATTTTGATTATGATGTTGAAAAATATGTAAGGATCCATGATGTGGTTCGTGATTTTGCTCATTGGATAACATTGAGAGAGAAAAAGATATTCATGGTAAAAGAAGGGTTGACAGAATGGCCTATAAGTAGAAGTTTGAGATGTTATAAAGCAATTGCTTTTTGGAATAGCAACATAAGTAATTTTCCTGACAAATTGGAGTTTTCAAAACTCCAAAATTTTGTTTTTTCAGGAAAAAATTTAGTGAGAATTCCTTATGCATTAGTTAAAGGAATGAAAAATCTTGGAATTTTATATCTCAAAAATGTTATTTTCTCACTTGAAGTATTTCAATTTGTAGGAGATCTTCGAATCGTATGCTTTGAAGATTGTAAGCTTGAGAACATCTCATCATTGAAAAATCTGAAAAATCTTGAAATTCTTGTATTGCTTAATACTAATATTTATGAGCTACCTGAAGAATTATTGGCATTGCGAAGACTAAAATCACTACATTTTTTTCAATCCGAAGACCATGAGAGCAATTTTCCTCCTAATTTGCTATCAAGGTATGTAGTAGTAGATGTCAATTAATTTTTTATCATATTCTCAAAATTAAGTATTTAGTTTTATGTTATTTTTTATTATTTACTTTGTTCAGTAATTTGATTTTAGACGATGACAAACATATCTGCCATAAGCTATTGATAGTTCCCATTAGTTTGAAGCAATTTAAACTATAGTCCTTCCCATTAAAAGAACAACTGCTAGCATATAACATGATTGTCACATGAATTGCAAAATAATAGGAAAAAAAAAAAGCTCAAACCCTTTTAATAAGAAAAGTTGCTGAAGAGCCATGCTATATTATATATGCTAAGATAATTAAAATTAATTTGTGTTCACTTATTCATAAATTGTCTAGCTATTTTTAACATTGGGTCGAAGTGTCATTATTGTGTTGTTAATAGGATTTTGCATTTGTGTGTAACAGACTGACGTCACTCCAAGAGCTACACGTGACATGTTCAAACAATATTAACTTATCTGAGCTGAATTCATTGTCTGGTTTGACTGCTCTGTCACTGAGCGTTTCTTCCGTTCAATGTTTTCGAGAAAACTTTGTGTTCCCTAAGCTACAAAGGTACATGATAGATGTCAATGGAGATTTTGAATATACGCAGGGGCTAAAGTTTAGAACCTTGAAAATTGAAAATTTCTCATCTTCATTAAGTTCATTTAAGGAGTTGTTTTGCAATGTGGAAAAGTTGTATCTGGGGAATGCCGAACACAGAAATATTGTCCCAAGCGTAGATCGAGAGGGCCTAAATGAATTAACTTTTCTTAAGCTGAGACTTTGCTGTCGTTTGGAATGCTTGATGGATACAACAGGAGGAAATGCGCCGACCACTGCATTCTTTAATTTGGTGAAATTAAAAATGGAGGATATGCATTGTTTGAAAGAGTTGTGCCATGGTCCCCCTCCTTATAGCTTCTTACAAAAGTTAATAGATGTGGTCATCAAAGATTGCAATGAATTGAAGTCCGTCTTCTCAACTTGCCTTGCTCAATGTTTGTTCCATCTACAACAACTCACCATATCTAGCTGCGAGGGATTAGAGCAAGTCTTTGATTTTCTGCAAGAAATGGCTGAGCATGAGGTGCCACTTCTATCTCCATTTCTTCTTTAATCCATGCTCTCAACTGCTTTCATTGATAGCTGAAATCTTTATTGCATAATAAGAGGTTGGTGCATTTTTTAAAGGTGCATTTTTTAAATCCTAGACTAATAGGAGACATGCTCTTTTTTTTTTACTCAATTTTTTTCTCCGTCCTTTTCTTCTCCTTTAATAAAGCTAGATATTACACTAAATTTTCTACATTCTTTAACCTTTTTTTTTTGCTACGTCAATAGTTTATTAATAGAACTCAAAAATCTCTCACAATAAAGTTTGAATTCATATATGGTGCTTTAATAGTATATAGTCTCTATACATTGTCAATATCCTAGAAGTTAACACTTTATTAATAAGTAAATTAAATAGATATTATATTAGAAAAGTAAGAAGGAAATTTGGGAGAAAAAAGAGAGTTGTATATTCTGCTTAGTGGCAAAATATTCTGAGTACAGAGTATATATAGGAAGACTGGAAACATCACTAAAAATCCAGCTCATCTATTCTAGAAGAAACGAGACAATATATGTGTATATAACTAACTTCTAATACTCCCCCTCAAGATGGAGAATGGATGTTATGTACTCCCATCTTGCCAAGTAGTAACCTGAATTGGGAAGGAAACAGAGCTTTTGTAAACAAATCTGCAAGCTGGTGCTAAGAAGAAATGTGCAAGGTTTTCAGCTTTCCACTTAAAACTTTCTCACGCACCAAATGACAATCTATTTCTATGTGTTTGGTCCGTTCATGAAAAACCGGATTGGTTGAAATATGAATAGCGGCCTGATTGTCACAAAATAACAAGGCTGGTTCTTGATGCTTGATACGCAGATCTTGAAACAAAGAGAAAAACCACATTATTTCACAGGTAGCATTAGCCATGGACCTGTACTCAGCCTCTGCAGAAGATCTAGAGACCGTTTGTTGCTTCTTTGATTTCCATGATATCAAAGAATCACCAATGAATACACAAAAGCCACTGATAGAACGCCTACTGTCAGGACAGGAAGCCCAATCCGAATCTGTAAAAGCCTTTAGCTGAGTGGCAGACTTTGAAGAGAAGAAAAGACCTTGGCCTACAGTACCTTTAATATATTCAAGTACTCGATAGGCAGCTTGAAGATGTGGGAGTCTTGGATGAGCAAGATACTGACTTAATTTGTTAACACAGTAAGAAATGTCTGGTCTGGTTATAGTAAGATAAAGTAACCGCCCTATTATCCTTCTATATTGAGTAGGATCTTCAAGATCATCACCTTCATCTTGTGATAACTTCATATTAGGATCCATGGGAGTGTTTCTGGGCTTGCATCCCAAATAACCAGAATCTGAAAGAATTTGCAAGGCATAATGACGCTGGCTGATAGAAATTCCTCTGCTGGAACGTGCTACTTCAATGCCCAAGAAGTACTTCAAAACACCAAGGTCTTTGAGTTTGAACTGAGTATCCAAGAAAACTTTAAGGTCGGCTACCTGCTCTGGATCATTAGAGGCTATGACAATATCGTCCACATATACTAACAGAGCAAGGAAAGTATTACCAGTGCATCTAGTAAACAAGGAGCTATCAGCAAAAGACTGAGTAAAACCAATACTAATCAAGGCATTAGAGAACTTTGAGAACCACTGTCGTGATGCTTGCTTCAATCTATAAAGTGACTTGTGAAGCCTACAAACAGGATTTGGAGGTAATGGCTCCCCCTCACGGTGATAACCCTGTGGCAAGGACATGTAAACCTCTTCCATGAGATCACCGTGGAGAAAAGCATTGTTAACGTCAAGTTGTGTGAGAGACCAGCCATACACAGCAGCCAAAGCAAGAATAGCTTTAACAGTAGTAAGCTTTGCCACAGGAGAAAAAGTATCAAGAAAATCAACTCCCTCTTGTTGGGTATAACCCTTGGCCACCAAACGAGCCTTATGCCTTTCCAAAGAACCATCGGCATGATATTTCAGCTTATACACCCATTTACAACCGACAGGATGTTTGGCTCGAGGTAAAGAGACCACAGACCAGGTACCATTAGTCTCAAGGGCCTGAAGTTCAGCTTGCATGGCATGTTCCCATTCTGGAATGAGGACAGCCTGAGCATAGGAAGAGGGTTCGGTATGGGAAGAAACTGAACAAACAAAGGCTCGATGAGAGGATGAAAGGTTATGGTAACTAAGGACCTTGGACAAAGGATGAGCAGTGGAACACGGGAGAAAAGAGGAGGAATAGCAGTGATAATCAGTAAGGTAAGATGGAGGTTTGGTCTGTCTAACAGGTCGAGATTGAGTAGAGGAGGGAGAAGAAGGACGAATGGTTGTGGTGGTGGGAGGAGGATCACAAGAAGGAATAGTAGAAGGTAAGACAATATTGGAAAAAAGAGAAGACTCGGGAGCAGGCTTAGACTTGTAAGGAAAGATGTTCTCATGGAAAACCACGTCTCTAGAGATAAACACTGCTTGAGTAGATAAGTCAAGAAGCTTATAGCCTTTATAGCCAGGAGGATATCCAAGTAAGATGGCAGGAAGAGCTCGAGGAGAAAACTTGGTACGAGTTCGAGGAAGGGTCGAGCTATAACAAAGACAACCAAAAGCTCGAAGATGACTATAAGAAGGGGTTTTATGCCACAACAATTCAAAAGGTGTTTTGTTGGAAAGAAGAGGAGAAGGAAGGCGATTGATTAAGTAAACAGAGGTGAGAATACAATCACCCCAATAAACCAAAGGAATGTTAGACTGGAAATGGAGTGCTCGAGCCACATTGAGAATGTGTTGGTGCTTACGCTCAACTACAGAGTTTTGTTGGGGTCTGTCAACACAAGAATGAAAAGGAAGGATACCTTTGGAACGAAAAAAATCAGTAAAGGCTAATTCAGAGGCATTATCAGATCGAACAGACTTAATAGAAAGGTGAAATTGATTGTGGATGAAAGTGTAAAAATCTGGAAAGACAGCAGACACATCTGACTTGTTACGCAACAAGTAAACCCAGGTATAACGAGAACAATCATCAACAATGGTGAGAAAATACCTATAACCTTCAACAGAAATGGGAGTGAAAGGCCCCCAGATATCAAGGTGAACTAAATCAAAAGGTGAGGAAGAGATATTATGTGATAACCGTAAATTTTCCATTTATGGGAAATTATTAATATTGGAAACTTAGTGAAATGAATAAATAAATATAATATGAGATCAGAATATTGTGGAATATTCCGAGAATTGAGGAAGTGACGGATTGGGAAATTTCGAGTGAAGGAAATTAAGTTGGAAATAAAATAAGGAAAGTAAGGAAATTTAATTTGGATATATGGAAATCCAAATTAAATAAGAAAATGAGGAAGAAAATATATATATTGTAAATACAATATATATAGTATTATCTCATTTATATCAAAATATATAAATGTAATTTAAGTTAAAAAAAAAAAGTATGTAGATATATATATTAAATATATATATGTGTTGACATATAATATATATATCTATATGATATTATATAGTAGAATACTATATAATATAATACTAATATTATATTTATAATATAGTTATAAATATAATATATATAAAAAAAAAAAAAAACAGAAACAGAAGAAACAGAATCGGGAAGACCCCGATTCTGCCTCCCCAGGCGCAGCCGCCCCCGTCAGCGGCCGTCGGCGAGGGAAAAGAGAGAGGAAAGGAGAAGCGTCGTCGCCGGCAAAGAAAAAGGAAGCCGACGGCAACGCTGGTGAAGGGAAACGGAGAAGGAATCGACGCGAAACCGGCGAAAAATCGAGGAAGAAGAAGAAAACGAGATCTGGCGGTGCCGGCCAAATCGGTCGCCGCCACTGCCATCGAAGCTTCACCGGAGGAAGAGGAAGAGGTAGGAGGCCACGGTTCAGACGGTGAACGGCGGAGGAAGGCCGACGGAGGAGGAGAAGAAACCGAACCAAAACCGAGTAGATCCGTCGCCGTGCCGTCGATTTGTGACGAACGGAGGCCAGATCCGGCTTCGCCGTGGTGCCGGCCAGCTGTGGAGCCGTCGAACCGCCGGAGGAGAACCGGCCGTGGAGGAAGGTTGACTGGTTTGACCGAACCGGCTGGGAAGAAAGAAAAAGAAAAGAAAAAGGAAAAAGAAAAAAGAAAAGAAAAGAAAAGAGAAAAAGAAAGAAGGAAGAAAAAGAAAGAAGAGAAAGAAAAAAAAAGGGGAATTCCGGGAATTTGGAGAATTCTCGAGAATTCGGGAACTACGGGAAATCCCGAGAATTACAGGAATCGGTAAGAAATCCCGAAAAGTGTTAAATTATTTAAATAAATTATTTATTTAAATAATTATGGAAAAATTCTAAATTTTAGAATTTAATTTCCAGAAAATTCCCTCGATGACCGAGTCGATGGAATCGGGCGAGGTGAACACGGGCGCGACCTTCGAGAGGCAGTCGTCGACCCGAAACAGGTAAGGGAGACATGTGCCGCCTGTAAGGATATTCGGCCATGTTTTTAAATTGCATTTAATTTTTAAATGCTATTGATAATTATTGGTTTATAATGTGGTGATTTATCGGTTTTAAATTGTGGTGAAATACCAGTTGAGAAATATAAACTGTATTTTCGGTGCAGGAGGCTAGCCAAATCGGCAGCCGTCATACTGCCGAAAAATTATCGAAAAATTACTGAAATTTACCGAAAATCACTGAAAACTAAAATAAAAGATTTGATTTCACGTGAAACGATTTTCAGGTACGAAAATCGAGAAATCAAGTAAATTTCATAAAACATGAATATAATGATATTTGATTTTAAAATATTCATGTTTTTGAGTATGGTGAAAAGGAAATCACCGAAAATTCACCCGATAGGTGATATTTCACGTGAAAACGAGATAAAAATGAAAAAGAGACTGAAGTGAATATTTTTATAAATATTCTTAAATATTCACTTGATTTAATATAAAACCTTTATGGTTTTAATTGTGAGATAAATAATTATATAAATCCCATAAAGGTTAAGAAATGATGAAAAACTATGACTTCGAGACTAGAGGTCTCTACACGTGTTTTAGAAGAAAACATGGTGACGGAATTGAAATTGGAAAATAAATATTTTACTTTTTCATAAATTACAAAAATATTTGAATTGAATTCCGATGATTTTAAAAACTATGTTTTCGATGGATAGCACGGAAAGGCGTGCATACATGGGTTACGGTGAAAAAGACATTGTCATGAGATTTGTTTTACAGTGCAACTATTTTATAACTGTTTTCACCGTATGAGAAATATGATTTATACCTTTATGAAACATTTTGAAAAATGTTATTTATTTAATAAATTTCATAAAGGTGATTATATTTACATGTGAGCCTTATGGATATTTGATTTACGGTGTTTAAAAATCCATAAAGGTTATGGTACGGTTTGTACTGTTTTGAGACTTTAGGCCCTGAATTCATGCATTATTATTCATGTAATTGCGTGACTCACCTGGGGCGGTGGCTCGGGTCGATGGACCAACGGGTGCACCTCAGGGTGTCACAAGGCTGATGGACCCGCCAAGTCATCAGAGGTCTCGAGGTCACTTGGCAAGTGGACCCGAGGACCACTTATAGATTATGGCCATAGATCTAGTAGAGATAGCCGTGAGGGGCGATGGCCTACGGGTGCACCCCAAAAGCGGACGACTTGTGTTCCTGAGGGAACAATGAGAGCATGATTTATTTGATGCCTAGTCTCACACACTGATTACTGTTTACTGAAAGGATTTACGGAATCCTATTTACTGTACTGTTTATTGTACTGAGCACTGGTTACTGTTTACTGATGAAAAATCGTACCAAAATACTGTGTTTACAGAACTGTATTGTACACTGAAATGGTAGCCACTGATTACTGTTTTACTGAACTTAAGGCTACCATTTACTGTTTACTGAACTGTACGATACGGTTATTGATTTGAAAAGAGAAATAAATGTTTATTCTAAAAGAATAACATAAGAATTATTTCTAAGACAGAAATAATCGAAGAAGTGTTTATCCAATGATTGGATATTCACAAATCACTGTACTGAAGAGAAGAGAAGTAAACCACTGTTTTACTATTGAACTGTCACGTGTTTTAAAGGATAGTGAAGTGAAAAGAAATAAGTGGTTTACTCTGTGGAAAAAATAAGAATCATATCGTTTTGAGAAAAAAATGGATTTAGCACTCTCTACAGTTGCTTCTAGGTTCCGGAACAAGTATGGTATTCTAAAATACCTACCTTACTCTATCTGGATCCCTAGCCGACTGTAGTATCCTTCCTACATGTGAGCCTAGAGCCAGCTAGGAAGATTTTAAAAAAAAAATAAAAATGAAAAAATATTTTCAGCATATAGATAGCTGAATATCAAGTGTGACATATAACTCTCTTACTGAGCCGTGGTTTGCTCACTCCCCAATATTAACATCTCAGGTTTTGATGATTGTGAGATCAGTTGATTGTGGATCATGGCTGCACATAATGGACGATGTGACAGACCGACTGATTTATATGAGGTACGATCAGTTATTTTCTGTATTTAGACATGTCTACAGTACTACTTATCTAATTAATTAAGATAGGGGATGTGTATAATATAAACAATGTTATGTAAAATTGTTTAATAGTTAGTACAAGTGAAGTATCACAGACAGCCCAACCGGATAAATTGTGTAAAATAAGGTGAAAAATGTGGTAACGGGTCGTTACAGATTTAATGGTATCAGAGCATGGTTGGCCTGATGTCTGTGAATACTTTTAGAAGAAAAAGTGTTAAACATCCCCGGTAGTACTGTGTCGTCTGAATACATAAAGAAAATAAATGATTGTAAATTGAGAAAAATAAATTAAAGGGAGTGAGAAAGTATAAATTGAGAATGTTAAAGAAATAATAGGCTCAGAAATTACCAGAAAGTTGGTGATTCTTATCATTTAAATGTAGGCCTGTTCGGTAAGGAACCGAAAGGACTCGGTGAGGGCCCCACCAGTACTTTTCTGTCCGGATCGAACTGAGACCTGAAAGTGATGATACAAAGGAGGGGAATGAAATATTATCATTAAATAGACTTTAAGATCACCGATTGAGGGTAATTTGAAGAGAGAGAAAATTTTTGGCCAAAAATGACCAAAATACCCCTGACTCCAAAATTTTACTGGGAGTCAGAATAGACCAACAGAAGTTGGATTTGAGTGATTTGACAGAGAAATTAATGATATAAAGCTGCATTTCATGCAAAATAATCCAATTGTGGATTTTAGTGAACTTCTCTGTCGAAATCGAATGAGATTTTAATTGCTGATATAAGTATCAGAAAGGATATTATCAGCACATAGATGATCATATCGTTGATCTAAATGTATACTGAGAAAGAAAGAAATGTCAAAATGACGAAAATGCCCTTATGTTGGGCGAAGTTTTGAATAGTGATAAAACCAAGTGATCTTGAATCCATTGATAGAAATGGATTTATTAATGGCACAGAGGATGTCATATGAATATAGCGATCCCTATTACTGATTCCACTGACACTTAGATTTCGGACGCGGCTGTGAGTGACCTAGTAAACGGGCTGGGCCTCACGATAGATCCTTGAGGGGGCTAGTGTGCTCGCCAAAAGAGGACGGTATATATATGTATAGGCGGACGGCGGACGGGCCGAGGCCTTACACGATGCGATCCAAAGAGTGTATAGTGGAATTTCATAAGATGATTGGCCTGGTTACTGACTGTAAGGGCTGGAATTAAGAGTGTATTGAACGGGATCGTTGAATATTATGAAAAGTGAAATAATTACAGAAAATGACTGAAAAAGTGATCAGAAAACAAAAATTGATGAAATCCATAGCAGTACGGTTGATTGAGGTTCTATACATTTATACTGTTTTTGAGGTATTAAATGAATATTTAATTATAGAACCGGACCATTTGAGATATGCATTACAACTTGATGTACTGTATGGAGTACTGTAAATGAGTGAATAGTAAAATCAAGGTAGAGTGTGTGTCAAAATGATTTGAATAGTAAATGTCTCTGCCTTGAGAATACACAGTGAAAATGACAGGGCATAAGGATTAGATGTCCGAAATGATAAGAGATGTGTGATTAAAGAAAGTATCGGATGTGATTCCTAATAAGATTTTCAGAGTTATATAGACTGGAGAAATCGAGCTAACATTGACTCGATTGTGGATATGAAATCTACTTACAAGCTTATATCGGAGAATATAGAAAGAATCCGAAAGGCTTAAGAAAATAACTCTGGAAAATGTGTGGATAATGGAATTCACGTGTAAAGGTGTGAACGATAAAAAAAATACAGATAACGTAAATTTGAGGATAATGAAGTTATCTGTATAAGTGTGAATGAAAGAAGCACAGATGACCTTGATATGTAGATGAATTAAAGGATGTATTAATTTCCTATCATTAATAAAGTTTTTGTGAAGAACAGGTATTCATCTACATGAAAATGGACGCTTCACTGATCTAATTTGAGATGCATGAGGAGTTCATAAGATTTACCTTTGTATAAAGCGTCATTAAATAAAAGTCGGAGACTGATGTCATAAGATAATGATTAGAACTCGATAAATAATTACGAGTTCCTGTGGAGGTATATAAGCCTAATGAATGAGGCATCCTTACACGAGTAAATTGATGAAATGCTAATAGAGTCTAAAATATAAATGGAATATGAGCAGCATTGTGGTATGATCCTTAAACTCTTAAAGACTGTGGAATTGTGCTAAGATTTACAACTAAGAGATTTGGTTAGACAGTATCTCCTCTTGAGATATATGATCTCGAAATGATAGAGTGACAGTGAACCTATTTATGATATAGAGATAATGATTGAGATACGAGATGAATGAGTCTAGCTAGATACTACTGCCAGTCTATAAAAAGAGTGATGAGACTAGCTGCTCTACTAATATAATGTAATTAAAGAAAGAAGTTAAAGTCAGTAAATGGATAAGTGTAAAGAAAAGATGGTATGCAAGATTTTAAAAGATCTTAGCAGTATAGTACCATACCAATTGAGAAAACCGACTAAAAGGATGAGAGTAAAAATATGAAAAGATAAAAGAGGGAATATGAAAAAAAAAAAAAATGAAAGTGGAATAAGGAAATAAGTTGCATGATGAGAAGGGAACATCAATATGAAACAGTTCCCAAAGGTAAAACTGAAAGTGATTTGTGTTGGTTATCACATGACAGTGGCAAGATGTAAAATCAAGCCAAATTTGATAAGCGAAATTAATGATACTCAAAGGAGTAAGATAATTGATATATTTACTGCCAGTATATAAATGAGAAATGTTTGTACATATAACCACCGTAACATGATAGAAACGGTGGAAGTATATAGATGATGTGGTGATTAAATATATAAATTGAGGATTCAATTGTGGAATCTAAATTATAAAAAGAAATTTAAAGACCATACTACATGAAGAGAACATGATTGTCTCATGAGCTATGATTGTAAGAGATGATCAATAGTAAAGTCTGCAAGTGAGATGCAGCCTTAATGAAATAAAAGAGAAAATGAATATTGTGGACAATAAAGAGTTTAAAAGAGAAATAATGATATGGAAGTGATTAAAGACTGATAATCTAAATAGAATCAATTTCCATTATTCGGCTCTTAAATTCTCTAGTGCCCTAGTCGAAGTATGAATGTGAGATAGTGGAAATGTATATGTACAGTTCCAGTGAGCATGACATGTGATGGGAGTCTCTGAGTTGCCATATGCTCATGAGAGATAGCAAAAGGCTTGAGATCCCAAGTGTACTGATAGCACCGCTCCATACTGATATATATATATATATGAGCGTGAGATGTAAACGCTCCATGATATTGAGAGAGAGTGTGCATGAGATGTATAAGCTACTGGGACAATTACATATAACTGACTAATATGTGTAATTGATAGTTTTAAACTATATCGACTTGGCACTAAGTGAGAAAAATGGAGGATGAACAGCATGGATCAGCTACGATATGAAAAATACTGTGCATGGACTCTTATGTGAAAAGAGTGGAAATGAAAACTCCTGATTTAATTAATGAACTTACGGGAGTATAGACATATATGATGAAATACAGCATGTAGTGGTCTAAAGTATTCTTGAAGTTGAAAGTGTATTGGCAGTATTACTTGGAGGATGACCTAAAAGTCAATGGTCGTAATTATATGGCATATACCACCTTTGGACTTAAGTTAAATTCGGAGGACCGAATTTCTTAAGGTGGGGAGAATGTGATAACCGTAAATTTTCCATTTATGGGAAATTATTAATATTGGAAACTTAGTGAAATGAATAAATAAATATAATATGAGATCAGAATATTGTGGAATATTCCGAGAATTGAGGAAGTGACGGATTGGGAAATTTCGAGTGAAGGAAATTAAGTTGGAAATAAAATAAGGAAAGTAAGGAAATTTAATTTGGATATATGGAAATCCAAATTAAATAAGAAAATGAGGAAGAAAATATATATATTGTAAATACAATATATATAGTATTATCTCATTTATATCAAAATATATAAATGTAATTTAAGTTAAAAAAAAAAGTATGTAGATATATATATTAAATATATATATGTGTTGACATATAATATATATATCTATATGATATTATATAGTAGAATACTATATAATATAATACTAATATTATATTTATAATATAGTTATAAATATAATATATATAAAAAAAAAAAAAACAGAAACAGAAGAAACAGAATCGGGAAGACCCCGATTCTGCCTCCCCAGGCGCAGCCGCCCCCGTCAGCGGCCGTCGGCGAGGGAAAAGAGAGAGGAAAGGAGAAGCGTCGTCGCCGGCAAAGAAAAAGGAAGCCGACGGCAACGCTGGTGAAGGGAAACGGAGAAGGAATCGACGCGAAACCGGCGAAAAATCGAGGAAGAAGAAGAAAACGAGATCTGGCGGTGCCGGCCAAATCGGTCGCCGCCACTGCCATCGAAGCTTCACCGGAGGAAGAGGAAGAGGTAGGAGGCCACGGTTCAGGCGGTGAACGGCGGAGGAAGGCCGACGGAGGAGGAGAAGAAACCGAACCAAAACCGAGTAGATCCGTCGCCGTGCCGTCGATTTGTGACGAACGGAGGCCAGATCCGGCTTCGCCGTGGTGCCGGCCAGCTGTGGAGCCGTCGAACCGCCGGAGGAGAACCGGCCGTGGAGGAAGGTTGACTGGTTTGACCGAACCGGCTGGGAAGAAAGAAAAAGAAAAGAAAAAGGAAAAAGAAAAAAGAAAAGAAAAGAAAAGAGAAAAAGAAAGAAGGAAGAAAAAGAAAGAAGAGAAAGAAAAAAAAAGGGGAATTCCGGGAATTTGGAGAATTCTCGAGAATTCGGGAACTACGGGAAATCCCGAGAATTACAGGAATCGGTAAGAAATCCCGAAAAGTGTTAAATTATTTAAATAAATTATTTATTTAAATAATTATGGAAAAATTCTAAATTTTAGAATTTAATTTCCAGAAAATTCCCTCGATGACCGAGTCGATGGAATCGGGCGAGGTGAACACGGGCGCGACCTTCGAGAGGCAGTCGTCGACCCGAAACAGGTAAGGGAGACATGTGCCGCCTGTAAGGATATTCGGCCATGTTTTTAAATTGCATTTAATTTTTAAATGCTATTGATAATTATTGGTTTATAATGTGGTGATTTATCGGTTTTAAATTGTGGTGAAATACCAGTTGAGAAATATAAACTGTATTTTCGGTGCAGGAGGCTAGCCAAATCGGCAGCCGTCATACTGCCGAAAAATTATCGAAAAATTACTGAAATTTACCGAAAATCACTGAAAACTAAAATAAAAGATTTGATTTCACGTGAAACGATTTTCAGGTACGAAAATCGAGAAATCAAGTAAATTTCATAAAACATGAATATAATGATATTTGATTTTAAAATATTCATGTTTTTGAGTATGGTGAAAAGGAAATCACCGAAAATTCACCCGATAGGTGATATTTCACGTGAAAACGAGATAAAAATGAAAAAGAGACTGAAGTGAATATTTTTATAAATATTCTTAAATATTCACTTGATTTAATATAAAACCTTTATGGTTTTAATTGTGAGATAAATAATTATATAAATCCCATAAAGGTTAAGAAATGATGAAAAACTATGACTTCGAGACTAGAGGTCTCTACACGTGTTTTAGAAGAAAACATGGTGACGGAATTGAAATTGGAAAATAAATATTTTACTTTTTCATAAATTACAAAAATATTTGAATTGAATTCCGATGATTTTAAAAACTATGTTTTCGATGGATAGCACGGAAAGGCGTGCATACATGGGTTACGGTGAAAAAGACATTGTCATGAGATTTGTTTTACAGTGCAACTATTTTATAACTGTTTTCACCGTATGAGAAATATGATTTATACCTTTATGAAACATTTTGAAAAATGTTATTTATTTAATAAATTTCATAAAGGTGATTATATTTACATGTGAGCCTTATGGATATTTGATTTACGGTGTTTAAAAATCCATAAAGGTTATGGTACGGTTTGTACTGTTTTGAGACTTTAGGCCCTGAATTCATGCATTATTATTCATGTAATTGCGTGACTCACCTGGGGCGGTGGCTCGGGTCGATGGACCAACGGGTGCACCTCAGGGTGTCACAAGGCTGATGGACCCGCCAAGTCATCAGAGGTCTCGAGGTCACTTGGCAAGTGGACCCGAGGACCACTTATAGATTATGACCATAGATCTAGTAGAGATAGCCGTGAGGGGCGATGGCCTACGGGTGCACCCCAAAAGCGGACGACTTGTGTTCCTGAGGGAACAATGAGAGCATGATTTATTTGATGCCTAGTCTCACACACTGATTACTGTTTACTGAAAGGATTTACGGAATCCTATTTACTGTACTGTTTATTGTACTGAGCACTGGTTACTGTTTACTGATGAAAAATCGTACCAAAATACTGTGTTTACAGAACTGTATTGTACACTGAAATGGTAGCCACTGATTACTGTTTTACTGAACTTAAGGCTACCATTTACTGTTTACTGAACTGTACGATACGGTTATTGATTTGAAAAGAGAAATAAATGTTTATTCTAAAAGAATAACATAAGAATTATTTCTAAGACAGAAATAATCGAAGAAGTGTTTATCCAATGATTGGATATTCACAAATCACTGTACTGAAGAGAAGAGAAGTAAACCACTGTTTTACTATTGAACTGTCACGTGTTTTAAAGGATAGTGAAGTGAAAAGAAATAAGTGGTTTACTCTGTGGAAAAAATAAGAATCATATCGTTTTGAGAAAAAAATGGATTTAGCACTCTCTACAGTTGCTTCTAGGTTCCGGAACAAGTATGGTATTCTAAAATACCTACCTTACTCTATCTGGATCCCTAGCCGACTGTAGTATCCTTCCTACATGTGAGCCTAGAGCCAGCTAGGAAGATTTTAAAAAAAAAATAAAAATGAAAAAATATTTTCAGCATATAGATAGCTGAATATCAAGTGTGACATATAACTCTCTTACTGAGCCGTGGTTTGCTCACTCCCCAATATTAACATCTCAGGTTTTGATGATTGTGAGATCAGTTGATTGTGGATCATGGCTGCACATAATGGACGATGTGACAGACCGACTGATTTATATGAGGTACGATCAGTTATTTTCTGTATTTAGACATGTCTACAGTACTACTTATCTAATTAATTAAGATAGGGGATGTGTATAATATAAACAATGTTATGTAAAATTGTTTAATAGTTAGTACAAGTGAAGTATCACAGACAGCCCAACCGGATAAATTGTGTAAAATAAGGTGAAAAATGTGGTAACGGGTCGTTACATATTATTAGAAGAAAAAAATGGTAAACGGCGTTGCTTAGCAAGAGGACAAATAGAACAAGGCAATGGAGAATCAGAAATTTTATTAATAGGTAAGTAATCCCGTAATACATGAAGTTTATCAAAAGAAGGATGGCCTAAGCGATAATGCCATAGTTCGTTAGAAGTAAAACAAACAGGATTACATATAAACTGTGTGTTGAGGGAACAAGGAAAAAGATTCTGTATGTCCAAAACATAGAGGTTTCCAATTCGTCTACCCATCCCAATCTTCTTGGCCTGAGTAAGGTCCTGGATGTCACAGTAAGTGGAAAAGAAATTAACAGAGTAGTTGAGTTGTTGAGTAAGGGCACTAATAGATAAGAGATTAAAATGAAAAGTAGGAACAAACAGAACATTATCAAGAGTGAAACCAGGAAAAATAGTGACAGAGCCAATACGAGCAATAGAAACAGAATGACCATTGGGGAGAACAATGTGGGAATTAGAGACAGACCGAGAATGAATAAACAATGTAGATGAGCAACAAACATGATGTGTAGCACCAGTATCGAGCACCCAAGAACTAGAAGGAAGAGAGGTGATATTCGAAGAACAAGAGAAAGAAAGGTTACCATTAAAACTGGAAATGGAAGTAGTCAACGAAGGATCTGAAGTAGATGTAGGAAGTGGACTGTGCTGTAAATGAGTATTAAGCACGGCAAGGAGTTGTTGACACTGACTAGTAGAAAGAGATGAAAGTGGAGAGCCAGAGGAGTCAGAGAGCTGAGCAGATGTTTGATGAGCTTGAGCTTTGGTGAAGGTAGACTTAGGCTTGACCTTATATCCAGGTGGATAGCCGTGAAGCTGAAAGCATCGGTCCTTGGTATGACCCTGTGTATGGCAGTAGGTACAAAAAGGTCTATCACGCTTAGCTTTAGAGCCAGAGGGGGAAGCATGTGTAGAGCCGATATGTGTAGAGGTTAGAGAAAAACCATCGGTAGAAGAACCATAAGCGATAATACGCTGGCGTTCTTCTTGAACAACAAGAGCAAAAACTTTAGTGATAGAAGGCAGCGGCTCCATCAAAAGAATCTGAGCACGGATCTGGGAAAAAGACTCATTGAGACCCACTAAAAATTGCATAACATGCTCTTGTTGTTGAAATGCCAGCCATGGCTGTAAACCGCCACAAGAACAGGCTGGAATCGGCTGAAAATCTTTGAGCTCATCCCAAGAAATCTTCAGTTGAGTGTAATAAGAAGTGACATCAAGAGAACCTTGAGTGAAGGTAGAGAGATGCTTCTTGATCTGAAAAATGCGAGGTCCATTTCCATGGTGAAATCGTTCCTTAAGATCAGTCCAGATCTCAAAAGCTGTAGTAATATAGATGAGACTATCAGCAATATCTTTAGAAACAGAATTGAGAAGCCAAGAAACAACCATACTATTGCACCGAGTCCAAGATCCAAAGAGAAGATCATCTGGTGAAGGACGAGGAAAGCTGCCATCGACGAAACAGATCTTGTTCTTGGCGGTAAGAGCCATCAACATGGCACGACTCCAAGAATTGTAGTTAGATCCAAGCAAGGGATGAGCAACCAAAACAAGACCAGGATGATCACCATTGTGAAGGTAGTAAGGACTGGAAGAATCCTCCAGAGGCATGGAAATGGAGGGAGTAGCAATAGCTTTGTTGGGATTGCCGCGAGCCATGAGAGGTGGAAATCAAAATGGCAAAAAAAATGGCGGGAAAAATTCGTCTGATACCATATTAGAAAAGTAAGAAGGAAATTTGGGAGAAAAAAGAGAGTTGTATATTCTGCTTAGTGGCAAAATATTCTGAGTACAAAGTATATATAGGAAGACTGGAAACATCACTAAAAATCCAGCTCATCTATTCTTGTAACGCCCTCGGAAGCCGGATTTTCGGGCTAACTTTTTCCTTTACTTCCTAGGTTTGTCTCTCGTTCAATGTAGTTAAATATCTAATGAGTAGTCTTACTCTCATATTTGTTTAAGACTAGTTGTCTAAGGTCCCAATATAGTCTTCTAGTTAGACGTGTCGAAAACGACACTGAAAAACTCTGCCCCTATTTTAGTCTAGTATCCATCCCCATACTAAGTACATCATCGTTTCAACCTGTAGAAATTTCAAATCTCCATGTAACTTCTGAAATATTAGACCTCCAAGTGATTCAATATATAAACATATCGAGATTACAACTTAACTACGAATCGCAGTATGTTTACAGACTCGATATCACCTAGTACTTACATCCCGAATCCTATACACTGTGTACACAAAAGAATTTAGTCTGGGATATAAACAAAAGAACAAAAGATTATACCTTGGCTCAAAATATAACTTTCTGTAGCTCGACAAAAAGACTCTCAGTGCACCACGCTCGTGTCGAGTCTACCTGAAATAATCTGAGGTGGAAGGGGGTGAGCTTTGGGGAAAGCCCAGTAAGAAAGCATACGCTAAATGATGTTAGGTTTCTACTATGTTTAATGCATGTGTATGCGTGAATGAATGTGCCAAAACTCATGCTTAAAGATGTTTTATCGGAAATAATACCAAATTGATAAACCATAGTTTATAAGCTATAAAATGTTATGCCAAGTAATTTCAAAACAGATTAGTACTCAAGCATTCACAAAATCAAGATATAGTAGTAGTAGAAATGCTACATTCGCTCATCTTTGTAACAGTATCATAATATACATTTAAAACATTTTCACGAGACGAGCATTATGAGATTCGGTAACATAACGGGGATCTTTGGAAATATAACCAAGAAGCTTTCTATGAAAGCATCCACTGTAGCTAGCAGTGGTCGGTGTCCCATACCAGGGCTCTATCCATGATCATGAATCATCCCAGCACCAGTGATCATCTAGTAGCTGAGGCACAAGTCACGACTAGTTGTCGGACAATCATACGTAATCACCGCTACCCATTTGCCACACAGGCGGGATCCATGACGCAAGTATGTATACGGCGCCTCAATGCCACACAGGCTTACTGAATGCCACACAGGCTTGCTGAATGCCACACAGGCATAATAAAACGCCACACAGGCGAGTGCCACATAGGCATTTCCAAGTGCCACAAAGGCATTTTCAAGTGCCACACAGGCATTTCCAAATGCCACATAGGCATTATACATCATCACGTGTCTCATGAGTCAAAACTCGTTAAGAATTAAATCCTACTATATAGGTTGAGTACCAAAAGC
Source organism: Heritiera fomes (assembly GCA_032173925.1). Lineage (NCBI taxonomy): Eukaryota > Viridiplantae > Streptophyta > Magnoliopsida > Malvales > Malvaceae > Heritiera > Heritiera fomes. The sequence continues at coordinate 4,476,332 of JAPDPM010000023.1, read as the reverse complement.
ATAAATCGTTTCACATTCTTATAGTTTTGAAAATCTAATAATACGAAGTCTCGATAACAAGTAGCAGTGATTAATATGCATGAGGTTTTAAAGGCATTTAATAAATCTAATTTAATATCAAGAAACTTATTTAGACAATTTCTAATGAAATTTCGGCATTATAACGGCATAGGTAGAACACTACCCAGCGTCATAACCACAATCAAATACCTGTAGAAAACTCAATTAAGCAATATATCTTCAACACACCAATTTCCAAAACAAATCCAAATCCAAATCCAAACATTATGCATTTAAAACTCAATCCAGCGTATTTGGACAATTAACCAAAAATGCATTTAAATCCATAAATATTAAATAACATTAATTTAAACATGCATAAGCATAGTAGATTGACAAGCATTTACCGTATATTACCTTACCTCACGTTGCACGATACCAAGATGGGTGACACTACACTCGCAAGCCTTACCGCTTTAGCATTTTCTCAAAATCGTTCTTCACTTAGCCTACACTTAAACCAATATCTTTAGCCTTGCTGTACTAAAACCAATATTCATAACAACCTAGAATTAATCAATTTATAAATTGTGTTCAAAAGCAAGCTCATCACCTTTTTAAGACTCTTCTAAGAAAACCGAGCAACCTTGTAATCGTGTTTTTCCTCAAATCATTCCAACTTTCAAGCTTAGCGCGTGTATGCCGAGCTTAACCAACTCCGCGTTTTCTCGCCTTAGTTTTGCTTTACACGTTCAAACATCATTAACTAAACAATACGATCATCAAGTCAACTTAGCATGTAATTCCTACACTATCAACTAAATAATATAAACATAACATCTACTTTGTATATAAATCCTTACCCTTTGTACAAAAGCTTGGTACTTAGCTCCTCACATGGATACCTTTACCAATTGGTATAATTTTACCTCTTTGTAAATTTTCTGTGGACCCCTTAGGCCAAGAGCTTAAATATGGCTCTCTTTGCGTTTTTCTTGCTAGTCGAACCTTGCTACCTATTTTCACTCCATCTTTTTGCTATTTAACACCCCCAAGCAACAGCACATTCTCAAGTTTCTCCAACCACTAATCATCCCATGAGAGTCTCTCAAAACCGAGACTATCGCTTACTGCTTCCCTTGCCGAAAGTTACCATATTCATCCACCCGAATTAGCATTTAAATACCCCTTAACTCCCTTGTTTATACTTTTTTTTTTTGGCACCTAGAAAACAACTCCGATTAGCCTTTACAATAGCCTTCTCAATGCTTAAACCCAGCCATCCGAGACTCCTAAAATGCCTTGTGCTAGCCTCCATTCTAGTGCCTCTTCTATCTGCTGCTATATTCAAGCTCTGAAGCACGCCACATCCAGCATCTAAACTCAGCAACTTCTGACCTTCCTTTAGCCCCACTTCGACCTCCAACAGCAAGGCCAACCCCTGATTCTTTCAGTCTCTCCCAGCCTTGGATCTAACCTCTGGTATACGCCCAAAACCCAGCCTTTGAACCTCATTTCTGCACTGATTCAGACCAAGTTTCAACCTTTCCTTCAGCAGCCTCTCACTTTCGAGTTCACTCTTCTTTTCTTTTCCTTTCATCATTTTCCTTTCCATTCTTGGTCAGCGACGAGCTGCTCTCTCTCTCTCCCTCTCTCGATCAAACTCTTCTATTTTAAATTTCTATTTGCTGTTCCATGTGGAGAAAGCCTTGCTTGGCTGTGCAAGAAAGCTTCCCCCAAAAGCTCATCGTTTCAGCCTTAAAACAGCCCTTGTCTTTCAGCCACAATAAATGCCTCCCTGTCTCCCTTGCTTCATTACGTTTTTTTTTCTTTTCAGGCCATTAAACTCAGCCTCACTGCCCTGAAAACAGCCATAGATCAGTCCTACAGCAGCTCTCTCTCTTTTCTGTTTTGGTGGCTGCCGATCCTCGTTCCCTTGTCGCTTACCTCACCAGATTTCTTTCTTTTCTTTTTTTTTTGTCTTTGTTCCGTGCAATGAAAATGAAAGAACAAGGAGTGTAGAGGCGAGGTGAGGAAGAAAGGCTAGGCATAGGTAGTCTGCTTGTTGGCAGACGCGAGTGACAGGGTTGCTTCATTATGCTTTCCACCGAATCCTCCACTTAAAATATTTTATTTATTACCTATATTTATTTATTTTATTCTTTATTTACGTAAATATATGTTTATTTTTACTAATTGTTGATATATATATTTTTCTTCTTATTAATTCTATTTTATATACATATATATTATACAATTAATATAGGTATTTGCTTGTTATATATATATATATCTTATATCTTTAAGATGTATGTATGTATATATGTATGTACGTGTGTACGTACGAATGATATATATATATATGTATATTTATATTTATTTTATTCTCCTATTTGTTTTATATATATATATATATATATATATATATATATATATATATACACACACAAATGGCACACATATACTTTTATGTTCGTCTATGTTCCTCTCATTCATCATGAGAATCCATTCTCCAAAACCTTTACAAAATAAATTTAATAAAATCCTTATAATACTCATACCCAATTCATCACTTTGTAATTATCAAACTTCCCAAAATATTTTTCAAAAATAAAAAAAAAACTTAATTGAGCTCCAATTGCATGAAATTCGAGGTTATTACAATTCTAGAAGAAACGAGACAATATACGTGTATATAACTAACTTCTAATATATTAAGCCCTTAAAAATAAATAACATTTTTTTCAATTTACTTAGAAGGGCTTAGTATCTTTTTAGTTTACAGATTAATAATGTGTTTACCTCTAGTATATTAACAGAATATAAAGACTATACATTATTAATGCATTATATATAAACCCATAAAGTAATACATCCAACTTTGTCAAAGCCCACACTCAAAATATAAACAGGCAATTAGCCTCCACTAAAACACCTCCTAAAAGCTACATATAATACCATTATATAAAAATGTTTTTATATTCAATTATGGTTATAATTTAAAAAAAAATGACAAAATCTAATAACTACTATAAACTAAACAATTAATCTCAGTTTGTCCTAGCTATCATTATATTTTTCAATATTCTTAAAGATGCTTTTTTTTGGAAGTTTTTATATGGAATATGATGATACATTGCACTGGTTAGTATGATATTTATAAAAGAAAAAAAAATGAAATCAGTGCATTTTTCTTGAATTTGATGAAAATAATGAATTGTGTGAAATAATTATTTTTTTTAAAAAAAATTTTAACTATTCTAAACCAATATCGATAGTCTATAAACACTTGTTAATTGGACCTTTTTTAAAATTCTATGTATATTTTAGACATTAGGTACTATAAAAAAATCTTAAACCTTGCAGTTAAAACGTTATCTATAACATTTTTTAGTACTGAAAATTCCATGTCACCATTCATATAAAATTATATTATTGTTAGTTGGTACTTAGTAGTTACTCAGGTTTGGAAAGATCATCATCATCATCATTGAAGTTTTAATCTCAAGAAATTGAAGTAGGTATGGTAGGATGAACAAAAAATATACTTAATGATAAAATTAATAAACTTTATACATATTGATCGTTTTAACTCCTGTTAAAAGGAAAAAACGATTAATTAAATTATATTAATACATTTTGTGCATTAATTCTTTTTCTTTTTTAAATCTATATCTAATAATATATTATTCAATATCTACCGTACAGTCCTTCAGTATAATTGCCTTTTTAACACTTTCTATTACATTTTTTAACAAATATACGCAATATTGATAGTTTTAATCAATGGATTTATGTTAGTATTTATTAATTTATAAATTTTCATATTTATTTATGGGAGGAATATGTCAAGCCTAATGGTTAGTAGTGACTTAACATTTGAGGAAGTCAAGTGTTCGAGTCACTACGGACGCGCTCAAGGGAATTAAACCTGAGTTCTTCAGGGCCCTTGGGACAAAGTCGTGCGGGACTAAGTGCCACATTTGCGGACGGGGGCTACTTCTAGAATCTCAAAACGGACAATACGAGTGAGTGAGGCCATGGGGAACAGAGGAAAAGGGCACTCCTAGGGTCCTTACAAAAAAACGTGCGTTTTTTTTGTAACGCCCAGTCCGTTCACTTGGTCATTACTCATCCGTACTATCCTCTTTGGCGAGCTTACTGGCCCCCTCAAGGTTTTATCATGAGTGCCTTGTCTATGGCCAGCCCTACCATTGGCTCACTCACAATTCGCGTCCCGCATGTCTCGAACCCTTAACTTTCTCAAGATGTTGAGACATGCTAACCATTAGGCCTATTATGCAACATCCGATTTTCGGTAAAAATATTCAATTAATTGTTCTTATTTTCGGATTGGTTAGGCTGTTTGTCGATGTCGATTCCTTATTTCATTTCACTCGATTATGTACATAGAATATTTTATAATATTTTAGAAAATTTCTGAGAAAATTTCGGCAGCATAATTGCTGCAAATATCCTAACTTCCTGCACTTCAAACACAATTTATATACCAGCTGAAAACCACAATTTTCACATGATTCCAATGCAATTTAAATACCAAATAATTTCATATAATTAAGTCCACAAAAATTTGGACATTCGATATATCCTCATGTAAAAGTGCAGGTCTCTAGACACATGTACAAAATTTCTTTCTTTTTAATTTTTTTTAATTTACATCCCCTTAGCCTTTACAACATAATAAGTACTGTACCAGACAAGTCTGAAATATATAGAAAATACAATATACCTTACTGGATAAACAACCAGTCTCGTAGGAAACACTGTTGGGTCCAAAAATCGTGCTCCTCTAGTATGAGCGGAAGGTCACTGCAAATATTTTGGGATGAAATTTAAGGAGTGAGTTTACGCTCAGTAAGGAGATATATATAGAAGTGTAATACTATGCTACTATATGCAATTTAAAAATCATATAATATACTTAATTTCGATAATTCAACAAAAATAATTAATTCAAATAATAAATCGGTAATGGTAAGTCGGTAAATCAATAATTCATATCAGTCGGTAGAGACGGTCAACACCCAAGAGACTCATGCATAAACAGTTTCGGTAGTCGGTATAGGAATCAAGCGTACCCAAGTTGGGCCAGGAATCCATCCCTAAGCTGTTCCTATCGGTAACAATGACCATTGCTTAATAATCCACAATGTACATTGGGCATATGACAACTGTGGGACTGCGGACTTGCCCTAATATCTCACAGTCAATGACATATAAATCGGTATCGGTAAATGCATGGTCATCACGGAGCAACAATCTCAAAATTCAATTAAATTCAAATATCGGTAAAATCAATAACTAAAAATAATCATTTAATAAATGATTTTCAATCAATCCATAATAATAGAAGTAAATATTCTTTATAAAGGAAAATCAGTAAAATCAAATATATATTCTAAAATAATTGAAATAATCTTTAGAACATATTCCACTTGCCATAAACTTTAAATTTAAACATTTAAACATATTTAAGTGGTAAATTTAAGGAAGGAATTTTTCTATAATTACGATGGAATGACGATTAAGTCTATCCTAACTCCCTGCATAAAATTCACAATATATAATTTTCAAATCCACCAATTTCCCATGCAAGCACAGTATCTTCCTAACAATCTCCATATATATTCCTTACCTTATTTACTGTGCCGTATGAAATTCAATTGCACCACTTTTGTAACTTTATTATAAACTTTATGTTTAACTATAAACCTTAAAAAAAGTAGCATGAAGCATATCAATGGAAGCTTGGCTAAATGCTTCCTTCATTCTCCAACATATATATAAATATATATATATATATATATATTTCCATTCTAATTTCCTTTATAGGCTTCATGCATTATTTTAAATATTTTTATAACCATTAATCATATAAAATCAAGAGAATTCCAAGTCCCCCTTCATCCCAAACCGTAAGCATCCTTCATGCTATCCTTAACCATTCTCCAATTTTTTTATTTCCATATTTCATTTTAATTCCCATCAAGTATTAATTATATAATTTTCATATATCACAATTGCACTAAAATCACCCACTTCCATGTTGGCCGAACAAACCCAAATGGCCAATTTCTTTGTTTTGCCAAATCTTAGTTCATGGCTAACTCATCCTCTCATAACATCTATTTTCCCGCCTCTCAAACATGCCATTCACGTTGGTTCATCATGAACCCTCTTTTGGCCAAAACCCTCTTCACTTCACACACTTAGTTCCATGTACAAATTAAGGCTATAAATATATCATTCACACTTAAATCAATAACAAAACCATGAACAAACTTAATGAAAACAACATCTTTCTTTCTTACACATGAAAGTCGAAACTGCAGCAGCAATTTCCCCCCTCAAATTTTCGGTTTCAACCCTCAAAATCACCATCTATCAACAGCCCATGAAGAGAGGAACAAGTTTTATTAAATGAAGTTTTTCATTTGGTGAAGATATAATGTGGTTTAGCAAGGTGAACGAATGAAAATCTTGAAAGGAAAAATGGCAGCAACGAAACAGGGGAGTTGGCTGGGAGAAGATGAGCTACTTGGTCAACAAAGCTTTATTTTATATTAGTTTATTCAATAAAAATCTATCCAATATTTTTAAAATTACAAATTCCCCATTAATTTCCACTTATTTCTAATTTAGCCACTTAATACTTTAGTATTTATTTTTAATTCCAGATTTTTTTGATTATTTTTAGTAGATTATTTTTATTCTAATCAAACTAAGTCAATTATTGACTCAATATAAAATTTGACCCATATCCCATGGAAAGTGACCTAAATATCCCTTACAATTCCATAAATCCCAATTTTTATTCCAACATTTTTCTAATATTTTTATTTTTTAGATTTTATATTCTATTTTCAAGATTATTTTTTTAATTCAACTTACATATTTTGGCTCTTTTGAACTTATCCAGATTACAGCTTATGCTGTGAGGCCCAGTTAGCAATTTCCCCGATACCTACAAAATTCATGTGAATAAATTGTAACAATTAAACTTAATATTCTAATTTATCGGATTAAGTAGGTGTATGAAAAATAGAAAATTAGGGATTTCACATTAATAAGTAAATTAAATAGATATTAAGCCCTTAAAAATAAATAACATTTTTTTCAATTTACTTGAAGGTCTTAGTATCTTTTTAATTTACAGATTAATGATGTGTTTACCTCTAGTATATTAACAGAATATAAAGACAGTACATTATTAATGCATCATATATAAACTTATAAAGTAATTCATCCAACTTTGTCAAAGCCCACACTCAAAATATAAACAGGCAATTAGCCTCCACTAAAACACCTCCTAAAAGCTACATATAATACCATTATATAAAAATGTTTTTATATTCAATTATGGTTATAATTTAAAAAAATAAATGACAAATCTAATAACTACTATAAACTAAACAATTAATCTCAGTTTGTCCTAGCTATCATTATATTTTTCAATATTCTTAAAGATGCTTTTTTTTTGGAAGTTTTTATATGGAATATGATGATACATTGCACTGGTTAGAATGATATTTATAAAAGAAAAAAAAATAAAATCAGTGCATTTTTCATTCTTGAATTTGATGAAAATAATGAATTGTGTGAAATAATTATTTTTTTAAAAAATATTTTAACTATTCTAAACCAATAGCGATAGTCTATAAACACTTGTTAATTGGACCTTTTTTAAAATTCTATGTATATTTTAGACATTAGGTACTATAAAAAAATCTTAAACCTTGCAGTTAAAACGTTATCTATAATCTTTTTTAGTACTGAAAATTCTATGTCACCATTCATATAAAAATATATTATTGTTAGTTGGTACTTAGTAGTTACTCAGGTTTGGAAAGATCATCATCATCATCATTAAAGTTTTAATCTCAAGAAATTGAAGTAGGTATGGTAGGATGAAACAAAAAATATACTTAATGATAAAAATAATAAACTTTATACATATTGATCGTTTTAACTCCTGTTAAAGTTTAAGGAAAAAAAGATTAATTAAATTATATTAATACATTTTGTGCATTAATTCTTTTTCTTTTTTAAATCTATATCTAATAATATATTATTCAATATCTACCGTACAGTCCTTCAGTATAATTGCCTTTTTAACACTTTCTATTACATTTTTTAACAAATATACGCAATATTGATAGTTTTAATCAATGGATTTATGTTAGTATTTATTAATTTATAAATTTTCATATTTATTTATGGGAGGAATATCAGGTTCCACCGCTCTCAAATTTAAAGTATTTGGAGCTAGAGACTTTATTAGAATTGAAGTGGATATGGAAAGGACCAACCCATCTTATTAAGCTTCGAAGTCTTAAGGCTATGAGAATTAACAGGTGTTTGAAACTCGCTTATCTCTTCCCGACTGCCCTTGCTCGAAGTTTGGAGCATTTAGAATATCTAGAGATTAGCCACTGCGACTCTTTGGAACATGTAATCATGGAAGAATCAAAAAATGAGGGTGAAATAGTTTCAGACACATTGCAGCCTCAATCTCCTCTCCGCTGGCCTAAATTGAAAGATCTCCTTATATTTGACTGCGAAAGCTTGAAATATGTGTTTCCAATCTCTATGGCTCAAGGACTTCCCTCTTTGGAATCTGTTGAGATAGCTCATTGTTCTCTACTAAAGCAGGTCTTCAACGTGACAAAGGAAAATGGTGAAAGTGCATGGACAACAAGATACTGTGCTACAACATCAACATCCTCTGCTCTTGCTAAATTGACTATTTTAGAAATAAGTCATTGTCCAAGACTAGAATATGTTCTTCAAATTCCTTTGGCCCAAGGTCTTCCACAGTTGAAATCCCTTTCGATAACCAATGCTCCTCAGTTAAAACAAGTCTTCAATGTGGCAAAAGAAACGAATGGAGTTGATCAAGCCATTGCGCTCCCTCACCTGCAACATCTACGTCTTGAAAACTTGATAAATTTGAGTTGCTTTTGCTCAGAAAACTATCCCATCATGTCATCGTCCTTGGAAAAGTTATTCGTCGTGGTCTGTCCTCGATTGGAAAATTTCAGTATTCAACAGGAAGTCAACAAACAACTTCAGCCCAAGGTATTTTTATCCTGTTTTCCGTCAACTGTGGTTCGAGATTTTGCCTTTTTGGCTCAAATATTTTGTGTGCAAATATAATAGTTTAACATTATCTCCAATGTTTTGGTTGGATAGAAAAATTGAAGACAATAATTACCCTTAAATAGAATATAAAAGAAATAATAAAGGAAATGAATGGGAGATTCAGGATAATGAAGACAATAATTATCACTTAAGCTTTTACTTTTTGATTGTGTGCAATTAAGCCATCCTACTATTTTAGTTTAATGAAACCCAATTTGGATGGGAAATGCTAGTGATGATCCACGTAATTCAAATTTGTGTCATACATATAGGCAAACTTGATGACATGGCACTTGTAGAGAAAGTTAAATGACATTTTACTTGCTTAAAAAAAAAGAATCTAAGAATCAATTAAACATATATAATTTGTACTTTAGAATTAAACCTTTGGAATAAGAATGGTACTTGTTTTACATATATTATGTACTTTTAAAGTAATGAATTCTTTGACCTTTTTAATTTATTAAATTTCTAATGAAATTAACTATGATATTTTTGTATCTTTACAGGAATTATGGCTCTCTAAATTAGGACATGACAATGTGTGTGGCAGTCAAAAGATATTTCAAAATCAAGTTGGACACTTCCTTTCAAGAATTGAGATATTATCTCTAAAGTTTATACCTCAGTTTCAAGGTTTCATCCAAGTTGCCAGCTTTCAATATCTTAGATGGTTAAGGGTGTCAAAATGTAATGGGCTAAAATCTCTATTCTCTTCTATGCTTGCTCGAAATTTGCTGCAATTGAAATTTCTACATATAAAGTGTTGTGAGGAGTTGGAAGAAATCATTGAAATGGACCAAACTTCAATAGCATCATCATCTCAGGGTCATCTCCAACCTATCTCCTTCCCTAAACTTGAATTTGTAGGAATTTATGGGTGCAACAATTTGAAGAGCTTGTTTCCTATTAGTGTCATCCATTTTCTCTCAGAACTCAAAGATATCGAAATTTGTGGGGTTTCCAATTTAGAGCAAGTCTTTTACCAAGGCCATGACCAAGACATTGAAGATGATCAGAAGGAAATAGTGTTTCCTAAATTAGGCGGATTTAAGCTTTCTGAGCTACCAAGCCTGAAGAGCTTCGTATCAATGGATTATCATTTTCAATTCCCTTCTTTGGGTTATTTTGAAGTAACCGCATGCCCCAGATTGATGACAAAATTCAACATTGATTCAAAACATTCTGTGCATGCCACAACAGAGGTAACTACATAACTCACTCTTTTTTCAAACTATATGCTTAATTAATTTTTCGTTCTCGACTACATTGATATTCATGAGTAAACACATGATGCAAATAAAAGTTCTATTAGCATATAATTATATATTATTATGAGTTGAAGCTCTTATAAATGCACACAAGTCATATGCATAATTAATTAATTACTTCTGGCGTAATTTACCTATTGAGGATTTTTTTTTATTTGTCTAGTCTCATAATAAGAAAAAAACATTATTTAGTATGTCACGTCACTTATTTTTTGGCTAATTTGTTGTGAAGGTATCTCAACAAGTTCAGAATTATATATCAGAAGGTTTTACCTCGATGGAAGAAAAAACTGACAACAACTCCCCCTTCATTTGGTCACGCGAGGATGTGAAAGATGAGATACTTGGCTATGTGGATTGGGGAGAAACATCGATAATGTTACACAAGGATGTGAACTTTCTGAATATAAAGCGTTGTGGGGAGTTGGAACCAGTCCAAAAGACCCAATATGGAATGTTTCCATTATCAGGGTTTAACTTTGATTATAGTCTCGAGTCCTCCTCTAGCCGTACTCTTAAACGTGTATGGATCTATGGGTGCTACAATTTGAAAATCTTGTTTTATATTGATCATGTTACTTGTTCTCTTCCAAACCTCGAGAGCATCAGAATTTATGGGGCTTCTAAACTAGGGCAAGTTTTTGGGCATCAATTTTCTCTAGACGTTGAAGATGGTCACAAGGAAATAGTATTCCCTGCATTGAAAGAATTGAAACTTTCAGAGCTACCAAGCCTAAGCAGCTTCTGTCCAACGGGGTATCATTTCCAATTTCCTTCTTTGAGTTATTTTAAAGTAACCAAATGTCCTAAATTGATAACAAGTTTTGGCTCGTCAAAGCTTCCTGCACATGCCATGTCAAAGGTATCTACCCTTTTTTTCTTTAAATTATTATGCTTAATTAATTTGTTGTTCATGATCATATTGATACTAATGACAAAACCCGTGATGAAAACGAAAGTAATATTAATATCTAACTTTATATTATTATGAATTTGAAGACTATTTGATATGCACACAAGTCATATGCATATAATTAGTTAATTATTTCTGACAAAATTTACTTAACAAGATTGCTGCTTTTATTTTTTTTCTAACGTTATAATTAACAACACAATGAAAACTTAGTAATTTATGTCACTTTTTTTGGATAATTTGTTGCCAAGGAACCCCAACAAGCTCATACAACAAAAAATCCTAAAACAGTGGAAGAAATGGTTAATAATCAATCCACTTGCAATGATATAATCTGGCGTCGCTCAGATGTAGAAGATCAAATTCCTCTATATATAACCGTGGGAGAAACAAGGATAATGTTACACGACGAAGTGAAAAAATGAATAGATACTTGTTAGCTAAGCAGGTAAATATGACTTTTTTCACCATTTATTTCTTTCTTTAATTAAGTTGTTTATTTAAATTCTTATCGATTTTTTGTTTCAATGATAGGTGGCTGATATTTGACTATGTTTATCTTCGTTTGAGCTGTTTGTTTTATGGCATCATCAATTGATTGGATCCCTGCTTTTTCAGCTTTAATTTGCAGTGAAGAACTAGTTTACTCTATGTTTCTTTGCATTTGTTTGTTTGGCATGTTATTTCATTTAAAATACTGTGAAATAAGGCCCTGTAATTAGCCACTCATTTGACACAAAATCTATGTACCTTTTTTTTATTTTGGAGATGATATTGACATTTTTTGGACTTGAACCCAAACTATATGCCTTATAATTCTTTTTCTTACGCGATGAAGAGGCTGTGGCAAAATTCATATACTCTTGAGAAGCATAGATTTTTGTGTTTAAATTTGGTTTACCTGTTGATTTTGTTTTTCTTTATTAGATTATAATGTGAGGCTGTTTTTTACCCTATTGTAGTTGCTTGTTGCAGTTTGTATGAATAAGCAGTACATAGTTTTGTCTTGTTGCTCGCCTTAGACGATTTTGCATGCTGCTTCTTATTGTGGTGATTTAGCAATTAATTCTATAAGATGTTACTTATACATTATATTATATGAACTCTTGATAAGACGTCGAACATGAATATATTATACTTTTGATAATTTTTTATATTAATTTTAAAAATCAAAACTACCATATACATATGAAAATATATATATATATATATGTGTGTGTGTGTTCAAAAAGTGTAGGAAATGTTTAGATATGCATATGTTAAAGTATAATGAAGATTATTTATAATATAATTTGGATTTATATGCGATACACTAATAGTGTATAGTTTTTATATACTATTAATACATTAGTTGTTGACACTTTATCAATAAACTCTTATGAGAAAATTAAAAAAAATTATTTGAATTTATTTTTAAAGATTTGGCTTTTTTTAGTTTGTTTATTGATACAATGTCAACTTCTAGTGTATTGATAATATATAAAGACTATATACTGTTAATACATCATGTATAAACTCATATAATTTATCTATAAAAAGTAGAAATATACTTGAATTTATCATAGACAAAATATATGACAGTGCTACACATTAACAACTCTTGATCGACAAACTAATATTATATATGTTAGTTGGGCCTAAATTGAATTTGAAGTTAATTATAAAAAATTTACATTCAATATACTTTGTGAGGCATTTTTGTCATAAGTTGTGGCAAATTTTGTAAAAGCAACTGTAACATCCAAAATTAGAGAATTTCGAACTAAATTTTTTTTCTTTCCACTTCTATCTTTTTCTTTAAATTAATCGATAACACTAGGTTTGCATTCGGTATCGGTGTAAGTACACTTCATCTTTTCATTTTACCTAATTCAATATACAATTAATTCAATTTATAATAATAAATTAAATACAGACTAAAATATAATAACTAGGATTTCGTTCAAAATAAACTTCACATAAGTTACATCCCACTAATTTTCGATACGTACTTATGCTCTATTTTATAAATACAACTGCTGTGCAATTACGTGTCTGAATATAAATAAACATCTAATAATTACCTGATCACTTGGTACTTCTAACCTGTAGCTATTTCTTCGACTAACTAAAGGCAGCAGACTTCGTGTATACCGATAAGCTATCTAGGATGGTGAGAAGGGGGGTGAGCTTTGGGAAAGCCCAGTAAAAAACATATATAAAAACGCATATAAAATTCAGTTAAGTAAAAATCACTTATTTTACTGATTAAGAAAAAGGCATATTAACTACAAATATTAAAATGCATAAAATATTTATTTCTTAGTAGCTCACTAGGGATAGAATCGGAAGGATACTATAGTCAGTTAGGTAACCGAGTAGAGTATGAAAGGTACTTTAGAGTACCTGTCGTGTTCCGGTCCCTAGATGCGACTATAGAGAGTAAATTCAGTTGACGATAAAACGATTAATCGATATAAAACGTTTAACACTTTATGCAAAGCAATTTCAATTCTTTAATTAATATAAAACATTTAATAATTCATGTAATGCTATTGCAAATCAATAATCAATATAAAACATTTTATAATTTATGCGATGCAATCTCGAATCATTAATCACTGTATAAGCCATTTATGTAGGCGATTCTATAAGACCATTTCAGTATGCAACTTCGGTAAACAATATGATAACAATTTAAAAATCATGAGATAATGCAATAATTTCAGAAACTTCGATCAGTACAGTAATGCGATTCATTTAAAATCCTTAAAATAGGATAAATGCACTTGCATCAGAAAAACATATACCGTAAAACTTGTATCACTTTCTTTGTCACTTTTCAATCAAATCATGCACTAGTCTCGTAAATCAAATCATTTACTAAATCAATTATCAGTCATGTTTCACATATCGATAGAAAATAATCTCCCAGAGATTCATGCACGCACTATATCCCATAAGGGACCTGTATAGGAAGGCCAGGGATCCGGAACTCCTTAGCCAATCCTATGAAACACTGTAACGAATGGCCATCGTCGATCACTCACAGTTCGCACTGGTCAGGTGCTCACTGTGTAAACCTGTGGGGTTCGACCGTGACTCCCACAGTCATATCATGTAAAAGGGGAAGGTCTGGGACGTCTCCCAGCCTAATCATCACTGTCTCGTATGCACGATCATCAGGGAGACATCAGTTTCATAAAATCACTTCATATACTCGTAAATCATTTCATATAAATCACTTCATGTAAATCCTTTCATGAAATTCAGTTTATATAAATCGTTTCGTGCAATTCGATTCATGTAAAACATTTCATATAATTCAAATCATGAAAAGCACTTCATGTAAAACAATTCATGTAACTCATTTCTTGTAAATCAATTTATGTAAATCATTTCATGAAAGACGATTTGGGTGAATCATTTCATGTGATTCAGTTCATGTAAACCATTTCTCATGAAATCAATCCATGTAAATCATTCATGGAATGAAATTCATGTAAATAATTTCTTGTAAATCACTCATGTAATGCAATTCATGTAATTCATTTCATATGATTAAATTTGTATAAATCGTTTCAGATAATGCAATCCATGGAAGTCACCTCATGCAATTTAATTTGTATAAATCATATCATGAACTCATTTCATGTAAATCATTTAATGTAATTCAATGCATATAAATCATTTCATTTAAATTAACTCATGTAAAACATTTCATATAATGAAATATTTAAACTTGTAGGAATTAAAAATAATTTATATTCCTTGTATTCAGGAAAATTGGATAAGAATGATTAAAACGAGATTTCAATGAATTTTCAATTGCAAATAAAACTTGTTTTATACGACTCCTATACATGTATCTTACCTCTATTTCCTTGCTGTATAGAAATTCGATAATGCCATTATGCCACTTTATCTTTCAATTCCTTAGCACTGCATAGAAATTTCCAAATTATATTTAGGATTCCATACTATGACTTTAATAAATTTCTCTTAATTCCTATATTTTATTTCTATGATTTCTAACAATTCAATTTTTTTCTTAACTTATTTCCTACTAATTACCAAAGAATAATTTCAGTGAAATCTCATTCTTTCTCTAAATTCCATATCAACAATAATTCTAATTTATATTCAAAATCCAATACATAGTTATAATAATTATTCTATAAATTTTTATCTTTCAACAGGTTATGGCCGGCTGCTTTAAGTGGGTC
This sequence comes from Heritiera fomes, assembly GCA_032173925.1. Lineage (NCBI taxonomy): Eukaryota > Viridiplantae > Streptophyta > Magnoliopsida > Malvales > Malvaceae > Heritiera > Heritiera fomes. Next base: position 4,460,781 of record JAPDPM010000023.1, on the reverse strand, counting down.
TTTCTTTATGGTTTTCTATTCTTCCTTTTTCTCAATTTCCTTGCCTACCAATTACTCTTACATCACTTAGAATTTTCTTCAAACAATTTCAATTCACCCAAAATGGCAGCACCATCGTGCAACCAATACCGTGAATGGCAACCACCATTCACGCCATTTTCCCCTGTTCCGAAAATCACCACCATAACCGAATGCTTCCTTTAAGATTCCAAATCATGATTTTGCAATTTTCTAACCTTATAGTTACATTCCATTCATCATAAATAGCCATACAACATCCAACATATCACAAAATCATCATATTCCTCCTAGTTAAGTTCCACAACCGAAACCCATTTTTTTTCTACTCTTATTTCTGTTTCAACCACAGCCATAGATATATCCTACCAGCCTAATACAATCATAAACAGTGAGTAACATTGACTAGGTTCATCTTTTTACTCACCTCCTTTCAAGACCGCACTGTACAACCTTCCAAACCAGTGCTCCAGCTTCCTCAATTCTGCACTTCTGTTTCCAGATTTATCATGTTTTTGAGGTGGAAAGCAAGTTCTATAGAAGAGACTTAAGAATTGAGTGAAGAAACATGATGAACGAATGGACAAAACAAGAAAATCGGGAGGAGAATGGAACGAAAATTCTGTAGTCGAGCAAACAGGGGGTAAGTCGGTGAAAGGGGGCTGAAGAAGATTGGAAAAATCCCATTTTGCTACTCTTTTATTAATGCTTCATCCACTAGAAATATGACACATGGTCCATTAATCAATTCCCCTCATTTCTTTTTTTTTTTTTTCATTTTTGCACTGCAGCAAGCTTCCACGAGAAGCTTGCTGCATTACTTTTACTTCTTTTTTTTTTAATATATATATATATATATATTATAAATCTATTTTATATTTACAATTATATATATATATAACCTATATTATTTATATATCTTTATATATAAATATAATTTATACTTCATCTATATATATTTTTAAAACACACATAAGTACAAATTATATTATAAATATATATAATTCTTAAATCATATAGTTCCTATTTTATTATTTATTAATATATATACACACTTTAATTCAAAATAACATTTATTATTTATATAAATACACTTTTATATTTGTACATATATGTGTGTGTATATATATATATATAATTATGTATATATACACACATCTCTTTATTTTTCCCTCTTAATACCCAAATTAAATTCCTATTTATTAATTAATTTTTTTTTTCAATTGACCAATTATTATAATTTCGAAATATTCCAATCCTTTAATAAATTTATTTATTTATTTCAATCAGTCTATTAACATCAAAATTAAAATTTTCAGATACCTAAGTCCAAAATAGGAGAATTTGTGGTTATCACAGCAACCCCAATAGTAGTATCAAAATATATCATGCAATAACTATATAAAATGGCCTGATAAAACAGAATCTAAAGAAACTAAAAGTCTGTTCATCAAACATTTCTCTGTAGTTTCAATTGGCTACAAGGATTTCAGCAGGTTGCAGCTATTGCATAATTTCAAACAGGTGACTGTCATAAATTGTCCAAAGTTGTAAGCCGACCCAATTGTCACGTCTAGTTGAGATTATTAGGCTAATATTTCTTAAACAAAGTGTGAAATTAAAAGCGGTGAACAAAATTGACGAAGATGCATGTGAAATTAATTTCTCTATAATTTAAAACTTTGAATCAAATAGTCAGCTTGTTTTATTAATTTATATATTCTTACAAAAAGAATTTCATTGTCTTATAAAAAAGGAAATGTCAAATTATGAAATTTGTCTCTATACTATAGTTAAGAAATGAAGATTTAATCCCAAAAAAATATTAGTAAAAAAAAAATGAATCGCAAACCCCCATTTATTAATAATTTTGATAATAAATGATTGATTTTTTCTATTAATTTGATTATGTAATATGATTTGAATAAAAAATATATGGTAACGTAAAGTAATCGTTTCATATAATTTTTTTTCACATAAGTAATTACCCATGGATTAAGAAGGAAAAAGAAAAACATTTCTTAATTGCACGGATTGTGTCATAGTGTGGAAGTTGCAAAGTGGTTCACATGGGATGACATATTAATTAATTAGACAAGTTGCATATCCTACTAATCTTCTTTGTCTTCAACACTTTTAACTTTTATGTTATAATAATCAATCAAAGTAATATGAGTTAAAATTTGATAAAAATCATGAGTTTAAAAAAAAAATTTTATTTAACGTATTAAGATAAATTTTCACACTATAATTTGTATTTTTTACACAATACAAAATATGATTTGATAAAACTTAATACCCAACATATATACGAATTGTCAAGTTTACACCAACCTCATTGAGTAGGCAAGGTGTGGTCACTGAAATTAAGCCGTAGGTGACCTTTTCTTGCTTGCAGAATTGGGAGATTAATTGAGAAAAGTCTATGTTTTGTTCTTCTTAAGCATGAAGGTTCTGTAAGGTCTGGTTAAACCAAGTTCATTTGATTAATCATCATCCATTTACACAGATAAGACGATTTTAGTCACAAGATGGTCAAAACACCCATTTAATGTTTTGCTGATATAGCAATGGAAATGGGTTTTTACAAGTTCTGATGCTCTATCCTGAATCTTTAAGTAGATATCAATTGTTAAAACAAAGTGTCGAGCGTATCGCTAAAAATCCATACGAAACAGGCCAAGAAGGCAAAGTTTGTGGAAAAAGGAGGTTTGTTTACTTGAATGAGATGGATTATATAAAAGCTGATTTTGTTATCTCGTCAAGTATTTAGTAAAAAATAATTTAATATACCTTAAAAATTTGCTTTCAAAACCTTATGGGAAGCTTCAATTTGATGTTCCACAGCGGGAGCTCTTGGCATAACAGCAATACTTTAATCATCAAATCACAAACGAAAGGACTAAAACTCTCAGAGGTACTTGGGTCTAGATTCAGCTGTAATAGAAATATTGTTGTTATGCCACTGATCACAACAAAACCGTGAGAGACCGGTGGGTACCAAAGCGGACAGTAAGTTTGAGTAAGACTGGCTACTATGGGTGGATCCCTGGCTCAAAGTGGTTATGCCCGGCTTTACACCTAAAGCCTAACTACACTCTTCTAATAGCTCGAACACTAACTATTCTATCGATGTCTACAATTCTTTGGGATACTTTTACAATAAAACAAACCAAATGGTTATGAGTGACTTAACTCTTAAAGATGTTAAGGGTTCGAATCGCACCGGACACAGATTGTGATTAAAGGATGCTGCGCACTCTGATCATGACAAAACCATGAGGGGCTAGTTGGCACCCAAAGCAGACAGGACGTTTGAGTAAGACTGGCTACTAAGGGTGGATCCCTAGCCCAAAGTGGGTACACCGAGCCTTGCATTGGGTTCTTATTAGGAGTGTGCAATTTTTCTCTTTAAAAATTGCATGGTTAGGCTTGTAAGGAGTTTGAAATTTTTCTCTCTAAAAATTACATAGTTGTAATTATTTTATTAATTATTAATTTGGTTAGGTGGTTATAAATCAATTTAGTTGTATCAAACTACATTAAAAATTATTGTATTTATTTTTTGCTTCTTTCGCTTTTGTAAGTACTTGATTTTAGGGATATTTTGTCCCAATGTTTCTTTCTTTAAAAATGTTGCTTGTGTAAATACTTAATGATTCTTTGCTTTAAAGATTGGTGGTTGATACTTGATTCTGCTTATGATAGCTTGAGTTGTCTATTTTATGGCATCTTCAACTGTTTGTATCTCTCTTTTTACTTTGTAGTGAAAAGTTAGTTGACATTTCATTGCATTTACTCTTTTGACATATTTTGCTTAAAATATGTTGAAATAAGGCTATGCTTAGCCATTTATCTAAGACAAATTTCAAGTACTCTTTTTTATATTGGAAATCAGAGTGAGGTTATTTGGATTAGGACCTAAATTACATGTCTCATAAATCTCCTTTTATTACTCAATCAAGAAGTTGTTAGCAAAATTCATGTAATCTTAAGAAACATGATTTACGTTGTTTAGTTTGGTTAATTTGCTAATTGATCTTTGTTTCTTTATTACATTTCATTAATAAGCTCTTTTTTACCCCATCGTAATTAGCATTTTTTTGCTCAACGATGTCATTGATTTCATTCATTATACGTCAAATTACATCGGTACAATGCCCGAAAACAAGGTCATATATAACACTTTAATATATCTTTTCCTACACCACAAAATGCACAAAAACTTCTGTTCTACCAACTCCCATTTTTGCTAACCCATCCGCAAACGAAGTCAACCACCTTCTCAATCTCTCCCCATAATCTATCAATTTCATTGAACACTAATTGAATGTCTACGCGATGGCGCGGGATCAAATTGTTTTCTAGTTATTTTATATTTTTTTTATTACATCCGCAGTAAGAATATTTCATGGGTCTCACACCAGATGCATGTTACAATAATTTGAGAATTTTATTAAACTGAAAGCATAAATCTTTCAAAGCCAAAATTTAAATACATCATCAAGAATATTATTGTAATATTTAAAAGGCTTTCATGAAAAAAATACATCAAAAGTCAGCTTTAAAAAGTTGAAGTCTAAAGCACAATCACATTTGTTTTTAGTTTTATAGAAAAAGTTTTGTATAACTAATTTAACAACACTATATAAAGAGTTATACAAAATGAGAATGGGCATTTTTAGTGTTGAATTAAAAGAGAATTAATCGGCTTTAGACTTCAATGAAGTAGAAATAGAATGCACCAATAGATATTATCATGGTCTGAATTATTTTCTCAGTTTTTTTTTCTTTGATAAAATATACAAGATATATATAGCAAAGAACATAAAACTAATTTTCTAAGAACAAGGATACAGATCAGAAGACACCTAAGACTATGCTGATCTCCTAAGAATAAGTTACAGCTCATACACACATTTGAATACAAATAAAGATAGCCTGTTATCTAATATGCACAACTGATAGTTATCAGGGTGGGTCGGTGGTTTAAACTTTGCAACATTTTATATCTATAGATCTTATGTTGCATTAAGTAGTAATATCAAAAGAACTAATACTCAATCATGCACACAAAAGCATAAGTATTATTACATGATTTCAAATAACAACATTAAATATGTTCACAAACACTATATGATGTCAGAGGTACCATCAAACTCACAACAATTCATACATAATAATATAAAAAGGCATAGAGAAATTATCAATAATTGAATCCTAGTATTGTTTTACAACAATCCTAAAATAAAATCCTTCTTTTCTGCCTATATAATTATATAGAAAGATAAACTTTAATCATGAACGTTTAGTTCTTTGTTGGAAAGATTGGAGAACAAAACGGAATCCACCATAACATGAAGCATGAAAATTAAAACAATCTATCATCATCATCATTACCATCATCAATAATCAATATTACATCCAAAACCCAATAACGACATGATATAAATTGTACACCCAGATTTGCAAAATGGAAATCCAAATCTATAACATTTCAACTTAGCCTAGTACATATAACAAACATACATCAATAAATACATAGATATAACGCACATGAAAACACGAAAAAGAGATGTATTACCATCTGAGTATCTTTACCTCATTGGAAGAGCCATTTAAGAGGCACTAATCGGTCGTTAGTTCCTTTTCAATAATTAATAAAATTTCAAAAATCTTTTATATTGGAATTAACGACAGAAATTTTGTCGCTGATTCCGTCGCTAACTAATGCGACAAATGAATCGTATCAATGTGTTATAATTAGAGATGAAATTTACAATGAAAAACATTTTGTTGCAATTTTATGACGAATTTCCGTCACTAATTCTACTACAAAATTTGTAAGCTATTCCATTGAAATGCATTTATATAACCCTTCAAGCCTAGAAAAAAAAAAGAGTAAGACGAAGAAGATAAAAAATCATAAGTTAAAAAATCAAAAATTAAAAACATATCAGAAAAGCAAATGTTACTATAGATTTTAACAAATAACCATTTTAAACAACATGAATATAAGAAAATCAAAAGTCAAGAATCATATAAATGTTAGGTAATCTAAAATCTATTTTGTTTTATATAATAAAATTAAGATATATAAATTTAGAATTTATGTAAAAAAACAGTATTTATTGCAAAACATTTGAGTTATATATCTATATATATGATTATTGTGAATCTTAATTTCCTTTATATATAAATATATGTATTTATATATAAAACCATACCTTAGAGATAAAAATAAAGATGGTAAGTGTTAAATTTTGAATTAAATTTATATGTTCCGGGTTTTTGAATATCAACCTTAATCATTTGTAACAAATATTTTGGCAATAATTGATGGAGTGCCATTTTAATTAAAAGTTTAACATATCTTTTTTTAGAAAAAAAATGTAATGGGTAAATTGCATATAAAATGTTAGTGGGAAATAAAAGCGTATTTTTTTTGTAGGAAATTGCTGTACCTCCTAAAAGTCAAAGGTCATTATTTTTTTTATCTACTTTTTATATTTTTTCTTATGTACTACTAATTATAAAAAGCTTTTTATATCATAAAAAATTTAGCAATTCAATAACACAACTTTTTATATTTTTTTCTTGATAAGACGAAAATCAGGCACAACTATAAAACCTCATAGACTAGATCAGTTACAAGCTATTTAGAGGTGATAAAAATTGACTCACTTCAAAAATCAACTAGATCAACCTGAAATCAAATCCAATTGATTCGATTTGATTAAAAAAGTCAACAATTTAAATCCAACCCAATCTGAATCCGAATTGATCTAAACCATACTAATCCAAATCCGACTGGATCCAAATCCAAATTTATTTAAACTCAAATTCATCATAATTTAGATTAACTTAAACTCAACCTAACTTGAACCCAAATTAACTCAAACCCAAATTGATCCTAATCTAAATTAACGAAACGTAAAAAGATTCAAACTCAAATTTAATATTACTAATAAAAATTTAAATGTCAAAAATAATTATCAAAGTATTTTATTATAGTAAAAACATATTGTTTTTCAATAACAGGATTGTTACAGTTTTTGAATCTGGTTAAACTTGAATATACACTTTTATATTGTATGTTGTAACGATTTTTATCCTAGAACATAATCGCTTGACGTAAAGTTATAGAGTTTCTTTTTTTAACCTAAATGTAATTGGTCACCTATTTAAAACTAAGAATAAGTTCATTGATCTATATTCCAAAATTTGGATTCTAGGAGTATGGTTACATGTGGGGAAAATATTATCATACCCACAACACCCGTTCGATGGACGATATTAATTAATCATATTTTATCCTAAGCAATCTTAATTTAAATCATCTTTTATTCTTAATTAAAGTTTTCTATTTATTATTTAATGTTCGATTATTTAAATATTGAAATTTTCCTTAAAGTATTTTCCAACACTTTGATCAAATTCTCAAGGAAATCTTTTCACCTCAAGAGGCACACTCATCCTCGTGAATAAGCTTTGTCTTCGGATTAATTAAGTATTATATGAAAATTTCAGTTAAAATTTATCCTTTAATTTTGATTTATTAATTTTGCATTAATTGCTATTTGATTATTAATTTATTTAAATATCCAAAAATTTCTTAATGTTTTTCCAATACTTTAATCGAATACACAATGAAACCTTCTCACCTCAAAAATATTCACGAGATACACTTTTCCTCGTGAAAAAGCTCTATCATTGGATTAATTCATATTTTATTCGAAATTTTATTAGGATTTATTTTTCATGATTCTAGCCTAATTTATTTTTAATTTAATTATTTTTAACTTATCTTAGAGATTTCCTTCAACTCTTTAATAGGATTTAAAAAAAAAAAACTCTCTCACCTTAAGAGTTTTTAAGAAAACACACTCATTTCTTTAATGGAGCTCCCTCGTTGAAATAGTTTTGTTTAATTCAGATATTTATTACTTCTTATAATTAATTATTACTACCATTTTTTATTTTTACTATTTTTGTTTTTTAGTTATTCACTTTATGTTTTTTTTTGTTACAAGAGGAATATTAAATAATTGAAAATGAGAGTACTTGGATTCGAACTTGAGACTTACAATATATCATAATTCATCTTTAACCACTAAATCAAGAGGTTGTTGACAGTTATTCTCTTTGTGACAACTAATTAAACATATTTCAAAAGTTATAAATGGACAACTAATAAACATGGAAAAAGTCACGTGTATATTCAAAAGTAAGCAATTAAATTAGTCCAAGCAATAATTACAAAAGTAAGTTAAATGCTGAACAAACACACAGTTGAATAGTCAAAGCAAACGCAAGGTGTTTTTTTTTTTTTTAAGCCAAGCAAATGCAAGTTAAGTTTAAATATGGTTAACAAAGAAATGAAGCAACCAACAGTAGTTGGCGTGAATGGTAGCGGCTCTCATCCCTTAATTAAGTGTTTAGGGTTCGATTTTTTATATTGGGTATGGAGTAAATTATGTTGGGAGGGGACTATTCATCTTGTGTGCGCTCAAAATTTCCGACGGAAATTAATCATTGTTGTCGACGGTAGATACTTCGTACCAATATCATAGTTAACAAAAAAAAAAAACAAAGAAATGAAGCAATAAGGGAAACACTGCACTGCTCTGCACGTCGAAGCAGTCAAACGAGCATTTAAACAATATATTTCAATGCAAGCATTTATCTAGGAAAAATTCTAAACTTATCCATTTTTGTAATTTTTTATCTCAATTTTTTCCCTGATTTACTGATTATCACTGAAAAAAATATAAATAATAAAAAAATGGATATATTTAGAATTTTTTATTCATGAGTTATGATTCAATTAACAATACAAGTTGAATTTATAAAAAAGAAACTTTTAAGTTCAATCCTTATTAAACACACCTTTGAGGAAAAAAAAGATGAGAAACTTTAATTGTGATAAAATCCCAAATAAAATTAACCTTAGATCATTAAAACAGTTAAATCTTAGATTATTAAAACGAAAAAAATATATATAATTTATGAAAAAAAAGAAAAAATTTTCTTTATCTAGTCAAAAATAAAAGTAGACAAATAAATGAACTAAAACAAGGAGTAACCTGTTTCAAAAAAAAAAAGCAAGGGAGGAACATGTGAGCACTTCACTTCTTGTTTTTTAGCTTTCTCCATTCTTTTCTCCGTTAAGAATCGTGAATGAATAACCACCATCCCTTCAGCTTTGCCCGATAGACCTTCCTGTTGTAATATCTCTAATTGTATGAACTAATTAAGTATAATTATTATCATATAATTTATTTAGTAGTATAATTTATGTATAGTGTGATCATAATTGTATATAATATATCTATATTATATATGTATTTATCTTTAATGGGACGGATATAATACATAATCTAAAAATATGGGAGGTCCCTACTACTGGCACCACTATATAAGTGAAGGCCCATTATTCACTTGTAATTAATGAAGAAATGCACAGCAGTAGTCTCTCCCTTATTCTCTCCCGTTCCTCTCATGGCTCATCATCATCTTCCTCTGTTTTCTCTGCAGATCACCATGGACAGAACCAAACCAGCAATGGGAAGCATGGCTCGACTTTCAGTGGTCTCTCCTCTCCATGGCAGTGGCGTTAATGGCAGAGAAATGGTGGGTGTTTTGCATACCCACAAAAGGTTAGATTTCTTTCAAATTTATTGTGCTAATGGGTTTTGTGGACGAATTTGTTCTAACAATTGGTATCAGAGCTCGTCCACAATAAAGCCATTAGCCATTTTTCGAAGAAAAAATGAGATTTATGAATTTTTATTTTTTTTGGTATTTTTTGGATTTTTACTATACCCATAAATTACTAATATTTGGCCTAATTAAATAAGTTTAAATAAATTATTTGGGTATTTTGTTGAGCCATTTTGGATTATGGTTTACCCATTTCGTTAATAATTTATTTAAACAAATAAACTCTCTAGAAATGAAAATTGTCTTATTATTTGAATATTCACATTTATATGAAATTAATTTAATTAATTAATATTAGATTTAAAATTACTACATATGCTTCAGGAATTGCATATTTTGGATGTAGTTAATTTTGATCAATTAATTATGTGAATATTCTTAAAATTATAAATCATTAATTGGAGTGACTAGTACTTGCCTGTCGCAAGAATAGTCATGAAGATTTTCTTGATGATTTATTCTGAAAATTTTAAGGATATAATAATAAGGCAATGCATAGTGATAGTTGCAGTTGCATAATTTACTGAGGCCTCTAGAAGTGGCTAGTCTCTCCCTGTCAGATTGTTAGTTGCTTTTAGAGATGCTTGGGATTGAGAGGATTCTGGTTGGGATATGACACGGTCTTCCTACCCTGTCGGTGGACGATCATTCAGGTTGTATTCAACTAGTTTTGTCTTATCCTCGGTAGTGTATTGTGGAATTTATCGAGTCATTCCACTAGCCTTCATATTGTGCAACTATCACATATCGAATTTCTAGCAGGATCAAATTAGATAGATAGTATGAATTATTCTCTACGGTTAGGGACATATTAAACTAGAAAGTAGTCCTGAGAGTTGATCTATCTTCTATACCCAATAATGTGAGCTCTTTGAGGACAAAATATTTGGAATTTTGGGAACATTTAAGTGAGAATTCTCTGATTATAAGGGCATGCCATTAATGAGCACATCAAAGAAAGTGTTCCAATTAGTGATAATTAAGAAGTATTTATGGATACCATTAGAAAATAGTTCACATAAGATGGATAAAGGTTGCTATAGGATTTTGGCAGATTCAATACTACTTCCTTTTGGGGTAGAGAGTGGGAGATCTTCTAAATTTGCAGATCTCATTTAATACAGAAGGAAGTATGGCATTTCATATCAAAATTGATATTATCATTCAAGAGTGGGAGATCTTTCAGGTTAATAGATCTCATTCAGCCATAATGATGACATATGCCAGCATTACTGTCAAAAGGAATATTATTAAGAGGTCTCAATAAAAGGCCATTTTAGAAAAAGAAATTTGCCAAGTCTATTTCCCATTCTGGTTTTACCAACACCTCTAAATATCAATGTGTGCCACTTCTGAGATAATCCTGGGCACGAGAGGTAGATTGCAAGAGTCTGCTAGATTGGGATGTATAAAAGGCATTTCGTTAGTTTTTATTTTGAGTCCAATCTAGGGGATATGCCCTTCAACTATTAGTGTTTGGATACCGGTGCTATTATTGATAAAGCCATAAGCAACCAGAGATAGAATAAGGGAAAATTGTTGTGAATTGGGATTATAGAGTTAGAATCCATACTGAAAACATAGCCAGTTTGTTACATTTCGTAGACAGTTTTGGAATTATTATCGGTCGATGCTTTTTATCTTGATAATAGAAAAGTATTTTGCTTAGTAACAACACATATATTGATTTTGGCATTCTGTGTGATGGATACACAATGGACTTGTACCCCAATATTGGGCAACTTTTCTTCAATGATGAATGATGTGACTGTTGATTTTTTTTATTATGATAGAATAGATAAGAAATCTATCAAGTAATGGCGTAAGAGGTAGGGATATTTTGAGGCACATGTAGGATTGCATTAAGGGAAAATCTTACTGCTAATATTAAGGACATAATTAGCATATATTGAGATGGTTAGGAGCTGATATATACCGACAGTTGTAAATCATATTCACATACTGTAGTCAGTGGATATAAATGTTTCATCATTTTCACTAAAGACCATTTTAATGTAAGTCATATAGAGTGAAAGATCTGATCTTATGGAGGCCTTAAGCATTCTGATTAACTCCGCTGCGCTGCTTAAGGCAATGATCAGATAGTAGTGATGAATATTATGTTCGGTATAATGAAGCTAGGCGAAATCAAATACCAGTTTTTCGGTTAAGTGCATTATAAGATTATATATTGATGCTTAGTGTACGATGCTTGGAATATTGAAACAGAATGAGATTACAGTTGCAGTCAATCGTACATTCTGATCTAGTACGATTTATGTTAATCACTCCAAATCTTTAAAATTCGGGTGGAGTGAAATTAAAACTGCAATTCACATTCAAAGTTGATCTCCAAGCAAGACTAGTTCCTAAATGCGTCCCAAGTTATAGTCAGACATTAAGCCGATTTTATGCTGCTTCTTGTGTTTAGGGTTATAAGGTAAGGCAAAAGAGCTATAACCCATAGTTAAGAAAACTTGACAAGAAAACTATCAGTAGCAGTTTTGTTGGCTATTATATCGGCTAAAAAGATTTTAGATTTCATTTCTCGTTATGTGACACTAGAATCATTAAGTCTGACAATGCAATCTATTTACTGGATGACTTAAAGAGTGGGAGTTGTGAACTCCACAAAGTCATTATTAAAATACATTTTGTTGTGTCATTCCCATATATGCATCATCTTTTAATGATGAAAAGCCACAACCAAAGGAATCAATGATTGATCTCAAAACTATATTTCGAACCTGCACCTGACTTTACAGAGGAACATGAATGTAAGATTCATGTGTCTTCTAATTCTGATGTTTGTCAAGAGACTATCTTGATTCGAACTCTTAGAGTTGGATATTAGTCACGCAGGATGAGTAAGCATCTATGTTGTATAAGGATGCCTGGGATCTATTTCAGTTGTCACATCATTATAGACCAAAAAGAGACTCAAAAGATTAGGTAGATGATTTAAAGCCAAATTTAGTCAAGGCTTTAAATAAAGCAACCTAAAAGTTTGTAGTTCCTAAGATGGAACATACAGTTTATGTGAACTTAAGGAGTTCATTTGCAAACATTAAAAGGCATCTAGATTGTAATATATAAAGTTTAATGAGATTGTCATTTTAAGGAGAACATTATCGTTTGATAATTGGATCCATTGCGAGGTCAGTGGGAGTTATGTGCTTATTATGCTCTAAATTGATGATATCAAATAGCAGCCTATAACACTGACCTATTGTACGAGATATTCCATGTCGTCATGTCACTTCATGATGAAGAATCTAAGTGAGGCTCTATTTTGTTTTAAGGATTGAGATTCTTCATGACATATCAATAAGCATATATTATTGGTCTCATAGAACCTACATTGAGTGTTGAGTAGGTTTATTGTATGTTGTTCTCCTAATAAGACGTCATTTAGTGAAAAGTGACATATTGTGAAAATCTCAAAGTCCTCAAGATGATAATGAAACAGCTCATATCGAGTATTGTGTATGCCTTATTGTGGGTAATTAGTGTATGCTCAAGTTTATACACATTTGGACATTGTGTATGTTATAGGTGTATTTCGGAGATACTTGAGCAATCTTGTAATAGAGAACTGGAAGCTATAAAGAGAGTATTTGGATATTGATAAATCTGACATTTTGAGTTTAGTCAGATATTCTGATGTTAATTTTGCAAGCTCTCCAGATATTGAAAATTATTTTGATTATATATTTATGGATATAAAAGAGCTGTATTTTGGAAAGTGTAAAGCAAACACTTACAGCATCTTTGATTGTGGAGGCTAAATATGTAGCATGTTGTAAAGCTACATGATGGGCCATTTAGGCTGCAGAATTTCGTCTCAAGGTTGGTTTTCTGTGGTTGCCATTTCGAAGTCTTGTAGGTGTACTGTAGTAATGCTGCAGCAAGTATTTTCTCTCTCAAAATGCTTGGAGTTCTTCACACTCCAAATATTTAGATATCATCATTCGGTTGGTTAGAGAGAAAATAATGGAATCCATTATTTGATTGGATTATAGAGCATATGTTTTAAAGAGCTCATTCTGTCTAACTGAAAGTTTGGCTGCTAAAGTGCTTTGACGACATAGCACTTATATAAGGCATATTGAACCATTGTTGTATTAAGTTAGTGGGAGCTCTGCAATAAAATCAATTGCAACTGTGTGAATGGATTCCTATTTGTCATATATGCAGATTCTGTCTACGCGCATTCTGGTAAATATGACATTCTGTTAAATGAGACATTCCGCATTGGTCTCATGAGCTTCTGTTGAAACATTGCATCATTTAGTTTGGATGCATGGACCTAATGGAAATGGATATTGATTTTGTTTTCATATCATTTCCATTTCACACTAATACTACTATTTTTGTTGCAATCTTTATAAGTTTACGCATTTGTACCCTGTCGGTATGATGCATTTTGAAGCTTATAAAAGGCTTCTTGTTGTTAAAGTATGTATGAGTCTACACATTTGTACCCTTTCGGTACAATGTATTTAGAGGGCTTACGAATACATATTGATATTATATGATATTTTGTTAATTAACTTAATTGTCCAAGTGGGAGAATGTTGTAATATCTCTAATTGTATGGACTAATTAAGTATAATTATTATCATATAATTTATTTAGTAGTATAATTTATGTATAGTGTGACCATAATTGTATATAATATATCTATATTATATATGTATTTATCCTTAATGGGACGGATATAATACATGGTCTAAAAATATGGGAGGTCCCTACTGCTGGCACCACTATATAAGTGAAGACCCATTATTCACTTGTAATTAATGAAGAAATGCACAACAGTAGTCTCTCCCTTATTCTCTCCCGTTCCTCTCATGGCTCATCATCATCTTCCTCTGTTTTCTCTCCAGATCACCATGGACAGAACCAAACCAGCAATGGGGAAGCATGGCTCGACTTTCGGTGGTCTCTCCTCTCCATGGCAGTGGCGTTAATGGCAGAGAAATGGTGGGTGTTTTGCATACCCACAAAAGGTTAGATTTCTTTCAAATTTATTGTGCTAATGGGCTTTCTGGACGAATTTGTTCTAACACCTCCTTCAAGAATTCGGGCTTCCCTGGTTCCCTTTGTCTCTCAAACTATCATGCCCAACTCCCAAAGATCCCAAGGACCCGAAAATTTCCCATTTTTTATTTTCACCTTGATTTCCTCCCTGTTCTTTAATTTTGCTTGATTTGCTGAGGGTTGTGCTTGATTTTCTAATCTTGTTTTGTTTTCTTTTTGCGTTTTGGGGAAATTCTTGGTTTTTTCTAGTTGATAAGTTGTTTCGGGTGTGAAGGAGTCTCGCGTAGAGGTGGGGTTTCTAGCTCAGGTGGTTGTTTTGTTGGTGTGTAGTTGGCTATTGAAAGGAGGGGCTGTGGGTGGTATTTTGTCTATGGAGGGCCGTAACATTCATGGTCTCGGGTTGCTTGGCTCTCGAGTTTTCTGGGGTTGCTCACTGAGGGGCTCGGTCTAGTAGCGGGAGGCAGAAGGATCCCTTGATTTTTTTTGGCTCCTGGTTACTGTTCCTGCTTCCCCTCCCCTCTCGAGCTTGTTCCTTTTGAATGCTGATTCAGCTTGAGTTCTCACAAAGCTTTAATTACCATATCCCTTAGATCAATGGATATGACCAATTGTTTTCAGCTGCCAATGAAGACTATTAAGCTTGCAATTCCTCTGTTAATGAAGACTTTTTTTTTCTGTTAAAGAAAAATATTAAATAATTCAAGATAAAAATAAAATTGTTTAGATTTGATCTTATATTTTATAAAAAGATTATTGTGTAATTTAATCCCTAAATTATATCAATTTTTTCACTTTGGTACTAAAAAAAAAATTTGTCACATTTATACATAAATTTTACTTCTGTCAACCACTTTATCTTAAAAGTTAACACCGTTAGAAAAATGTTAACGTGGTATTACATGTCCAATAATATTTTGACACGTAATATATTACGTCAGCATTATTTTTTTTAAAAAAATTGTTTTAAAAAATTCAAAAATTTTAAAAAAATACATAAAAATATTTTAAAAATAGTTAAAATTATTTAAAATTTTATGTAAATGTTTAAAATTTTTGAAGATCACGTGATGGCAAGTGCTTATGTGGAAGCCGTAGATTTCGAGCCAGAGGACGACGACCTCATGGACAAGGATGCCGCCGGCGACGTCTCCTCTCAAGCACCCTTGCCTAAGCTCAAGTTCGCGATAACTGGCGGCGCTTCCACCTCTCTTTCTGGCCCTAAGAAGACCAAGGGCCGTGGTTTTCGCGAGGACGACGTCGACCGCCACTCTCGTCTTACCTCCCGCGACTTCGAGTCTCTCAGCTCTGACGGCGGCCCTGGTCCCCAGAGATCTATTGAAGGATGGATTATTTTGGTCACTGGTGTACATGAGGAAGCACAGCACATGAGGATGATTTGCACAACAAATTTGGTGAATTTGGTGAGATCAAGAATTTGCATTTAAATCTTGATCGTCGCACTGGATTTGTCAAGGGATATGCATTGATTGAATTTGAAAAGTTTGAAGAAGCAAAGAATGCCATATGCACGATGGATGGAGCAGAACTTCTTACACAGACTATCAATGTTGATGAGGTTTTGCCTCGACGCCAATGGCCATCCAGCTTCCAGGTCTTGAAAGCTCATGATTGCTCCTTCTCTAAATCTATCTTTGTATAAACCCTAACTTTCGCGAGAAAATTTTGAGATGAAATTTTCTTGAGAAAGTGAAGGGAAAACAAATAATTTTAACTAGTTTTTAATAATATTCTAATGTTATTTCCTTAACATTTTACATAAATTTTTAAATAATTTTAATTATTTTTTTAATATTTTTATGTATTTTTTCATATTTTTAAATTTTTTAAAACATTTTTTTTAAAAAAAATAATACTGACTTAATACATCACATGTCAAAATATTATTGATCATGTAAATATCATGTCAGCATTTTTCTAACAATATTAACTTTTTGAATAAAATAGTTAACGGAAGTAAAATTACCGTATGAATGCTAAAAAACAGTTTTTTAAGTACCAAAATAAAAAAAAAATGATATAGTTTAAAGATTAAATTACACATTAACCCTTTATAAAATATCACAATCCATTGTTAGCGTTAACGAAGGCATGCATCTCAGCTGCCAATGAAGAGTATTAAGCCTGCAATTCCTCTGCCAATGAAGACTATCAAGCATGAAAAGTGACTGGCAGAGAAGGCTTTCGAGCAGTAGCTGGTGTCGTGCAAGGAACTGGCTGCTCTATTTTTTTATTTTTTTATTTTTTAATGTTCTAATTTTTTTAATAAAAACAAATAGTACAAAAAATAGTAGTCCAAAATCCTATCAAAATTAATCTAGAACAAAAGGCCCAAACAAAGAATTTTGAACTCAATAAAAAAAACAAATGGGCTTAATTCGACAATAAATAAAAAGATCGAATAAAAATGTTTTACCAACATCGAGGTTTATTTTAACTAATTTTGAAATGACATTATTTAGTTAGGACAAAATTAAGTACTTACATTGTATACACTTGAACTTAACGAAAAACAAAATTTTACAATAACTAATGTAAAATTATTTAACGACTAATTTATTACAGAGTACAGAAGTTACATTATTTATACTTAATACCTCAAATTATTTTATAAAAAATCAAGAGAAATTAAAAAGACGTATTGTAATGTATTATAATATTTAATAGAGATTATTAAATCACTTTGATGCATAGAGAGTTAACAATTATTATATATAATAGAAAAAAATGAAAAATATGTAATTAATTTATTTATATTGGTGAATGTATTATAAAGAAAACTATTATATTGATTATTGAATATTTTGAATATTTCAATTCAAATTTTATTATAGGTGATGCAAGAAGTAAAATTTATTTTCATGAGTTTCTTGACTTTTAGAAATATGGTTTCAGTTCATTTTTATAACAAACAAATCACACCGAAGTGACCAAGACCTAATTCAAAAAACCTGCCCACTCGACCCGAACCTATATCCAACCAACCTGATTTGACTAAAAAAGTCAACGAACCAAACCTGACCTAATCCTAACTTGAATTTATCCTAATCCAAATTTATCCGAATTCAAATAACCCAAACCTGAA
Organism: Heritiera fomes; assembly: GCA_032173925.1. Lineage (NCBI taxonomy): Eukaryota > Viridiplantae > Streptophyta > Magnoliopsida > Malvales > Malvaceae > Heritiera > Heritiera fomes. The sequence goes on along the minus strand of JAPDPM010000023.1, from coordinate 4,442,894 downwards.
ATGATTTGAATTCGAAATAAACTGATTTTTCCTTAAACCGAACCTGAAATGATTTGAATCCAAATGATTCAATTTTTTCTTATCCCAAAATGACCCAATCCAAAATAACTCAACCTAAACCCAATTCGACTCGCCCGTTTGCCACCTTTCGAGCTACCTCTTTTCTTTCCATTTATTTTTCCTTTAATGTTCTCACCTGCCTTGGTACCAAATCTGTTCACAAGTCGGTTAGGTCTGTTTCAAATCGGGTTTAGATAAGGTATTAAAGAAGTGAACGTGTGTCCAGGCTCAGCTTGGCTCGTTTTTCAAGCCTAATTTTTTGCCTTAACGCTTTTTATATAAACATTGAATAACTCTAAATTCGTCCAAACTCGCCTGAATACTATTAACTTTTTTAAAAAATATAAAAAAATATAAAAAAATTAAAACAAATAATAATTAATAAGTATAACATAATAAATTTGAATAATTTAAAAAAAAGACTAAAAGAAACATGAAAATTTAAATTAAAGTATAAAAAACAATAAAAACTCTATTTAAATTGCATAAAAAATAAAAGTAATTAACAAATAAATTAATATAAAAAATATAGTTAAACGAGCCAAGCTTGGGCTTGAAACAGTAATCTCAAGTCCAGCTCATTTTTAAATGGAGTTAATATTAAACCAAAAGATTTTTCTTTTTTAACAGGCTACGATTTTTTAGCCCAAACTCATTTAACGTAGTTAATATTTTTATCCAAACTCACTAAAAAAAATAGATAGACCTTTAGATTTCAGAATGTACCCAACCTTTGAACAAATGTACCTGGTACTACTCTCACATATTAAACCAAAAGATGATTTGTTCCAATATTTCATTTATTTAATTATTTGATAATTTGGTTATGGGAATTCTCTTTTTCAAGTGATTTTAAAGTTACACTTCTCGAATTGTATTGGTTTGATTCATTTAAAGTTTTACTTTCAAAATATTTTTCATAAATATCAAAATCATAATTGAAAAAAAAAACTCTTCTCTTTATCAATTTATTTTTATACCACTTAAGTTTTACTATTTGCTTAGTGAGTATTTATTTACGAAATAGTAAATAGCAAGAACGGTCATTAATTTTTTTACAATATTTTGTACTGGTTTCCGAACTTTGAAAATAAATTATTGATACCAAATTTCTAAGCTCGACTGATTTTGATCCTTTCAATAGAATTTTCGTCATGTAAGACTTTTAACATAGAGCGCCATTCGTTTAGACATGTGGCACCAGATGACACGATGACATGTAATTTCAATTATAAATTAAATTTAAATGAAGTACGTAGCAAGAATTGTCCTTGAAGTTTCAACTATATTTTATATTGGTTCTTAAACTCTCAAAAGTTACCTATTCATACTCAAACTTTTAAACCCAACCCATTTTGATCTTTTTGTCAAAATTTTTTCTATTTACTCTTGTAACACCCAGCCCACCTTAGACAAACAAAGGGGAAGCCCAAAACAAGTAAAAGAGGGCACGGGCCTTCGGTGTATCAGGGAAAAAAAAATTAAAACAAAAAAAAAAAAGAAAAGAAACAAAAGTGGCGGCATGAAGTGCTTCGAAAGAAAGTCCCAAAAGGGAGAATTGAAGGAATATATATATATAAAATAGAAGAGTATAGAGGCAGTGTAGCGGCGCCAAGAAGAAAGAAAGAAAAGATTGAAGCTTGGCTGATGCAGTGCCAAGCCGAGCGAGAGAAAAAAAAATTTTGAAGGGATATTTGGTTGTTGTAAGGGTGAGTGCAAGAAGACTAATGTGAATAAAGATTTCTCTTTAATCTTTATAGTTACGATGTGTAATTAAGTATTGAGTTTTGAGGAAAAAATAAGATATTGAAAATTTGAAAAAAAATATATTTTAAAGGAAGTACAGACTTTTAACTCGTCAAATAACGTAACTCACAATAAGATCATAGTTTATCGAGTTATAATCATTTGGCAAATATAGTATAAATTGTCAGCTTCTGTTAGATAGCGTACAATACAAATTTTTAGCTTCTGTCAAATGGCGTAGCTTATGCCTAATTGATAGCATACTTTTCTAATATTGAATATTTTGAATAATGCATTCCAAGATATCTTAAGGCTTTGTTTTAGTTTTAATTTAGTGAGTTCAGGTAAAAGACTTAATATCCTTTTGGTGTTTTGACAACTTGAAAATTAGCCTCAATATATTTAAATTATATATATTATATATACATTATGATGTTTTGGCTTTTGGTTTGTAAATCGGGTTAATCGTGTGTGTGTGTGTGTGATTATTTTGTTATGAAATTAGAAAGTGATTTTGTTATGAGTTTTTTAATATGATTTTATTCAAGTATATGCATATATCTATCTTTGCGAATATAATTTTCGTATAAGATATTTTAAAAAAAAATATGAAATATGCTTTGCACAAAATAAGTTTTGGATAATACGTGATATAATAGTTTTGACATTTGAATTTCATCATAATGTACTTATATATCATCTACTTTGAAAATACAAAATTTGCTTTGAAATGATGGATGATATTTGCTTTGTAAGAAATATGTTACAAGAAATAATAATATTGTTTTGTATATATAGGGTAATCTAAAAATGTTTTGTTTTGTTTCCTACCATGGCTATGCTTTAACCTTACCAATGGAGGTTAAAATATTGGTTATGTCGACATGTAATTTGTTATAAGAAATTAGTTTCTAATCGTACCATCAGTTGAGAATAGTAGTTATTTGTTATCTGTTCTATGCAACTACTAGTTGCTTCTAATATTTCTGACTCAAGCAATTGAGGTTAATTGCAATTTTTGTTGTAATTCTGACATGTGTTACAAGGATTAAGTATTGCATGGCATGTTACAGGAGACTTGAAAATTGTGAGTTATGAACTTTTGTTCAGTTTTGATATTTATGAAATTCTGTTTAATTTTGAAGTCTGAGCATATGAATTTAGAAAATTTGTGTATGACTATGAGATTATCCAACTTTGATTTTGAATCTTTATATTAATATTTTGGCCTAAATGATTTGTGATATGCTTAATCCAACTGAGGGGATGTCCGTTACTTACTAAATAGTAGTACTCATTCCTTTATTTTTATTACTTTTTAGATTTTGATAATTGCAACTTCAAGAAAATAGGCTTGACAAAGATACTAATAACAAGCTTAGCTTCCGCCTTTAATTTTTTGTTATTAAACATCAGTAGCTCGAATATTAGCTTTTAGATTATTTGTTACTTAGTAAGAATGCTAGTATCATTAAAAACAATTGTAACCTATCAGTTTGAATACTTGAAGAAGTTGCGTGAAAATATTATTTTTGAGACTTTAATATGGGTTTTTTTTTTCAATTTCAATTTAGTATGATATATGTTGCCTTGCATGCTTATGGGATTCTTCTCATGAGTATACGGCATTTGTTATACTCTAAATCTTCAAGTTTGGGGCATAACAACTCTCTCTTTAAACTCATAGTTTTAGAATTTTTAGTCCTTGACAAAATATTTTAGAGTCCAAACAAATTTTCAAGTCAATATTTTTTACATAATAATATTAAACTAGCTGATAATTTTTTTTTGCTAACAACCTCTTGACCTAGTGGCTAAGGATGAATTGTGACATATTGTAAGTCTTGAGTTTGAATCCAAACACTTTCATCTCAAGTTATTTAATATTTTTCTTGTAACAAAAAAAAAACTAATAATTTTTTTCTTTTAAATAAGATAGGATAATATGGACAAGAATTACATGCGATGTTTTTCATACTTTAATTAAAGTACTTTTTGCTAATTTGAACAAATTCAATATTAAAAAAATAATTAATGGACATTTCTTGAATGTTCATAAATATTCAAGGGAGGAAAATTCAAGAGGAAAAAAGATTTTGAATGTTCACGAACCCTTTTCTGTTTTGGTCAATAAATATTACATTGCATGAAGCATAATGGAATCCATGAAAGCCAACAAAACAAAGTAGATGAAAAAATAAATGCTGAAAAATTATTGAAAAAGACAAAAATTAAGGGATCAATAATTCAAACTGCGTCAATGATGCCATCCATCATGTCCCATAAACAAAAGCTGCGAAGAAGAAACTGCAAATCCTGATAAATTAATACTTGAGAAATATAATACAAAGGTGTGGTAGAATATTAAAAATTAGTTAACAGTTTTTGAATATTTTAATAAATAAAAATAAATTTTATTAAATTAAATAGCAAGTTTTTAAATAAAATAAATAAATAAAATAAAAACTACTCTTGCAAATTAAAATATAAACTAATGAAATTAAAATAAAAATTGAATAAAATAAATAAATTAATGTGAACTAATATAATTATCTTTATAATTTTGTGAATTATTGAAGAGTAAAGTGAAAATGAAAAAAAAAATACTAAATATATGCTATTAAAATTAACACTCTTTTCTTAAATTTGGATTTATAACCTTAAAAAAACACATATTTACTTATCCATAAGTTAAACATATTAAAATTGCAATAGCCAAATACTTGACTTTTTTAATTCTACAATAAATAAACTATTTCATAAATTGAGTTAATCAGGCACTAAAACCAGTCCCTCGTCCCATTATACTATTAATTACCGGTTAAATGAATGGAAAAATTATTCTTTAAAAGAAAGGTGAAAGGAGTGTTTCTGAATTTACAGTTTTTAAAAAGTATGTAAGTGATTTGAATATTTAATTTGGTAGTTACTAATTAATAAGCTTTTATACTTTTTTGTTTCTCAATGTGAAATCTGGCACAACTATAAAAGCTTATCAACTCTATCAGCTACCTCTATTATTTCCATTTATTTTTCCTTCAATGCTCTCACCTGCTCGGTACACTTGGGTGTATAAACAGTTGAACGCATGCTTAATTTGTTCCAATTTTTCATTTATTTATTTTTATAATTTGGTAATGAGAATTCTCTTTTTCAGGTAATTTTTAATGGCACACTTCTCTAAATAGTATTGGGATGATTCATTTAAATTTTTACTTTTAAAATATTTTATTTGTTCAGATTTTTAATACTTCATCAAAATATTTTAAAGTCCAAACAAACTTCCAACTCATTTTTTTACATAAAAAACTTTTTTTACTTTCCTTTTAAATAGGATAGGATAACAAGCACAAGAATTGCATTTAATGTTTTCATACTTTAATTAGAGTACTCTAATAATTTGAATAAATTCAATTTTAAATATTAATTAACAAATTTTTAACTCTGAGAAAATTAAATACTGAATTTATTATGAAATAAAAAGCTTTTTTGGTATACTAATATTTTTTTGGTATGGTAAGATAATTCAAGTTAGGCAAAAAAGATATGAATGTTCACGAACCCGTTTTTGTCTGGTTAATAAAAATATTGCATTGCATTGGGCATCATTTGTTAGAAAATTTCAAAATAAGTGATAGAAGATTAATTAATAAGACAATAATAGAAGAGAGAATAACAAAAGAGAAGGGGTGCACACAGAAAGAGAAATGATGAAGGGATGACCAAAAGGGCTCACAGGAAGACAATGAGCATACAATCCAAGCAATAAATGTTATATCGGGAGGAGCTTTGATGGTTGGAAGTTTATCTTCATCATGAAAGGCTTATGCTCGTCAAACATATCAGATTAATTCTGTGATGAAAGAAGAAAAGGACGAGGAGCCGATTGTATTCATCCCCTGTGACAAAGGAGATGTGATTACTCCTGACGATGATCCAATTGTCATAACTACAGTAGTGGCTAAGCACCCTGTTAGTTGAATTTTGGTCAATAACGGAAGCCCAGTGAACCTTGTCTACTAAAATTACTTTGAGAAGATGAATATTACTGAAGACAGGTTAAAACTTGTCACAAAACCTTTATATGGGTTTGTAAGAGAGAAGGTGAATGTAGCCAGTTCTATACAACTGCTCGTCACCTTAGGAGAAAGTCTTAAAGATGCAACTAGACAGGTGCTGTTTGTGATAATGTAGTCGAATTCCATAGCCCATAATGTGATCCTTGGGCTACCACTGTTAAATGACATGAGGGCTATTATCTCTCCATGCTACTTACTGATAAAGTTCTCCACACCTAATGGAGTAGGTTAAGTCAGAGGAGACTAAAAGAGTGGAAGGACATCTTATATCTCGTCCACCACTTGCAAAGGAATTCAAAAGAAGGAAACCCTTGTCATTGCTGGCCCCTTAGAGGTGGAGAAAGATTGGGAAGATTTAATCTTTTAGAGTTTTTATCGACAACAGATTTGTTATTTTGAACCTTCTATTTTTGTATTCTCCGTTGTTGCTCATTATTGTTATTATGCAATAAATTAACAAAGGATGTTTTTGATTCTTATTATTTATATTATTATCATCATTGCATATTTTACAGCAAGAATACAAAAAACTTTGTTGAGTCTAAAGCGAAAAATACGTTAAAGTAGGCTACACATGTACTTGAAGCGAAAAATGCGTGAAGTAAGTCATGTGTGAAGACCAAAGTGCCTAGGCTTAAAGTGAAAATGCATGAAATAGGTTACGTATGTACTTGAAGCAAAACGTGCATGAAGTAAATCGTGCGTGAAGACAAAAGTGCAAAGACTTGAAGCAAAAAATGTGCAAGGTAAGCCATGCACTCAAAGAAAAGGCCTAAAGCAAAAACTATGCGAAGCAAGCCACACATTGACTTGAAGAAAAAAGTGTGCGAAGTCATGCATCAAGACAAAAGTGCAAAGGCTTGAAGAGAAAAATGTGCGACGTAAGCCACGCACTCAAAGAAAAAGGCCTAGAGTGAAAAATGTGTGTAGTAGGGCTACCCATGAACTTGAATCCAAAAGTGTGCAAAGTCAATAATGCGTGAAAATAAGTGTACAGGCTTGAAGTAAAAAAATACACAAAGTAGGCTACACATTGACATGAAGCAAAAAGTGCGCGAAGTAAGTAATGCATGAAGACAAAAATATGAGGGATCGAAGTGAAAAAAGTGTAAGGTAAGCCATGCACTCAAAGAAAAAGGCCTAAAGTAAAAAATGTGCGACATAAGCCACATATGTGAAAGACGAGAAAGCACATAGACTTGAAGCAAAAAATTCGAAATGCAAATCACGCATGTGAAATGTAAGAGCTTGAAGTGAAAACTATGAAACGTAAGTCTATTTGTTGCACAAGCAAGTTTAAATATGTGCAAAGTAAATATGTGGTTGTTGAAAAATTACAGAGCAATTGATAAGAGTAAGTTCTTTCACAAAAAATAGAGAGCAATTGATGTAGGCCACGCATATATTTTTTTTTAAAAAAAAAAGAGTAGCGTGGCACACTCTACATCACAGCACACTTTGCCTCAAGGCACAATCTATTGCACGGCAAACTTTATCACCAGGCACACTAAAAGAGTAACGCGACACACTCTACCACACGGCACACTTTGCCTCAGGGCACACTCCACCTCAGGCCGAGCTTTACCTCAACCCATGCTTTGCAGCAAGGCACAAAGTGCCACACGGCACACTCTATTGCTGGGCACACTCTACCGCACGACACACTTTATCGCTAGGCATATTTTGCCTCATGACATACTCTTCCACTGGGCATACTATGCCATACGACACACTCTATAGCCGGGCACAGAGTGTCGCACAGTGTACTATCATTGAGCACACTTTGCTATCGAGCATACTCTACCGCATCGCACACCCTATCGCTGGGTACACTGTTGCACAGCACACTTTGCGTTGTGAGAATCTCTTCGATTCGAAACACTCTCTCATATGGGAGAACTACTCTTTAGCTTGCGGAAAACCAATCTCTTTCCACGTAAGCGGGAGATCCATCTAGGGGATAATTAGAAGTTAATGCCTTTTAATTTACTGAAGGGATATCATTATTAGCTTGATTTTAATGGGCCCCGATATGCGCCTAGGCCTTAATTAACTTAGTTAGTCTAGAAAAGATATTTAAAATCAATCTAGATGAAGGATTGAAGGGTAATTGTGACCCAATTTACCTCTATAAATAATAGGTCAGCTGATTTTTTATTTCATGAATCTCTTTGTTTTTATTAAGACTCTGCTTTTTTCTGTAACTTAAGTATCGGAGTGCGCGCATAGTATGAAGAATAAACTATTCAAGAAGATGATAATAAGTCTTATTGTTATTCATCTGATGGCATAGTTCTTATATATACAAAGTCAGAATCGAAAACTAACTAACAGAAAACTGTTTTAACTAACTAGTGATTAAACTAACTACAATAGTAAATGAGTTAGTTGGATAAGGTGAGCTGTTGGACTCTGTTAGCCCCCCTCAAGTTGGAGTGTAGAGGTTCTGTAGATTAAGCTTCTGTAGATATGGAACAAAAGTAGCTGGATAGTGAGGTTTGGTGAAGATGTCAGCAAGCTGAGAAGAAGAAGATACATGTAGTAGACGAATCACTCCAGCTTGAAGTTTTTCTCGGATAAGATGGCAGTCAATTTCGATGTGTTTCGTTATTTCATGGTAGACCGGATTTTCATCAATGGCAATGGCTGATTTGCTGTCACAGAACAAAAGGGCTGGATGGGGATGATGAACTTGAAGATCATGGAGCAAATAGGTTAGCCATTGAAGCTCACAGGTCACAGATGCTATGGCTCAATATTCTGCTTCAGAAGATGATCGAGAAACAATTTGCTGTTTCTTTGATTTCCAGGAAACAAGTGCATTACCAAGGAACAAACAAAAACCAGTGACAGATTGTCTGGTGTCTGAACATGCAGCCTATCAGAGTCTGAAAAGGCTTTGAGCTTCAAATCAAAGATAGCAGGGAAGAATAGACCTTGACCAGGATTGCCTTTTATATATCGAAGAACTTTGTGGGCAGCTGTGAGATGGATATCAGTTGGTTGATCTAGGAATTGTGATAGCTGCTAGACAACAAATGATAGGTCTGGTCTGGTAGTAGTGAGATACAAGAGTTTGCCAATGAGTTTCCTGTAGGAAGTAGGATCATCAAGAGGAACACCACTAGATTTTGAAAGTTTTAAGGATGGAACCATTGGTTTTGCGACTGGTTTGCAGCCTAGAAAACCAGTGTGTTGGAGTATTTCCAAGGCATACTTGCGCTGACAGAGATTGATGCCTTATTTTGATCATGCAACTTCAAGACCAAGGAAGTACTTCAGGGTGCCCAAATCCTTGATTCTAAAGGATGAATCAAGATATGTTTTCATCTCTTGAATTAATTGTTCATTGTTGCTCGCAAGTATAACATCCTCAACATAGATAAGAAGAGCAATGAATGAGGAGTCAACACTCTTGACAAACAAAGAGTGATCATATGGGGCTTGTCAAAAACCTTGTGCCAAGAGAGCTGAGCTGAGCTGAGCTTTGAATACCATTGGCGGCCTGCTTGTTAGAGGCCATAGAGGGACTTCTTCAACTGACAAACTTGACCAGAGTTGGCTGCTGGATGACCTGGAGGGAGTTTCATGAATACTTCTTCATTCAAATCACCATGGAGGAAGGCATTGTTTATGTCCAATTGGTGAAGATGCCATTGTTTGGTTGCTGCAATAGCCAAAAGAGTTCTAACAGTATTCATTTTTTCTATTGGTGAATATGTATCTGTAAAATCCACTCCAGGTTGTTGTGTGTATCCTTTGGCTACTAACCGAGCCTTGAACCTCTCTACTTCACCATTTGCCTTGTACTTGACTTTGAAAACCCACTTACAACCGATGGCTTTCTTGTTGGAAGGGAGATCAGTTATATCCCAAGTATTATTGTCCTGTAGAGCTTGTAATTATGTAGATATTGCCTTTCTCCAACAATCATGTGTAATAGCTTTTTCATAAGATTGTGGTTCTGTAATGGATGTAATTGCTAAAGGAAAAGCTTTATGATTATGTGAGCACTTTGTATAAGTAAGGACAGAAGAAATAGGATAAGGAGTACCTCATTTTTGTTTCGGTGGATCCAAAGCAGTAGAAGAATTGGATTGAGCTAAACTGCAATGATAATCTTGTAAGTATGTTTGAGGAAGTCTGTTTCAAGTGGATTTCCTAGTGGGTTGAGATTGTTCTGAAGGTTGTGATGAGATGGGAAGTGAAGTGTTTGATATAGAAGTAGTAGATGGTATATATTCATCATGAGAATGATCTAATATAAGAAGGGAGATGGATAAAGACTGATTATTATTAGTTGAGCAAGAGGAATGAAAAGGAAATATTTGCTCATAGAAAATAACATCTCTGGATACTATAATTTCTTTTGATTGTAGTGCAAAGAGTTTGCAACCTTTTGTTCCAGAAGGAAAACCAAGGAAGATACATTTGAGTGCACGTGGATCTAGTTTTGATCTGTGATGTGCCAAGGTGGAAGCATAGCATAAACACCCAAAGACCTTGAGATTTGAAAACAAAGGAGGCTCTTTGTGCAAGAGTTCAAATGGAGTTTTGTGAGAGATTACTGGTGAAGGTAATCTGTTTATTAAGTAGGCTGCATGATGAACACAATCAGACAAAAAATTTTCAGATAAATGTGCTTGAAAACGTAACGCTCTTGCCACATTCAATAAATGTTGATGTTTTCGTTCAACAATGCTGTTTTGTTGTGGTGTTTGTACACAACTAGTATGATGAATGATACCTTTTGAGTTGTAGAAATCAGGTATGTTGAATTCTTGTCCATTGCACTTCTGATAATTTTTATTTTTGTTGAAAATTGTGTGTGGATAAAATTACAAAAGTTTATTAACAATGGCCGAGCCTCAGATTTTAATTTCATGAAAAAGGTCCAGGTGTATTTGCTGTAGTCATCAACTATGGTTAAAAAATAATGATGTCCATATATGGATGTCACTGGATAAGGACCCCATATATCAACATGTATAAGATCAAAACAAGATTGAGAAACAGACTTGCTAATAGGAAATGGATTTCTTTTATGTTTGGCAAAATAGCAAATATCACAAGGAGATTTGATTGGAACACATATAGAAGAATCAATTTTATTCAACATGTTTATTCTAGAGTTTGAGGCATGACCAAGTCGATAATGCCATACATTCATAGATTGATTTGAGATAGGATTGCTATTGAAAACTAATGAAGAACATGAATGAGCTGAGGTATTTGAAGGTACAGAAGAATCAGATATCAGGAGTTGATATAAACCTTGTATTTGTTTAGCTAGTCCAATCGTCTTCCATGCTTTGATATCTTAGATAAAACAAAACTCAGATTGAAAGGTTAGAAAACAATGTAATGTTTTTGTGAGCTTGCTAACAGAAATGAGATTGAAAGAGAAGCTAGGAACAAATAAGGCATTTTCTAATATGAGGTTAGGAGATAATTTTACAAGGCCAACATGTGAAACAGGGGCATATTGGTTAGTAGGTAGTTTGACATACAAATTAACAATAGTTGTTTAGGATTCAAAAAAATTAAGGGAACAAATGATGTGGTCAGTAGCCCCTGTGTCAAGAAGAAAAACAGAAGGGGAAGAAGCATTTGTAATGGTACATGAGGCAACAAATCTACCTGAATAGGACGTGGTTTCTAGATCTTGATATGCTGGTGTTACCATCTTATGAACAGCATTCACATGAGAGACAGGAGAAGAAGTGATATCAACAGACTGAAGCAATCCAAGCAATTTGGAATATTGATCTCTGGTGAATGACATGGGAATAGAATCATGGGCTGTTGACTCAGAATTCTGGGGGTTGTTTAGATTCACCTCAACTTGAGAAGCATCAACTTGGTTTGCAGAAACAAATTTGTTCCTTGGTTTGAACCCAAAAGGGTATCCATGTTTTTTGTAGCATCTGTCGACTGTGTGACCAAAGTAACCACAATGAGTACATATTGGTCTTTTCAATCCTGGATTGTATCTTCTGGTGGATGAACCATTTGTAGATTGTGACATCACCTTGTTTGCAAAGGCCGATGGCTCAACTGGTTATGAAGGAGGTTGTAACAGAGAGTTATTCTACCTCTCTTGCTGGATTACCATAGCAAAAACTTTGTTGATCGGCGGCAAGGGTTCAATCAACAATATTTGTGATCTTACTAATGCAAAGTTCTCATTTAAACCCTTGAGAAGACGAATCACATGGTCATTTTCTTGATACTTTCTTGCTCTGTCAAGAACACCACAATTACATCTTGGACTGCAAGAACGTATTAGTAGCGGTCTGAGATTTAGAAGTTCATCCCATAGCATCTTTAATTTGGTGAAATAGTCTGTTACAGAGAGAGTGCCTTGTTGAAAAGAGTATATCTCTTCTTGCAATTCAGCAATTCTGAAGGCATCACCCTGTGAAAATTTGTCCCTCAAATCATTCCAAGCATCAACTGCATTATCAAACCATATGATGCTCTTTGCAATAGTCGTTGAAACTGAATGTAAAATCCAGGAAAGAACCATTGTGTTGCATCGTTCCCAGGCTGGATAGGTTGAGTCAGTCTTTGCAGGTATTCCAATGGAGCCATTGACAAATTTGTATTTGTATTTGTTTTTGGATAATAGGGCCATCTTCATTGCACGGCACCAAGAATGATAATTAGAGCCTTCGAGAACTGGAGAAACAAGAACTAAGGAAGGGTTCTCATTTGGATGGATAAAGAAAGGGTTTGAAGGAGAATCTTCAGGTCTAGTATTATTGTTTGTAGTGACAGAACTAGTAGCCATGATTAATGGCAGATGAAGGACAAAGTAAAGATCGAAAATGGAGGATTAATCTAATACCATATGAAGAATAAACGATTCAAGAAGATGATGAGAAGTCTTATTGTTATTCATCTGATGGCATAGTGCTTATATATACAAAGTCAGAATCGAAAACTAACTAACAAAAAACTGTTTTAACTAACTAGTGACTAAACTAACTACAACAGTAAATGAGTTAGTTGGATAAGATGAACGGCTGAACTCTATTACATAGTGACAAATCATTGCGTCTATTTGATTTCTCTTTTTTTTTTGTAGAGTTCTTTATAAATTTTTTCACAAACACATGGACATGAAGAACGAGATTTTTACATCATAAATTCATTGTTGTAGATAGACAACAACAAGTTTTTATTTAAATTCGTTTTTAAACAAAATGAATAAGTTTAATTTTTTCCAAATATTATTAATTTTTTTAAAAATAATAAAATATTAAATATTAAAATACATAGTAATTAATAAGTATAGCATAATAAATTAAAATAAATTATTAAAAAATTACAAAAAACATAAAAATTTTAAATTAAAGTCTAAAAAATAATATAAGTTCAAATTAAATTATATAAAAATAATCAAAAGTAATAAAAAATAAACTAATATAAAATATAATAAAATTTATAATCATCAAATCAACATGAAGTTGGTCTTGAAATGATAAGTCTAAATTTGATTCGATTTTTTATTGGATCTCATTTTCAAGTCTAAACTCAATTAATGATTTTAACATTTTTGTCCAAACATATTCAAAATTAAATCATCAATTTAAACGGATAGTTCAACTTTTGAGTTTTGAATAACTTTAGACGCTATGTCGGATGCACTAGCAAAAGTTAAGAACTGTATCGTTCCGAGGTAAGAAAACGATATTTGTGCCCTAGTATAGCTCTCTTCCACTAAAGATTTGAATAAAAAAATTGTAATTACTACCATGATAAAAACAGAATCCAAAGAAATTTAATAAGTCTCTTTTGAACAGAGTGTTCTCTGTAATTTCAGTAGTTCACAACGATTTGAACTTTCCCATATTTGTGAATACTTGAAGCTTTTTACTCATTTGAAGCAAAGTTGGCTTTTCCTTTACTTTTCTTTCAATTAAAAAAAAAAAATCTTTCGTCAGTCGTAAAAGAATTCTCTTTTTCCTCTTTGTTTATCTCTCTAATGTTTTAGTCTGTTTCATGTTATATCTGTTCTGATGTGCTACATTAACACTTTAATTCTGATAAGTGATTGGAAAAAAAGACAAAAAAAAAAATCAATAATCCAAAGTGCATCAATGATGCCATGTCCCACGCACGTGACGCACCAGCAAAAGCTGCGACAACAAGCTGGCAGTCCGGAACTGTTGATAATGGTAAATCTGTTTTCTTCTGTAATTCGTACGATCATAAAGAAAGGTTTTTGAATCCTTCCCTAGCTAGTTGACAACCACTAAGGATTTAATTTTAATCAGAAAAATGGTAATAAACATTAATCATGATTGATGACAAAACAAAATCAAAAGAAATTAAATAAGTCTTTTCATCGCACTTTTCTCGGCAACTTCAATTGTTCACACGGATTTCAAGCATGTAGGTAGAATCTCTATCAGTTGCTTTGCTACTACAGTAAAATCTTAATAAATTAACAGTTTTTAAATTAATATTTTTTTTAATTAATAAAAAATTATAATTCTGACTTAGACCAATGAAAAAAACTAAATAAAACTTTATATGGCAATAATTAATAATTTTAGATTTTTTATTTTAAAAATTTAAAAAGTATAAAATATATTAAAAAGAATATTTGCAAAGAGATTTTTACGAAATTAAACATTATAAAATCATTAGAAAATTTTAAAGAATATGAAATTTAAACAAACACGTTTTTTAGACAATAATAATTCACAATATTGCAAAACCCCTTAAATTAATAATCTTTATAAGGTAATACTCAATGATAAATCCCAAAAATATTAATTTAGAGGGATCTTAATCTAGTTGAATAAAATTGTTTTACAAAAGATTTTGAATGTTTAAGAAACCTTTTTTGTTTGGTCTTAATCCCAAAAGTATAATAATAAGATTTAATATAGAACCGTAATATAATGATATATTTGATTTTGATCCCAAATTTTTTGTCAAGTTACTGTTAACAAACCTTAATTGATATTTGGATATAGAAAAAACTGTTTTCTGAAGTATTTGATACATATATACTAATTATGCTATAAAAAAAAATCAACCATCAGTTCCCAGATTTGCAAGGAAGTACACATGCAATACATCTTAAAGGAACTTTTATGATAATGTCAAAGTTTTTAATTTTATTGCAAGATTAATGCAAATATATATGATTAAATGTAAATAAATTAGAAATATCATAAATAAATTTGTTCATGAGCCGAAATCTAGCCAAGCTTGGGCAAGGTAGTAAGAAAGTAAACGTGAGCCCAAACCCGATTCGATCAGTTTTTTGGGCCTAATAATTTTACTCAAACCCATAATGAATAAATCCATACCCGTTCAAATACCATTAATTTTTAAATAATTATAATAAAATATAAAAAATATTAAAACATATAATAGTTAATAAGTATAACATAATAAGTTTGAATAGATTTTTACGAAAACGTTACAGAAAACATGAAAATTTAAATTAAAGTATAAAATAAATACAAACTCAAAATAAATTTCACAAAGAAGCAAAAAATAATTAAAAATATATTAATAAAAAATAATAATAAAAAATTATAGTAAAATAGCCAGGCTTGGTCTTGAAAAAATGAATGCAAGCCCGATCCATATTTAAGAAGCCTAGATTTTTAAACTCAAGTCCATTTAACGAACTTAATATTTTTATCTAAACATGTTAAAAAAATGAAAGAACCTTTGAGTTTGAACGAGTAGCACAATCCTTGAATAAGTCTAATCATAAACACATATGAATAAATGTAAAATTAAAATCATTAGATATAAACAGATGGTAATTTCACTATAATTTTTTTAATATTTATTTTCATGCATTTATCATAATTCTAATATATTTTACGCTTAACTATACTAAATTTACATTGACCTTACAAAATTTTAACTTTATTATAAAATTCTACTTCATTTGAGTTAATAATATAATAAATGTTAAAATGAGTGAAATTTAATTTTCGTTTTGACATTCATTGACGTTACGCAACAATTGCACACGGCGTGAACTTTCGCGGTAAGACCGACGTGGGGTCGAAGGAGGTTGTATTTACTGAGAAAAAGAACTCTTCACCATCTTTGTCAATATCCAGAAAATTTCAGGTTGGATAGAAATAAAAGCTCCATTTTGGATCCCCAAAGTTCATATTTCCTTTTTATATTTATCTTTTTCTTCTGTGTTTGTCTCCCTGTAGTGAAAGAAAAAACTTGCATCGCTTCCTTGCCTTACTCTTGCTTCTTTCTCGTCACACAGTGCTCCATTCAAGCATCGTCTTCTATCATCTCCACATCTTCCAGCTAGCTACACTTTGATTGCTGCCTTGTTCTTTTTATTTTCCTTGATTTTTCCGCTTTACTTTCCTTTTCTAACTTAAAAAAAAAAAAACTGCTCTAGTATTTTTGTTTTCTCTGCTCTGGTATTTTTGTTTTCTCTGCTCTGGTATTTTTGTTTTTTGGCTTGTATCTGATCCACGGCGTTGGTGAAGTAAAAGAAATCCATACTTCTTAATTGAGAAGAAGAGGTATGTTTCAATATACAATATATATAGATTTTATTCTCCATAATAATATTTGCTATGCTCAACTTCTTCATTTCTCTTTTGACTTATGCATTTTACTTACTTTAATTCTTTCTCATCTTGATGACAATGATCGTTATAGAAAAGGCTGGTTTTTTTTTTTTAATAAAAAGTTATACACACACTTATTTATATATAGGGCAAAGTGTATTTATAGTCCCAAATATTTTATAAAAGTTTTATTTTAATCTCTAATCTTTAAATTGTTTCATAATAATCATAAATCTTTTTAAAAAGTGTCAATATTATCCTATCAACAATTTTTAAGGATAATTATTACATACACTGACAGTGGAGTTTTTTTACTCCACAAGCAGCGTTAAGATCATGACATATGTCTTAAAAAAATATTAAAATAAATAAAACAGGATATGTCTCATGATCTTAACGCTGCTTGTGGAGTAAAAAAACTTCACTGTCAGTGTATGTAATAATTATCCAATTTTTAAACAAAAATATGAGAGAAATACAAAATAAGGTAATAAATTCAAAATTATTACTCATTTCTATTATACCAAAATTTATTTATTGGAAAAGAAGCAACATTTAAAAATTTTTTATAAGGAAACGAAAGTATATTTTTACTTATAAATTTAAAAATTCAACTTAAAATTAAAAAATGAACTTTATTATTTTTCCTAATAATTTAAAAATTTTTATTTCTTTTCTAATAAATATAGTTTTGTATGATAATAAAGGATAATAATTTTGGATCCATTCTTTGATTTTATATTCTTTTTTATTCTTATTTTATCAAATTTTATTTTTTTAACATTTACAAATTTTGGTAAAAAAAACATAATTAAATTTTATTAAAAATAAAACCATTTTTTTCCAAAAAAATAGATTATAATTAAATAATTTGGTTTTCAAGTGATTGATATTTTTTTTCAAAAAAATAAAAATAAAACGCATATTTATTATAAAGAATTTAATTAATAATGTTTATATCTAATTTAGACCTATTTAAAGGATCAGATTATTTGTCCAAACTCAAATGTCCGCTCAATTTTTGGGTAAGTTTTGATAAAATATTAAATTCATTAGATGAGTTTGGTTTGAAAACTGATATTGATAAAAAAAAAGATTAGACTTAAATTCATTATTTAAAGTTCAAATCTAACTTGATCCGAATTAATAATTATAAATTTTTTACTATTTTTATATAAGTACATTTTTAATGATTTTAAATTTTTTATCTAATTTAATTTGAGTTTCTATATTTTTTTAGATTGTAATTTTAAATTTTCATGTTTCTTTTTTCTTTTTGTAAGAATTTATTTAAACTTACTGTATTATACTTATTAACTAATATTTTATATTTTACTATATATTTTTTAGAAAAAATCATTGTATTTGGGCTATCTTGGGTTTATATATTATGTAAAAAATCAGCTTTGTTAAAAAAGTTAGACTCGAAAAATAAAATCGAACCAAACTCATGTTTAATCTCTTAACACTTTATCTAGGCTCAATTCGAACTCGACTAGACTTAAATTACAAACATATCTAATTTAACTAAAATCTTAAACATAAATGGAGAGCAAATTAAACTCATCTGTAAGTGATTTTTAATAGATTACTTATAGTAGTAAAAAAGTTAGAGGCGTTAGGTTGACCCTCAAATTATATTAGTAATAATTAATAGAAAGTACTTTTTAAATAATATTTACTTCTACTTGCTTAAGTGTTAAAAATTTATTTGAGATTTTTTTTTGTTAAAAAAAATTCTTTAGTTTTAATAAGATTTAATTTATATTTTTATATCAAAATTTATAAATATAGGTTTTTATTATTTAGAATGAAACCAAAATGTTATTTTTCACTTAATTTTAATAGAATTTTTAAAAATCAATGAAAAAATTACTTTAAAAAGTTTTACTCTCTTTTTAATTAGTACATTTTAATATGATAGAAAAGAGTAATAATTCTATATCATTACCTTAATTTGTAATTCTCTTTTTATTTTAAAGTAAAAAATTATGATAGGACTATATTAACACAATGTTTAAATATATTTGGAACTATCATTGAACAATTTATAAGTTAGTGATCAAAATAAAACTTAGGTCGGAGATTGTAAATGCAATTTATTTATATATATGAGAAATGGATTATAATAAAATTTTCTTGTGATTACAACTTTCATTAAGGTAGTCCTACCAAGATAAAGGAAAGGATGTTTGGGCTCTTATCTGGTTCAATCTTGATAATAAATATAATATTAATTAAAATAATTACTTAAAAAAAATCAATTAAAAATAATATTGAATAAATTTTTAATATTAATTTTTATTAGAAAATAGTTTAGATTAATAAAATTTTAAATTTTATATATTAAATAATAATATGAATTAATAAATATTAATTATATTTAATAATATTATTTAATTTAGTTGAAAAATATTAAATTATTAAATAATATATATTTAAATAATTATATTTGTAATAAAGTATATAATTATTAAAATATATTATGTTTAATATAAATAATATTTTTAAATAGTATTAGAAATAAATTTGAAATTTAATTGAAAAATTATAATATTAAATAATAATATTGTTTACTAAAATAATAATTAATTATATTATATAATATTATTTAGCAATAATATTAATTAATAACATATAAAAATAAAAAATTATAATAAATGATATTATTTATTATATAATATATTTAATAAATTATTATACAAAGTTAAATTAAATAACATTACAAAATTATAGTTTAACATAATTACATTTTTTAATTTTTATATTAAAATAAATATATTAATTTAACCTGTTTATTTTTTAATTAAGTAAAATTTTATATTATTTTTATTTTAAAAATTAATTAATATTATTTTATATTTTTATTATAAAAATATATTTATATTATATTAAATACATATCCTGTTCATTTATTTATAAACACTATCTTCCATGAAATCATGTTTCCAAAAGTAATGAAATAAAAATTTATTGCTCCCGACAATTTACATGTACACAGAAGTATCTTTGGTTTTGGGGTGAAAACAGTAGCGAAGAGCGAAAAATGTTTGACTGAGTGGATTCATGTAAAAAATCTACGTAGAAGTATCTGTGGTTTTCGGGTGAAATCAGTATTATTGAAGCTTTAAATGACTAGACCAAGTTCAAATAATCAATACTGCAGCGGTTTTTTTTTTCTTTTTTTCTTTGTATTATTAAGAACAATTCATTGACTGTGAATGTCACGACCCGAAGGTCGCGACTTTCACTTAATACTCATACTTTTCTTAGTTTACAAATTTATGGACTAAATTTTTCATTTTCATTTTAAGGTTTGTATTCAGTATCAGTGTAGTTACTACTCTAATTTCACTGATCCTCTATACAATACTTTATCACATCTTTTAGTTACATCCCGACTCACTGAACAACGTACGTACTATGTATTAATTAAAGTCTGTACATGTAAACAAGATATTTACAAAAATGTATACCTCAAAAGTAACGAAGTGGATTCGCAGGATAATGGCCAATGCCAAATCTATATGCCGTCTCCGAAGGCCCACTTAAAATCTCTCATAGCAGATTGTAACTTCAATAATCTGAAAAGAGATGAAATTTAGTGGGGTGAGTAAAACCACGGCTTAGTAAGATACTAATATAAATGCAATAGTAGGATTACACTGTCTTAAACCGCAATGCTTAAAACCTGCAAGTTTGCAATTACACTTCACCTTTTTCATCGATAACATCTCATTATCTCAATTTCTATCATCTGTCTATCACTCAAACTTCTAAATAAATCAATAATCATTTTCAATCTTCTTATCCTTATACCACGATGCATCGCACAACAATGCATCGTGTATTATGTTTAATTGAGATATCCTATCAAGTTGTCGCACAACAATATGTCGTGTCCAATTTGAATATCATATACTATTAGTCTGTATTCTCATCAATCTCATAGTACATCATGTCCAATTGAGATATCGTATCAATCACTTTTCGTTTCATAATCATACTTCTGTATTCTATCATCTCATATCACTTTCCATATGGAGGATCATGATCACGGTGGTACGAAGTCATAATTTTCTTCGTGCATGTTCTATGTTCATGTATCATATCATATCATATCATCATATAGATGAAATATCGTTACCACCAAGTCGTGATACTCCTCATATACTCCTCATACAGTTCACCTTTTTCATCGATAACATCTCATTATCTCAATTTCTATCATCTGTATATCACTCAGACTTCTAAATAAATCAATAATCATTTTCAATCTTCTTATCCTTATACCACGATGCATCGCACAACAATGCATCGTGTATTATGTTTAATTGAGATATCCTATCAAGTCGTCGCACTCAAGTCGTCGCACAACAATATGTCGTGTCCAATTTGAATATCATATACTATTAGTCCGTATTATCATCAATCTCATAGTACATCATGTCCAATTGAGATATCGTATCAATCACTTTTCGTTTCATAATCATACTTCTATATTCTATCATCTCATATCACTTTTCATATGGAGGATCATGATCACAGTGGTACGAAGTTATAATTCTCTTCGTGCATGTTCTATGTTCATGTATCATATCATATCATATCATCATATAGATGAAATATCATTACCACCAAGTCGTGATACTCCTCATATACTCTTCATGCTTTTGTACCATATAAGGTCATAACATATCTTATGTAAAAAACATACTATTATGTCATGATTTAGTAGGCAGTTTATGTAACTTTACTGTATAAACCGCTATCATTTCAAATCGTATCATATATGCTTTTAGAACATGCTCAGACATATAAGTTTTCAATTCATTTCATATTTATTTTTAAGACATGATCGAAGCATGTACAATTTGCAAATCATGTATTCGTTTTTAGAGCATGTCTAAAACATGTGCGGTTTTAAAACATTTTTCATATACTGTAAGTCATATCAGGTCTAGAGTTCATATCAAATCAATCTATACTCTAGACCGCATATCATGTCAAGTTTGACACAAAATTGTATATAAATCATATAAGTGTCGAAATCATATCACATGTACTTTTAAAACATGTTTAAGACATGTACTGTTTCAAAATATATTTCATTTCAAACATGTCTCATGTATTGTATAAATCATGTCAAGTCTAGAGTTCATATCAATAAAATCATACTTTAGACTTCATATCATATCGGTTAGAGACTAGGCTAGATCCCTATCAATCTATCAATAAAGACTTAAATCATTGTAGCTAGCAGTGAAAATTATGTCATCGTCCCCTGGAAACCAACTAAGGCGCTATCTATGGCCATAGCCCTTATCTCTCTCAGCCCCACTGACTAGGCGTGACTGAGACCTGTCCACGACTATTGTCGGACAAGCATCTCTGCCTAATGAGCAAAGCTCCAATTAGGCGGTTTTCACTATGCTTTATTGAATTTAATTCTTTTAGGGTGCGTACAGTCTCATAAAACATTTAAATCTTTATCTTTTTATGTCAAAATCATGTAAAGCATATGGTAAAATTCTTTTAGATGCTTCATATATAAAAATGTGTATCTACTATATACTTTCATTTTAAAACTAATCTATACTTTATAGCATTCATATAAGTGTTTGTATAACGTCTCAAGTTGTAATAAGTTATACTTAAAAGCGATGCTATAAAACATTTCAGTATGCAACTTCGGTAATATTTTTATCAAATATAGTGAAGCGATTCATTTAACTTTGTCACCATCAATTATTCGATTTCAAGACTTTCTTTCTGTCCAATCAGTAAATCACTATTCAAATCATTCAATATTCATTTCATTCAGTATTCAAATTGCTCAGTACTCAAATTATTCGATAATCAGATCACTTGGTATTCAAACCATTCAGTATTCAATATCTTTTTTCGATAATTATCGACTATAACAATAATTTGTACATTTTATTATCGATACTAGGACCACATCATTAGTAAGAATCCTCTTAGTATCTATAAGTATTTAAATACCAAGTTTCTATGTAGTCATCAAGATACTGAAATTATTCAAATACCGATACCCTCATTCGATATCTATTCCAAAGTCGACATCGAGGATCACAGAACCACAAGATTAATAGTCACTTATCAAATCCATTTATGGTTTGACCTATTGGCACACTTTCAAATTTTTCGACCTGAGGTTCAATTTCTTTCACTATCATAAAATCATATCACAATTCTCAATTCACTTTTCATATGGCCTATAGAACATAATAGCATGCTAGAATTATCTATAAGACATCATTCTTTTCAATTTTTGGTTGGCAATTTACTCACTTAAACGAATTTGCCAATTTCCACTATCAACAATATTTTAATCGTTTAAGTCACCTTGCGACTATCCATGTTATTGCAAAAATTTCAATTCACATCTATTAATATTGATATGTACAAATACATTTTTATGTAGATGTGTATTCCATCAAATACATATAAAATCTCACAATCTACTTTCTTATTATCATTGTCTCAGTCATATCACTAAGACAGACCTTTCATCATGTCCTCTAACTTTCTCCAAGTCATTCAATTGTGAGAAAATATTTTTCGATACCCATTCTAAGATCATAACCGAATTATGTATAGTCTCATGTATGACACCCATTTATTTGAATTTATTAATTCTGAAATCATTTCTCGATTGATAATCTCGCAATTTAGTCATTGGACCATTTAAATTTCAACTTCGATTTTCTCTCTTAGTTATATCCTATAATTATTGTACTTTTATCAGTGATTCGCCTAATCAATATTCCACCTCAATTTCAGTTTGATAGCCACTTTGTAATATTGAGATAACTTGATTTGTCGATTCTATAAGGCTTAAACTATATAATCCATCACGTTATCGTGCTCAACGATCTATCTTCTCCTCGATTTCAATATGAACTTTTTTCGGTAATACAATAAAGCCCTTTAAATGTTTATTTTCAATCATTATCTCCAAGATTCCATTTATGTGAGAAACTTAATTTTTTTCCTCAAATATTTTCCTAAAAATTTCAGCAGCATAACGACTTAATTTTTACTAAACCTCCTGTAGGGAAAACACAATTTATAACCACAGCCGTTGATTCTCATAATTTCTTTATCTCTTACTAAGATCCCTACCACAAATTGTAGGTCCTTTTAGCATAAAAAATCATTTTAATAATCATTCATCATCAAAATCAAATTTTCAAAACATACAATATAACACTACCACTACTTTATAAGAGTATCTTACCTGACGCTAAAACTTAGCATCTTGACGAGCTCCAAGCTTCGTCAAACACCAAATCACGTCTTTGTCACCTCCGCTACAATTTCAACAACACCAATTGCACTTACATAAATATATATTAATAAACTTATTCAATAAATATCAATCAATTTATTGTTTTTCCTTACCAATTCTTTTCTTTTCTTTTCTTTCCTTCCTTTTCTTCTTTTTCTTCTCTTTTCTTTTCTTTTCTTTTCTTTTCTTTCTTCTTCCTTTCCTTCTTTCTCCTTTTCTTTTCTTTTCTTCTTTCTTTTCTTTTTCTTTCCTTTTTCTTTTTTTTCTTTCTTTTTTTTTCCTTTTTCTGGTCTGAACCGGTTCGGCCACCGACGATCCTCCTCTCTGCCGATTCAGCCTCTCCACGGCGAGCTGGTGTGGTGCTGGAGTCATTTCTGGTCTCCGTTTCCAAATCGGTGACGGCGGCGGTGGCAGATCTGGAACGGTGGTTCGGTCTTCCATTTTCTCCTTTCTTCCTCCTTTTTCTCTTTCTTCCTTCATCGCCGACCCTCCCTTCCTCCAGATCGGACCTCATCAGAGCCTCGCAAAGTGACCACGACACGCGGATCGGTCGACGTTGCCTCCTTTCCTTTTCCTTTTCTCCTCTCCTTTCCTCTTCGGTTTCCGTTCGTTTCTCTTCTTTCCGTCACCGACTTTCTCCTTTCACTTTGCCGGCATCATCTCCTCCCTTCCTCTCTCTTCTCATCGCCAACGGCAGCAGTCGATGCTGTCGTCGGCTTCTCCGTTTGGGAAGGGGTCAGCCCCTCCCTCTGTTTTCTCCAACAGAAAACAAAACAGGGGTCGGGTAGATCCCGACCCCGTTTATTATTTTTTTTAAATTATTATATATAATTATATTTATAATTATATATAATTATATTATTAATAATATATATTTTATTTTAACAATAAATATATATTCACACTTTAATTAAAATTAATATATATTTCATATATATTTATTTATATACATAATTGTATATAAAAATATACATATGTGTTTATTTAATATAAAATAGTATATATATCATTTTATAATATATACTATATTTCATATATGTACATATGTATTTATATAAAAACATATCAAAATATATTTATATAATTTAATTATATAAATATATCCTTATACGTATTTTTATTTCATTTAATTTTGGATTTCTTACTATCCAATTAATTTCTCCATTTTCATTCTTATTTAATTTGGATTTCAATTTGTCCAAATTAAGTTTTTCCGGATACCTTATATTCATTTAGAAAATTCTCTGTCTTCACAGTGAACCTTACATTTTCGTTTAATTTGTTTGAATTAAAAATGGATTCAACTTAATTCGATGAAAGAAAGTCAACAATATAAATTTGTTTAACTTGAATTCAAATTAATCTAAACTTGAACAAATTAGAAAATTAATTCGACATGATCCAATATTAAGTTGATTTAATTTTAAAACTTAAAAATTTGAATTAAAAATTATATGAATTCAATTACCAAAATCCAAATAATCTATACTTCAAATTCAAAAAATTAAATTTAAAATGATTTAAATCTTAAATAAACCAAATCCAAACCGAAAATACAACTACGATCAACTTAAAATTTGTCAGGTATATTAATGTTTTTCCTACTGTTTATCTTTCTACTGTTTATTTTGTTTCATGTTATATATGGTCTGATTTGCTTTTAACTAATTTCCTTGCTTAATTTGATCCCTACTTATTCTTCCTTTTTCCCTTTTTCTTTTTCTTAATAATTTTCTATTAAGGTTGGTCCTTTCTTACTGATCTCTGAAGTTGGTGATCTAAAAAGTTCATACGGCTTAATTTAAAAGGTCATCCCCAATTAGGTAAGCTTGAATAATATATGTTTTATTTTCTATAATTTTTTGTGAAATATGCCTTAACTCTAACAGTAACACATGTAAAATATGTTCTTAATATACACATGAACACCGAAGATTTTCTACCTGCTAGAATTTTTAATTTTCAAGTTTATCCATCGTGGCTTCAACAATAAATTCTCTTGTACATCACATTTTTAGGAGTCCGTGTAATATATTTTATCCATAAAAAGTACATAGAAATCAGAAATATGGTTGAGATATATAGCGGTGCTTCACATTAACATTTCTCTATCCGCAAACTAATATATTTTAACTAATTGTATGGATTAGTAGTACATATTTATGTTTTTGACAATTTTTTATATTATACCAATAATTTACATATACAATATATTGTATGGCTTTTTTTTTTTTTATAAGTTGTGGCTAAATTTCCGCAATACGCTTGACAGTGAATATAAAAAATAAATATTAAAGTTTCTTGCTAAATATTTTTTTTTTCATATTCAAAGAGGCAATTTAGTGTTGGTTACTGATCTGGTGAGATGGAATGTTGCATTAACAAAATTAGAAGCTGGAGAAGGAAAAAAGAGGTTTGGTTCATTCTGTAATTCAATTGTTCACTGGGATTTCAAGCAAAGTTGATTCCCTATATTTGTGGATACTTGAAGTAAAGTTGATTCCCAATATTTGTGAATACTTATTCACTACTTTCGCGTCACACAGTTAACAATCAAGCATCGTCTTCTATCATCTCCACATCTTCCAGCAGGAACCTAGACTACCCAAGCTCTCCAGAATTTCTGCCTTGTTCGTTTTGCAACTGAATAAATATTAGGTACTCAATTTCCTTTCCATTTTCCTTGATTTTCCTCTAAAAAAAAGATTTGTTCTGTTGAATCTGTTTTCTTTGATCCCTACTTTTCCTTTCCTTTTCCTTTTCCTTAACTCCACCGAAGGCCAAAAAATAATAACCAAATCAAAGCTGCTCTAGCATTTTTGCTTCTTTGCTTGGATCTAAACTTGTCTTTTTTCCTTGATTCAAAATCTAAAAATTCAAAGGCTGGTCCCCATCTACAGAGTTGGTGAAGTAACAAATCCATACTGCTTTAGAAGATCGACCCCAAGTGAGGTATGCTTCAATAAACCATATATATGTTATTCTCCTTAACTTTTGCTATATATGCTCAACTCTTCATTTCTCTTTTGGCTTATTTATAGCGAAAAAAGTGAAATAAATATATTTATTTAAAAATTGACAAAATATTTGATAGAATGGTCAAAGTATATACTATATATGCCTTTACATGTAAGATAACTTCTTAATATACGTTTGAACACTGAAGAATTTCTATTTTCTGCAGAGTTTTCAATTTCCAAGTTGATCCATCTACAATTTGTTCTCTTGTACTTCACATTTTCCTTGAGGTATATATTGCTTCGAAAGTAAATAAGATACTTGGCAAACATTCTCGATTTCTTTTATCTCTATAGCTAGCTTTAATTAATATGTTTACAAATCATTAAAGTTGTTTTTCAACCTCAGATTATCAAAGAATGGCTGCTGAAATTGCTGTCTCTGTTACGACCAATGTTGTTGAGAACGTGGTAACAGAATATGCATCTCCTTATGTCCGTTACTTTTTTCGTTTTGGGAAAATTGTTGAAGAATTCAAGAATCAACTAAGAGTTCTTGAATTGAAAAACAATGAGCTAAAAAGATGTGTCGAAGAGGCTAAAAGTCAAACCGAAGTAATTGAGCAGCACGTCCAGGAGTGGTTAAAAGAGGCAGAGAAACAACTGGAAGATGCCCAAGGATTGGGAGCTGAAATAGAACGTCAGAAGTGTTTCAATTGGTGTCCTACTTGGGGTTGGCGATACTGCTTAAGTAAGAAAGTAGCAAAGAAGACGTTCTCTATCAATCAATTTATTCAGAGATGCAACTTTCAACGAGTGGGTTACCGTGATCCTCTTCAAGGAATAGAATTCTTCCCATCTAAAGATTTCAAGTCTTCTAAATCTTCAAATTTAGCTTTTGATGAGATCATGAGGGCTCTACATGATGATAGTGTGAGCATGATTGGATTGTTTGGAATGCCAGGGGTGGGTAAAACAACTTTGGCAAAAGAAGTCGGGAGACAAGCTAAGGAGCAAAAGCTCTTTGATAAAGTTTTGATGGTTACAATGTCCCAAAGTCCAAAGATCGACGATATTCAAGGTAGACTTGCAGAGTTATTAGGTTTAGGATTTAAAGCAAGTACAACAGAAGGAAAAGCTGAAGAGTTAATGAGGAGATTGAAAAATGAGAAGAAGATCCTCATAATTATTGATGATGTCCGGAAAGAATTCAGATTGCAGACTATAGGTATTCCCTTCGGTGAACACGATGGTTGCAAAATTTTTCTGACTACGCGTCGTCAACAAGTATGTGTTGGAATGAATTGTCAAAAGACAATTCAACTCCACATCTTATCTGAAGATGAAGCATGGGATTTATTCAAAGACAATGCTGGTCTAAAAGATGAGCCTTCGACAGTGAATGATGTAGCCAAGGAGGTTGCTTCTGAATGTGAGGGTTTGCCTCTCGCAATTGTAACCATCGGAAAAGCTCTAAAAGGTGCAGATCTAAATGGATGGAAAGCAGCAAATCAACGATTCAAGGACTTAAGACTTTTAGACAATGAAGATGCCTATGACGGTTTGTACGATCGGCTCAAGCTTAGCTATGATTATTTGAAGGGAGACAATATTCGATCATGTTTCTTATTGTGTTCCCTTTTCCCTGAAGATTCTTATATTGGCATTGAGAGGCTGATTATGTATGGAATTGGATATGGAATATTTTCTAATGTTGAGTCTATGGATGGCTTACGGGTGGAAATTTGTGAAGCAATAACAAAGCTTCAAGAGTCGAGTTTGTTATTGAAAACTGATGATGATGAGGAGGAGGAGAATGAAATATATGTAAGGATGCATGATGTGGTTCGTGATTTAGCTCATTGGATAACAATGAGGGAGAAAAATACATTCATGGTAAAGGAGGGGTTGATTGAATGGCCTATAAGAGAAAGTTTTGAATGTTGTACATCAATATCTTTTTGGAAGAGCCACATAAATAATTTTCCTGACAAATTGGAATTTCCCAAACTCAAAATTTTGGTTTTTGAAGGAAAGAATTCAGTGACAATTCCAAGTGTGTTCTTTGAAGGAATGAAAGCCCTTCAAATTTTACATCTCGAAAAAGTTTCTTTCTCATTGGAAGTATTTAAAATCGTAAGAAATCTTCGAACTCTATACTTTGAAGAATGTGAGCTCGAGAACATCTCATTCTTGAGATATTTGAAAAATCTTGAGGTTCTTACTTTGCTTGATACTAATATTTATGAGCTACCCGGAGAATTAGTGGAATTGCTTATATTAAAATCATTACATTTTTCTTTCACTGGAAGCCAGGAGTGCAATTTTCCTCCTAATTTGCTATCAAGGTATGTAGCAGAAGATGTTAATTAATTTTTATCATATTGCTCAAAATTAAGCATTTAGTTTTATGTTATTTATTTTTCTATTATTTACTTTATTGAGTAATGTGATTTTAGACTATGGCAAACATATCTACCTTAGCTTTTGGTCACTTCCATTATTACGAAGCATTCAAACATGAAGTCCTTTCCATTTAAAAAACCTGCTAGCATATAACATGATAGTCACGTGAATTGCATAATAGTAAAAAAATACATGTTGCCATAATTAAAACTAATTTATGTTTACAGTTATCATTAATTATCTAGCTATTTTTATCATTGGGTTAAAGTGTTATTAATATTGTGTTGATAACAGTATTTTGTGTTTGTGTCTAACAGGTTGACGTCACTCCAAGAGCTACACGTGACATGTCCAAACAATGTCAACTTATGGGAGCTAAATTCATTGTCTCGTTTGACTGCACTATCTCTGAGAGTTTCTTCTAATCATCAGTGTTTTCCAGAAAACTTTGTGTTCCCTAAACTCCAAAGGTACAAGATAGCTGTAGATGCATATTGTCGTAACGGCTTCGCGCTCGACGATTTTGAAAAAACGTTTAAAAAAACAAACAGGAGTCGCCACCAATCTTTTTTGACTAGGTGTGATTGGCCACCTAAAAATATTTATCTTTTTAACAAAATTTCAAAATTAATTAAGTTTTATTAAAAAGACAAATTTTTGGTCTGCGAAAACAAAAATCGGGTTCGGGGGTACGGTTACGCGTGGGGAAGGATTAGCACCCCCACGACGCCCGTTGAAAAACGGTACCATAATAATCATGTGTTATCTTTGGATTTTAAGAAGATAGTCTTGGCTTTTGATTATATGAAAAATTAGCGTATTTGCTTGAAAAATTGTTGTTATAATGGGATTCATTATGAAAATCAACATGAACACCGTTTATTGAAAAATTAGATCAAATATCCCAATCCTCTGGTAACATTTGAAATAATCCCTCTCACCTAGGGATCAGTCAAGAAATCACTACTTGTGAGTCTCATGACATCCCATCCTCGGTGGTGCTCACGCTATTTTATAATTAATCGTATACATGTAGTATGGATAAAGATGCGTGATGCATATGATACTTAAAGGAAATTTTATTTATTTTGATTTCGTTGATGAAACTCTTGATATTAAGAAATTTGGCTAAATATCCCAATCCTCTGGTAACATTTAGCTAATCCCTCTCACCTAGGGATCAGTCAAGAAATCACTACTTGTGAGTCTCATGACATCCCATCTTCGGAAGAATTTCATTTAAATTTAAATTTTATTATTGAATTCTTTTTTTTATTTTCCTTTAAAACTTATCTATTTTTATTTTTAATAAAACAAATTAAATTATTGAAAAATCATACTAAATATCCCAATACTCTGGTAACATTTAGTAGGACTCTTCTCACCTAGGGATCAGTCAAGAAATCACTACTTGTGAGTCTCATGACATCCCATCATCGGAAATTTGTTTACTTAAATTTAAATTTTATTATTTATTTCCTTTTTCTATTTTCTTTTTAAAAACTTATTTATTTTTATTTTTAATAAAAAATAAATTATTGAAAAATCATACTAAATATCCCAATACTCTGGTAACATTTAGTACGACTCTTCTCACCTAGGGATCAGTCAAGAAATCACTACTTGTGAGTTTCATGACATCCCATCATCGGACCTTTATTATTAATTTCTTTTTTTCTATTTTCTTTTTTTAAAAAAAAAACTTGTTTATTTTTATTTTTTAATAAAAATTTAAATTATTGAAAAATCATACTAAATATCCCAATACTCTGGTAACATTTAGTACGACTCTTCTCACCTAGGGATCAGTCAAGAAATCACTACTTGTGAGTTTCATGACATCCCATCATCGGACCTTTATTATTAATTTCCTTTTTTCTATTTTCTTTTTTTAAAAAAAAATTTGTTTATTTTTGTTTTTAATAAAAATTTAAATTATTGAAAAATCATACTAATATCCCAATACTCTGGTAACATTTAGTATGACTCTTCTCACCTAGGGATCAGTCAAGAAATCACTACTTGTGAGTTTCATGACATCCCATCATCGGACTTTGTTTACTTAAATTTAAAATTTATTTTTAAATGTGATTCCTAATTAATAATAATTAATGAAGATGCAAATGAAAGAAAATTTTTCAAAAATTTTTATTTTATAACATGCATTAATAATAATAATAATAATAATAATAATAATAATAATAATAAAAATAAAAGCACAAAATAATAACATAATAATAACAATAATAAAAACACAATAATAATAATAATAATAATAATAATAATATTTTAAAAACCAAAATATTAAGATAAAATAGTTAAAATTAGGGGAAGTATACCCAAATGAAAGCCTCCAAATAAATGGACTTGGGTTAGTGTTGGGCTGCCAAATGAGGGCCCAAAAGGAGCTTGCTGGATGCTGGGCCCAACTAGGACCGGGTGGCAGACTCGGGTCGGGTCGGATCCGCGGGCGACGCGCGGATCCTGCGTCGCTGGCCGGTCGGGTGCGCGGGTCACGGGTTCCGGGTCGGGTCGGCGCGCGGATCTTCTCCCAGGGCCAAAACGACGTCGTTCTGTTCTTCTATAAATACCCCCTTTATTATTTTTTTGTTTCACTTTTACAGATTTCTAAAAAAAAATCTCTCACCTCTCTGCCTTCCCCCGATTCCGGCCGGGCGATTTCCGGCCGCCGTCCACCGCCGCTGGCCGCCGGGACGGTGGCCAAAATGAAAAAAGCTTCCTCTTTTCCGACTCCTCACTACCTTCTGAACCCGATTCCGAACCCCGTTTCTCCTAAAAATCACCCTAGCCTACGGATCTGAGGTCGAAACCTCCGGCCTCCTCCCTTTTTGTTTGGTTTTTTTTTTGGCTGATGCTTCGGATGGTTTTGGTTTGTGTTTTATGGTTGTTGTTGTTTGTGTTTTTGCAGTTGGGGGCTTAGATATAGGGTTTTAGGTTTCGGTTTGGTGAGGGGAAGCTGGGTCTCGTTTTTTTTCGGGATTTTTGGTGATGGTAGTGTTAGGGGGTTATGATGGTGGTGGTTCAAGGGTTGGTTCGGTGATGGTGGTGGTGGTCTCGGGTGAGTGCTTCAGTTGCTGGGGTGATCCTTTTTTAGGGAAAAAGGGGTTTCGGTTGTTTGGTCCGAGGCTTGAAGGAGGGTTTGTGGTGGTGATGACGATGACGATAGTTTGGTGATGACGATGACAGTGATGATGGTGGTGAGTGGTGGCTAGATGGTGAGTGGGGAATGGGATCTGGGGGCCTCGGTTGGGTTTTTTTGGTTATGGTGAGTGGCTTGGTGACCGTCTGGTTGGCTTCGATGGTGGTAAGTTGAGGGTTCGGTCGTGAGTGGGGAGGGTGATGAGTGTGTTTGAAGGGTTCGGTTCTCTTCTCTCCGTCCGAAGAAGAAGAAGAAAAATCTTGGCTTTGGGTCCTCTTAAACGGCCTTGGAACCCTTCCCTAGGCTTTCGAAATCACAGGATCAATAGGTTTCTGTTGAAGCGGGATTCACGGGATGGGGGTGATGATTTTGCCCGGGGTTGCGGCGCCGGCGGCTGGGCAGGGAACCGGCAGATCTGGCCGGTAGATTTGGTAAAACCGAAGCCTTTAATGCTTCACTGTACAATGATGATGATGACGATAATAATAATAATAATAATAATAATAATAATAATAATAATAATAAAGAGATAATAATAATAATAAAAAGAAAAGGTAATAATAATAAAAATAAAAATAAGAAGATAATAATAATGATAATAATAAAAAAAGAAAAGATGATAATAATAATAATAATAATATTAATGATATGAATAATGATAAAATAAATAAGAAAAATGAAAATAAAAGAAAATAAAATAATAATAAGAACAAAACTTGTCAAAATAATTTGTGAAATTCGGACAAAATTAGGTGTCTACACATATAGTGATCTTTCATTTATGCAGGGGCTAAAGTCATCTTCATTGAGTGCATTTAAGGAGCTGTTTTGCAATTTGGAAAAGTTGACTTTGAATAAAGTCATGGAACTCAAAAATATTGTCCCAAGCATAGATCAGAAGGGCCTAAATGAATTAACTTCTCTTCGGCTTGTACGTTGCAACGCTATTGAATATTTGACGGATACAATAAGAGAAAATGGGCCAACCAGCCCCCCTCCCATTAGCTTCTTACAAAATTTAAAAGATGTGAGCATTGACCGTTGTAATCAGTTGGAAGTGTTATTTCAAATGGATGGGAGTCTTGGAAAGAGAGCAAGAGTTGAGCATGAGGTACTTTTCTCTCTCCATTTCTACTTTAATGCAGGCTCTGTTGCTTTAGGCTCCGTTTGGGAGCACTGCACGGTGCGAACCAGTGCAGCGGAAAGTTTGGTAAAAGATAATTTTTTGAGAGGTTAATTATCATTTTATCATTATTTTAAATTATTTTTATTATTTTATTAAAAATATATATATTCAAGAGTTATTTTATTTATTTCAATATCATTGGAATCAATTTTATTGTTCATTCAAACTAGTTGGTAGTTAGTTATTGATTTATTGAACAATTTTAAATCTTCAATTAAGCGTGTTGTCCTATTGGATGAGCTATTGGTACACTTTTAAATCTTATACTAGTAAGAGCTATTGGATGAGCTATTCAAGTTCTTTTTTTTTTCTGATTTGTTTTTTGAACTACTTAATTTTTTCCCTTTTTTCCCCTTTTAAATAAGCTAGATATTGCATGAAATTTTCTAAATGTTTTAACCTAATATTAACTTTTATTTATATAAAAATGTTTCTATATTTTTAGTTATGATCGCAATTTTTTTTTTGTAAAATATGCACTAAAAAATTAATTTTTTACTACCCAACAATATTATATTTTTCAATATTCCTAAAAAGTCTTTCTTTTGGAAGTTTTTATAAGAAATATATTGGCAGTGGTTAGGATGATATATATATATATATATATATATATATATATATATATATATATATATATATAAAGAAATCAATACATTTTTCAATCTTGAATTTGGTGAAAATGATGCGTTTAAGTGAAAGATATTTTATTTAGATAAAATATATTAACTATTCTAAGCCAATATCTACAGTCTATAAACACTTGTTAATTGAACCATTTTTAAAATCATATATATGTTTTAAAATATATTATTGCTGCAGAAATATATTATTCCTAGTTAGTTACGTATGGAAGGACGAAAGAAAAAATATGTTTAATGACAAATTAATAAACTTTATATATAAATTAATCATGTTAACTCCCATTGAAGTTTAAAGGAAAAACAGCTCAATTAAATTATATTAACACATTTTGTACATATATTTTTTTCTTTTTTTATTACCATATCTAATAACATACCATTCAGTAACAGCTGTACACAGTTCAATATTATTGCTTTTTAACACTTTCGATGCTTTTTTTAGCAAATATATGTCTTGCCATATTTATTGACATTTTAATTAGTAGACTCATGTCAGTATTTATTAATCTATAAATTTTACATATTTCTTTATACGAGGAATATTAGGTGGCACCACTTTCAAATTTAGCGCGTTTGAAGCTAGTAGAATTACACAAATTGAAGTGGATGTGGAAAGGGCCTGACCATTTTTTCAGCCTCAAAAGCTTGAAAGCTGTGATAATTATGGAATGCCGCGAATTGAAGTATCTCTTCTCACCATCTCTTGCTCAAAGCTTGGTGCTGTTAGAAAAACTCGAGATAAAAAGCTGCCATGAACTGGAACACATTATCACAGAGTCGGAAAATGATGATAATATAGAATCAGACAGTGGCCATCTCCATCCTCCACTCTTTCCAAAATTGACATCTCTTGAAATAAGCGGGTGTAAAAGACTGGAATATGTTTGTCAAATTCCTTTGGCTCAAGGTCTTCCACATTTGCAATCCCTTGACATAACTGATGCTCCTCAATTAAAACATGTCTTCAATGTGGCAGAAGAAAAGAATGCAGTTAATCATGCCATTGCGCTCCCTCGCCTACAACTTCTAAGTCTTGGTAATTTGATAAATTTGAGTTGTTTTTGCTCAGAAAACTATCCCATCATGTCACCATGCTTGGAACAGTTATGGGTTTGCAGCTGTCCTCAATTGGAATTTTTCAATATTCAACAAGAAGTCAACAAAGAGATTCAACTAAAGGTATGTTCATACACTTTTCCTTCAATTGTGATTCAAGAATTTGCCTTTGGCTCAAATCTTTTGTATACTCGTAAAATAATTTAACGTTATCTTTGATGTTTTGCTTAGACAAAAAATTGAAGTCAATAATTAATCCATTGAGAGAATTTAAAAAAAAAAGAAAAAATGATTGGGAAATTAATACAATATATATTACATGATACAAAGTTTCCTGAGAATTTGTTTATGAGGATACTTTCGTTGACTTCGCCTTTTAATGGATAAAACCTATAATTTAGATATATTTCTTTTTAAATTTAAAAAATTCAAAATATAATTTGGATATATCTAATTTGAAATGGATTAGATACATAAATTTAAAAAAATTCAAATATAATTTTTATATTTTTAGATTTCTAATAAATCTCATATAGCATAAATTATTTTAAATTTGTAAGTTCTTATAATTAGTTTAATTTTTATATATACACCCTAAGTATCATCCAAGAAGACTGTAAATAGTATGTATGTATGTATGTTCTATTATTATTATTATTATTATTATTATTATTATTATTATTATTTCTAAAAAAAGAAAGGTCATCAAATTTTGTAATTAAAATAATTCAAAGATACGAGGTATTATATTCGAGTTTTGTATATTTCATAAGCTGAAAAAAGATGATGAATGACCATCAATTTTAAATTATTATTTCCTTTTCCATAGTACATATTTTTTGTTTCTTGATAGATCATACTTTTTGCTTGATTGTTCAAGTTAATTATCATATTATTACTGATTTATTTGGCTTTTCTTTGAATTTATATCCAATGTGTATTGATATGTTATATACCTCTTTTTAATTTTTTTGGGGGCTATTTGTCTGCTTTGTATAGGATTACTTGCACGTTCTATAAGATTTTACTCACTAATTTTTTAACATTCTATATAAAATATTTATTTAAATTATTATTCTGTACATAAAATAACTTTTTACTAAAAAATAAATGATATCCAAAAGTCTCAAATTCAAAGCAAAAATGTCTTTTTTTATTATGTGAATAAATATATAATAAATTAATAATATAAAATAAAATCATCACTTGAGCATGATGTTGGATTAAAATTAATTTGAGTGTATTTGATTCTTTTTAGAAACACAAAAAAAAATGAAAACTCTTTTCAAAAAGTACCTAGTTTTAACATTATAAAATTAAAGAAAAACTTGTTCAGTTTAGTAATGGCATAATAATAAATTAAGTCCTCTAAGTTTATTGCTAGTGCTACTACAGTTTAGCAGTATTTATAAACGCCGATAGAAGTATATTTTGATGTAATGTTTGTTTCATTTTTCAAATTTTCACTTATTTTTTGACCTTTGTAATTTATTCAATTTTTAATTAAGTAATATATGATACTTTTATCTTTACAGGAGTTATGCCTCAAAGGGTTCGGAAACGAGTGTTACACTAGTTGGGAGACGATATTTCAAATTAAGACAATGGAAATAGCTCTAAAATATACATATCAGTTGCAGGGTTCCACCCAATTTCCAAGCCTCAAATATCTTCGAATTTTATTAGTGTCAGACTTTAACAGGTTTTTATTCTCTTTCATGCTTGCTCGAAATTTGACACAATTGTACTTTTTGGAAATAGAGTATTGTGAGAAGTTGGAAGAAATCATTGAAATGGACCAAACTTCAATAGCATCATCATCTCATGCTCATATCCAACCCATATTCTTCCCTAGTCTTGAAGTGATAAAGATTACAGGGTGCAGCAATTTGAAAAGCTTGTTTTCAATTAGTGTCACCCGTTCTCTTTCAAAACTCAAGGAAATTTGTATTCATAGGGCTTCCAATCTAGAGCAAGTCTTTGGATATCAAGTTGAACTAAATGCTGAAGATGATCAAACAGAAATAGTGTTCCCTACATTGCAATCTTTGGCACTTTTAGAGTTACCAAGTCTAAATAGCTTCGCTTTAACTGGTTATCATTTCCAATTCCCTTCTATGGATTATTTTCAAGTAGCCGAATGCCACAAGTTGACTACAAGTTTTAGCATGGATTCAAAACACCATATGCATGCCATGACAGAGGTACCTCCCCAACTTTTTCTTTTTAACAATTTATGCTTATTTAATTTATTGTTCTTCATCATATTGTTATTAATGATGAAACGCTTATATTAGTATTTAACTACATATTTATAATGAATTGGATGACTCCGTGATATGCACACAAGTCAAATGCGTATAACTAATTAATTAGTAATTACTTAATTACTTTTGACATATTTTTTTGCCAAGCACTTCTGACATAATTTACTTAACAGAATTGATTTTTATTTCTTTTTTAGCCTTGTAACAAGAAAGCAAAAATTTAGTACTTTGTCACTTTTTTTGGATAATTTGTTGTGAAGGAAACCCCGCAAGCTACGAAAGATTTTAAAACAGTAGAAGAAATAGCTGATAATCAATCCACCAGTAATAATATACTTTGGAGTCGTGAGGATGTGAAAGGTCAAATACCTCTATATATGAATGTGGGAGAAACAAGGATAATGTTACGCAAAGAAGTGAAAAAAATGGGGTGAATCTTCTAACTAAGCAGGTAAACATGACTTTTTCTCTCATTTATTTCCTTCCTTAATTAACTTGTCTGTTTAAATTCTTATCAATTTTTTGTTTCAATGATAGGTGGTTGATGCTTGATTGTGCTTGTCAAGGTTTTGAGCTTGTTTCATGGTTCCATCAGCTGATTGGATCTCTGCTTTTTTAACAATACTTTGTTGTGAAAAACTTGTTTCCGTTTCATTTGCTTGTTTGACATGTTATTAAGCTTAAGATATTGTGAAAGAAGACCATGTTTAGCTATTCATGAAAGAAAAATTTTGGGTACTTTTTATATTGAAAATGAGGGTGAAGTTGCATAAACTCAAACCCAAGTTTACAGACCTCCCAAATTCTCTTCTTACCACTTGGTTAAGGGATTATTGGCAAAATTCATATAATTATAAGAACATGATTTTTCTGTGTTTGGTTTGTTGTTTTCTTTATTAGATTACAATGTTAAGCTTTTTTTTTACCCTCTTGTAATTAGTTGCTTGTTGCTGCTTATACGCATGAGATTTGCATACCTTTGTTTTTTTTATTGTGGTGATCCATTTAATTTAATAAGATGTTATTTATATGTTCTATTATATAGACTCTTGATAGTGTGTAGGACTTGAATACATTGTGATTTTGGTAATCTATATTATTAAAATCCGTGGGATTTTAACCTTCTTATTGGGCCACGATTCCCGCTTCATTTGTTGACAGCACATTGATGGGACAATGTGACCAGTGTTTTTTCCTCGCTCGCTTCTGCTTGCTTTCCCGGTTCGCGCGTTATATTTTCTCTTCTCGTCAACGCGTGATGGTGCTTCTTAGGGCTGCTACACATTTTCCTTCTCAAAGCATTCACTAAAGAATCACATCCTGAAACTCAAAGATTTCTTCCATCCTCGCCAAGGCCTCCACAACCTATGCTGGCCGTCGTCGAAGGCACTGAGCAAAAGATCGTGATGTTGATTCGCGTTGCTAAAAGCTTAGCCCGATCCAAAATAGTTCGTGATATTCTTTCTTTTCTTTTTTTTTCCCAAAATCATCAAATCTTTCCATTTTTAGGGATTCAACTTTTCTGAACTTCCGTCATTTTTCATTTGTCTTTCCTCAAAGGATGAAGCTTGGGGTGTCAGGACGCTGAGACATGAGAGAGTAGCGAACTTGATTGGGTATTTTAGACAGCCTCGATTCTTCGGTCGGTATCATCTTCCCCTATTGCCTTTTTTCCCGTTCTTTTTTTTTTCTCTTGCTGCTGCAGATCTTCTTTTCCTCAACGAGAATGGCTCCCCACTGTTTGCACCGTTAACTTCAGCCTTTAACATTTTTTCTAAAGGGCTCTCGGTTCAGCCCCGGTTTTACATCGACGGCTTCAACCTCTTCAGCCTGTATCTCAGACAGTACCCAAACCAGCGTTGGTAGCTCCTATTTTGAGGCCAAAGATCAGCTAAGAATAAAAGTAAGCCTGCAGCACTAGCTGCTGTCCTGCATAACCCGAGAGGAGGCCCCATTTTTTTCAATCAATTCCAGCCGAGATTTGGAGCTTTGGTTCAACAAGTAGGTTTAAAAACTTCCAGTTAATGGTTAAATTTTATAGAAGCACTTATATAACCCAGTTGGGATATCAGTAAGTGCATTGATCCAATTTACTTTGTTAAGAAACCTATCCCAAGCAGCAAGAAATGTAGCTTTTGTTCTCCTTTTGCAGGTATTACTTGATATTGTACCAGTCTTCAACATTGTCTCTTTTCTCTCCCAAAAGAAGCAATTTGTACGACTAACTCATGAAGGAATTGAGGTTAATCCACACTCCATATTTCATTGATTCTTATAGTCCAGAATCATTTCTTTCTTCTAAAGTCCTGTTGCTTAGAGCAAGTTTGTAAGCCTTTTTACATCACAATGATGCAGGTATATAGAGAGTTCTATCCTAAAAAAAAGGACTATGTCAGAGTAGAGTGTATCTGGAACACAGATAAGTTTGTATTGGTTGAGATGT
This sequence comes from Heritiera fomes, assembly GCA_032173925.1. Classification (NCBI taxonomy): domain Eukaryota; kingdom Viridiplantae; phylum Streptophyta; class Magnoliopsida; order Malvales; family Malvaceae; genus Heritiera; species Heritiera fomes. Next base: position 4,402,998 of record JAPDPM010000023.1, on the reverse strand, counting down.
CTTACATTTTTTTTCTTCTAATTATGTTATTGTCATATGCTATGGTATTTCAATGCTTGCAGTAGGCTTTGGATTTCAAGCATGTGTTGTACTTGCAATTGACTTTTAACTGGTCTCTGCTGTCAATGTTAAAATGATTGTCCTTTTTGAGTTGTTTTGTTATAAGCAGGGGCAAGCTAATCAAAGAGAGATAACTATGGAATGCAAGTGTAGTGATTAGTTGATTTGCTGGTGATCTTAGCTTCTTAGCGTCAATATCATATTGGATTATGTGTAATAGTTAACAAGCTCTGTTTAGAGAAAGGCCAATTGGTAATATATTTATGATTACCACCTATATCATAATCATCAGTTTTTTTATTTAAAAATTAAATTATAAATGTATATAAATTATAAATCTATGTACTTAAAACTGGTGAGAATGGTGGTTTCTGGTGAAGCGACAACTCTTACCTCGCCAATCAACGTGTTTTTGCCCTCTCCAGCTGCCATGTGGCCATTCATGCTTCTGTTAGGTGTGTGATGGGAAATGATTTTTTGCTTTGCCTGAGGTTGTAATTTAATAGGCATCCAGATTCATCATTGCTGGGCTGGCTATTTTTTTTCCTAATCAGTATTCATTAGATTTGGATCAGACATATTTCTCTATCACTTTGAGAGCGAAAAGGTGGAAGTGATTCAGTACCAAGGTCGCGGATCTTCTATCTTATGGGATTTTTCCAAAGCAGTGCTGTCTATAAACGAGCATGGCCCCAATCTTCCTTGTACCACAGTGGAAACAACACAACATGAATGCTTGTTGTGTGCTATATCCCAGAATTTTGTAACTATTGGTAGGTGATACTTGTCAGGCACCTTCTTTTGTTTAGCTAACTTGTGGAATTCAACTGTGATGTGTAGTTCGATTGTACCAGTATATTGCTCTCTTTTTTACTGTCCTGGAATGTATACTGACTGAGTAGCAAAAAAAAGGAGTTACAAGGTTTATACTTTTATTTTTCCCCTTTTTCTGGATTCTTTCAATTCTTGCACTGTCTTTTTTTCTTTCAAATTAAATTTGGTTGAAATGGGTTTTCTCTTTTTAGGTTAATCTTCCTATTGTAGGGTTTTGTATTGGATTGAATAATTATTTGTTAATGTTGCAGATAGAAAAGCTATAGCATTGCTGAGGTAATTTTTGTTTGGGTATTCTCCATTATTTTAAAATATCCTTTTTTAAATGTGCAGTTTACTTATTTAAACTTCGCTGTTGAAGCTTTTTTTTAAGCTTATGTAATTCTTTTGCTCGATGCTTTTGTATAAATTGATTTATTTCTCTTTTCTTTGCAGATATGTTGGTACTTTACTCATTCCTATAACTGCTTCGAATCAGTGGAAGAATTGATGTTATTGATGGATCCAATGTGACACCTTCAAAATTCAGGTTAGACAACCCAGCTTTAAGTGCATTAGAAGAGCTGATTTTTATTACTAATATTAATGTCTTAGCACTGTGGAGTTTTCTGAAGCTACTAGAATCAACAACCATTAAAGTTTGGCATTATTGTAGTTAACATCATTGAATTTCAATACCACATATATTCCCACGCAGTAGAATCATTTATTGACTATTGTTTGCTGTTTAATCTATTGGCCATAGCAAAATCTCATGGATGAAGAAAAATACGTTTTTAATACAATTTGATGGCTTATTCCACGAGAGCTGAAGCTTAATGCTTTAGTTGTTTTTGCTATGGTAAAACAAAACCTCAACATTGGTATTCCCATTCTTACAGTATTTAAAGATGCATAACAATATTTAAAACAAGTTGTCTATTTTCCCTCTCAAAAGAATAAGCATGCTAAAATTTATAACTGTTCCGTACTTCCTCATATCTATACGATAAAGATCCATGGATTCAGTAGTGGACCTTGATAATTAATTTTGAGGGGCCAACTGATACTATATATTTTTTGTTTTCATAAGCAATCTCATTTATTATATAAATATATAAACAAAGAATATATTAATTAATAATTACCAAGTTCATAAGATTATGAATTTAATCATGAATTTGTAAATAAAAATATAAGAAAATAAAATGCATAAATTAAGTTCTTTTATTTAAAATATTTAACAAGTTCTTTAAAGAAAGAAAATCTTCAAAAAAATAAATTTGAATTAAATGGCTCAATAATCTCTCAAACTACATTGAACAAGATTTAACAATTTGTTAAGAAAGCTAGATAGAGTTAGAAAGTCAGTTTGATTTCTTAAACATTTAAGTGATTATGATTTAATAATTGTGATAAGCTTATTACTTTTATGATTTTGTAAATAATGATTGATGGTTACAATAAATAGATAAATAATAATTTGATTACCCTCTTGAAGTTACAATGCATGAAATTAAATTAAAAATTTTTTAAAAAAATCAATTTTTAATGTGAGGTGTTAATTTAAATTATATATATAAAGTAAGAGGATTCCAAGGGGGAGGCAAGGCCCGCTCAAGCTTCCATTATCATCTGCCATTGCATGATTTCTTTGGATGCTCAAGCTATCCATGTCGCAAACCCAAGATTTTACTGTTTTTTCTTTCGCCAATATTTGTGAAGATGTTATGAGCATCACATTTTGTTCTTACCATGGAGGAAAATCTATGTGTTTTTATTATAAAATGTGAGTATCTTGTTTTGCTTTTTTAAATGGTTATGTGGGGTTTTCTGATGTTTATTTTGAGGGTCTATTTTATTGCAGGGAAGAGTCTGTCGATTAATCCATGAAAGCATAGCAGACAAGTTTATTATGGTTCACTTTTTTAAATTGGCCTATAGATAATTTTGATTTGTCTACTGATGATTTGTTTATGAGACATATACAGATTGGTTGTTTGATGTACATTTTTTTCTTTAATATTCGTCCATTTATCATGTTTGGGAAGATTTTTGAGCCTGATTGCTGTAATGTTTCATACTTATAGGTTTGATTAGGCTATATAATCTCGTTGCATTATAATCCTGACTATTTAATTTCCATGTTATCATTTAAATCTTACAATATTTTTATTTAATCACGGATTTTTGTGGATCTGAATTGAAATTGGATTGGACTTGGTTTAAGATCATGCTTTGGAATGATTTAAGAACATATGTAGGAAACCTAATGTTCAAGTGTGTGTGTTTACTTGCATGTTTGTTATGAAATCTATCCTTATAATTGTGCACTAGATCAAACTGGTCAAGTATGGTAGTCTATATGGAAAGATTCATGCTCATTCTCTTTAAATGCTCACTTAATTTGGTTAAAAGTTTAGGTAATTCATTGAAGTTTGTAATTTTGCATCTTGGGTGCTTGAAATCACAAGGATTTAATTATATAATCAGGAAAAACAAATTGTTCTGTATGTTTATTTCATATTTGGTTACCATAAGGCTTTTCAAGAATAAAAAGCTTCTTCATTTTTAATATAAGTTTGATGTTTGTCTTTCACATGCATCTTGGGTTTTGAAATCAGGAGCAGTTAGTCATCACGAGTGTTGATATTGTCAGGAAAAAGCAAACTTTGTTCTCAGCTACCTCAAGGTAATGAGACTGTTAAGCCTTGATATCTTGACAAGTTATTGGTATAATTAAAAATATCTTTTCTGAGCGTGAAATCATTGTTTTGTTTGAAACTTGAATTCTGTACTTCTTAGATTTTTTTTTTGCCTTTTTCTTTTGAAATGGTGATTAATTGATTAATTGCAGGTAAAGAAAACGTTTTTTTTTAGTGCCTTTTTCTTTATTTGGATAGCTAAAGAGAATTGATTGTTTTGCTCCATTGGTTCATGTGATCGATGCTCGGATAGCATTGGTGAGGATCTTATCTTCATGATTCATCTACGCTTATAATATTAAGGCAAAGATCATGTTCATTGTCATGAATTTTCTGTTCATATGCTCAGCATAGCTTAAGACAAAATGTCTTTGTGCATTAGTAATGATATGTGAATCCATAATCATATAAAATAACTGAAACTGTCAAAGCATGTTTGCCTCCTTGAATACTCATTTCTGAAAATAAAGAATCAAGTCTCTTTTCTTTGTTCTATAAACATGCTTCTATATAGGCAATTGAAACTAATTTGAACCCTGACACCAAGAAATTGGTTACCTGTTGGGTTAACTTTTCTTTGCTTTTTTGATTATTTTAAATCTGCTAATTCAAAACAGTTTAGAGATCATTTTTATACTGTTTTCCTGTTTTTTTTTTTGACCATTTGAATTTCTTCATGGATGTATTGTTTTGATCTTTTAATATATTCAATGTTCAAAGTTGTATTCGTTAGATGCAGATTTAGCATTTTTTTAAACATGTCAATTTTTTTCAATTGCGCTCCTGGATGATTCTTGAAAACCATTTTTTTTTTGGATGATTCTTGAAATTCTTTTTTTTTTTTAGATTCACTTGCTACACCTACCTCCCATCCAGGTTCTCTGAAATGAACATGCATAGAAACTCTGTTTTTCACTGCACTTCTTGATGTGTTAACATACATGAGGTTGTACTTGACACTTATTATGACCTTTTTAGGTGTTAAAGTAAGCTTAAACTTCTTATATTTGCTCTTTTGATAGATCTTTCAGCCCTTGAAGCTTTTGTGAGATAGGACAAGGTTTGCACCTCTTCAGTTTTGACTACCATTCGCTGAGAAATTCAGTGTAAACATAGTAGTGTATCTTTACAATTTAGTCTTTGTTTTGTCCGCAAATTTGATTGTCTATGATTATCAGTTATGAGTTATCTTGTATCAATTCAAGCTTGATGGCCACTTGCTGCAATTCATCGCTCACATTTACAACTTTTTATTTTCTTCTTTTAGTTGCAAAGTGTCAATTACTTCATCATTCTATAAAAGGGTTCTTAGGTGCAAAAAATCGTACTTGAATTGAATAATAACTAAAGAGAAATTCTATTCACAATATTTTTTTCCTGCTCTTAACCTTTTTTTTGTGTTTTTAATGTTATGACAAAAATGCTCATACAAAAATTAAATCGACATTAAATCTAATTTTTAAAATTTTCATGCTTTTTGTAAATGGATTTCCAGAAAGCTTTTATACTTCTCAGAAGTGGGACATCTGGGAACCTTATGTTTATTAGGACTGCCGGGAAGCCTCTATGCTTTCCGAAAATGACACTTTCGAGAATTCCAAAATTACAAGAATTTTATTTGATTTGGACTTCAAAAGAATAACTAATTTTCAACTCTTGTGATGCATAAGAATATATTAATCAAATAATAAATTTATTGATAATATATATTTTGAAACTTTATAATATAAATTACTATATTTATGAAAAAGATAATATATGCATATTTAACATTTTTATTTTTTATTTGTAATTTGTATATTACAATATAGTAATATAAAAAAATTATATATTTGATATAATTATTCAAATTTTGTAAAAGTCAAATTAAATTCATATTGTAATTTATTGAATATGTTGTTTATAAATGATGAGTTCTGAGCTATTTTGTTCATTTTATGTCTTAAACAGATTTAGTTGGATTAAAATGAAAATGTTATTAATTCTCATTAATGGAGTGAGAATGATAAAAAAAAGTGCAAATCTCTTTCGTTGCTTTCTGATATTCAAGTATTTTCTTTGCAGCTACTTCTCTCAGAAGTGAAACAAGATATCCTGGTTTTTGTGCAGCTGTAGTTTCCACAAATACTGACTTTTGTTAGTCTATAATATCTCTTTCTTCCTTTTCATTTCACAGGTAATGGTTCTTCCTATCTTCTGCCCCGATTTTGATGTTTATTAGAATTTTGAGATCTTAAAACCATTACCAATCTAATCCTCTCTGTTACTCTAGTGGTTTCTTTTAGAAGCAGAAAATCTTTGTAGCTAAACGGAACTTCAACTTTTTCTTTTGCTTTCTTCTCCTTCTTGACTGTTAATAGTTTCAGTGATAGTCTATCAAACAATAGCCAAGAAAGGAAAAATGAAAGTACATTTTTTTTAGAAATTAATTATGCTTTAGATAATCAAACTTAAAAGACCAAGCTTTATCTTTGTAACCAAAGTTCTGTTCTTGGATTCTATCGTTACATTATACCTTCTGTTTTTTCTTCCAAGTTGTTAGCTTCGATTGTTTATTATGGACTTCTTTATCTTTTGTTCATAAGTTTTCACAACTGTATAGGGAAGAAAATTAGCTTTTGCTTTCTAGATCGCTTCATTTTTCAATGGGAAAGATAAGTCCTTGAAATTTTTTTTTTAATAATGTTCTATTTCTATTTATTCGCCTTGATACGGCTCTCTTTTTGTTAATCTTAAAACCCGTGGGATTCTAGCTTTGTGATTGGGCCACAATTCCAGTTTCATTGTTTGACAACACATTGATGGGACAATGTGAGCAGTGCCCTTTTCTTCTTCCCATTTTGCTTTGGTTCTTGGTTGGCGCAGTTGTTCTGCACACTTTGCTTCTTCATGTACTCTTATTTAATGTATGTACCTGACTTTTGTAAATCTTGAAAAACTAAAAAATCTTGAAAACAAATATGATGAAGAAATGTAGGAGAGATGCAAGTGTGGTAGAAGAGAAAGGAAAAAATAAAAAATTCTGATAGAAGAGACCGAAGCGAGAAAGAAATGAGGAAAAAAGAGCAAAAAATTTTTGATAAAAAATTTTGATGGAAGAGATGGAAGTGAGAGAAATAAGGAAAAAAAAGGCAAAAAATTTTCGACAGAGATGAAGAGACGAACCGGTACAAAGGAGAGAGAAACAATGAAAAAGAGTAGAGCAGAGAAGCGGTTCTTGCTGCCATTTTTCCAGCCATTGTTTGTAATCATGGTTTTGTGTCCTCTTTATACTTTTCTTTCAGCTTGGCATCTAGGAGAAAAATTCAGCTGGCCCTCGGTTTTGCTCTTCCTTCATTTTTGTCTCTTCCTTAGGATTTCTCTATGTTCTTTCTTGTGTTCTTTTGTGGCGGTTATTTTTTGTGCCAAAAATATTCACCTGCCCTAACTAATAAAACCCAAACCTAATAATACCCTGAAAAACCTAGAGTTAGAAATCGATATTTCTGTTGGATGCCATAAGAAGGCAGCTCCTTACCAGGCAATCTTTGCTACTGCCTCTTATCTCATCGCAACCATGGTCGTAACCATGGTAGTTTTCTCCTCTTTTTTTTCCCATTTCTTTGTTTGGCTTGTTGATAAGAAAATGTCTTTAATGTGTTTGTTTATGTAGCTCACTTATATTAACAGTTTCAATTTCCTCACTGTTTAATGTTATATGTTTTAGTAACAAAATGTGTGAGTGTCTCGTCAAATATCCAGTCAATCCTTTACAATGTTTCGATTCTAAAAGTAGCATTTTGATTGTTACCTTATTTTTATACACTTTTGCTGATGCTGCTGTTGCATCTATGATTGACTCAGGACAAGAGTGACTTTTAACGCACAAATTTAAAGTTTTGACAAGGCAAGCTTTGCTATCTATACCCATTGAATAAGGTATTGCATCTTGCTGTTTTATTTTGTATGTTTAGTTTCCATCTCATTCACTCCATCTTTTTGGCACTTTCAAGAAAAGATGAATTGTTTGTAGGTTATGAATGTGCGAATCTTACTTCATCCAGTTTATTATGCAAATGAGAAAAAGATTGCACTGGATCTAACTGCTTATTTATTTATACTCCTATTTGTTTATTAAGTTGCTTTGTTTTTGCAAATGCCATTAATTTTTCCCTCTGATACATGTAAATGTATGTAAATGGTGATCTAACGGAGGATGACACGTCACGAGGGAGGAAAACTGGAAAGCAGCTGATTGAAAACCATGTTAAACAAACTCACTTTTATTGAGCCTTCTCTTCTTTCTCACTCTTTCCTTTCTGCACCTTCTTTTTCTTTTTTGTCTCTTGGTTGGAGCTTTGATTTCCTCTTCCCCTTTGTTTTCAGCTTCCATCCTTTTCTATCCTTTTTTTATATTAGTTTTTAAATTGCTAAATTACCCTTTCTCCATTTGTTTCCCTTTCGATCAGCTGCCCTTTGTTGTACTTCCTACGGTTAATTTGTTTCAATTTCTGTTCATGATTTGATCATCACAAATTTAGGTCTTAAGTTGTACAAAGTAATCACAAAGAGAGAGAGAGAGAGAGAGAGAGAGAGAGAGAGAGAGAGAGAGAGAGAGAGAGAAACAAATAAGATAATGAGAGGAAACAAAAAGGAAAGAAAAAATGAAGTGAAGAGAGAGAGAGAGAAGGGGATTACATTTTTTATTTAGAAAAAATGAAGTTGGGTTAGCAATAGATGAGAGGAGAAAAATTGAGAAAGAGAAAGGATTGAATTGTTATTTCTTGGCTTTTATTTTATTTTTAAATATTTTTTCCTAGATTTTTTTTTATTTTGATTCGATTTTTTTGGAGGAAGAGAACAAAGTGAACATGCAATTTTCTGGAACAATCATAAACAAATCAAGCCTGATTAAGTTTTAGCTGGTAATCATAAATTTTTACTCTTCTCATCATTCTTTCATGGACAAAACTTTTACTACTTTTAATCAATTTGTAAAATACCAGAAAAATTCTAACTTGTATTTTTAGAATAAATGTTCTGATGTTTTTTTTTGGTTGGAATTAGATTCTTTTGTTTTTGAAGACAGAGCGATAGGAACATGTAGTTTTTGAAAGAATAATCAACAAATCAGGCATTGCTTAAGTTTTTGGAGGTAATCTCATTTTTTTTATTTTTTTAAATTGATTGTATGGCTTTGTAGCTATAAGCTTTTGATTTCTTTTGTTAAAATAGAAGTTTAAATTTTTTTGTCTTTCAAGTTCTTTTTCTTGGCTATTTGAAAGTCAAGCTAATTTTGATGCATTTGTTTTATATAGTTTCATTAGGTGTTTTACTTAAATCTTTGTCATCAAGGAATTTTAGGTTTTGGTTTTACTCTTCTGCATTTATTTTTTTTATTTGCTAATTATTTAAATAATTTTAATTCTTTTTTATTTGGCTCTTTTTTTTGTTTGGATCCTTTTTATTATGATTTTTGTTTATTATAATTTGTTAAATGTTGTCATAGCTTTGTTTAAGTCATGCTTTACAAGTTTATGATGCTTTTTGGTTTTGCTAATGGTAGTTTTGATGTTTTGATTTTTAATAGTTTTAGGAATGAAACTTCTTTGGAATTAATCATTGCATGTTTATTTTTTAATTTGATTTTTGGTTTCTATGCAGTTTCATGTTGTTTTTAAATTAGTTGAAGTTCTTTTTATTTGACACTGGTATTTTTTTTTCTTTTGGATACTAAATGCTTATTTTGTGTTTTTTTTTTTTTATCATCTTATAATTTTTCTTTTGTGCTTAAAAGATTTTTCTTGTCAAAAAAAGTATGCCTGTTTGTTTTCAGTTTATTTTAATAAAATTGATGAAATTGTGAAAATTATTTCCTATTAGTTCTATATGCATGTAATTATGTTATGGCTCGCATCCTCAAATTTGGTCCTAATACAAAACTTGGCTCATGCAATTCATTCTTATCTATGCAATAAATTTTATAAAAAATCTTTGAATCTTGAGGTGTCTACGTCAACATGCATTGCTTTTTCTCATTTGCAATAGGTGTTAACATACCATAGTTTCTAATTGTCGTGTGTGTGTGGTTTTGATTTACAAATGCATTGTTGGTTTCTTGCATGCATAACTGTAGTTCCAATCATTGTGTATGTGGGTTTTTGATTTGCAAATGCATTACAAGGAAGGGTTTGATGATAAATCATTTAGGGTCTATTTGGTATCGTTTTTGTTTCCTGTTTTCTGTTTTTGTTTTCAGTTTTTTTGGAAACAGAAACAGAAAACATGTTTGGCAACATGTTTCTGTTTTCAAAAAACGAAAACGAAAACAAGAATTTCCAAAATTGTTGGAAACAAAAATTTCTTGTTTTTATTGTTTTTGGAAACATGTTTTCATTTCTGTTACTGTTCATAAGTAAGTAAATAGAGTTTATATATTAATATAATATTAATATTTTTTACAATAAAAATATAAATAAAATTAAATAATTTTTTAATAAAATAATATTAAATTTTAATATAAAAAAGTTGAAAACGTAAAAAACAATTAAATATAAATTACATTGAACTATAATATTATAATATTATTTAATTTAAATTTTTATAATAATTTATTGAATATATTATATATTTTAAATAATATCATTTATTATAATTTTGATATGTTAATAATTAATATTATTATCTAATATAATTAATTTTTATTTACTAAACAATATTATTATTTAATATTATATTCTATCTTAAATTTAAAATATATCACTACTACTATTAAATAATTTAATATTATTAAATAAGTAAATACTTAACATTAAATAATATTATTTATATTCAATATAATACATTTTAATAACTATATAATTTATTATAAATTAATTAGTTTTATATTTTATTTAATAATGTAATATTATTATTACAATTAAATAAAAAATTATTATTAAATATAATTTATGATTATTACAGTTAAATTAAATAATATTATTTTATTTAATATTATATTTAATTATAATATTATTTAAATTATATTAAAATTTTATATGATTAAATGAAAATATTTAATATTAGTATTAAATAATATAAAATAATATTGTTTAACATTATCTACAGATTATTATTTAATAAATATATTATTTTTTATTTAATTTTTTAAATTTTATTTTGTGAATTGAATTATTATATCTGAATCAATTTAAATATTTGTTTTCAAAACGTAACAGTATTAAACAAACATGTTTTCTGTTTTCAGAAATTGAAAACAAAATAAAACAAAAACAGAATTTTCAAAAACAGAAAACAGAAAACAGAAAACGATACCAAACGACCCCACAGTCATAGAACTGGACTAACGGCAAAGCTGCTGGAGAAAGATCCATTCCTTTCATATGAAACCAAATTGTTTTGGAATCAAAATGTTGATTATAGGTACTATTTATATATGATTTTGCTTGGTTTAATCATGATTTTCCATTTGTGTAGTAGCGGTGATGAAAAGTGCTTCTTTGCCTCCTAATGTTTGCCAGCTATTGTATATTAACTGCACTCTTAACATTCTAAGTTCTCTCTTTCTTCAAATCCAAAACTAAAATATTCCTTGTTGCTCAGTGATCTACATATCATTGATAACGCCTCACTTGATTTGCAAGATAATTATGTTGTTTGAACCAATATTTTTTGCATTCTTTATCTGTGTGTATATCGGTAAAGCTCACATGCATGTCTAGAAGCTTTGGAGAATTTAAATTGAATAAAGCATGCTTATAATTTAGGCTTTTTTTCTCGAGTCATTCTGATTAGATGCTTTATATTTATGCATTCTTGTGGTGCTTGCAAGTTCTGTACACCAGTACAATTCATTGGATTCTCAACCTGTTTTTAAGTCATTATATTCTCCCCTTCTACTATCAAGCCCTTTGGAAGATTTGAACCTTTGGAAGATTTGAGCCAATGGCAAAAATCTTCTTATTGATCTAGGCCAAACTATATTTTGAAGATTCAATGTGAAGGATATTATGCATGCATTTAAAGAGCACATCACTAAACAATTTGTTTTCAATCTTCTATTTAGGTGCACAATTTACTTTTACTCTTGTTGGAGCTTTACTGGTTTGTAGATATCTTGATAATAGTTGTTGCACATTCACTTTTCATGAAACCAAGACAAAAAATAATATGAAATTATTAACCATTGCTATTGTTATACGAAATGCTGTGGATATGCTATGTTTCTGTTTAGTGACCGTGGGATTCTAGCCCTCCCAACAAGCTACGTTCCTTGCTTCTTGGCTTGACACATGGGCATTCTCTCTCTCTCTCTCTCTCTCTCTCTCTCTCTCTCTCTCTACACTATGCATTTGTCGCTGCTTTTCCTGGCTTCTTGTTGAGCCATGTTCCTGCTTTCCCTCACGAGCACGTCACTCCTTTTCTTTCTCTTATATGTTTAGCTTCCCTGGTTTTCTGGTGGGCTTGACAGCTTATTCCTTTTGTTTGGCCCTTTTTGTAATTTTCTCTGTTGCAAAAAGTACAGTTTTTGGTTTGGGACTCATCGGCCAAATGTCAAATATCTTTTTTTGTCCTTTTTTTTCCCTCCTGTTAATTGTTGTGCTTTATCCTAATTCATCTTTTATTGTTGTCTTATATTGTCATTTCCTAATTATATAGTCAATTGATTTGACTTGTGGTATTTCCCAAGCCACTTCATTTATTTTTGGGTCTCATTTCCCCATCAGTGGATGCAAGGTGTACTCTGCTTTTCTGGTTTGATGCTAACTTCCGAGCCAAATATACCCTCTTATCACTTGCATTGCTGCCTTTTGTTTGTCGTCACCTATTTCTTTTGTTTTCCTACTCTTTTCTTTTGCTTTCTCTTCTTTTATTCTCTTTTCCTGTCCGTTCATCCTAGGTAAGGATCTTACTTCTTTTGTTTGATTAACCTGCTTGGCTTCACTGTCTCTGGTACTTCTACTTTGTTGGTTACTGTTGTTCTCAAATCTGTGCTCGCATAGTTTTGAGATTTATTTCTTTGTCTTCTTTTCTTTTCTTTTCACTGTTATTTATTGATTTACTCAATTCTTTCATTCTTCATTGTTTATTGTTTGGGTTTTTTTGCTTTTGTTCTCCCTGATTTGTTTGTTTGGTGTGCATTTGCTTTGTGAGTTTCCATGTATTTATGATAGATCATTTTTCTTGGGTTGTTTTGACACCTTTCTTTTTTTTTTTTCACAAGCTTCATAGAATTTTGTACCATTTAATTATTAAAGTTGATGATATTTATTTATTTTCATTTGTTGACTGTGGATTACTGTTATCCTAATGATTTTAAATGGTTGGGGTAGATTCATCAAATATCAACAAAGCTTCTTCTGGATCTAATCTAGCCAAAGCTTCAATCTTTGCTGGTCTCTCTATTCTCACATTAATTTAAGGTTTTCTTTCCTCATTTCTTCACATTTTTTTATATCTATTTTTAATTTTTGTGCTTACAGATATTCTGGTCATGAAGAGATGAGAAAGTATGAATCAAGTTTAAGGTTTTTTATAATCATGATTTTTATTTTTTATATATGAAAAATTGGAAATTGTTAAGGAATTGGCTAAAAGTATTTTATTATTTGCTTTGATCCTTAGACATTGAAAGAAAAATTATTTCTTTTTTTATTTGCTTGTGCTGAAATTTAATTACTGACTTTTGAGTTTCATGAAGGCTTAGCATTCAAATTCTCATGCTATTTAATTGATGGTACAAGAGAAGATTTAAATTATGACATATTTTGCATGGCATTTTAGTGAATATATTATTCTCATGCTATTTAATTGATGGTATAAGTGGATGTTAGTGGTTTAGTATCTCAACGGAAGGAATCACAAAGAAAAATGTAGAATTAGAAGAAAATAACTAAATATTATCCTTGAAAGTATTGTAATGATATTGTTTTAAGCTCTTATGTTGGGAATTTCAGCTAAAGGAAGCTATGGAAAACCTTCAAATTGTTTTAAGCTCTCATGTTAATTTTTTATTATTTTAATATTTGCCTTTTTCTTTTTTATTTCTTTTATATGACATTTATATTCTTAATAATTATTCTTAGTTTCAATTGGCAATTTGATTTGATGCTTCTGTTTATTTTAAACTATTATGTCTAAGTTGTTTAAGTTTTAACAATTTATTTTGTTTTATATTTTTTTATATTATTTAATAGCTATGTTTGTATGCAAAGTTTTTATGTTATGTTTTTGTTATAATATGTGTTTGAGAAGTGATTTGGTGCACTGCTCTAACCACTTCTCTTTTTGTGCCATGCTAGCTATCCACATGCCTATACATTTTTGTTTTTACTATTTATTGTTGATTTTAATTATTTGACAAAAATGGGATAGGTTTTATTCGAAACCCACCCAAATCATTGTTTTGTGTACATACATGATCATTTACTAATTACTGAAAGTTCCTTTCCTTTCAGGTAAGAGAGTTGGTAGTTGTAGTTGCTGACATTGGATGTCGTTATTAGACTCTAAAGCTACATGATTTTATAGTGTGAAATATGATTTAGCAACCTCCATGTCTATATTATTTACTAATTGGTTCAAACTAAAAAAAGAAACAAAAAAAACCAAAACAATTAGTTTGCTTTGATTTAAAAAGCTTTTTCATGCTCATTATTCAAGGCTTAATTGGTTGTGAAGTTAGGTTATTTAATTTTACGCTCATTATTTAAGGTTTAATTGGTTGTAGAAATCTTAATTCAAAGCTATAATTTAAAAAGTGTGTGCCAAATTATTTTTGCAGGTACCATTGCTTAAAGAAAACGTTAGTGTTGATGTTGATTTTAAATAAGCTTTCACACAGTTACAATTTGTATATTGTTTTAATTTGTAGTATATAGAGAAATAAAAATGTCCATTTGGAATGTTACGTAAGCAACTCATGTATTGATATTCAACTGCATAAAGGTCATCTGCATAAATTAGGTCCTTATTTGGCCAAGCCAAAAAAAAAATCATTTGAGAAGGTGTGTTGCATGTATAGGGTCTTGCAAATTATGTACCTAGGTTTTTAATTATATTATCACTATTATTGTTGTTAACATTATAAAATTAATTGAATTATTTGCATTTATTTTCATGTTTTTTATTTTTTTGTTTTTTATTCTTTCTTATATAGTCAATTATGCAACGATAGGCATTGATGACCTATTTGTGACAGGTTTAGATAATATTGAAAAAGTCAGATAATTGATCTCTTACTCAAGTTTTATTTTTATGTTACTGAATTAATTTTTATTCTGAATCATTTAAGTTTTTATTGCTTTGGGGGAGTTAATTACATCTTATTTTTTGTCATTATGGATTTGTGGATTTTTTTTAGTCTGCATAAGCAGGAAAAGTAACTGATTTCAAGGCTTGGGTTAATCACATTGTTTATGGTCTCTGAATTTGGTTTTAAAACAAAGAAAGTGTTAGCTCTTTTATTATATGATTGCTTATACTTATGCTTATTACTGTAGCTTTTGATAATTTTTGAGCAGGAACTATCTTTTCTTTTCCTAAGTTAGCTTAGATTAATGGTTCCGGAGGAAAGGGGTAAAAAGTACCGGAGAAATGAAGACATAATGTTTGCAAAGCATGAGCATTAGCTATGAGGTCTACATTTATATGTAATCCAATTCTTTTAGCTAAGGAATGATATATATATTTTTATATATATATATATATATATATATATATATATATATACACGTATACATACATATATATATAAAGTCGAACTTCTTTTGCTACTTTCTGAGGATTCACACTGTGATGAACCACCATCCTCAGTTTCAGGTTTCTCAAGAGCTTGATGTGGAGTCAAGTTCCATCTAGAATTGGTAGCCATGATGGTTGTAAGCTAAAGCTTTGGTGCCCTATTCTTATGTGCATATTCATGTTGACTTTCATTCCACAAAAGCAGTTCAAATTGTTCTTCAAGTGCTTATCTAAGGCTCTGAATTTCAAGAATTGCTATATCTGTTTTACCCCCTGCTCTTTTTATCCTCTCTTTCAAGACCAGAATTTCTAAAATGCATCTTTCTTTGTTAGGGCTGTCAAGCTCTATATGTCTTATGTAGTTTCGATAATTAACTTCCACTTTTGCTTTGTTCATGATGTAGGTTGCTAGCTATAATGAACTCAATAATAGAAATGAAGAATGAAAATAATTTTAAAAACGAACTTGCTAATGAAATTCCAAATAGTGCAAAACATGTAGCGAAGATTTTTTCTATTCTACTTGCATTTTTTCCTTTTATTTTTCATGAATTTGCCATTTTTTTTGTAACTGAACCTTTATTCATGTCTATTGAAGCACATTTTGCAATTTAAAATAGGATTTTTTTTGCTTATATAATCTGAAATTTGTTATAATTACATTTCTTTTGGATATTGAATCTTCAAAAAAGAAAAAAAAAATGCAGGGTGTACCAAGGGTTTTCACAATCTAATATGGTAGCGATTGACTTCCTTTTTTTCATGTTTGATTAGTGTTGGATAGTACTTTAACATTTGCAATATGTTTGTAATGAATGTGCAATTTTGTTTGCAATTAAAGCAAAATGAGAAAGTCTGGTGAGAATTGTTGGGTGCTTCGATTCAACATGGATAAGTTGTTTTATGTATTTTGTAAAATCGAAATTCATTCCCACAAGTATTATAGCTCATCTTCTCCATTACCGGTTTATATTTAAACAGTGCTTTAGCATCATTGGGATAAAGGCTTTGATGATGATAATGATGATGATGATGAGTGCTTTATGACCATGCTTTCCTTTTTCACCTGCTGCCTAAACCAGTTCTTACTCTATTAAACTTTTCATCTCCCATTGCATCATATAATCTTGAAGAAGCCCTTGAAAACAAGTTTATGTTAAACAACCTACTTCTCTCATGATATCTTTGTTTATTCATATGTATTTTTGCTTTTGAAAGTTTATGAGTTAAAAAAATCCCTTTTTTGGTGCAGGCTTTTATGGTTCTTAACTTTTACCCCTGATTTTTTTTTTCATGTAAAACCTATGTGAAGCAAAATAAAGAAAAATTTCATCCTGTAAGTTTGCTTTTCTTCTCTCTCTGCTAAGTACTTTGTTTTTTATTCAAAATACTTTGTTTGTTATACTTATGTGAATTTGTTTTATGGTTCTTTACCTTTTCATAGTTAAATTTCTATAATATGTATATGTATAATTTCATGCTTTTTTGCTTCTAACATTAATCTTTTAGAATTATATATACTCAATTCAATGTTTGGTTTTAGATGTTTTAGAGTGTTATGCCAAGTTAAATCTTTTATTTTTCTTTTTTTTTTCTCGACAAGATAGAGTGTCATCATTGCTATAAAGTTATGACCAGCTCTAAAATAAGTTGAAACAAGCATGGCAGATACATTGAAGGCTTATTTTATTATAACTGAAATCAAGATTAGGGCTTTATGCTCTTTGTCAAGGTTAGGTTATTGTTCAATATGTTACTATGGAAAGCTGGCAGCAGAGCAAGGGTTGTGGTTTTCTCCATCTCCATATGAGTAAGTTTGTCAGAACATTGAGTGAAATTAAGAGATTCTTATTGTTTTTTACCAGCTAGCTCTTATCTTGATGCAGTCTGTTGATATATGTTGAAGGTCTGATTAAACTAACTTAACCAATAATTTTCTTTCGTTCTTTGTGTTCTAATTAAATGGTTAGAACAAAAATATGTGATTGATTTTGAATTCCACCCCTTTGGCAAAGAAGAAAATTTTGACTTTTGTCTCCAAGCCATCATGAGACTTGTCACAAACATTGGCCAAAAGCAGAGAGAGAAGAGAGAAAGAATCCTCAGCTTTCAGCAATATGTATGAGTTATGAATTTGTTTACGCCAATTTTAGTATAGGGTGAGTTTAGCAGAAAAATAAAGTGGAAAGCATTTATGTTCTCTTTAAAAATCGCAGTTGATCAATAGCATTGGTTCTAATGTTAGAAAAAGACCAATGAGATAACTGGATCTATCAATATAGAACTAGAGGCTCATGCATCTTCTTGATTCCTTAATAAAGACACTTGATTCGAATTCTTTCAGGATAATCAATTGGTATGCTCAGGAAAATACTTAGAAGAGATATTTTGCATTTTGCATGTTTCAACTGATATTTAAGCTGATTGATAGGAGTTCGTTTAATCTAATGCGAATATTAAGGTGTTATAATAGCTAAAATGTGACTAAATTGAATGGTTCCTTTACTTTGACATGGTTTTCTTGACTAGACTCTCAAGTTGTTCCAAAATTGTATCAAATTGGCCACTGGCTTTCGATTGTAGAACCTTAATTAGTGAATACTTATCATCAAACTTTTTCATGGAAAAATGACAATTGTGTATGCTCAGAATTTTCTTAACTGCTTACTCAATTTTATCCTGCCACAGTTTTAGCTAAATGTCCTATTATATTACAATGCGAGATTGTGATGGAGGATGTCAATGTTGATATTGCACAGGGAGGCAGTCCAAAGAGGAAGACAGAGATAAAGGTTTGTGGTTTTTAAATTTAATGAAAACTTTAATTTGCTGTAAAAGTAAAAAGTCAAGATTGAGTGAAAATTTTAAAGAAAAAAAAAGTTCCAGAATGTTCCAGATCTTTGTTTCTCGCTCTCTTTCAGATCTCTCCCCTTTTTGGCTATTGTTTTTCTCATTATATAGTTCATCTTTTGGTTGGGAAGATCACGGGTTCTTAATTTTTGAGTTTTCAATTTTTCAAGCTTAGTACCCTTTTAAAAACCCTTCAGTTCTTATAGCGTTTATCATTAAAGACTAAGTTCTTGCGTTTTTCTAAAATTACATAAAATTGGCCACTGAAAGTCTCTAATTCCCCATTTTCTCTCTCAATTACTTAGATTATGGGAAGTTGAGCATTTTTCGTCATATGTTTAAGTACACTTTTCTCTCTGTGTGTGTGTACGTGTGTGTGCTTTAAATAAAGAAAACTGTAAGTGATAGCATTGGAGTCTTGCTTGAATTTTAATGTCATTTTTTTTGTATTTAA
This sequence comes from Heritiera fomes, assembly GCA_032173925.1. Classification (NCBI taxonomy): domain Eukaryota; kingdom Viridiplantae; phylum Streptophyta; class Magnoliopsida; order Malvales; family Malvaceae; genus Heritiera; species Heritiera fomes. Next base: position 4,384,395 of record JAPDPM010000023.1, on the reverse strand, counting down.
TTCTTTTTCTATTTTTTTTTTGCTGCAGAAAATTAATCAGTCTTTTCATATGTTATGTCCAAAATGTTTACTCATGGTTTCCTCCAATTTCTTTAATCAGTTGTATCCCATTGTGCGTTTGATGGAATTTTATACTGTATACTTGTATTTCATTGTTGTTTGCATTATGATTTATGTTGATTTTCTATCTATACTATGTCTAACATAATTTACTTTTTAAGTGTTGGTTGCTTTCTACTAAATAAACCTTGCTATCTTAATGAATTAGTTGTATTTTATTTCATGTAGGTCAATTCTACTTTGGAAGTTGCTGATAACATTTTTCATTAGGATGGATTCGGTTCATTGAGAGGCATACAAGGTTCTTGGTGACAAACAGAACAAGTCAAGAAAATGGCTGAGAAAAATTCATTAAGACCAATGCTATCAAAATTGAAGACCTACTACTCTTCAGATACAATGGAGACCTAAAATTTTGTGTTTCTCTATATGATCAAGCATGCAATCCTCTCACCATTGAACTTATCAAGTCAAGAAGAGGTAAATAAATTTCAACAAAAAACAGAACCCTCTTCTAAATAAAACTTTTGTTTCATTTTGGTTTCAAGATTTCGTTATTTTTTTGTTCTATGATACACTTTGACTTCCTACAGCAATGCCGGAAAAATTTTGCAAAATGCTTCAATCAGGAATTAGTCACTTCATCATCTGACGAAGATGAAAAAGAACCAGATTATTTTGTTATTTTGCATGACACTGTTGAGTGCCTGCTAGAAAATGATCCACCTGTGTTTGCATGCAAGATGATGATTCAGAATGTTGAATATCCCTATATTTTGGTAACTACTTACCCTTAGCCATCTCTATTTCTCTCTGAATTCATCTAACTCAACTTGTCTCTTCCTCCAAGATATACCAAAAGAATTCAATGATAAACGCATGCCTCACAATCAATAGAACTTGCTTTTGTCATCCATGATAAATTCTTTACTGCCTGGCAAGTAAAATATGTTAGAGCAGAATGGAATGGGTACTTCACTGGTGGTTGGAAGAATTTTGTCATTGATAATGATGTGAAACAAGAAGACAGATGTCAGTTTGCATTGATCACTCCAGGAAAAATAAGTGTTAATATTTTGAAATCAAAATCTGGCATGTATCAACATATATAGAATCTTTTCTTTGCTATGTTAAAACTCTCAATTTTTCTCATTTAATTAAGCATGTACTCTTTATACAAATCTTTTTACTCCTTATCTAACCACCGGCAGTAATCTACCCGCGCAACGCGCGGGTGTTACCTAGTTTTTATATTAATTTTAAAAATCAAGCATATACATATATGAATGGTTAAGTGTTCAAAAAGCGCAGAATATGTATAAGTATGTTAAGTTTAATAAATAGATCGTGTAGCAAAGTTTATGCATTAAAGATTACAAAAAGATATATAACAAGTAAACCGTAACAATATTATTATGTAATTCAACTTTTAAGTTATATCTTTTAAGTAAATTTTATTTATATTTTTAAAATATTGTCATAATTCAATTTCAGTTTTAAGAATGAACGTTTCGCTGAAAAAAAAAAACTACTGACGACATTGGTAGAGACATAGTTCAATTACTCACTAGTCACTACCCATTAAGTAAAACATAAAACTTGATTTATATAGATTAATTACTAATAAGTGTAAACAATTAACAAAGGTTCTTTTATCTTCTCGCATTTCCACCTTAATCACCTTGATTCAACAATATCCTCTTCTCTTCTACAAATACGATGAAACACCCAGCAGCAGGAGGCGTGGCTCCCCCGCCGTCCATGGCAGTCGATCAGTCTCTAGCCCAGCAGTACCAGCAACAACCGCTGTTGCAGCCGTGGATGATGATGTCTCAGCAACAACAACAGCAGGCGGGTCAGCCGGTTGTTCCAACTTCTGGTTGGAGTCCTCAATTCGCCCCTCTACACTCTCAGGTGCAGCAGTACTCCGCCGGTTCTGCTGCCGCGGGATCCGGCGAGATTCGATCTCTCTGGATTGGTGACCTTCAGCAGTGGATGGATGAGAATTACCTCATCAATATCTTCGCTCAAACTGGAGAGGTAATTAATTTGTTAATTATATTATTTAGGGAAAAAATTGAACCAAAGTAAATAGTAAAAAAAGGAAAAATCATATTTGATTAAAAGGAGCAAATATGTTATTGTCTAATATTAATCACAGAACTTAGTATTTTTAACTTTTAATAATTCGCAAATATTATTCTTTTTTAAATTTAAATGAATATCTTTTCTTTTACTTTTAAGGTGAAGCAAAAAATGAGTCATAATTAAATAAAGCTTCATCTTTTGGGTTTCTTTTGGTGGTTTCAGCTAAGGTGATAAGGCATAAGTAAACGGCCCTACCAGAGGGATATGGGATTATCGAGTTTGTCTCACGTGCGGCGGCTGAGAGGGTTTTGCAGTTGTATAATGGGACGCCAATGCCAAATACTGAGCAGAATTTTAGGTTGAATTGGGCGGCCCCTGGATATGGGGAAAAGAGGCAAGAAGAGGGTCCTGATTACACAATCTTTGTTGGGGATTTAGCTGCGGAAGTTTCGGATTACATGTTACAAGAGACCTTTAAAGCTGTTTGCCCATCTGTTAAGGGTGCGAAAGTGGTTACTGATAGGACTACAGGACGGTCTAAAGGTTATGGCTTTGTGAGGTTTGGTGATGAAACCGAGCAGATTCGTGCTATGACCGAAATGAATGGGATTTATTGTTCCACAAGGGCAACGAGGATTGGACCAGCTGCTAATAAGAAGCCAGTCATTGGTCAGCAGTATCAGAAAGGTACAATCATGGTTTAGATCAAATTCATTGTTTTTCTTGGTTGCCACATGAAGTTTGCATAGTTGTGTATAGTTTTTATTACCATGATTTATGCTAGAGTACTTTAACTTGGCAAGTTGAACGCTAGTTGTTTTTTTTTTTTTGGGTATTAGTTTTCGGAGATTCTGTTGTTACAGTGTTCTTAAAATTCAAATTTTTGCTGCTATGCACTTGAAGATTGACGAAGTTTATTCAAAGTCGTTTCCTTCCAATATGCCTTTGTAAAGTTGGGCACCTTTTAATTATATTAAAACATGCTAAAACTTATATAAAACTCATATTGTCTTAAAGCAGGACACCAAGAGGCTCTCATTTTCGGGGGCCTGGAACTGATATCAGCTAAAATGATTCCACTTTAATGCGTGGCCTCATTTAAGGTCAGTTACTTTCTTTATGTCATAAACTTCATTTTCTTATGGCAGTATTTGTGCTACATTCGCAAATTACTTCTCCAGTTCCATATTAAGTATTCCAGTCAAGTTCAGTTTGTTTCAGTTTCTCGACATGTTTCCATTAATTTGTTCTTTACTTTTTTTTACAAGTCCAGAAACATTATTTTTATTTCGTCATGATCAGTTCCCCTTTCTATACTTGCATATGTTTATGCACTTCATTTTGTTTCCTTTAAATTCAAGCTGTAATGCTTGAAAACTAAGTGAAGCAGCCATGGGTAAAGTTGCTATGCATGTTACCATGCACCATTCTGTTAATGAAACTTGGGGCAAGTCTTGTTCTATTGCATTTCGAATTTGTTCTTCTTTTTAAATTATGATTACTTCTTTGTCCTCATTTTATTGCTTTGTTGCCTGCGAGGACAAATTGAGTCAGGAAAGATACCCAGAACTTGTAGTTAAATGCGTTTTCAGTTTATGGATTTAACCTCAATCGAAGTGGAGTACTCATCCTCTCTATTGCATAAGCCTTAATAATTGTTGTGTAGCTGCATATGACTATACCCATATAGTCTTTATATGTGCCTTATCTTGCCATACTATTGTCTTTATAGGTCTCTGTGTATGCATTGCTGAAATTATTTTAGAAGATAGGTTCTTTTCACTTGAAAGTAATCTTTGAAGTTGAATTTGTGAATCATTCAATTTAAGCACCAGCCACTCCCTTGCTCCCATCCCCTTTTCAAAAAATTGATGAAAGAAAAGAAAAAAGAAAGAATAGTTAATGTCAAGAGGAAAAACGATGATCTCTTATTTCAGTTATCCTTTTTGCCCTTTCTATACTATTGTATAGATTAATGAAAAAAGAGGACTTTACTGATTTGCTGAGTTTGTTGTAATTAATGATTTTTTTTTTCAACTACTATTGTAATTCATTTAATCTGATACTTATATTTCGCCTGGTAGTCGTAAGCCTTGATGCGACCCAAGAGATGTTTATGGTTGCAAGTGTAACTGTTGAGTGATTTATAGCTGTGGTCTTATATTTTTGTTCTTTTGCATGCCATGGAGGGAATTATTTTGAGCTACCTATTTAACTGGTTTTAGTATTTATAAGTGTATTACATTATCTTAATGCTTTGATTTTTTTTTTCCAACAAGTGTTGAAAAGATGCTATAACTCTAAATTTATGAGCTGATGTCTCTCAACAGGCTTGGTCGAATGGAGATTTCATAGTTAACATGAAAATATTTTCTTTTGCAAGATGACTTATTGAGTTAGTTTTGAGTTTTTGTACCAATATGAAAACTTTAAGATTCAGGGATTGCACATGCTTGCCTTTCCACTTTATTTCATTATCTCTTAGTAGCATCTCATTCTATGGTAGTTTACATGTTTTGTGATTTGCAGCTACTTACCAGAATGCTCAAGGAAATCCTGGTGAGAATGATCCAAATAATACCACAGTGAGTAGGTTTATACACACACACACACACACGTGTTATTCCATGTTATGGCCAACTGAAATTATACAAGCTTAAATGCAAATATTTGTTGGTGGTTTGGATCCCAGTGTTTCTGAAGACGAATTAAAGCAAATTTTTAGCCAGCCTTGTGAGGTAGTTCATGCAAAAATTCCTGCTAACAAGCATTGTGGTTATGTTCAATATGCAAACGGGTAACCGGTAAATACTTTAATGTATTTTGGCATGCGAAATATCATTGCAATGTATTAATGTATTCTGCTATATTACGTATTTCAGGACTAGCGCTGAGCAAGCTCTATCAGTTTTAAATGGTACCATTTTAGGAGGAAGAAATGTTCGACTTTCATGGGGATGTAGTCCTCCAAGCAAATAGGTTTTGTATTTAAATCAATAGTTGTTTAGTACTTAAAGCCATGCTACATATATTTCTTCAAACTAAGAGAGCAACCTATTGGAGTTTCAGGCTCCACCACATCAGGCCCAGTGGAATGGTGGATATTCTGGATATACTCAAGGATTTGAAGCATACGGATGTGCACCTCCTCCCCTAGATCCTAACATGTACTACAGAGGCTATCCTGGATATGGGAATGACCAGCAGTCAGGGGCTTACCAACAACCACAGCAGGTAAAAGTGATTTAATGAATTATTCTTACTTTTCATAGTTATTTTCCTTGTTCTTCAAGAAAGCAGAAAGATCGCAAGCATGCTGAATTTCTTTTTTGACCCTTTGTTACTTTGCCTGCACGGAAGGGGCATTAAAAAAGAAGTGACAATGGTTGTCTATGCTGTTTTATATTGGTAGAATCTTGTTGGTTCTTTAATCTTGATGTCTGAAATGCAGAGTGCATCTGCCATTCTAAAAGTGATGTAATATCATTTGCTTTGACATTATATACAATTGTGCTCATTTTTTATTATTTATTATTTTACAGTGAGGCGGGATGGCTGTAACAGTGATTCAAAACTGGTTCACTCCGATCTGGACACTTAGGTTTTGTCTTGATTCAACATGTTTTAAGGTTGTGGGCTTTCATTGGCTGCTGACTTGCTGTAAATTTTGTGGTTTCTGGAGAGGTGTCTTATATACCATAGTTGTTGTTTTGGACTGATGTTTTTTAATGATTATTATTATGGGAAGAGATCTATTTACATCAATGTAAAACTAAAGAGTTTTGCACCTTTTTGTGACCCTTGGATTAAAACTAAATCTATGACTAAAAATAAAAACATTATTTTGATTAAAAAAATTCTCTGTTTTATTCTTTTGCAATTCTCATCTTTGATCTTCCTCAACTAACTCTTTTCTCTCTCTACAAATATGATGTGATGATGTTCTAATTAAAGTCCCCTTTAATTCCTCACCACTTTCCTTTCGTTTTTAGCAATAATTGACTTTCATTTCTTTCTTTCCCTTTTTTTTTCTCACATGAAATTTCTTATACGTTAATTGAAATCTAGACCTAAAATTAAGTCCTACTATTATACGGGATTTTAAAGTTTGCATAAAAGAAAAAAAAAATCATTGTCTTCACTTTCAATAATTACACAACTGCAATCCAAAATGTCATATCCGAATTAAGCTTTCACAATCACATAAGCAAATGATACAAGTTATACAAAGAAGACAGAATCCAGCAAATGATACAAGTATACATTCATTCATTCATTCGTGACAAGATGGAGATGATTGACTAGAAAGGCACAAAATATTGTTATATTTTTTTCCTTCCATAAACAGAAAGAGAGAGAAAGAGGAAGAGAGGAGAAGATAAATAATTATAATATCTTTATTTTTTGCCGTAGATTTAGTTTTGATCAAAGGGCATAAAAAGGTGTAAAACTCTTTAGTTTTACATGGGTAGAAGTTATCCCTCCCCTGTGATTATTATGTGTCAATTTATTTCTGTATTTTTTAATAATTATCATGATAAGAATAAAAAATAGAACTTCACTAATAACATTTTATTTTCGCCAATCACTTATACGGTTTAATATTTGTTTTTATTTTTCTTGTCTTAATGTAATTGGATACCTTCTAATTTTATTTAATTAAAAAACCAATTAAAGGGATAAAAATTTTAAAAAAGTGAAAATTACATAGCAATAAAATTTTCACCAACGATGACGATGTATCAAAAATAGCAAATCAGTGTGAGAACTTATGCCTCGAAGGGGTTGGAAGCAAGTGTTACACAATTAGTTGGGAGAATACATTTCAAATTCCTACACAGGAAATAGCTCAAATATTTACACATCAGTTGTAGGGTCCCACCCAATTCCCAAGCCTTCAATATCTTTGAGAGTTAGTGGTGTTAAACATTAACAAGTTGAAATTTCTATTCTTTTCCACGCTTGCTCAAAATTTGTTGCAATTGTACTTTTTGCGAATGAAGTATTTTGAGGAATTGGAAGAAATCATTGAAATGGATCAAACTTCAATTGCATCATCATCCCATGCTCATCTCAAACCCATATCTTTCCATAGTCCTGAATGTATATGGTTTAAAGAGTGCGGCAATTTGAAAAGCTTGTTTTCTATTAGTATCATATGTTCTTTTTCAAAACTTGAGGAAATCTGTATTGATGGAGCTTCCAAACCAAAGCAAGTCTTTGGATATCAAGTTGAACTAAACGCCGAAGATGATCAAATAAAAATAGTGTTCCCTCCATTGAAAAAATTGAAACTTTTAGAGTTACCAAACCTAAACAGTTTCGCTCCAATGGATTAACATTTCCAATTCCCTTCTTTGGGTTCTTTTGGGGTAACCAAATGTAACAAGTTGACTACAAGTTTCAGCATAGATTCAAACATCCTGTGCATGCCATAACAGGGATACTACCTAACTTTTTTCTTTCTAACAATTTATGCTTATATAACCAAATGAGATGAATCTTGTAGCTAAGCAGGTAAATATGACCTTTTCTCTCATTTATTTCTTACCTTAATTAACTTTTCTGATTAAATTCTTATCAATATTTTGTTTCAATGATAGGTGGTAGATGTTTGATTGTGTTTGTCAATGATTTTAGCTTGTTTCATCGTCCTGTCAACTGATTGAATCTCTGCTTTTTTTTAACTTTGTTGTGAAAAACTTGTTTACATTTCATTTGCTTGTTTGACATATTATTAAGTTTTTTTTTTTCAGTGAAGGAACGTACCACTTAATAAAATCATGATAATTTTGTTAAATATGAAATCTCTTATAAACACACACACCACACACAATACAAACAATGTGGAACGGTGAAAAACTCACGCACATATACAACACACACATACAAAAAAACAAATGCTTTATTCACACACACAACACATCATGCATCGCTTAAGCAAATGCTTAAGATATTGTGAAATAAGGCCATGTATAGCCATTCATTTAAGACAAATTCCTGGTACTTTTTTATATTGGAAATGAGGGTGAAGTTGCATAAACTCGAACCTAAGAAACATGATTTTCCGTGTTTTTTCGTATAATCCATATAAGCAACAGCCGCGGTCGCAACCGTGGATGATGATGTCTCAGAAACAACAACAATAGGCGGGTCAGCCCGTTCTTCCACCTTTCGATTGAAATCTTCAATCCATCCCTCCACACTCTCAGATGCAACAATACTTCGCCGGTTCTGCAGCCGCAGGCTCCGGTGAGATTCGATCTCTCTGGATCGGTGACCTTCAGCAGTGGATGGATGAGAATTACCTCATCCACATCTTCGCTCAAACCGTAGAGGTAGTTAATTTGTTAATTATATTATTTAGGGAAAAATTAGGGGATTTTAGAAGAAAAAGGAGTCCCAAAGTAAATAGTAAAACATCTTGAGGGATCGTAAATGGCAGTATCTATCTGATTTTTACGAGAATGCAAGTCTTAAATATCTTACCACTTTGGAGCTGTCCAATTGTAAGAGATTGAAAAAAGTTCTCTCACTCACCCCTGCTGGAAATCTGCCAAGACTGGAGTATCTGAGAGTTTGGGAATGTGAGCATTTGGAGCAAATCGTTGCCATGATAGTAATTAGTGTATTTTATTTTCTTAGCAGCCAGCCCTATGTAATCCCATTGAACAAACCATTTATTCCCCAGTCCCATGCACCAGCAAAAGCAAAAGCTGTGAAGAACAGAAGACTCTAGGTCTCTTCTAATAATATTATATGCTTTTCAGAAAAAGAAAAAAAAGACTTTAGGTCACTTTGCCTTCTACTTACCAGCACTACAGCAAAAATAATTTTTTGTGGCATTTATTTAGTGGCGTTTTTATAAAAACGCTGCTAGAAATCGTGTTTTCAATGAAATCATGACGTTTTTAAGTAAAAATGCCGTAAAAATTTACAGATAGTGGCGTTTTTTGGATTAAACGCCACTAACTTAACCAAATAGTGGCGTTTTATTCTTAAAAACGTCACTATATTTTAAAATAAAATAAAATATAAAAAAATATGTTTTAATTTTTTTAAAATATATATTTTATAAAAAAATATATTAAATAACGGCGTTTATATAAATAAACGCTGCTATTTTATAATTAAATATAAAATAACAAACATAAAACAAACGTTTTTTATAAAAACAAAAGTTCTCTTACATAGAAGAAAGAGAATCGGCTCTTCTCCTCTCCCTTGACACCGTTCTTCCCAAACCCATAATCTCTCTTCGATTATCACAATGCTGTTCATATTTTTTCTCTCCGATTTCCATCTCCAATTCTCTCTTCGATTCCCCCTTAGTGTTTAGATTTTCTCTCTCCGATTCTCTTTCCAGGCCTTCAAGCATAAGAACTTTGGCATTGGATCTCCTCGATCTTCACGCTTTTCATTTTTTTTCGTAATCAAATCTAATATCTTGGTAATCCAAGAATTTGAAAGAATTTGCTTTTTTAAGGTTTTTTTTTAATTTATTTGAAATCGACGATGGCTAATTCTAGAAATCGAGAATTTGTTGACGATCATGTGGATCCAAACGACGAGGAGTTAATCGATTCATTGGACTAATCGTCCAGCGTTGTTGAGACCTCTAGCGTTGGATCTGGAACAACATCGAGACAAAGCGGTGAGATGAGGAACAAAATTGGACTCACGGAACGATTAACCGACATATTCGTTGGGGAAAACGACGGAGATTTGTTCGATCGAGAAGATAGGGTTCTGCAATGGTTACAAGCTTTAGATATGCAAGTAATTGACGCTTGCCGGACCGATGAAAGGTTAAAGCCTTTGCTGAAAGTCAAAGTTTCAAGCGGCGTCGCTGAGGATCGGTTGTTAGCTCATTTGAGTCAGGTATTTTTGATAAAATTTGGATCTGAATTGATTTAATTGTTTGAAATTTTTTTAGGATTAAATTGAAGGTTTAGTTTTGCCATTTTAATCTATTTCGAAGACGAAAATATGATTTAAGTTTGCCTTATTTGCTGTTTTGTGTGTTTAATTTCTTTTTTTTTTTCAGCACTTTGAGCCATCGGAAGTTGGTATGCTGGCGAGGTGTTTTTGCATACCTTTGGTGTCTATTCGAGTCGGGAAAATCAACAACCAAGGGACTCATTTTCACCCTACTGCTGTAAGGTAATGAATTTTTATTGATATCGGAGGCTGATTTATCGTAGATATTTCTGCTCTAGATATCATTTCCAGTTCATCCATGCGTGTTATCAATTTTGTTGCAAGTGATTAGCACCTAGTAATCATCATTGCATGTTATCATTGTAAACTATGTCCACATATTTACTATATTCAGTTCTCTCTAGAAACTAACCTTATTTGGTTTATTTAATGCCACTTATAGATATAATTACAATCTGAAATACACAATTTTTTCTTTAGTTTTGGATCCATCATTCATATTCATTATGGTGTCATTATAGCGGTCTTCTCATTTATTTGGTCTTTCATAATCTTTAATTGTACTGCATTTTTGTAATTTACCTTGGATTAGTACAAGTCTTCTTTTCTGCCCTTCCTGTCTCCGTTTTTGGATAAGATGATATTAATTGATTGTGTTATGTACAGTAATGCTTTCAACATCCCATGCAGACATCTTGGTTTAAAAGTATACATGATTTAGAAATGTTCTGCCTTTCGCAGTATGTCACTGATACTTACTACCAGTAAGTTGGCATGGCATGTATTATGTAAGACCCAAATTTTATCATACTATATAACATAATTGATAGTGGAAATAAATATTGAATACAGATTTCCATTTTTAAATTTGTTTTATTGGATTTAAATTTTATGGTATATGTGAGGTAGAATGAACATTTAAAATTTTAAGATTGGAAATTAATTGTATGGAATTAATGGCAAAGGAATCAAAGTCAATATGAGAATAATTGTGATTGGTTGAAGAATGTAAAAAGGGATGAAGAGTAATGGCTGTCAGACAAAGGATGAAAAAATGAGACTAAAAGGTCAACTATAGTGGCTGGCTGGAAGTGGCGAGAAGAGGAAGGAGAAAAAGAAAGAGAAAAAAAAAGGAAAGAAAATTGTCAACAACGTGCAGAAACTTCTTCTTACCGCCGTTCCATTTGATGCAGTTTTTCCACAGGTTTTAATGCATGAAAGACAAGGTAATGATGAAGAGAACGGGATAAGGAAACAGGTGGTAGAATTTGAGTGGATTTGAGTGAGTATATAAGAAGAATATAATTGAAGAAAACCAACGTAGCAACTTCATCTTCTCTAAAAAACTCCTCGCCACTCTGTTTTCATTGCAAGTTCACCATTAATCCTCTCGTTTCTCTCATATCTAAGCCATGAAAACTTCATTTTTAGTTAGCCAAACCCTTCTGCAGTGTTGAAAAGCCAAGGAACAAGAGAAGTAAAACTAAGGGAGGCAAGAAAACATTCTGTTTTTGGAAGAGCAACTGGGTTAAGGTGAGTTCCATAATTTCCATGGTTCTCTTGATATTCAACACTGGATTTCTATGTTTCATAACGTAATAAACATAGATATAACCTTGTTTTAGCTAAATCTTGCTAGAATATATAAGAATTAGAACAAGGTGTAGTCTGAATCGAAAATAGACAATGAAAATACTGGAAATAATGATAATGGGTGAGCTTAGTTAGCATGGGCGAGCTAAAACCTAGAATGTGGAAGTGGGTGAGGTCACCACATGCAAGTTTAATACATAGGCGAGCCGCCAATGAACAAAATAGTAATGTCGGGCGAACTCACATGCAGAGGCATGGCGAGTTGAATGGTCGGGCGAGCTCCCACGAATTGGCCAAATACGAATGGCGAGAATGATTGAGCGAGCTCCCAAGAGTAGATCGAATATAGAAGGGCGAGCTCTATGGGCGAATGGTGAACTCAATCTCGTCAAAGTGTCTCAAATATTAGGAAAATATAAATAGTTTAGAAAATATTCGAAAAAGGAATATTAATAGTTTTAATAAATTTGTGCAGACGGGATTTGAGAAAGGCGAGCGAGAAGCAAGGCTTCATCAGACGAGGTAAGGGAGATATATGTGTGAAGTAAATGCATGTCCTGTGGAGTTAAATTTTATGAAATTATTGAATAATGGTTTTGTTTTTGACATGCATTATTATGAAAAATCGTGTGCTTGGGCGAACTGATAAAACTGCGGGCGATCTCACTTTTATTATATTTGATATCTTGGGCGAGTAGCCTTGTTTTAAAAAGAATGTCGGGCGAACCGATTTGGCGAACCCCTATTATGGTGTTTTGGGGCGGGCGACCCCTGTTTGCATGGATGGACGAGTCGATCAGGACAATGCCAAAAGGGGCGAGTCTTGAGGGCGAGCCAAGTCATCTGGTTTTAAAAGATGTGTACTGGCGGGCGAATACTTGTTTTCAAAATAATAAAGATTTTCCTTTTTATTTGAAAAAGGTTGACCTGGGCGAGTTGACCTGGGTGACTTGACTTGGGCGAGTTGACTAACAAGTTGACTTTTGGCGAGTTGATCATGGGCGAGTTGACCATGGGCGAGCCAGTTTAAACCCATGCCTTCCTCACACGGGAGTTGGTGAGATTGTGGGTTGTTGTTACGATTTTATAAAACCTTTTGGAAAATAATTACTTAAAAGGTGTTTTATGAGATATTGAATTGATTTTGAGACTTTAGGCCCCTAGTTTCATGCATTATTATGAGTTATAAGGCTGATGGACCCGCCAAGTCATCAACGGTCTCGAGGTCACTTGGCAAGTGAACCCCGAGGACCACCCATAGATTGTGGCCATAGATCTACTATGTCCCTGTTGGGATGATTATTCCGTTCTCGCAAGGGGGAGGGGGAACAATGAGAGCATGATTTATTCATAGGGTGATGCCTAGTCTTAACCTATTGATTATTGTTTACTAAGAGGATTCGTTGAATCCTATTTACTGTTTATTACTTGATATTGCAAAATGTTAGCCTGTGAATTAAATTTGAAAAAGTGTTTACGATATCCATTATTTTCTCAAATGGGTTTACTGTTAAGGAAAGCAAGTGTTTTGGGAGATATGGTTTGATTTGTATAAAGCAGCATACATCTTCTTTACTGAGCATATTATCGCTCACTCCCTTATTTTCCACTCCACAGATTATCAATCTTGGATTAAGAGGATTAGTCTCCAGGGATTATCGACTGCTAAAGTCAGCAGTTATTCGATATTGAAGGTACATCATATTCTTTTATATATTCAGTGAAATTATACAGTACTACTTTAAATAGAGGGAATGTATATACATCTTAAGGAAATAATATAATAATTCTTGTAAAAGTGTTAGGAGTTGTTAAGCATCACAGACAGCCCAACTGGTTAGTAAATGTAATTTATAAGTGAATATTATGTATTTTATAGACTTGGGATGTTACATATTATCACATGATTATATATGAAAACATGAGTTTAAAGTATATGCCTCTTTTAGTTGCATGAATTGCTGGCTGTCTTTTTGAAATGTGAAGCTAGCTGCAGGAGTGGTTATGAAGAATTTCAGGATTTTTTCAAGCACAAATGGCATGCAGTTATGGCTTCATGAGTTTGATAAATTTTGAGTATTACTATTAGTAAGGCTACGAGTACCGATAGTCTCTTCCCTTTTTTGTTGTATGCTTTGTTAATTTTCTTTTATCAACTTGTCAAATTAGTTCTTAATATTTATTTCATGTAAGAAATTTTGGATGTAATCTTGCATACTTGCATTAATGCTCAGATAAACTTGAAGCTGCTATTATGCTATATCCTTGCATGTTAGTGAACATTTGAATATTGCAATGAACAAATTCGAACCAAGTTTAAATTTCAATCAAAAAGAGTCCTTAAGATTATGCTCATGCTGTAGTGCATACTGTGGGAGCCTTTGTTTATATTTCCTTCATTAGCTTGTAGATTCAGTTTGTACTTACAGGAGTATTAAATGTGGATTGCATTAGTCTGTAGATTCCAGACTTCTGTTCAGAAATTCATGACCTTTTTCCCCTATGTTCCAAGGAAGAAGGGGGTCAAGTAAATGTGTGTAACAAATATTAATCTACTTTATCCATTATTTCTTTGGATGAACGTCTAATAGATTACACTGAAGAGGAGATCAATGACTTTGTTAGTTTATTATTCTAAGCTTATTTAATATCTGTGTTTTTTGTCTTCCGTTTGATTGTTTATTTTGGTCACACGTGTGACAGTAAACATACTTAATATTTATGTTTAGGCATTGTGGTTGGATGGATTGTATGTCACCGATGCTACAAAAACTCCGCATGGAGTACTAACAATTCCCTTGGCAAATGGTGACAATGTGAATCTTTATATGTCAAAGGTTTTTTTCAGGAACCAATATTTATCTGTTGTTTTATGAATTGTTTTTCACTGACACTGTTCTAGTAGTAGCAATAGTATTTCTTGAATTCTCATTTGCCTCATTAAGAGCTTTATGTTTAAATTGTTTGCAGAAAGTACACAGAGAATTTGTATTGAAACTGCTTGCTCTGTCCCACAGTATAAGGACAGCAATGAAGATTCATGAAGATTTATCACAGACTTTGCGGGGACCAGCAGAGTTAATAATGGGTTCTTTTGATGGCATTAAGGTACTTAAAGACTTGGTTTGGCTAATAGTTTATAGATTACTGTCTTTTCTGAAAATATATTTGGAAACCATCTTCTTTAAGTGCATGGTTTTTTTAATTCTTTTCACCCAATGTCCATTGTTAAAAATCCTTGTAAATCTATTAATGAGGAAGAAAAGGGTTTATTTGCATTGCACTTCTTTTCGTTAAAACTGAAATGTAACTACCCTTCTAAGACATTTTGACATTGCTCCCCAATGACAAAGGGCATTATTACCTGCCATGCTTGCTTGGCCTTATAAAATGTCTCTGTCTTCCTATCATTTTTGCGCATAGGATAATGTAGTTTTTGATGATTTTTGGATGGAATGCATGAATTTTATGACATTTGTTATCAAAAGGCCTCGGGCTAATGGAGCCATGTGGAGTCTGAACTTTGGACTTGGTTGCTTTGCTATTGTGCTGAGCATTTTGTTAATAGTTGCTGCTGTGTGGAACTTTGCTATTTTGTTATGCAGGTATGTTACTAAATCTTGTCTTTACAAATAAAATTGTGCTCTTCTAGATAATGCTAATTCTAATCATTGTGCTTTCTTTACTATTTTGTGGTTGCAGAGTGGATGTTGTGGTCTTTGTTATATGGGCAACTTTTGTTAAAGAAAGAAAGGGCAACTTTTGGATATAAAAGCTCAAGTATTCTATAACTTTAATCTTTGTTCTTTTTTTTTTCTTACATAAGTATTCTGTAAAAGCTTAGATGTTGGGAGACTCAAATGTTTAGGATAGATAAAAGATGTATTTTATATATAAATATGTTTTTACATTACGCTTATTTTATACATGAACAAGTTGATCAACAGTTTATGACTCTCATATGACTAGAAGAAGTCTATTTATTTTTTTTTGCTGAAAGAAGTCTCTTTTATATTCTTAACAGTTGACAATTCTTAATATTGAAGGCAAAAACTCATAGTTTCCTCATTCTATTCTGATCTTTTCTAAAAGTAATTAAAATTTTTGTAAAAATATAATTAAAATTCATTAAATGTATTCAAATTGAAAAAAATATAAAATCTAATTATATAAAAATTTTTTTAAAAAAAAGTCTAATTTAGCAGCGTTTTACAATAAAAACGCCGCTAAGTTATAACTTAGCGGCGTTTATGTAGAAAAATGCCGCTATTTTCGCGGCTTTTTTTACAAAACGCCGCTAATTTTGTGTCGATTATAAACGCCATTAATTGGCATAAAATCGCCGTGAACTTAGCAGCATTTTTCATAAAAACGCCGCTATTTTTCTTGACACTAGAATAGTTGACATTTGTTTGCGGCGTTTTTTACTAATGTCGTGAAATTTTAAATGCCGCTAAAAAACAAAAAAAACGTCGCTAAAAGTACATTTTGCTGTAGTGCAGGATTTGAGTAAGAACGCATATCTATGAACAAAAAGATAAAAATAAAAAATAAAAAACAGCACAATAAAAATAACAAAAGCAGAAGAAAGTACAGTCTTTTATTGGCTAATAGTGATACTTTTCCTCGTGATCAAACAATTTAGAGTATATATTTAAAAAAAAAAAGGAAAAAATAAAGTCTTTGTGTAGTTGTCTTCCACTAAGGATTTAAATAAGAAAAACAATAATAATCATAACAATGCGGAATTCAAAAAATTAAACAAAGTCTTTGGAGCAAACTTTTCTCTGTAGTATTCCATTGGCTGCGTATTTCAAGTATAACCTCCCACTATTTGTGGATTGTTGAGGCAGAGTGCTTTTTTGGCTTTTCTTTGGTTAATCTATCAAAATTTTGGCTGTTGGTTATTCCTCTTTCTTTGGTTTCAGATTGGGTGGGGCAGAGTGCTTTTTTGCTTTCGGTGTCACTTTCTTTTACTTGTATCTTTATCCACTGGCTGCCCCCATTGGTCTTCGCATCTTTAACAATGATCGGACTTATAAACATTACTGTAGAGAATTTTTTTTCATTTAAATTACGTCAGGTAATTAAGTTATTAAAAAATTAATTATTTATTACATATTATATGTGTATATTAAATGGTAATATATATTTCAATAAATTTATTAATAATTTTGATGATAAATAATTAATTTTTATAATTAATTTAATTCGTAACAAATTCAAATAAAAAATATATATTGATGTAAAATAAAGTTTCATACTTTTTTTTTACAAAAGTTACTGTCCATGGATGAAGAAAAAAAAAACATTTCTTAATTTCGATAGTGTCTTAGTGTGGAAGTTGCAAAGTGGTTCACATGGATGATACATTAATTAATAAGACAAGTGACAGATCTTACTAATCTACTTCATGAACGCTTAGTTTCCATTCAACGTCTTCTATCATCTCGACATCTTCCAGCCACCTAGGCTATACCTAATACTCGTTTGATTTCTGTCTTGTTCTTTTTATTTTCTTGAACAAAAAATTATTCTGTTAGATCAGTTTCTTTGATCCCTAGCTTTTTTCCTAGATTTTCCTAATTTCCTGCTATAGTATTTTGGCTTTCACTGCTCTGGTATTCTTATCTCTTTTCTTGGGTCTCTACTTGTCTTTTTCTATATTTTATTGACACACATAGAACAAAAAGGGCTGGAGATCCACAGAGTTGGTGAAGTAAAAAGCCCATAGAACTTCGAAGGATCGATCCCAAGTAAGGTATGTTTCATTATATGAGTTTATATTTGATTTAGTGACAATATATAATGTTTACATACTGACAACCAATTACAAAGAAAGATAAAAAAATATACAAGCTTTTAAAAATAAATATCAACAAAACTTTTAATTTATTTTTAAAGATTTGTGCATTTTTAAATTTTATTCTTAAATAGGATGGCATTTTATGGGCACTTGGTTATTGGATCGAAAGCCCAAATTTTTTCACAAACCAAATGGACTATTAAAATCCAAAATTAAAACTTCTACGCCCAATTCAATTCAAAGCCTAACTCAATTAATCAAACAATTTTTGAAGCGAATCACTACTAAAAAGGAGTTCAATAACTACGCCTAAAAAATGTAATATAAAACAAAAGATCATGCTTTTCTAACCCACCTTATTCTAGTGTAATCTTTTCTCAAATACAATGTCTTACGATTTTTTTCAATGTAGTCTGATAAATTTGACTACATTTATGGTCATGATATAATCTATGCTATGAGACTATGTTAAGATAAAGGCCTAGTCCTTTCATCTATTAATTAGATTACACTATTTGATTTGAAACAACAATTTTTTTTTATATATCAGTAATTAATCTCATGTTTTTATGCCAAATGAGAATAGTTTTGTTTAAGTTCAATCTCTTTTTTTTTATGTCAAATGAGAATGATTTTACGTTTAATCTCATGTTTTATGCCAAAAGGGAATAGTTTTGCACTTAATCTCATGTTGTATGCCAAATGAGAATAGTTTTAAGGTAAATCTCATGTTTTTATACTGATATGACAAAGTCTATCCGTGTTGGGCCAAGCCCAATATGTCAGAGGTCACCACGTGGCAAAGTCTCACTGGTCAAAGTGGCCTTCGGCGACAGAGGCAAAGTGCGTCATCACACCTGTCGCTGGGCAACAGACTCACAGCCTATCGCTTACAATTATAACGCGACACATGGTGCGCATTACACCTATCGCTGGGCGACAGACTCGCAGTCTGTCGCCTACGGTCATTAGGCGACACGTGGCGCATAACTTCTGCTTCTGCTAGCAACAGACCCCTAACGCCACAATGTGCCACGTAGTATGAACCTCTCGCCGACGACAGGCTTTGAATACTCCTTGTTTTCAAGGAACTTGTGTTATATTGGGACGCAAACTCTCAGCAAGATGATGGACTTATCTTCAAGCAATTAACCTAGAATATTGGCCTATAAATAGGCCCCCAGGTACAATTTTATGCTCTAATTTTTTACTACGGGCTTTTACGCTTCCCAATACTGAAGAACTTTCTGCTGACTTAAGCATCGGAGTGTCTACGCAAGGAACCACCCCTGCGTCTCTCTGACTTTTCCTGTCTTACAGAAGCTTCTTGGAGACACGTGGAGACTAAGTACGAACATCAACGTCAGCATACCTTTATTGTTGTTTTGTGCAACAACAATTGGTGCCGTCTGTGGGAAACGTATAAAAAGCCAATAAAGATTTTCTAAGATGGTGAGAACAAGATCGACAAACGTAAGGACAGGAAGTGAGGAAAACTCTGTGAGCTCCCCTGAACAGCAGATTCGCCAGACGAACCAGGTGAACAGGGAGGAAGAAAGACTTTTTGTGTCGGCGGCAGAATTCAAGGCTCTGAGGCGACAGAGTGAAGAAACTACCCAGGCGCTGCGGGCCATGGTGGATTTGTTCCAAGGGATTCTCCTGACATTGGATCTGCCGCTTACCGTGCAGAACTTGGTAGGAGGAACAAGTAGAGGTGTCCTGCCGCAGGTGTTTAGGCGACAGGAGGACACAATAGCGGCAGACCCCTCTCGTCGGTGAGAGGTTCCCCATGGGGAAGAGTGTAACATTCATCAGGGTGCGGTAGGACAGGGGACTAGGAGGCCTTCGCAAATAACCAGTGAGAGACTGAAGAAGTGGCAGGCCTAGACCCTGCGACAGGGGTCATGCGACAGGTGTCGGGTGTCGGGCGACAGGTGTCGGGTGTCTGGCGACAGGGTGTCGACTAAGCGGTAGGGTCTTCCGCCCACCAACATGACTTGTCAAAATTCGCTGGTACCAACCCAGAATAAGGTATCAGAGGTGCGGGAAAAACGGTGATGACGACCAAAGCACTTGGGGAGCCGGGTCGGAGTTTGACCCCACTTGGTGTACACAAATGGCACGAACAGATGCACCCCGAGGAAAGGGCAAGGAAATAGTCGAAGACCTACCTACTTCGTCTTATACCAGAAACCATCTCGCTCTCCCTACGGATATGAAGAAGATGATAGAACAGGTACTGGAAAAGAAGAAGTTAGTGTCTGCAAAAGAGAGCCAAAGAAGAAGAGTACTGTTCTGCACGACTATCATGCAAAAACCTCTGCCCCCGAAATTCAAAATGCCGCTGATGGCCGCATACACCGGAAAGATGGACCCCTACGACCATATGCAAAACTATAAGGCCCTAATGTTGCTACATGGATGGGAAGACGAGATAATGTGTAGGGCCTTTTCCTTAACTCTGTCAGGACATGCGATGAAATGGTTTAATAACCTTCCTGAAGGGTCCATAACCTTTTTCGACCAACTGCGAAGTGAGTTTCTCAAAGCATTTGTGGTAAACAGTCAGAGAAGGAAGGAACCAACCTATCTGCTCACTATTAAGCAAGGGGCTAAGGAGTCGTTGAAGAGTTATGTGGATCGATTCAGAGATGCTACTTTAGAGGTGCGAGATCTGCAAGTCGGTATAGCCGTGGTAGCCATGCTACAGGGGACAAGGTCTGAGAAGTTGCAAGAATCCTGGTCGCTAGACCAGCCAACTACCATCTCAGATCTGCTTTCCCTCGCACATAAGTATGTAACCCAGGAGGAGGTAATGAAAATGGTGACAATAGGAGAATCCAAAGATGGAAGGAAACGAGGAAGAGAGAGCACTGAAGCATCTTCTAGCCAACCGAGAAAGTTTGAAAAAGCTCCCGCACTAAAATACACTTCCTATACCCCTCTCATTGAATCTCAGGCTTTAGTATTGGCAGCTATTGAAGGGACAGGTCTTATACAGACTCCAAAGAAGACGTCAAGGAATCTGGGCCGTGATTTAAGATCGTATTGCGATTATCACTCAGCGCATGGACACACAACCGAGAAGTGTAGGGAGTTGATGAATCAGCTAGAAAAGCTAGCGCGAGAGGGAAAAATAAACCATTTCGTGTGGAGAGGTGACAGAAACAACTATCTTACGCGGAACAGAGGAAATCAATTTAGAGACAGAAGAGGTGAAAACAGGGGACCTGTGAGACGAAATGAAGGTGATAGGAGAGATAATGATAGAACAGAAGGAAGGAATCGAGAGGAAGATAATGAACCCACAGGGCCAGCTATTAACGTAATATCCAGAGGTGAATCATTAGCTGGTACTTCTTCCTCATCTCGAAAATCTTACGCTCGACAGGCTCACCAAATCAACTCATTGATGGAGGAGAAGCAGGATGAGGAACCCATTACTTTTACACCAGCCGATAGAGGAGATGTAGTGGTTCCTCATGATGACCCGATGGTAATTACAGTCGTGGTAGCAAAGCACCCAGTAAGTCGAATCTTGGTCAATAATGGGAGTTCGGTGAACTTAATCTACTGGAACTGCTTCGAGAGGATGAATATCACGGAGGACAGGTTGAAACCAGTACCCACACCCTTATACGGTTTCTCTGGAGAGAAGGTAAAGGTAGCAGGCGCCATTCAGCTACCTGTTACGTTGGGGGAGAGCCCAAATGATGTCATCCGATAAGCGTTGTTTATGGTGGTGAGATCAACCTCTGTGGCTTCCAATATGATTTTCGGGCGGCCATTGTTAAACGACATGAGAGCGGTGGTGCATCCCTGCTATTTATTAATGAAGTTTCCAACTCCTCACGGTATTGGACAAGTGAGGGGAGATCAAAGGAAAGCCAGGACGTGTAATGTCGCATCCACCACATGTAAGGGGATTCAGAGGAAGGAAACCCTTACAATTGAAGAAAAGCCTAAGCCAAAACCTGATGAGGAGATGGAGGCAATTCGGTTAGACGAAAAAGATAGAGAAAGAATAGTGTATGTGGGGGGCCAGCTTCCTGAAGAAGTGAAAAGAGAAATAATCCAATGCCTAAAAGAGAATAGTGATGTGTTCGCATGGACCCCAGCCGATATGCCCGGAATTAATCTTGAAGTTGTTTGTCATCGATTGAACATAGTCTCGGTGGCAAGGCCGATAAAGCAAAAGAAGAGGAATTTTGCTCCAGAGAGGCAACAAGCAATAAACGTAGAAATTTCGAAGTTGTTGCAAGCAGGATTCATTAGAGAAGTTAACTATTCGGAGTGGTTGGCTAATGTTGTGATGGTGAAGAAAGCCAATGGGAAATGAAGAATGTGTGTGGACTTCACAGATCTGAACAAAGCTTGCCCTAAGGATTCGTATCCACTGCCTCGAATTGACAAGTTGGTAGATGAAACTTGTGGGTACGAATTGCTTAGTTTCTTGGATGCCTTTTTGGGGTACCACCAAATCATGATGCATCCAGATGATGAGGAGAAGACTTCGTTCATTACCGATAGTGGGACATATTGCTATCAGGTAATGCCATTCAGTTTAAAAAACGAGGGGGCAACCTACCAGCGCATGGTAAATAAGGTTTTCCTAGACTTGTTGGGCAACACCATGAAAGCTTATGTTGATGATATGATCATTAAAAGCCAACAGGGAGAATCACATGCTGAGAAAATGACTAAGGTATTCAATGTGCTGCGACAGTACAGGATGAAGTTGAATCCCAATAAATGCTCATTTGGGGTGAGATCCGAAAAGTTCTTGGGATTCATAATCACTAATCGAGGGATAGGGGCTAATCCCGAGAAAGTTCAAGCTATTTTGGACATGAGGCCACCCAATACTGTAAGAGAAGTTCAAAGGCTGACAGGGAGGATAGCAGCCTTGAGTCGATTCTTGTCTAAATCAGCTGAAAGAAGTCTACCATTTTTCAAGGCGATAAAGGCAGGAAAGAACTTTAAATGGACGGAAGAGTGCAACGACACCTTTGAAAGGTTGAAAGACTACCTGAAAGAGTTGCCTCTATTATCTAGGCCACAGCCTGGAGACCACCTCCTCATGTACCTTGGTGTAGGAGAGAAAGTTGTAAGTGCAGTCCTACTAAGGAAAGAAGGGGACAGGGATTGCCCGATCTATTATGTAAGCAAAATCCTGCTAGATGTCGAGGCAAGGTACCGCTTAGTTGAAAGAATAGCTTTATCCCTGGTGATAGCAACTCAGAAGTTGCGGCCTTACTTCTAAGCTCACTCGGTGACTATTTTAATAGATCAGCCCTTAAGACAAATACTGCAGAAACCAGAGAACTCCGGGCGTTTAATTAAATGGGCTATCGAATTGAGTGAATATGACATTACTACCAGCCTCGCCAAGCAATAAAAGGATAGACATTGGCAGATTTCATTGTAAAGTACACTGGCCGAGAGGTCCAAGAGGAAACAAAGTTAGTCTGGTGGAAATTATTTGTTGATGGAGCTCGTAACATGGATGGCAGTGGAGCCGGAATTGTGCTAATATCGCCTGAAGGGGAAACATATGAGTATTCCCTACGTTTCGATTTTCCAAGTTCGAACAATACAGCCGAGTACGAGGCCTTGATAGCTGGGATGAAACTTGCTAAGAAACTAGGAGTCAGCAGCCTAATGGCCCATAGCGATTCACAACTGGTGGTAAACCAGTTCTCGGGTGAGTGTGAAGCACGAGAACCCGCACTAGTCCCTTATTTGCAGAAGCTGCAATTATTGGCCCAGTCATTTAAGCATTTCCAATTGACTCAGATAAACCGGTTAGAGAACAACCATGCAGATGCTCTTTCAAAATTGGCTTCTTCTAGAGGGGTCAAAGGGGGTATGGTTAAAGTGGAATCCCTCGCTAAACCGAGTATTGAAGAAGAGGGTGTCTGTGATGTCGAGATTAGAGGTGATTGGAGAAGCCCGATCAAAGACTACATATTAGGCGGCACGCTCCCAACTAATAGTGACGAAGCTCGAAGGCTGAAATTGAAAAGTGCCAGGTTTACCGTAGTAAATGGAGAACTCTATAAACGGGGATTCATAATGCGCTTACTGAAGTGTCTAGGGCCCCAACTGGCTGAGTACACCTTAGCTGAAGTTCATGAGGGAATATGCGGTGAACATTTAGGGGCTCGTGCCTTGGCCTCGAAAATACTGCGTGCAAGGTTTTATTGGCCTACACTGAGAAAGGATGCCACAGACAAAGTGAGAAGATGCGAAAAGTGTCAGAAATTTGCTCCAATAACAACCGCGCCTGTTTCAGCCCTCCAGAACACTCTACAGCCAACTCCATTCGCACAGTGGGGACTAGATATCCTGAGACCTTTTCCACTAGGCACAGGACAATGAAAGTACTTACTTGTGGCCACGGATTACTTCATGAAGTGGATAGAAGCCGAGCCATGCAGACCATAGGAAGCAGTTTGATTGTGATGCTTTTCAGGATTTCTGCAAAGGCCTGAACATTCTCCTAAGAATATCTTCTGTGTCTTACCCGCAGGCTAATGGGCAGGCAGAGGTGAGTAATCGAACCATACTACATGGGTTGAAGACCAGACTTGACAAAGCAAAGGGAGCATGGGTAGACGAGCTCCCGAGTGTCCTATGGGCCTACAGAACGACAAGTAAGGTGTCGACAGGGGAAACACCGTTCAATTTGGTGTATGGGACTGAAGCCCTCATCCCAGTAGAAGTTGGAGCTGAGTTACCCAGATTGGTCCCTTACATTGAGGAACTTAATTCTTAGGGACTAAGGGAGAATTTAGATCTGATAGATGAGCTGAGAGACAAGGCAAAAATGAAACTGGCCGCCTATCAACTGAGGGTAGCCACTTATTACAATGCACGGGTGAAGAACAGAGAATTGCAAAAAGGAGACCTGGTATTGAGAAAGTCGGCAATTACAAACACCCATAAGGAGGATGGAAAGCTCCGGGCTAATTGGGAAGGACCATACAAAATCAAAAAAATGGTCGGACCTAGCACATGCACCTTGGAAACTTTGCAAGGAAAGAAGATCTCAAAGACTTGGAATGCCAACCATCTTAAGCTGTACTGGCAGTAAACATTGTACTTTTCTTTTTTGGTTGTTATTATTCTTGTCTTTACTTTTCCTCAGTTACTTTACAGATATTATTGTTTTGCAATTATCTGATTCATGAATAAAGGCCAGCCCATCCTCTTCCATATTTTCTAATGCAATGTGTGAGACAAATTATGTGCTACAAGAATTGAAACGAGGCAGCAGCTGGCAAACAAAAAGTCCCTAAGCGAAAAATGTGCGAGATGGGCAAACTAAAGTCCCTAAGCGAAAAATGCGCGAGACGGGTAAACAAAAAAGTCCCTAAGCGAAAAATGCGCGAGATGGGCAAACTAAAGTCCCTAAGTGAAAAATGCGCGAGATGGGCAAACTAAAGTCCTTAAGCGAAAAATGCGCGAGACGGGCAAACAAAAAGTCCCTAAGCGAAAAATGCGCGAGACGACAAACAAAAGTCCCTAAGTGAAAAATGCGCGAGACGGGCACATCTAAAAGCCCCTAAGCACGGAAAAGTGCGAGACGGGCAAAGACCAGTCCTTAAACACGAAAAGCGCGTGAGAAAGGCAAAATCGAGAGACCATCCAGCAACATACAAACGCGATATCCAAGTAACACAAAAGGCACAAAATATATAGCATGTTACGAGGTACGTTGAAATTTTCAGACTAATATGTTGAAATACGTTAGCAAATTATGGTTAACACCTTGACATTTTAGTCGTTGTTCAATAAAGTCCTTAAGCGAAAAAAAAAGCGCAAGATAGGCACAATGCTCGAGAAAGTTCATCTTTGCACAGGAATAAAAACGCTGTCTCAAAGAGGAACTTGGGGAGCAACATGGTATAAAAGTAAAAATAGAATTATTTGATATCATTTCAGAACTTTGTGATGTAACAGGTATACAAAGTATTATACTGAATTCACATAAGCAAAAGAAAAAGCTACAAAATGAAACGGTACTTTTCATTAAAAATGAATCTGTACATGGGAGTTAACAAACAAAACAAAAACAATACTAAATTCTAATCTACGGCAATCACTGAGTCAGCCGGCTGAGAAAGTGCTACATTAGCACTAGCGTCTTGAGAAGCTTGAGGCTCAGGAACTGGAGGAGTCGAAGAATCAGGATCCTGGAGAGCCGAAGAAGCCATCCCGGAAGCAGGAACGTCACCTGAAGGCCCAACCATAGCCGCAGAGTCTGGCACAGGATCAACGGTTGTGGAATCAGAGATTTGGAAATCTTCGCCGTCTAACCCCAGCAGTGCCTCGATAGACTCAGGCTACTCGCCTGCCTCGATAGATTCAGAAACGTTACGCGCTGTTGGAAGCTCAGATCGATCAAGTGCCTCAGAAGGCTCAAGCTGACGTTATGGCTGTCGAGGAGGCCATGAACCCTTAAGATTGTCCAGCTCATCCACAGCTCCCTCCGCTAAATAGGCTTCTGGACCTCGCGAGTAGGGTTCATACATGGTCCAAGAAGGAGCTTCGTAGTACTTGGCCTCCTCAGTAAAAAGCAATTCAGGGAAAGCCTCACTAGGTCGATGCTTCTCCAGCTAAGAACGAGCCAAGTAAAAACCGTATTTAATGAATCCAGTCGCGAAATCCGTTTTCTTGTCAAAACAATGCTGGGACAAGCGGTATTCACGAACGGCCTCGATTCGAGCTTCTCTTTGACGATCCAGTACGTTGTGCAGCTCCTCAATGGCCTCATCCCGCTGTCTCTCTATAGCTCCCCGATCGTCGACGGCCTTATTGTAAGCTTCTTGGTACCCTTGAAGGGAAGCCACCTTCGCCTGCTCTTCTCGGAGCTTTTGCTCGAGATCGGCATTCCTTCTTGTCAACTCCTCAACCCTTTTGGCGTAAGGGCGAAGTTGAACTACCTCATTTGAAAGCGCCATCCTTTGCTCTCGAAGCTCGCGAATGTCTTTGCCCGCTTGCTCCCTGAGAGCTCTGTGTCGAGCATTGACAGCCGCAATTTGTTGAGCCGCTTGACAAGACAAAAACGAAAATAACTCAAAAAAAAAACTTGACTGAAGAGGTTAAAAAGAGGAATTTCATTACCAAACAAAATTCTCACCTTCATAGCGAGATAATCAGAAGCATCCTCCGCTTCTGGGACGTTTGTGAAAAGCCCCGCCTCATCACGAGGAAGGATGGTGCTCCAAGACAGTCGAGACGCTATCCCGGCATCCTCGATGCCGTTTACCCAAGGATAGGTCTGGAAATCTTCTCCACCAACGACGACCCCGCTATCGACTGTATAGCGTCTCAAAGTAGGATCGGCCACCTTGGGCAAGATTGGTCTTGTAGGCATTGAGGCTTCAATAATCAACCTCTTCCTATACTTGTGCCTAGGTTGGCGAGGAGCTGACCTACCCTCAACGACACGAGACCCGCTTTCTTGAGGGGCTGAATCACTCCTTTGAGACTCAGAGCTCTCGCGATCGCCTGAACCACGATCGTGGATAAGAGGCCTCTTCCGTTTATTCCTCCCGGCCTCTTGTGTAGGACGGCTGGATTCATCAGTAGCCGGAGGAGGAGTAGGCGCACGAGCTGGTCCAGATGGGGCTTTAACTTGTGAGGAGGAGGAGCCGCTCGAGCAGCAGCACTGGCATCCCTCCTACGCAGTAAATCTCGAAAGTTCATGCTTGCACAATATGAACAGAAAGGATTAGCTGACCAAGTAAAACGCCATGCATATGCGTATAACAAGTAAAAAAGGATTGAACACCTAGAAAACCACCAAAGTCCTCTAGACTATCCAAATTTGAATCCAACGAAAAATCGACGAAAGAACTTTACCGGTTGGGCTGTCTGCGATGCCACTAGCATTCAACAGTAACAGTGATAAATGATAAACATTTATCTATTAATTATGGAATATGAAATTTCTTTTCATTATTCCTTACATCTGACATCTCCTATTAACCTTTATTTCACTAAGGTAGTACTGTATGCATATGTCTGAAAAGTAAAAGAGAAGAGACTGTACCTGTCACATTTAACATGCCATGCCTCAGTGCTTTAAGCATAGCTATACCCATCTGAGAGCTAATTCTCTCAACTCCGTGTACTTCTTATCTGTGGAATCTGCCGCTTTTGGGGTGCACCCGTAGGCCATAGCCCCTCACGGCTATCTCAGATCTATGGCCATAATCTATAGTGGTCCTCGGGTCCACTTGCCAAGTGACCTCGAGACCGCTGATGACTTGGCGGGTCCATCAGCCCTGTGACGCCCTGAGGTGCACTCGTTGGTCCATTGACCGAGCCACCGCCCTAGGTAGGTCACACAATAGTAACGCATGAACTCAGGGCCTAAAATCTCAAAAATAACTTTTATATCTCATGAAAACCTTTAAGAGCTTATCTCACCTACATTATCATTTACTCAAATGATTTAATTCCCGAAAAGGTTTTAGGTTTTCTGTTTACAAAACACTTTGAAAACTTTCCAAAATTCTCAACTTTTAAAACCTGCCCGCCCATGGTCAGCTCGCTCGTTATGGCTTGCCCATGGCAGCTCGCCCATGGCGGAGAACATGTGTTCGCCCGCCCAACTTTGCCCTTTTAAATCGAAAAGCAAAACTGGCTCGCCCTCAGTGGCTCGCCCATTAGTCAACTCGCCCAAAAGGTTTCATATTTTTATTTTGAAAATATTAAAACGTCTTATTTTTCGTATAAGAAATTACACTTTAAAACTGTTCGCCAGAGTCAGCTCGCCCTTCACGGCTCGCCCCTGACTAACTCGACAAGACGGTGAATTAGTATTCGCCCGCCACTTAGCTTTTCAAAACAGAAGTATGTCTCGTTGATAGCGGTTCGCCCGCCTTATATTTAAAACAAGGGCCGCCCGCCCAAACACATTAAAAAGGGTTCGCCCGACTATGGCTTTACCCGGATTTCTCTTTAAAACAAGGGCACTCGTCCAGTTCTCATAAAAGAGAGCTCGCCACTTGGCTAGCCCGAGTTTCTGCCTAGAACAAAATTACTCGCCCGCTTTAACCAGTTCGCCCAACAAAACAACATATGGCGGCTTGTAGCTCGCCCAAGATCAAAACAGTTTATCAACCAATGCATGTCAGAAAATAAAACAATTTCTAATATTTTCTTAACATTTTTACTCCACAGGACATGCATTTACATCACATACTACTTCCTTTACCTGTTCCAACGAAGCCTTGCTTCGCCCTGCCCTCTGTTCGCCTATAGCCATTCCCAATTATCGGCTGCAAAATATATATAAATTACATTAATATTTTCTTTATATATTTTTCCATTACTTGGGCGAGACTTCAGGTAAATCTACCAGCTCGCCCACAAACATTTTACTAGCTTCTTAACCGAGCTCGCCATTCATCATATGGCTTACACGTGGGAGCTCGCCGGCCATTACTCGACACTAATCTATTTGGGAGTTCGCCCATCATTCACTTCACTAGAATTGGGCGATCTCGCCCATTTACACAGAATTTACCTTGGCGAGTTCTTTATTTTCCACTCGCCCTCATTGGCGATTTCTAATTTTCCTGACCGGCGATCATTATAGTCGCCAATCTCGTCATTTATTCCATTATTTTCCTTGTTTTCATGTTCTCTAAGGATCTAACTAAAACAAGGCTGTGTTCTATGTTTCTTTTGTTGCAAACATATAAATCTACCATTAAATATCAAGAACACCTCAGAATATAAAACTCACCTCAACCATCTGCATTTCCAGAGCAGAATTCTTTCTATCTCCTGTTAGCCTCACTTTGCTTCTTCCTTTAATTCCTCAACGATGGAAGAACGTTCTTACAAACAGATTTTCTTATTTGGCTAACTTTAAGGTTTAAAGTTTAGTAGATCAATCATGGCAGAGAAATAGAAGAAACAGAGGATAACTTGCAGTGGAGTGGTTTTTCGTGAAGAAGATGGAATTGGCTAACTCGGTTTTCCTCAATTGTTTCTTCTTATATAGCCATGCTCAACCAATCAATAGCTACCGCCTGTCCCTTATCCTGTTTCTTTCATCATTGTTCACGTCTTTCATGCATTTAAGGCATGAAGAAAACTGCAGTTCAAAGTGGCGTGGAAGTCTCCCTTTCACACACCTTTTTCTTCTGCTGCAGACTTTGCTTAATTCCTCAACCAATAAGGCTAATTCCCTTATTGACTTTAACTTTTCTTCATTTATTGTCCTCAACCGTATATCTCACAAAGTCAATCTTGGTTGCTAGGTTGAATTCTGTTTTCATTTGCCCATGCTTATTTCCAGCTCGCCTAGTCAATTTGAGGCATCATCTTGCCAACACTATTTCAGTTCGCCAACCATTCAGCTTGCCAGCTTTATCTTGGCAATTACAAGAAATTCCTTTTTCTTGGCAATCATATTGAGATTTAGCAAGTGGCAGTTGCCTTTCTCGCTAACTAGGCTATTCTTTGCCTCTCAGTATGGCGATCACAAGTTCTCGCCCAATTAGGCGATCACCAGGTATGCTCAACTCGCCAACCTTGTTCTGATTCACCTCACACGTTGGCGAACACACCTATTCGCCCTTGACACCATCCAATTCACCATCACCATTGGCGATCTGCTCGCCCATTGGCGAACATCCTTTCTTGCTAAATCGTTGGCGAGCTATTCTGTATACTCGCCCATACATTATTTCACCATAATTGCTCCATTTACTACTCAACTTAAGGAGCTTTTAAACTAAATGGAAATCAATACTCTCTATTTATTTAATTTCCATTATCACTTTTATTTAATTTTCCATTATCACTTTCTCATCCTTGAGACATGAATACATTATGCACTCCTGACAACTCGGGAGGTAGTGCACATCTTTCACATGATCTAAGATCTCCAACGATCCAATGCATCGAGAACTCAATTTCTCTCTCACTATGCATCTCAATGGTGAGACCTTGATATACATAACCTCTTGTATATCTCAAGAAGTCTGTTCGACCAAGTCGAAAATAGTTTTCGGTCTCCCATTTCGCATGCTATCGTGGATTATATCGTCCGCTAAATAATTTTTTCCAAATGTTATGCCTATACTCTCTTGTGGCCAATATTATCAACAAACTTTGCCAGGGTAGAGGATTATCCCAGGAGCCTATAAAATCAACCGCACATGCTCAGACCATATCCTCGAGCGTCCACCTCATACGCTCGGATTGTCTCTCAGTCTGCGGATAAACTGCGATGCGAAACTCAATCGGGATCCCATAGCTTCTTGTAATCTCTCTCAACACTGAGATACGAAGCGGGACTCCTTATCAACTACAATGCTCACTGGAATACAGTAACCCCCACCATTTCCCTGACATATAATCCGGCCAAGGCATTAATTAGCTCAACAAATTCCATAATCAAGGAATGAGCAGACTTACTCAATATATCCACAACTATCCAGATAGCATTTTACTCTTTTCAATTTTTCACTGAGTATAGGAAGTACCTCTAATATAGGTATTTTTTTCTTCCTTATCACCTTCTCAACTCTTATTTAATCTCGTCTCCAATATGAGACCACGAATACCTCTTTATACTCCTCATTGTCTCTAAGAGTACTGCCCGTCTCTTTAGGCCATCAATAATCATCCCTTTGGCGCTCTCCCGCGCTCTAGGATTATTCTCTCAAGTGTGTTGGCGACCACTTGGTTCGCCCACATCTCACAACATGTTATCCGGTGTTGAGCGATCACCCCACTCGTGGGTCGCCCATCCCGAATTTTCTCAAGGTCCTGAAGAATCTCGGGCGTCTTCTCTCAAAACCAATTTACACTCCCTTAAGTCTTTTATCATCTTTGAGAGTTAGTAACTCATCTATACTATTTATCACTTATCATCTCATTCAGTGCTAGTCGATTATAATTTGGTGACTATCATGTAGATAATTTTAATCATTCGTATGTAATTGTCCTAGTAGTCTCTAAAATACCACGCACTCGCTCTCAATATATCCCAAAGCGTCCACACAATGCGCTCGGATATCTATATCAATCTGAGGCGGTGCTAACAGTAAAAATTTGGAAACCCAAAGCCTCTTGCTATTCTCTCAAAGCATAAGGCGAATCAGGGATCCCTATCACAAGTACCCACTCACTAGAACTTCACATACGTTCTCTCTGTTTCACCAATATATATCAACTAAGGCACTTATTACATCCCGAAACCTAATGATGAAGAAGTGAAATAATTTGGTTACTCAATCCATAATCACTTCTATAACATCATGGTTCTTTCGGATTCTTCACCACCTCACAGTGATTATTTCATGATTAATCTAGGACTACTTTTCTTTTGCAGACCTTAATATTAGCCACCGATTACATCTCAGGTAATCATTTTCCCCTCGATCACTTCTCTTATCTCAAGTGATCATTCTATCTCTTATTCTCCTAGTACATGTAATGTCACTACTTGGAGAATATACTTTTCCTTACATCAATTTCTGAAATTTAAATTTATTATCATTCAGATTTCATCACCACTTTACTTATACAATTTCACATTCCCAATATGTACCTATATACACATATGTATATCCTTTTTCAGGATTAGCAGTACTTCTTGTATCTGCTCCTCTGAGTATGGCAATTTCATATTTTGAATTCTAGCTTGTCATTAATTCCAGCCATAACTTTTAACTACATAATGATCAGGGGAAATCACATTTATTCATATACTTGGGAACTACCGCATAACTTGTGTTCCCTAGTCATCATATGACTTGTCTTCTCAAGACAATTTCATTCTTTTACATTCATCACCACAATTATTTTCCCACTTAATATAGTACTTTACTGTTACTATCTCGTAACCATTTCGAATACTATATTCATACATATCCATTCACTTCTACTTCCTCCCAATTAAGCATTGAATCAATAAGGTAGCAAATTTCACAAACTCTTCAACAATTCATTTGTGCTATACGGGTAAAACTCATAAATTTTATACCCCAATAAGCACACTTTAACCTCACTTAAGTAGTAAAATCTTTTACTCAGACAATTTTAATGTCCACTTAATCAGTTGAGACCTCACGTCTCTAATATATATATCAATTAGAAACCAATGGTCACTGACTTAACAATAAGGTTTTCCATACCTTATTCAATAATATTGCTGATATCAATATACATGTTTATTCTTTTTTACAATCATCCTAGTTGGCTCTAGGCACACAAATAGGAAGGATACTACAGTCGGCTAGGGATCCAGCTAGAATATGATAGGTATTTTAGAATACCATACTTGTTCCGGAACCTAGAAGCAACTGTAGAGAGTACTAATCCCATTATTTTCAAAACGATAAAATTTTCGTTTTCACCAGTTATAACAAACTAGTTTTATTCTTTACTCATCAATCTCTTGAGTAATTTCTCAAGCTCTACTGATTCATTGGTAAGAGCTTACAAACAATTTCTATTTTAAATTCATTCAATCACTTATGACTTTGAAAGAAAACATGTCAATATAGTGGTATATTCATAAATTCCCCTTAAATTTTCTCTCTCATCAATATAACTCCAAACACGCGATCTTAGGGCTTATATGTTAATATTACCCCTTTTTATCTCAATATCATCATTTTCAGGATCTTAGTTCGATATGGAGAGAGAAGTCCTGGTGGGGCCCTCACCGAGTTCCCCACTACACCTTACCGAATAGATCTGATATTATGATGATAAGATCGCCTATCTCATGCAAAATTTCCAGATTACTATCTCTATTTGTAACCCATAATTCATCAACTTTCACCATATTTCACCACTTAACTCAATTCACAGTCATTCGACTCCTCTATACATTCAGACTATACAGTACTACAGGTGATTTTAACCTTTTTCAACACTTCCCATGCTAAAGACATCAACAGACATCAGACCAACCCAAGCTCTGATACCATTAAATCTGTAACATCCCGTTACCACATTTTTCACGTATTTTCATACAACTTTATCGGTTGGGCTGTCTGCGATGCCATTAACATTCAACAATAACAGTGATAAATGATAAACATTTATCTATTAATTATGGAATATGAAATTTCTTTTCATTATTCCTTACATCTGACATCCCCTATTAACCTTTATTTCACTAAGGTAGTACTGTATACATATGTCTGAAATGTAAAAGAGAAGAGACTGTACTTGTCACATTTAACATGCCATGCCTCAGTGCTTTAAGCATAGCTATACCCATCTAAGAGCTAATTCTCTCAACTCCGTGTACTTCTTATCTGTGGAGTTAAAACAAAGTGGTGAGCGATTCATACGCTCAGTAGAGGAAACATATGCTGCTTTAAATAAAGCAAAACTATATATCACAACGCATTTATTCTTTTCTTAACAATAACCCAGTAGAAAAGACAGTGGATATATAGTAAACAACTCTCTTAAAACACCATTCAAATCACTAGCTAAACAGTTTACTTTAAAATGTAGTAAACACTATATAGGATTTCAACAAATCCTCACAGTAAACAGAAATTGGTAAGTTGAGACTAGGCAACAAATAAATCATGCTATCATCGTTCCCCCTCCCCTTTACGAGAATGGAATCTGCCGCTTTTGGGGTACACCCGTAGGCCATAGCCCCTCACGGCTATCTCAGATCTATGGCCATAATCTATAGTGGTCCTCAGGTCCACTTGCCAAGTGACCTCGAGACCGCTGATGACTTGGCGGGTCCATCAGCCCTGTGACGCCCTGAGGTGCACTCGTTGGTCCATTGACCGAGCCACCGCCCTAGGTAGGTCACGCAATAGTAACGCATGAACTCATGGCCTAAAGTCTCAAAAATAACTTTTATATCTCATGAAAACCTTTAAGGGCTTATCTCACCTACATTATCATTTACTCAAATGATTTAATTCCCGAAAAGGTTTTAGGTTTTCTGTTTACAAAACACTTTGAAAACTTTCCAAAATTCTCAACTTTTAAAACCTGCCTGCCCATGGTAAGCTCGCTCGTTATGGCTTGCCCATGGCAGCTCGCCCATGGCGGAGAACATGTGTTCGCCCGCCCAACTTTGCCCTTTTAAATCGAAAAGCAAAACTGGCTCGCCCTCAGTGGCTCGCTCATTAGTCAACTCGCCCAAAAGGTTTCATATTTTTATTTTGAAAATATTAAAACATCTTATTTTTCGTATAAGAAATTACACTTTAAAACTGTTCGCCAGAGTCAGCTCGCCCTTCACGGCTCGCCCCTGACTAACTCGACAAGACGGTGAATTAGTATTCGCCCGCCACTTAGCTTTTCAAAACAGAAGTATGTCTCGTTGATAGCGGTTCACCCGCCTTATATTTAAAACAAGGGCCGCCCGCCCAAACACATTAAAAAGGGTTCGCCCGACTATGGCTTTACCCAGATTTCTCTTTAAAACAAGGGCACTCGTCCAATTCTCATAAAAGAGAGCTCGCCACTTGGCTAGCCCGAGTTTCTGCCTAGAACAAAACTACTCGCCCGCTTTAACCAGTTCGCCCAACAAAACAACATATGGCGGCTTGTAGCTCGCCCAAGATCAAAACAGTTTATCAACCAATGCATGTCAGAAAATAAAACAATTTCTAATATTTTCTTAACATTTTTACTCCACAGGACATGCATTTACATCACATACTACTTCCTTTACCTGTTCCAACGAAGCCTTGCTTCGCCCTGCCCTCTGTTCGCCCATAGCCATTCCCAATTATCGGCTGCAAAATATATATAAATTCCATTAATATTTTCTTTATATATTTTTCCATTACTTGGGCGAGACTTCAGGTAAATCTACCAGCTCGCCCACAAACATTTTACTAGCTTCTTAACCGAGCTCGCCATTCATCATATGGCTTACACGTGGGAGCTCGCCCGCCATTACTCGACACTAATCTATTTGGGAGTTCGCCCATCATTCACTTCACTAGAATTGGGCGATCTCGCCCATTTACACAGAATTTACCTTGGCGAGTTCTTTATTTTCCACTCGCCCTCATTGGTGATTTCTAATTTTCCTGACGGGCGATCACTATAGTCGCCAATCTCGTCACTTATTCCATTATTTTCCTTGTTTTCATGTTCTCTAAGGATCTAACTAAAAAAAGGCTGTGTTCTATGTTTCTTTTGTTGCAAACATATAAATCTACCATTAAATATCAAGAACACCTCAGAATATAAAACTCACCTCAACCATCTGCATTTCCAGAGCAGAATTCTTTCTGTCTCCTGTTAGCCTCACTTTGCTTCTTCCTTTAATTCATCAACGATGGAAGAACGTTCTTGCAAACAGATTTTCTTATTTGGCTAACTTTAAGGTTTAAAGTTTAGTAGATCAATCATGGCAGAGAAATAGAAGAAACAGAGGATAACTTGCAATGGAGTGGTTTTTCGTGAAGAAGATGGAATTGGCTAACTCGGTTTTCCTCAATTGTTTCTTCTTATATAGCCATGCTCAACCAATCAATAGCTACCACCTGTCCCTTATCCTGTTTCTTTCATCATTGTTCACGTCTTTCATGCATTTAAGGCATGAAGAAAACTGCAGTTCAAAGTGACGTGGAAGTCTCCCTTTCACACACATTTTTCTTCTGCTGCAGACTTTGCTTAATTCCTCAACCAATAAGGCTAATTCCCTTATTGACTTTAACTTTTCTTCATTTATTGTCCTCAACCGTATATCTCACAAAGTCAATCTTGGTTGCTAGGTTGAATTCTGTTTTCATTTGCCCATGCTTATTTCCAACTCGCCTAGTCAATTTGAGGCATCATCTTGCCAACACTATTTCAGTTCGCCAACCATTCAGCTTGCCAGCTTTATCTTGGCAATTACAAGAAATTCCTTTTTCTTGGCAATTACAAGAAATCATATTGAGATTTAGCAAGTGGCAATTGCCTTTCTCGCCAACTAGGCTATTCTTTGCCTCTCAGTATGGCGATCACAAGTTCTCGCCCAATTAGGCGATCACCAGGTATGCTCAACTCGCCAACCTTGTTCTGATTCACCTCACACGTTGGCGAACACACCTATTCGCCCTTGACACCATCCAATTCGCCATCACCATTGGCGATCTGCTCGCCCATTGGCGAACATCCTTTCTTGCTAAATCGTTGGCGAGCTATTCTGTATGCTCGCCCATACATTATTTCACCATAATTGCTCTATTTACTACTCAACTTAAGGAGCTTTTCAATTAAATGGAAATCAATACTCTCTATTTATTTAATTTCCATTATCACTTTTATGAAATTAGACTCTACAGTAGTGTAGAATCGGATCTTACAATCCAGGTTATGACATACTATGGAAAACGCTACCAGTTGAGCCCACGCATGGGGATGGAGTTGACACGGGACAATGTCCTGATATCTAAGAAATGCTTCGCCAAACTCCAAAAGAGGGAAGCAAAAACCGAAAGACAAAGAAGCCTTATGAACGGCTACACCGTTTCTAACCAAGTCGGGCGTAACCTCCCCTTGCACTAGAAGTCTATAGCTATAACTCGAGGGAAGAGGGAAACGAGTCCTGATATCCTTTAAGTCAGCATTTGTCAAAGAATACATGATACCACCCGTTTTAAGTGTTTTACCCGGACGTAGCAAAGACATGGCAAAAAGGCCCAAACTACCCGACGACAGACTCTACAGACAACAGACCCAATAAGTGACAAACCTACTAAGGCGACAGACCTTTCTCTACGACAGACCTTTTAGGCGACAGACCTTTTGGGCGACAGATGTACTGAGGAAGACACTCGCAGGAGACTAAACTCTACGTGGAAGACCAAACCACCTGCGGGAGACCTAAACCTAGTGCGAAAGGTGAATAAATAAGGCGACAGAGATGTACTTACTGTCGATGAGATAAGCGAGAGACTCCTGGAGTGAGAGCGAAAGACTCTTTTTGGCGAGAGAGCTGAAAAATGGGCGACAGACGACTGCTCAGAGGGTTCTTGTGCGCTTCCTCGTTGGGTCCCAGCAGCTTATATAGCCGCGACAGGGAATGCGAAATGTCGCGCCTGATCACGCCTGTCGCAGAGTGAAACTTTTTCACCTGCAAAGAATGCAAAAAATACTAGAAGAAATCATACAAAACAAAGAAGACTATTCACAGTGGGCTAAGGCCCAAAAAACACATATTTATACCTTCTTGATTGGAAAAATCCAACAAGAGAGTAGGGAGCAATTGATATGACAAAGTCTACCCGTGTTGGGCCAAGCCCAATATGTCAAAGGTCACCACGTGGCAAAGTCTCACTGGTCAAAGTGGCCCTCGGCAACAAAGGCAAAATGCGTCATCACACCTGTCGCTGGGCGACAGACTCACAACCTATTGCCTACAATTATAACGCGACACATGGTGCGCATTACACCTATCGCTGGGGGACAGACTCGCAGTCTGTCACCTACGGTCATTAGGCGACACGTGGCGCATAACTTCTGCTCCCGCTATCGACAGACCCCTGACGCCACGATGTGCCACGTAGTATGAACCTCTCGCCGGTGACAGGCTTTGAATACTCCTTGTTTTCGAGGAACTTGTGTTATATTGGGACGCAAACTCTCAGCAAGATGATGGACTTATCTTCAAGCAATTAACCTAGAATATTGGCCTATAAATAGGCCCCCAGGTACAATTTTATACTCTAATTTTTGACTACTGGCTTTTACGCTTCCCAATACTGAAGAACTTTCTGCTGACTTAAGCATCGGAATGTCTACGCAGGGAACCACCCCTGCGTCTCTCTGACTTTTCCTGTCTTACAGAAGCTTCTTGGAGACACGTGGAGACTAAGTACGAACATCAACGCCAGCATACCTTTATTGTTGTTTTGTGCAACAACATATACCAAAGAAAAATAGTTTAATTTTTTTGAGTAGTACATTGTCATTCAAAGTTACAATCACAATCAACATATTACATTCTATGAACTGATAACTTGATAAATTGGTAAATACAAATGATAATAACAAATTAAACAAATAACAAATAAACTAACTTGAACTCATACTCGGTGAGATTCAAACCTGAGACCTCAAAGTCTTAGGGCCTCCTTCTTGCCACTAAGCTAAGGCCTCATTGGACCAAATAAAAATAGTTTGACATTCAATCTAATGTGTTTATGTAAAATGAGAATGATTTTATGTTTAATCTAATGTTTTTATGCCAAATAAGAATAATTTTACATATAATCTCACTTCTTATGCCAAATGATAATATTTTACGTTTAATTTCTTTTTTTATGCCAAATGAATAGTTTCATAATATTAAAAACTAGTTAAATTACTTATCAGATTAAACATTTTTTTATCTCGAGAAAAATTTATACCTCTAAGTTTACAACTTTAATTTTCTTACAATTTATTGAAGAAAGCTTCAAATTAAACAAGGGCCCAAACATCTTTTTCTTATCTTGAGAACAATTAATGACTTTAAGTTCACAACTTTAGTTTTCCTATGGTTTATTGAAGAAAACTTCTAACTAAACAAGGGACCAAACATCTTTTTCTTATGTGGGGAACAATTAATACCTTTAAGTCCGCAACTTTAATTTTCTTACGGTTTATTGAAGAAAACTTCTAACTAAATAAGGGCCCAAACATCTTTTTCTTATGTGGGGAACAATTCATAACTCCTATGGTTTATGGAAGAAAACTTCTAAGTAAACGAGGGCCAAACATCTTTTTCGTATGTTGGGAATAATTAATACCTTTAAGTTCACAACTTTAATTTTCCTACCATTTATTGAAGAAAACTTCTAAAAAAACAAGGACCCAAACATCTTTGTCTTATCTTGGGAACAATTTGTAAGGACTGGGAGTGCCTAGATCTTTGTTAACTAGGGATTTACCATTCCAGTACCTTATTCATCTGTATTGTCTGCTTTGAAAGCCTCATAGGCCCCTCACGGCTTTATCAGGGAAATAACACCCCAATTTGTGTATGGAGCGATTCAAACTCTTAACTTCATTAAAGGTCAAGTCACTCTTACGAGTGACTTGACCTTTAATGAAGTTAAAGGTTCGAGTCGTTCCGGATACGAATTGGGGTGTTATTCTTCGATAAAGCCATGAGAGACCTATGAGGCTTCTAAAACGAACAGTACGGATGAGTAAAGTACTAGAGTGAGAAATCCCTATTTTATTTAAAAGAAAAGATTAAGAATAATTATTTTATTTTATTTTGTCTTTTGTGAGAGGTCCCCAGTGTCCCAAATGTAGTGGAATCCAAAAGGTAAGCCGTGAGAAAATTAACGTTGAGAAATAATTGAAAAAAAAAAATAAAGGGATCAATAATTCAAAAGTGCATCAATCAATGGTGTCATGTCCCGTTCGCGGGGAAATGCTATGAACTTATTGTTCCAAGATAAGAGAAAGATACTTGGACCCTTATATAGCCGCCTTCCTGGACTTTGTCTAAAGGTGGAATTGTTCATTGAACCTCCAAAGTTTTTTCAATTATTATTGAATGTAATTAATAGATTTGAACAGATTTTTTAGTAGACCTGATAATTCCTGTCTTTGTGTCATGACACGATACGACACAAGTCAAGGCACGACAAGAATTATCAAAACATGAACACGATATGAATTATAAAACGTGTTTGAATCGTAAACATGAACACGATATGTATTTTTTATGTGTAACACGTGACACGACACAACTAACACGTGATAATTATCCGTGTTACATGACAAGACACGACATGATAAACACAAAATTGACACGACATGACATTATTTAAATAAAATAAGATGAAATTGACACAATACGACATGACATGATTTAGATAAAATAACACGAAATTGACATAACACTAATAAACATGATACGAATGACAAGATTAAAATAAAACAAAATGAAAAATGAAAAAAATCATATTTACATTTTTTTTACATCTATATTAATTAAAATTCAAATATTAATAACAAATATAACAAAACAATAATATCTCCAATCCATACAATCTATAATATATATTATATATTGAAAATTGCAAAAACATATAAACAAAACATAAATAGTTAACATTAAGTTAACAAATATAAATAATTCAACAAAACATTCAAACATTGAGTCATTAATAATGTAAGAAACAACAATTCAAAGAGTTAACACAACTCAATATAATTTAGTAACTTGAAAAAATAAAACACTTCAATAATATCGAATTTTATTTACTAAGATCCAAGTTGATGACATCATCTATCATCTCCTCAAAGTTCCCATTAAGATCATCATGTAACATTCTTTATAACAAACAATTGCCTCCACAAGATCTGGCAAAAAATTACAATAAATTTTTCTTAATTTCAATATTTTGTTTTCAAAATTTTAAAATTTTATTATCTTAACCATAATTAACTAGTTTATATATAAATTAATTTATTAATTTATTTTATTGCAATATTTATTAAAATATTGTTTATTTTAAGATATAAATTAACTTTCATAACATAATAAGTGATACAGTTTCAAAATTTATATTTTATACATTATGATAATATATCATTTATATTTATAAATTATAGTATCATATATGTAAAGAATTGTTAATTGTATCTTTAACTTACAATATTTTTTCTTAATTTTGATACTTTATTTTAAGAATTATAAAATTTTATTTTCTTAACCACAATCAGTGGCGTAGCCACGTTAATTTATAATATTCTTACCATATATTAGTGCATTGAAGAAAAAATCATAAATTGATCCCAAGAAAAATAAAATTTGTGATAAACTAACCCCACTGAAATAAAACTTAAAAATTAATATTTAATATTTAATATAATAAATTAATTTGGAGTCATTTGACCCTAAATTAATATAATAACAACTAAGATTTGGCATAATAATTATTACCCCTTCTTAAGAGAGATGAGATTCAAGATTTGATTCTCCACTCCTCCCTTATTCCTCCTATGAACCAAAAAAATAAATTTGGGGTCAATACATACTTAGTTTTTTTATGAAATTATGAGTAAAAAAAATTACAATAATCTTCTAATATTACAAATAAGAAATCAATAAATTACCAACCAAACAACAAACAAACATATATATAAGATCGATGAATCCAATAGAAATTTGGACCAAACTCATACATGATAAGATTTAAACTTGAAAAAGTTTCAAGATCTCCTTAATATCTTTAAGTCAAAATTTTATTGGCAATATACGAACAATTTTTTTAACATGGACAATAGTGAAAATTTTGTTATTCAAATCAATAAGAGATAGTTTGATTACATATATTGAAAAATGCGTTAGATATATTTGTGATTATTTTTAAAATATAATAATTCTTTGTGACAATTGTAAAAATGAAAACTTTATATTGAAGTTTTTTTTTTTGGATTATTATTCTTTGTATAGATTATCTAGTTTTTAAACTCCACAAGTGATATTATCAGTTATATATTTATTTAAAAATTTATTATTTTATAAATATATTTTAATGTATATATGTTAACTCTTCAAATTTCACTTGTGAAATTTTAAATTTTTTTGTCATATAAATAATTATCCTTTTCTTTTTAATATTTGCACTTAATTTTGTAATAATGATATTGTAATTATATAAAGATTTTGTACTAAAAATATTATATTCATTCATTTGTGTAAATTCTTGATCTTTTTATATTTTTTTTTTATTTTCATAGATTAAGAAATACTAAATTATAAATTATTAAAAAATTAAAGAATATCAAATTAAAAAAACGATTTTAGAAAATTTAACACAAAAAATATAATAGAAGAAGTTCAACTACTTTTGACCCCATTGAATCACATTTCTGGCTACGCCACTGACCACAATTAACAATTATAATTTCATAATTAATTAATTTTATTAATTTATTTTATTTCTTGCAATATCTATTAAAGTATTAGTTTGTTTTAATAAATTATTTTTCATAATATACCATATCAATACAATACAATAGTTCATTTGGCAAAACACTTAAATGCTTTTACATTTGGCTAAGGTTCAATTCCCATTAAAAGCATACATAGTTATCGTGTCTTACACGTGTATTCGTGTAACACGGTTTTCTTTAAACATGTTTCTCATGTCATGTCCATGTTAATTTTGTATTTGTGTAACACGATTTTTTTAAACGTGTTTCCTATCTTACACGTGTTTAGCCGTGTCTGACACAGTTAAACACGAAAAGTGCTGTGTTGAAATTTGTGTTGACATGGATAAACACGAAATACGAATTTTTCAAATACGTACATGGTTTTTTCATATCGTTTTCGTATCGTGTCACCCGTATCATGTTTAGATTTGCCAGGTCTATTTTTTAGGTTCAATAATAGATCAAGTTGAGTGAGCTTGATCTTTCAAACCCAAATCCAGCTTGAGTAATTTTAAAATTAAAAGTTTTTTAATATATTTATTAAATATAATGTAATTATATATAAAATATCATTTATTAATAAATATTATTATATATATTTAATATAAAAATTGACATATAAATTTTAATAAATTAAATTAGATTTTAAAAAGAATAAAAAATAATAAACAAATAAACAAAAAATTAAAATACAAAAAATAAATAAAATAATATTCGAATGAGTCAAATCAAATTTGAATTTGTATGGTAAAATAAGAAATGAACATGAATTAAAAGTCAAACCCAAATTTACAGACCAAACCAAACTCATAATTGTATAAACTATTATTATATGATCTAAGTCTAACCTGATCCAACCCATTAACAGTTTTGATCTTTCCTAAGGATTTGAATAAGAAAAATTGTAATTATCTATTACTATTATTAGAGGTAGTCTTGTAATTTTACCGTTTAATAAAAGATTTATATATGATGCATTAATAATATATAACTTTGATACTGTAAATATATTAGAAGTTGACATTTTATCAATAAGTTCGTATAAACAAATTGAAAAATCTTATTTATATTTATTTTTAATGATTTGATAATTTTTTTAATTTAGTTATTGATGATACATCAATTTTTATATATATTATCTTTTAATATCTTGATAATATATAAAAATTATATATTATCAATACATTATATATAAATCTTTAAAAATGTCTCTAATTTCTTATAAATAATTTAAAAAAACAAAAAAGAATTCAATAGTTCAAAGTGCATCAATGACTTCATGTCCCATGTACTAGCAAAAGCTGAGAAGAACAACCACGCATAAATCAGT
This sequence comes from Heritiera fomes, assembly GCA_032173925.1. NCBI lineage: Eukaryota > Viridiplantae > Streptophyta > Magnoliopsida > Malvales > Malvaceae > Heritiera > Heritiera fomes. Next base: position 4,340,671 of record JAPDPM010000023.1, on the reverse strand, counting down.
ATTTTTCAATAATTTTCACGATCATAAAGATAAAGATGTTTGAATCCTTCTCTGGCTAGCTGTCAACCACTAAGGATTTAATTTGAATCAGAAAAATGGTAATAATCATGATAAAACAAAGTCAAAAGAAATTAAATAAGTCTTTTCATCAAACTTCTCTCGGCAGTTTCAATTGTTCACACGGATTTTTGGCCAAAAAACAAAAATTGTTCACACGGATTTCAAGCAGGATAAGGTGAAGTCTCTCTCAGTTGCTTTGATATTGCAGTAAAATTTTCATAAATTAATTTTTATTTAAATAATAATCTCTTTAAATTAATAAAAAATTATAATTTCAACACAAAACGATGGAAAATTTTAATAAAAAAATAAAAGTCGATCTATTATTTTTGTTTCTTTAACTCCCAGATATTAATTTAAAAAAGACCATCATATTTAAAATTTTTTATTTTAAGAATTTAAAAAGTATAAAATAAAACAAAAAATATATTTGCAAAGAGATTTTTATAAAATTAAAGACTATAAATTTATTAGAGGAATTTAAAAAATATAAAAATTAAACAAACAAATATTTTTAGACAATAACAATTTACAAAGTAAAACCTTTTAAACTAATAACCCTTATAAATTAATATTTAATGACATGTCTCAAAAATATTAATTTAAAATTTTTTTACTGTAGTTGGACAACCCAAGGAAGGAAAAAAGATTTTTAATGTTCATGAAACCTTTTTTTGTTTGGTCTTAATCCCAAAAGTAAAATAATAAAATTTAAAATAAAATCATAATATAATGATAAATTTGATTTTGATCCCAAATTTTTTGATAAGTTACTGTTAGCAAACCTTAATTGATATTTGGATATAGAAAAAAAAATGTTCTATGAAGTATTTGATGCATATATACTAATTATGCATAAAAAAAATCAACCGTTAGTTCCCACATTTGCAATGAAGTATGAATGCAATACATTTAATGGGAACTTTTAAGATAAGGATAGAATTTTTAATCTTATCGAAAGATTAATGTTAACATATATGATTAATGTAAATAATATCGTAAATACATTTGTTAATGAGTCAGATTTAGACAGAGTTTAGGCAAAGTATTAAGAAAGCAAACGTGAGCTCAAGCTCAGCCTGACTTATTTTTTGGGCTTAATATTTTGCCCTAATCTCTTTTTACCTTTAATATATGTCCAAATGGGTCCAAATATAATTAAATTTTTTTTAAAAAAATTATAATAAATATACAAAAATATTAAAACATATAAATAGTTAATAAGTAGAACACAATAAGTTTGAATAAATTTTTACCAAAAAAATGAAAATTTAAATTAAAGTATAAAAAAAGATAAACTCAAAATAAATTGCACAAAAAAGCTAAAATAATTAAAAAATATTAATATAAAATAATAAAAAAAATTATAGTAAAATGGACTAATTTGGGCCAAGCTTGGGCTTGAAAATGTACCCAAGCCTAATCTATTTTTTTAACAAGCCTGAATTTTTAAGTCTAAGTCAATTTAACGAGTTTAATATTTTTGCTTAAACACGTTAAAAAATGAGCGGACCTTCGTGTTTGAGCGAATAACTCAACATTTGAACATGTCTAATCATAAACACATAATAATGAACATGAAATTAGAATTAATAGATATAAACACATGATAATTTTATTATGAGATTTGTTAATATTTTTTTTCATGTGTTTATTATAATTCTAATATATTTTATGCCTAATAATACTAAGTTTATGTTGATTTTACAAAATTCTACTTCCTTTGAGTTAACAAAATAATAAATGTTAAAATGGGTGAAATTTAATTTTCGTTTTGACATTCGTTGACGTTACGCAATAGTTGCACATGACATGAACCTTCGTGGTAAGACCGGTGTGTGGTCGAAAGAGGTGGTAATTACTGAGGAAAATAACTCCTCACCAACTTTGTCAATATCCAGAAAAATTCAGGTTGAATAAAAATAAAAGCTCCATTTTGGATCCCCAGAGTTCGCATTTCCTTTTTATATTTATCTTTTCTTCTGTGTTTATCTCCCTACAGTGAAAGAAAAAAACTCGCGTTGCTTCCTTGCCTTACTCTTGCTTCTTTCTCGTCACACAGTGCTCCATTCAAGCATCGTCTTCTATCATCTCCACATCTTCCAGCTAGCTACACTTTGATTTCTGCCTTGTTCTTTTTATTTTCCTTGATTTTTCCGCTTTACTTTCCTTTCCTAACAAAAAAAAAAAACTGCTCTAGTATTTTGGTTTTCTCTGCTCTGGTATTTTTGTTTTTTGGCTTGGATCTGATCCACGGAGTTGGTGAAGTAAAAGAAATCCATACTTCTTAATTTAGGAGGCGAGGTATGTTTCAATATATCATATATATCGATTTTATTCTCCATAATAAATTTGTAGATTAAGAAAAATATATGTATCAAGTAAATATCGCGACCTTCGAGTCGTGATATCTACTGTTCGTTCCCACATATGCAATTAAGTATACATGCAATGCAATACATTTGATGAGAACTTTTAATATAAGGTCAAAATTTTTAATCTTATCGTAAGATTAAGGTTAACATATATGATTAATGTAAATAATATCATAAATAGATCTGTTCATGAGTCGATTGGGTTGGATTTGGGCAGGGTTTGAGCAAAGTATTAAAAAAATAAACATGAGTCCAAGCTCAGCCCAACTTATTTTTTGGGCTTAATTTTTCGCTTAAATCTATTTTTCCTATAATATACAAGTCTAAATCCGTCTAAATACTATTAATTTTTAAAAATATTATAATAAAATATAAAAAATATTAAAACATATAATAATTAATAAGTATAACACAATAAGTTTAAATAAATTTTTACAAAAGGTTACAAGAAATGTGGAAATTTAAATTAAAGTATAAAAAAATACAAACTCAAAATAAATTGTACAAAAAAGTAAAAATAATTATAAAATAATAATATAAAGTAATAATAATAAAATTATAGTGAAATGAGCTAATTTGGGTCAGGCTTGGGCTTGAAAATGTATCCAAACCTAGTTTATTTTTTAACAGGGCTGAACTTTTAAGCTCAAGTCTATTTAATGAATTTAATTTTTTTGTCTATACACATTAAAAAAATAGGTTGACTTTCAAGTTTGAGAGAATAGCTCGATCTTTGAATATGTCTAATCATAAACACAAAAGAATGAATGTGAAATTAGAATCAATAAATATAAACATATGATAATTGCACTATAAGATTTGTTAATATTTATTTTCACGTGTTTATTATAATTCTAATATATTTTATGCCTAATAATACTAAGTTTACGTTGATTTTACAAAATTCTACTTCATTTGAGTTAATAATATAATAAATGTTAAAATGGGTGCAATTTAATTTTCATTTTGACATTTGTTGACGTTACGCAACAGTCGCGCATGGCATGAACCTCCGTGTTAAGACCGATGTGTGGTCGAAAGAGGTGGTGATTACTGAGGGAAAGAACTCCTCACCAACTTGGTCAATATCCAGAAAAATTCAGGTTGAATAGAAATGAAAGCTCCATTTTGGATCCCCAAAGTTCATATTTCCTTTTTATATTTATCTTTTTCTTCTGTGTTTGTCTCCCTACTGTTAAAGAAAAAAACTTGCGTTGCTTCCTTGCCTTGCTCTTGCTTCTTTCTCGTCACACGGTGCTCCATTCAAGCATCTTCTTCCATCATCTCCACATCTTCCAGCTATCTACACTTTGATTTCTGCCTTGTTCTTTTTACTTTCCTTGCTTTTTCCGCTTTACTTTCCTTTTCTAACTTAAAAAAAAAAACTGCTCTAGTTTTTTGGTTTTCTCTGCTCTGGAATTTTGGTTTTCTGGCTTGGATCTGTTCCACGGAGTTGGTGAAGTAAAAGAAATCCATACTTCTTAATTTAGAAGAAGAGGTAAGTTTCAATATACCACATATATAGATTTTAGTCTCCATAATAATATTTGCATTTTACTTCTTCGTCATTTCTTCAGTTCATAAATAAAATTAATTTTTCATTTATTTCTTTCTCATCTTGATGACAATGATCGTTATATAAAAGGTTAGTTTTTTTTTTAAATAAAAAAGTTATATATATAAATATATAAGGTAAAGTGTATTTATAGTCCCAAACATTTTATATAAGTTTCATTTTGATCCCTAATCTTTAAATTGTTTTATAATAGTTCTAAATCTTTTAAAATGTGTCAATATTATCCTATCCTCAAATTTTAAATAAAAATAAGAGAGAAATACAAGATAAAGTAATAAATTCAAAATTATTACTCATTTCTATTATACTAAAATTTATTTATTTGAAAAAAAGTAACACTTTAAAATTTCTTATAAGGAAATGAAAGTATATTTTTACTTATAATTTTGAAATTTCAGTTTAAAATTCAATAAAATGTACTTTATTATTTTTCCTAAAATTTTACTTCTTTTCTAATTAATATATTTTTGTATGATAATGAAAAATAATAAATTTGGATCCATTCTCTGATTTTATATTCTTTTTTTATTTTTATGTTATCAAATTTTCTTTTTTGAATATTTAGAAACTTTGATAAAAATGCATAATTAAGTTTTATTAAAAAATTATTTTTCACAAAAAGTAGAATATACTTAAATAATTTGATTTTCAAGTGATTATTTTTTTTCAAAAAATTAAAAATAAAAAGCATGTTTATTATAAAGAATTTAATAATATTTATATCAAGCTTAAAGCTGTTTAAAAGATCAGACTATCCATCCAAGTCCTGATGCTCACTCAATTTTCAAGTGGGTTTTCATGAAATAATAAGCTGTTAAATAAGCTTGGGTTTGAAAATTGAGACTGATAAAAAAATCGAACTTTGGTTCATTATTTAAAGTCTAAACTTGACTCGATTCGAATTAATAATTATATTTTTTTATTATTTTTTATACTAATACATTTTTAATGATTTTAAATTTTTTGTCTAATGTAATTTGAGTTTATATATTTTTTTAGACTTTAATTTTAAATTTTTTTGTTTCTTTTTTTCTTTTTGTAAAAATTTGTTTAAACTTATTATGTTATACTTGTTAACTATTATATATTTTCTATCTTACATTCTATTATATATTTTTTAAAAAATAATTGTATTTGGGCGATTTTGGGTTTATACATTATGTAAAAAATTGGTTTTAGCTAAAAGTTGGACTCGAAAAAAAGGTCAGGCTAAACTCAAGTATAATATCTTAATATCATATTTAGGCTCTATTCGAACTCGACTCAACCTGATTCAGGAACATCTTTAATTTAATTATAATTTAAACATAAATGGAAAAGCAAATTGAATTCATTTGATAAATGATTTTAATAGATTCCTTATAGTAGTAAATAAGTTAGAGTTGTTAGGTTGATATAAATTTAAAAACTTTCAAATTATATTGGTGATAATTTACATAAAGTACTTTTTAAATAATATCTATTTTTATTTGGGTAAGTGTTAAAAATTTATATAAGTATTTTTTTTTGTTAAAAAATTTCTTTAGTTTTAACAAGATTTAATTTATATTTTTTTATCAAAATTAATGTGAACCTCATTTTTTTTTTTAACGTAGGATAACTTTATTGAATTCAAGAATGAGCATCAGTTTCCAGTGCATGACATAAAGGAAAATCTTCTAAGCCAATACATGTATTGCTCATAACTTAGACCTAGTTTTGCTAGTAAATGTGTAGAGGTGGCAAAAATTGGCTCGAGCCCGAAAATCAGCCCGAATCCGCCCGAGACCGAACCGGGACCAGCCCGAATTGACCAAAAAAGTCAAAGGCCCGTAACCGAAAAAGCCTGTAACCGAAAAAGCTCGAAACCGAAAAAGCTCGAAACCGAAAAAGCTCGAACCCGACACAACCCGAACTCGACATAACCCGAGCCCGATACGATCCGAAACCGAGACCGACCCGAACCGAAAACCGAAAAAACCGAATTTATAACACGAGAAAACCCGAATTATAATTATATAATTATTATTTAAAAATAAATAAATAATTGATACACTTTTTTAATTAAAAAGTTTAAAATTTTGAAAACAATTATTATTTATTATACAATTTTATCAATTATATATTACCAGCATAATAAATATTGAATCTTTTTAATTAAATTAAATTAATTTAAAACACAATAATATATGATATAATATATGATATCAAATAATCTTTAATATTATCCTTACTGCATTTATAATAATAAATATATTATTAATTTGACATTTGATTTTATTATAAAAATCATTTTAACATTTTATTATTTTTATTTATAATAAAATTTTAATTTTAATACAACAATAAATCAAATATATAAAAATTATATAATTTCAATATTTGTTTGAAACTTTGAATTTGATATTTTGTGCAACACATTAAAAATATTTTTAATAAAATTAAATTTAAACTATATTTTCTTAAAGTTTCAAGTATAGAAAGATATTAAATTTAGATTAAAAAAACCTAATCTTTAAATTAAAATTCAAAGTTTTTAAAATTAGAAAAAGTTAAGTAATTAAATTAAACAATACAAGTACAATTTTTTTTATACTTGGGTATCATTAAAAGAGAAAATTATAGTGGTAATTTTATTTTTAGCCTTAAAACAAAATATATTAAAAAATCAAGCTAGTGATAATTAATTATTTATTATATTATAATAATCTTATACATGAATAAACTAATTTGGTATCTTATAATAATGATTTGTATATTATATTATAATAATCTTTTAAGAATAAATTATGTAATCTCTTAGTGTGTAAGTATTATTTTGATAGAATTAAGTATTTACTAAAAATAATTCATTTATTATCTATTAAATGTAAAATTAAAGTGTGGATAAAAATAATAATTCTAATAGTAAATTAAAGTGTAATTTAATAATATATTAAAGTTGTATTACTATGTAAGTGGTAATTTTAATCAAATTTATTTTTTATACTTTGTTAATATTATTATTAATTATATTTAAATAACTAGCATTATATTAATTAATTTAGTAATATCTATTATTTAACATTTTAATTAGATATTCAATCAATTGGTGTATATCTAATATTATTATGTTAATCTAATATTATTATGTTAATGTGAATATGAAAAAAAATTAGTACTCAACTTGTAATAGTTTTTTTGATAGCAAATAAAATACATAATATAGTTAATAAATAACGCCTTATCATAATGATTTGTATGTTATTATAACTTTAAAAATAATATCTTATCATGTGATATATAATCAACTATACAAGCTCTTAATTATATAAAATAGATTATTAATATGTTTATCTTATCATAATGATTTGTATGTTACATTATAATAATCTCTTACCATGTAATATAGAATAAATTAAACAATCTCTCATAGCATATTATAGTTTTAATTTCAGACATTTTTCATTCCAATTTCTTATCATGCTTTTAGAATATACTCTTGTGTTTAATTTCAAACATTTAATCTCTTATGATGTATTCATGTAATTTAGTTTAACTTGATCAATTAATAATCAGAATATTGGATGATTAAATAGATATTGACCTTCTTAACTACTTTTTCAGTCAAAAAAGTGTTTTTTTTTAATTTATTATAATGAGTTACGAATAAAATAATAAACATAATATACTATATATATATATATATTAAGATTTACATTATAATAAAATGTCATATATGTTAAATTATCAATATCTTAAGAATTGTATCTTAACATATTATGAAATTTCTATTAATTTAATTTTAGTACTTTATGTCTAAAATTTTAAAATCTTATTATCTTAAGAATAAATTATTATTATTATTCAGTAAACTATTTTTTTTGGCCAACAATGTTTCATTAAATTTTAAATTGCAAGTTGTGTTAAAATAAAAATAAAATTTACAACAAATATAACAAATTCTCAATCTAGCTCACGTGGTTAAACATATAACAATAAATATAAGAGGTCATGGTTCAAATCTTTGTACAAGCATATAATTTTGATTACTTTCATATAATTGATGAACAAGTTCAGGTACCATATACTACTTGATCAAAAGTTAATCGAGTATAGCGTACCATAAGGGTACTACCCGAATCCGATACGGGTAATAAGAACACTATCCGAACTCATAATTATTCGTTTATAGAGTCGGATAGTGTCCGGTACTTGATTATATATCAAATGATTTTTTTGGTACATTATATCGAATATTATTATTTATAATATAATGTCAATTGATGTATATAACTTGTTTAATTTAACGTTCTAAATTTTTAATGAGATATTTGATTAATTAATGTGTTTGAGTATGATTATATTTAATAAAAATAATGTTATATTATGATTTATGTATAAACTAAAAACAAAATAAATATAAAATTGAGATAATTAATTGACCAATTATTCATAATATTAATTATTTTTTTAATGTATACTATAATTTTATTCAATATTATAATTAAACAAAGTAAATGTAAAAAAGATTCTTAAAAATTTAAAATTTTATTAAAAATATAATATAATTATTAAAAAAGCTAATTAAACAAAGTAAAAAAAAGAAATTTATTAAACTAAGAGTATCTAAATTCCAATGACCCAATATTGACCTAAAAAAAACAATGACTCAATAAGTTATTGTTAAGAGTATAAAGCTATTTATATAAATGTTTAATTGTTTAGTGTGATTTATTTATAATTTGTTAGTTATTTATTTGTATAGCTAATACTTTTGGATTTTCACTTTCTTTTAGTTTTACTATATATATTTAGCTCATTTAAAAAATAAATTTTTATATAATTATTAATATATAATTATATATTTTATAACAAATGTAAATATCACAGGAAATTTAAAAAAATAAATAATAATTATCAACTAATAAAAACATTAAAATGTAAAAATTTATATTTATATAAATTTAGTCAAAACAACAAAAGAAATTAAAAATAATGAATAATAATATTTTATTTATGAGAGTTTCGTGTGAAATGAGATCTGTTTTATTGTCATTTTTCAATTCCCTCCAAACAAGCTTTTTCCATGTTACAAAAAAATTTCAAATTCTTTGGGAATATACCTTTTCCCTCCCTTGAGAATCACATGAAAAAACTTCCAAAGCAAACTTTGAAATATCTTTAACTCAATATACTGTCATGCAATGTAGATATGATAATTAAAAAAAATGAATGTGACATTGGATCAAATTTTGATAAAAATTAAAAAAAAATTGTGTTTGGTATATCAATATAAATTTTAATACAATAATTTTTATATTTTATATGATACAAATATATTTGATGCAATACGAATACAAAATATATATATATATATACACGAATTATTAAGTCTAATATAATGTAATGTCTATTATAATCATTTTAATTATAATCGAAATTCAAAGATAATTTTTTTATTACAAGAAAAATATTAAATAGCTGAAGATAGGGGTAGAGGTGATTATTGGGTCGAGGTTGAACCGGTCTGGTTCAACAAAATATTTTTTTTTAAAAAAAGCAGCCTGCCACTGCGCATGCAGTGGCAGGCATGTAGGCAGTAGCCTTTGTAGGCTACTGCCTATGTTGATGGGCAACGCCCTGACCGTTGCCCATCAACTTTGTAAGGGAGGGAACGTTTCCCTCCCTTTTTTTTTTTAAATTTATTTTTTAAAATTTTTAAAATTGTTTTAAATTTTCATTTTTCCTCTATAAATATCAATTTATTTTATTTTATTTTTTAAAATTTTTTTTTTCATATTTTGTCTTAAATCTAAACGCTTATCCACTCTTATTCTTTTAATACTCACTTATACTTTCTCAATAATCACTCAAACTCTCTCAAATTCACTTAAATTCTCTTATTTCAAATTTATAATATTATCATTTTATTCTCTAAATTTCATTTTTTTATCATAATAATTTTATTATAATATCATATTCATAATATAATTTTATTTTATTATAAAAATAGTTTTATTACATAATTTTATAGTAATTTATTTTTACATTATTGTTACATTAATTAAATAAATTATAATAACTTTATAATAAATTGTTGTTAAATTAAACTATTAACATTATTTATTATAAAAATAAATTTGTTAGATTAAATTATAAAAATATATTAATATATATTATTTTTATTAAAATAAATTAATATAAATTTAAAAAAATAAAAAATTTAAATTAAAAAGGACCGAACCGGTCCATGAACCGGGCCGGTTCGCATATTCACAAGTAAAAATAATGCGAACCGGCCCGGCTCGGACCAGTCCACTATCGGCTCGGACCGGTTTAAGTTGTTAGTCAGCTGGAACCGGTGAGAACCGGCCCGGTCCGGCCCACTAACATCTCTAGATAGGGGTGTTGGATTCAAACTCAAGACTTATAATATGCGACAACTTATCTTTAACCACTAGGCTAATAGGTTGTTGGCAATTCAAAGATGATTTTTAGTAGTTGGAGTTTGTGGACAAAAAAATTAATTAGTAAAGAAATACAAATGCTTCCAAGGCAAAAGTTTACAATAGCAAGAGTGCTTTCATTTCTTGCAAATGCAATGAAATATTTAAAACTTTTTCAATGTCTTTTACGTCTTCGAGTATTTTACTTGTAATTCTTTTTACGATAATTAATCAATTATAATTAAAAATTATGTACTGGTCCATCATTTACAAGTGCGAACTTTATGTATTATTTTGATAGATCTCACGTGACTTTAAATTTTGATTAATTAATTATAATGTAATAATTATAGATGATATGTTCTCTTTTATTATTGTAGATAACTATATTCTTCATTAGTCCACTCCCAATGTTTTCAAAATCATCCCAACCAAATTTCTCAATATATATATATATATATATATATATATATTATACAATTCCTATTTATTAAATTTTAACTTTAATTTAGCATTTTTATTATATTTTTATTTAACTATATAAAATTAAATTAATTATTACATTCAAAATTATAAAATATTTATAATTTATAAAATTTTAAAATAATTTGACTAAGCCCGCTAAGCCCGCCCGATTAAAATCGGACCGAACCCGAAACCGAGAAAACCCGCAACCGAAAAAATCCGAAACCGAGAAAACCCGCAACCGAGAAAACCCGAGATCGAAAAAACCCGCAACCGAAAAAATCCGAAACCGAAAAAACCCGCAACCGAAAAAACTCGTAACCGAGAAAACCTGTAACCAAAAATACCCGTAACCGAAAAATTCGGATCGAAACCCGTCCGAACCCGCCTGTTTGCCACCTCTATAAATGTGCTGCACGGTTTCCTTATCTGCGAGTGTGTCTCACTTGACAATCTCTGAAGGACTTTACCCTCTGCCCTGCCTCTGCCACGATACTACCCACTGCAGATAGATCCTCGCCACCTGTTTTCAACGTCGTCATCACTCTTAATGAATCCCCTTCCAGAATGATGTTAGATAATCCTAATATCCTATATCTTCTGCAAATTCTAAGGCTTTAGCTGCTGCCCATGCCTCTATTGTCATCGGGTCAGAATTCCACCTCCATTTCCTTGCGAGTGCCCCTACAACGGCTCCTTGATGGTTTCTGATAATGACTCCTAAGCCACCTATAACCAACTGTTGATCTGTTGCACCGTCAAAGTTCACCTTATAAATGCCTTCCTCTGGTTTTATCCAAGGTTGCTCAGTATCTCTGTCTCTCCCCGGGTTTGACTCTTGTGCTCTGTTGAAATCATCTATGTATTTGAGAATGAAACCAGCTGTGAAATTCGAGTCATCTCTTTCATCATCATAAATCTCCTTGTTCCTACAATTCCATAATCCCCACACAGTGAAAATGAACTGTTGTAGTTGCTCTTTTGTTAGTGTTTCAACACAACTCATTAAACCCTCTGCTTCCCTTTGTCGCACAAGCTCCCCCCATCCGTAGTTTAAAGCTCTCCAAATTTCTCGGGCCTTGGAACATTCCAGCAATACATGTTGAGTTGTCTCCTCTCCTTCAGCACATCTCTTACACATGGGGTCATTGGTTATTCTCCTTTGGTATAGGTTTCCCATTGCATGAAGAAAGTCATTTATACATTTCCAAAGAAGTATCTTCATCTTTGTTGGTGCCTTAACTGACCAAATTTTCTTCCACATTTCTCTGCGAGCTATGTTTGGCCGTGTTTCCCTTCCCTCATTTAGTAGCCTGTATCCACTTTTTACAGTGTATATTCCGTCCGTTGTGTAATGCCATATCACAACGTCCTCCTTCTCTGTTCTACTAAGTGGGATGGATAGTATCCGCTCCGCCACCTCCCTTGGGAACTTGTTCAGTTCCACTGTCCAATTTGAGGCTTAATTAGTGTACTTTATCATGTTCCTCCCCCGCTAGCATTCTGGAATTTGTTGTACCCAAAGGATTACAGCCTAGCCATCTGTCTTGCCAAATCCTTATGCTTTGCCCATTTCTGACTTTCCATTTCAGCCCTGCTTGTAGCACTTCTCGCGACTCCCAGATGCTTTTCCGTGTCAAAGAAGGATTGCTGCCAAGCTCGGCCTCCATGCAAATTACTTACTCTTCAAAACACTAAAAGCCAAGGTAGTTTTGTTATGCACCATTCGCCATCCTTTCTTAGCGAGGAGGGCTTTGTTGAAAAGCCACATATTCCTAAACCCCATCCCGCCTTCCGGTCTGTTCATGCAGACTTGGGACCATGTGGTCCAATGAATTCCCTTCCTTTCGTTGTTTGTTCTCCACCAAAAATAACTCAGCATCTGATTGATTTCTTCACAAAAGGACTTTGGCAATTGGAAACAATCCATGACGTAAATTGGCATTGCCTGTAGAACCGCTTTGATGAATACCTCCTTCCCTCCCATAGAGAGCAACCTGTTACTCCAACTTTGAATTTTGGCATCTATCCTACCTTTGAGATTTGCAAAGGCTCGTTTTTTCCCACGTCCCACCATAATTGGCATGCCCAGATTCTTTTCGGGATTAGATGTATCCTGTATCCCGAAATAGCTCTTAATACAGGCCTTGCAATAGCAATCTGCATTCCGACTAAAGAAAAGTTTGGACTTGTCATAATTCACCTTTTGGCCCGAGCCTTCCTCATATCTCCGTAGCAAGTACTGCACCCTCTCGCTTTCGTCTATGTCTGCCTTAGCAAATAGCAGATTATCGTCAGCAAAGAAAAGGTGTGTAGCTTTGAGACCATTACGACTAGCCCGAAGTCTTTGCTATTTGGCATCCTTATGAAAAGTTGATAACATGGCTGATAAACCTTCAGAACAAAACAAAAACGAGTAATGTGAGAGTGGGTCTCCTGGACGGAATCCTCTCTCTGGACAAAGGGGTGAGTGAGTGAACCATTGAGAGATATTGAGTATGAAACTAACTTTACACAATTCATAATTAAATTTATCCCGTGACTATGAAAACTTAGTCTGCCCATCATCCTGTATAGGAAACTGTTAGAAATTGATGCAAACAATTATTAGTTTAAGTTGAATAAGTCTTCAACTACGTGTATAACATGGAAGAGTGGTTTCTAGATTTTAGAAGTTAAGTTCCCACTAACCCACTTTATGTTTGTGTACTTAGTGGGTGAATATCATCCCATGAAGTGAGAACATGGGGGTGTGGCTTTCATTTCAGTTCATCTATTTATAGTGTTGCAAATTGAGTTTTTGTCAATGTAGAAGATCCTTTGAATTCTTAGCCAATATTCTTTCTTCTGTCCTTTTTCTTTGCTTACTCATACTTTGCTCAATATTTGTTTGTTCTTGTCAAACACACCATTATTCTTCAAATCCATCATTTTTGGTATCCGAGCCAGGTTCGATTAAATTGGGTGTTATTCTGTTGTGGTGATCTTTGCTGAAGCAAGTGATCTTTGGTTTGTATTCATTATGTCTAATGGTATGAATACTTTGAATGTTTCTCAATCATTGGTGCCCATCTTCAATGGAGAAAGTTATGCTTTTTGGAGCATTAAAATGAAGACCTTTTTCATTTCTCAAGATTTGTGGGATCTTGTAGAAAATGGATATACAGAATCTGACAAAGCAGAGAAGGCAGCGGAGATGAAGGAGTTTCGGAAGAAGGATGCAAAGGCGTTGCTCGTATTGCAGCAAGCAGTGACAGACTCAATTTTTCCTCGAATCTCGAATGCAGCAAAATCGAATGAAGCTTGGACCATTCTACATAAAGAGTTCTATGGAGATAACAAGGTAACTGTAGTGAAACTTCAAACTCTTCGTAGAGAATTTGAGAACTTGTGTATGAAAAGTAGTGAGTCGGTTCAAGATTATATTGGTAGAGTTTCTCTCATTATGAATCAATTGAGAACTTATGGAGAGAAAATTGAAGATCAAACAATTGTAGAAAAAGTTTTGAGGAGTTTACCTCCTAAATTTGATCATGTTGTTACTGCTATTGAAGAATCAAAAGATCTTTCTAAGTATTCTCTTAATGAGCTAATGAGTTCACTCTTAGCACATGAAGATAGGATGAACAGGTCTGCAGAGAAGAGTATGGAGCAGGCATTTCAGACAAAGATGGAGATCTCTAGCAAGGAGAAAAGCAATGACAATGGTTTTGCAGGTAGAGGTAGAGGAAGAGGTAAAGGTGGCTACCGTGGTCGTGGTAGAGGTCGTGGTAGATCAAATTCAAGTCGCCAAGAAACTGAGAGTGGTGACAAAGAGAATCAAAAGCAGAACCATAAGGACAAGCAGTGTTACTTTTGCAAAAAGGTGGGGCACGTTGAGGCGAATTGTTGGAAAAAGGCTAAGCAGCAGGCAAATTTCGTTGAAAAAGAAGAAGATGGTAACTTGTTTCTCACTTTTATGAATTCAAAGGAAAGTAACAGTGATCTTTGGTTTTTGGATAGTGGGTGTAGCAATCACATGACAGGTGTTAGAAGTATTTTTCAGAGTATGGATGAATCAGTAAAGTTGCAAGTCCGTCTTGGGAATGACAAACAAGTGCAGATTGAAGGTAAGGGAACAATAGCAGTAAGGACCAAGTCAGGTAATGAGAGGTTGATTCATGATGTTTATTACATTCCTAGCTCGGCACATAATTTACTCAGTGTGGGTCAATTGGTTAAAAAGGGATATTCAGTTTTATTTCATGATGGTGTGTGTGAAATTAAAGGTAAAAATTCTGATATGCCGTTTGTAAAAATTCCCATGGCTGAAAATAAGATGTTTCCTCTTGAGATTTCTTGTTTGGATGATTGTGCACTTGTTGCTAATGTTGAAAGTGATTCGTGGTTATGGCATTTGAGATATGGGCACTTGCATTTTAATGGGTTGAAGTTGTTGTGTCAGAAAAATATGGTTCATGGTTTGCCTACAATTCCTTTTGCTAATGATTTGTGTGAAAGTTGTATTTATGGGAAACAGCATAGACAGTCATTTCCAGTTGGGAAAGCATGGAGAGCAAAGAAGCCTTTGGAGTTGGTGCATGCAGACATTTGTGGGCCAATAAATACTCTGTCTTTGAACAAGAGTAGATATTTTTTGTTGTTTACTGATGATTTTACTCGTATGAGTTGGGTGTTTTTTCTTGTTCAGAAATCAGAAGCACTTGATAAGTTTCGGGAGTTCAAGGCCTTTGCAGAAAAGGAATCTGGTCATCAATTAAAAATTCTTCGAACTGATAGGGGAGGAGAATTTTTATCCGATGATTTTACCTTGTTTTTCAAGCAAAATGGAATCAAAAGGCAGTTAACAGTGAGAAGAACGCCAGAGCAGAATGGAGTCTCTGAAAGGAAGAATCGAACAGTAGTGGAGATGGCCAGGAGTATGTTGAATGAGAAAAGGCTTGCAAATGATTTTTGGGCTGAAGCAGTAGCTACAGCCGTTCACCTTCTCAACATTTCTCCAACGAAGGCGGTGCGTGGTATGACTCCTTATGAAGCTTGGTGGAACCGCAAGCCTAATGTAAGTGCCTTGAAGATTTTTGGTTGTATTGCTTATGCCATGTTAGCTTCTAATGATCGGACAAAGATGGACAAGAAGAGTGAGAAATGTATTTTCGTTGGGTATAGTGATGAGACAAAGGGGTATAGATTGTATAATCCAGTTACTAAGAAGCTAATCATTCGTAGAGATGTTATTTTTTATGAGAACAGCTTTTGGGAGTGGAATGCAGACAAAAATCAGCACTTGTCTTGTGAAGAAAATGAATTAATTGAGTCACAAGATGACGAGAACAAAGTGGCTCAACAGGTTTCCCCTACACCTAGTCCTTCAAGGTTGTCACCACAAGCTTCACCAACTCCTCAACCTTCAAGGATGATTACTAGAAGTATGTCTGGGGCTCTTCCCAGAAAGGTAAAACCTTGGGAAGAAGTTTATAACTCTAACATGTTTGCTCTTTTAGTAACAGAACCCATGAGTTTTGATGAAGCATGTGGAAAAGATGAATGGGAACATGCCATGGAGGAGGAGATTGCTTCCATTGAGAAGCATGATACTTGGGAGCTAGTAGACAAGCCGCAAGGAAGAGATACAATTGGTTTAAAGTGGGTTTACAAGGTGAAGTTTAATGCAGATGGGAGTGTCCAAAAATTCAAGGCAAGGTTTGTTGTTAAAGGATATGTGCAAGAGTATGGTAAAGATTTCTTTGAAACCTTCTCTCCTGTTGCTAGATTTGAAATTGTTAGATTTTTGTTAGCATTGGCAGCTCAAATGAGGTGGAAGGTTTATCAGTTTGATGTCAAATCTGCCTTTTTGAATGGTTATTTGGATGAAGAGGTATATGTCGAGCAGCCACAAGGATTTGTTGTTGAAGGCAAAGAGGATAAGGTGTACAAGCTCAAGAAGGCCCTTTATGGACTCAAACAAGCACCACGAGCTTGGTATGGTAGGCTTGATTCTTACTTGTTTGAAAATGGTTTCCATCGCAGTAGCAGTGAGCCCACTTTGTACGTGAAGGAAAAAGGTGATGATGTTCTTATTGTTTGTGTTTATGTGGATGACATTATCTATACTAGTTCTTCTGAAGTTCTTATTACAAAATTCAAGAAGAGCATGACTGATGAATTTGATATGTCAGATTTGGGGTTGTTGCATTATTTTCTTGGCTTACAAATTTCTCAAACTGATGATGGTGTCTTTGTTTCACAAGAAAAATATGCTCTGGATTTGTTGAAGAGGTTTAACATGCAGAATTGTAAGACATTTTCTACTCCTATGAATACAAATGAGAAGTTGACAATGAATGATGGAACACCAAGGGCAAATGAGAAGTATTTCAGAAGCTTGGTTGGTGGGTTGATGTATTTGACTCATACTCGTCCAGATATCATGTTTCCTGTCAGTTTGGTCTCAAGGTTGTGTAGATGATAGAAAAAGCACAAGTGGTTTCATTTTTAACTTTGGTTCGGGTGCTGTGTCATGGAGCTCAAAAAAACAAGCAAGCACGGCATTGTCATCTTCGGAAGCTGAGTATATTGCAGCTACATCTGCTGCTTGTCAAGCAATTTGGATGAGAAGAATCATGGAGGATTTGCATCAAGTTCAAGGAAAGGCGACTGAGATTTTCTGTGATAACAAAGCAACCATTTTAATGACCAAAATCCAGTGTTCCATGGAAGGACAAAGCACATTGAGCTTCGTCACCACTTTATTTGAGATGTTGTTGCTGTAGGACTGATCGTGATGAAGTACTGCTCAACAAAGATTTGTTGTGATAACAAAGCAACCATTTTAATGACCAAAAATCCAGTGTTCCATGGAAGGACAAAGTACATTGAGCTTCGCCACCACTTTATTCGAGATGCTGTTGCTGAAGGACTGATCGTGATGAAGTACTGCTCAACAAATGATCAAGTTGCTGATGGTTTTACTAAGGGACTTGGTTATTCAAAGTTTGCAAAGTTTCGATTATCACTTGGAGTTGCAGATTTTGCATCAAGGGGGGATGTTAGAAATTGATGCAAACAATTATTAGTTTAAGTTGAATAAGTCTTCCACTATGTGTATAACATGGAAGAGTGGTTTCTAGATTTTAGGAGTTAAGTTCCCACTAACCCACTTTATGTTTGTGTACTTAGTGGGTGAATATCATCCCATGAAGTGAGAACATGGGGGTGTGACTTTCATTTCAGTTCATCTATTTATAGTGTTGCAAATTGAGTTTTTATCAATGTAGAAGATCCTTTGAATTCTTAGCCAATATTCTTTCTTCTGTCCTTTTTCTTTGCTTACTCATACTTTGCTCAATATTTGTTTGTTCTTGTCAAACACACCCTTATTCTTCAAATCCATCAGAAACTTCATTCCACTCTATCATATGCCTTATTCATGTCTAATTTCAGAGCAACGAAATTGTTTTTTTCCTATTCTTTTCTTTTTAAGGTAATGCAAAAGCTCATATGCTACTAGGACATTGTCCGTGATTAACATTGCTAGCACAAATGCACTTTATGATTCACTAATGCATTTGTAAGGCCTTTTTAAACCAGTTTGCAAGTACTTTGGAAATGATTTTGTAAATTACATTGTAAAGACTAATGGGTCTAAACTGTTCTATCATATTTGGGTTTGAATTAAAAATGGATTCAACTTGATTTGATGATAAATGTCAAGAATATAAATTTGTTTAACTTGAATTCAAATTAATCTAAACTTGAACAAATTAATCTAAACTTGAACAATCTGTTTTCTTCGATCGCTACTTTTCCTTTTCTTTAACTCCACCGAAGGCCAAAAAATAATAATAAAATCAAAGCTGCTCTAGCATTTTTGCTCCTTTGCTTGGATCTAAACTTGTCTTTTTTGCTTGATTCAAAATCTAAAAATGCACAGGCTGGTCCTCATCTACAGAGTTGGTGAAGTAACAAATCCATACAACTTTAGAAGAACGACCCCAAGTGAGGTACGCTTCAATAGACCATATATATATTACTCTCCATAACTATTGTTATATATATGCTAACCTCTTCATTTCTCTTTTGGCTTATTTATAAGGAAAAAAGTCAAATAAATATATTTATTTAAAAATTGAGAAATATTTGATAGAATGGTTAAAGTATATACTATATATGCCTTTTACATTTAAGATAAATTCTTAACATACGCATGAACACTGAAGAATTTCTATGTTCAGCAGAATTGTCAATTTCCAAGTTGATCCGTCTACAATTTGTTCTCTTGCACTTCACATTTTCATTGAAATATATATTGTTCCGAATGTAATTAAGGCACTTTGCAAACATTCTCGATCGCTTTTATCTCTCTAGCTAACTTTAATTAATATGTTTACTAATCATTAAAGTTCTCTTTCAACCTCAGGTCGTCAAAGAATGGCAATTGAACTTTTTTGCTCTGCTTGTGCTAATGCTGTAGGAAACCTCGAAACAGAATGTTTATCACCTTATGTTCGTTACTTATTTAGTTATGGCAAAATTGTTGAAGAATTCAAGAATCAACTAAAAGTTCTTGAATTGGAAAATAATAAGCTAAAAAGACGTGTCGAGGAGGCTATAATTCAAACTGAGGTAATTGAGGAGCACGTCCAGGAGTGGTTAAAAGAGGCAGAGAAACAACTGGAACATGCCCAAGGATTGGAAGCTGAAATAGAACGTCATAAGTGTTTCAATTGGTGTCCTACTTGGGGTTGGCGATACTGCTTAAGTAAGAAAGTAGTAAAGAATACGTCCCATCTTGCTAAACTTCTTCAGAGAAATGACTTTCCACGAGTGGGCATTCGTCCTCCTCTCAAAGGAATAGAATTTCTTCCATCCAAGGATTTCAAGTCTTCTAGGTCTTCAATTTCTGCTTTTGATGGGATCATGAGGGCTCTAAACACTAATGGTGTAAACATGATTGGTTTGCACGGAATGCCAGGGGTGGGTAAAACAACTTTGGCAAAAGAAGTTGGGAAGCAAGCTATTGAACAAAAGCTTTTTGATAAATATGTGATGGTTACAATGTCCAAAACTCCAAACTTCAGCTACATTCGAGATAGAATTGCAGAGTTGTTAGGTTTAAAATTTGAGGCATTTACAGAAGAAGGAAAAACAGAGGAGTTATGGCGGGGATTGAAAATTGTGAAAAAGATCCTCATAATTATTGATGATGTTTGGGATGAATTTAGTTTGCAAACTATAGGCATTCCATTCAATGATGAACATGAGGGTTGCAAAATTTTTCTGACTACTTGTCGTCAACAGGTATGTCTTAGAATGAATTGTCAAAAGAAATTTCAACTCCAAATCTTATCTGAAGATGAAGCATGGGCTTTATTCAAAGACAATGCTGGTCTAAGAGATGCCACTTCGACATTGAATGATGTAGCCAAGGAGGTTGCTTCTGAATGCAAAGGTTTGCCTCTCGCACTTGTAACGATCGGAAAAGCTCTAAAAGGTGCAGATCTAAATGGATGGAAAGCAGCAAATCAACGATTCAAGGACTCAAGACTTTTAGACAATGAAGATGTCTGTGAAGGTTTGTACGATCGCCTCAGGCTCAGCTATGATTATTTGGCGGGAGACAATATTCGATCATGTTTCTTATTGTGTTCCCTTTTCCCTGAAGATTCTTCTATTGGCATTGAGAGGTTGATTATGTATGGAATTGGATATGGATTATTTCCTAATGTTGACTCTATGGATGTCTTACGGGTGGAAATTTGTGAAGCAATAAAAAAGCTTCAAGAGTCGAGTTTGTTATTGAAAACCGATGATGATGAGGAGGAGAAGAATGAAATATATGTAAGGATGCATGATGTGGTTCGTGATTTAGCTCATTGGATAACAATGAGCGAGAAAAATACATTCATGGTAAAGGAGGGGTTGATTGAATGGCCTATAAGAGAAAGTTTTGAATATTGTACATCAATCTCTTTTTGGAAGAGCCACATTAATAATTTTCCTGACAAATTGGAATTTCCCAAACTAAAAATTTTGGTTTTTGAAGGAAAGAATTCAGTGACAATTCCAAGTGTGTTCTTTGAAGGAATGAAAACCCTTCAAATTTTACATCTCCATAATGTTTCTTTTTCACTAGAAGTATTTAAAATCTTAAAAAATCTTCGAACTCTATACTTTGAAGAATGCAAGCTCAAGAACATCTCATTCTTGAGATATTTGAAAAATCTTGAGGTTCTTGCTTTGCTTGATACTAATATTTATGAGCTACCTGGAGAATTAGTGGCATTGCATAGATTAAAATCACTACATTTTTTTTACCTTGGAAGGCAAGCGAGCAATTTTCCCCCTAATTTGCTATCAAGGTATGCAGTAGTAGATGTTAATTAATTTTTTTATCATATTGCTCAAAATTAAGCATTTATTTTTATGTTATTTATTTTTCTATTATTTACTTTATTAAGTAACGTGATTTTAGACTATGGCAAACATATCTACCTTAGCTTTTGGTCACTCCCATTATTACGAAGCATTCAAACATGCAGTTCTTTCCATTTAAAAAACTTGCTAGTATAAAACATGATAGTCACGTGAATTGCAAAATAGTAAAAAAAAAATGTTATATATGTTGAGATAATTAAAACTTATTTATGTTTGCAGTTATCATTAATTATCTGGCTATTTTTGTCATTGGGTTGAAGTGTTATTAATATTGTGTTGATATATTTTTGTGTAACAGGTTGACGTCACTCCAAGAGCTACACGTGAAATATCCAAACAATGTCAACTTATGGGAGCTAAATTCATTGTCTCGTTTGACTGCACTATCTCTGGAAGTTTCTACTAATCATCAATGTTTTCAAGAAAACTTTGTGTTCCCTAAACTCCAAAGGTATAAGATAGCTGTAGGTGCATATTATCTTTCATTTATGCAGGGGCTAAAGTTTAAAGCCTTGGAAATTGGATACTCCTCATCTTCATTGAGTGCATTTAAGGAGCTGTTTTGCAATGTGGAAAAGTTGACTTTGATTAAAGTCATGGAACTCAAAAATATTGTCCCAAGCCTAAATCAAAAGGGCCTAAATGAATTAACTTCTCTTCGGCTTGAATATTGCAACGCTATTGAATACTTGATAGATACAACAAGAGAAAATGGGCCAACCAGCCCCCCTCCGATTAGCTTCTTACAAAAGTTAAAAGATGTGCGCATTGAATCTTGTAAGCGGCTGGAAGTGTTATTTCAAATGGATGGGAGTCTTCAAAAGAAAGCAATAGTTGAGCATGAGGTACTTTTCCCTCTCCATTTCTCCTTTATTGCAGGCTCTGTTGCTTTAGGCTCCATTTGGGAGCGCTGCACGGTGCGATTTGTACCAGTGCAGCGGAAATTTGGTAAAAGATAATTTTTTGAAAGGTTAATTATCATTTTATCTTTACTTTTAATTGTTTTATTATTTTATTAAAAAATATATATTTAATAGTCATTTTTTTTATTTCAATATCACCGAAATCAATCTTATTATTCATTCAAACTAGTTGGTAGTTGATTATTGATTTATAAAACAATTTTAAATCTTTAATCCTTCTTTCTTTAAAACATCATACTTCATATCATACTTTAAAAACATACATCATACATTTCTTCATACATACATCTTGTACTTTGAAATAGATGGAGACTATGTACAATGTTTAAGCGATTGAGTCGTCATATGAACCGTTCATTCCCATTCATATGACTCATATGACTCTAATCATGCATTAATACATTGGTATACCATGTAGAGGTCAGGGATTCTCTCCTGCCTTAATAATGCCATAGTGAACACTAGTCAGGTGTCACTGATGGTCTTGAGGACCGGACTAGGGTTCCTCATTTAACATACATATTACTGAGGACTTGATCAGAGTCTCTCAGCCATCATAAATGCATAATCATTACGCAGTCCATAGTCTCAAAACATTTATAATACTCTTTTCAGAAAACACCTTTGTGTTTAAATCAAATAAGCTTTGAAAACATCTTTTCATATAGGGCAGTCGACTGCTGCTTCATAACTTTATTTCTCGAAATTATTTTTCTTTTCGAAAAATACATGGGAGCAGTCGACTGGTCCATATAGCAGTCGACTGGTTTTCAAACAGAATGCTTCTTAAGAAATAGCAGTCGACTGGTCCATATAGCAGTCGACTGTTTTTGAAACAGAATGCAATTTGGTAAATAGCAGTCGACTGGCCCATATAGCAGTCGACTGGTTTGAAACAGAATGCTTCTGGGAAAATAGCAGTCGACTGGCTTACATAGCAGTCGACTGGTTTGCATCGGTTTTCGGAAAACAACGTTTTGGTTGTCTCTAGGCAGTCGACTTCCCTTTATGGCAGTCGGCTGCCCCGAGCCTAATTGGTACTAGGAGACAAGTCCGAAAATGCATCTTTTCCTATACAAAATCAGCTGATGTTTCTTTCCAAATCACATAAAATCATCGTAAAACATGCGAACATAGCCGCCTTACGTCCGTTACATAAATTCCTTACCTCAATTCCTCCGAGAACGCAAGATCACTTGATGCGTCACCTTAGCTTTTCACTTCTTCAACCTAAAATCATCATACCACATCAAACCTTAAATTAAACCACATACACATATCATATCAAGTCAATACAATTCAAATCCATAAACCAAATTGACTAAATCATCTTCTTCTCTTACCTTCACTAAAGACCAAAATCTCAAACTTTGAGATCTCTTCCAATACTTGGAATCAATCCACCAAACTTTGGATATCTCTTAGTCTAGTGACGAGGATTATTTTTCGTCTAATAAACTTGTTGAATCGATGAGAGAGTAAGGTGGTTTGTCAAGGTAGCTATGGATGGTAACTTGGAAGATTGGAGATGGCACGAGAGGGAGAGGGCTGGAGGTAGGGGCTGACGTTGGTGATAGCTAGTAGGGATGACTCATGTACTTGCATTAAATGTCTTCCTATCTCCTTAATCATCTCAGTCATGCTTCCTTCCCTTGACCCTTGACCATTTAATTCCTCTTCCATTCAAACATAAACCACATGTATTTAATTAATCAATCAAAATTCTGATTTTGTTTCTTATCTCATATCCTTAACATTTCCTGATATCAACATTTAATCATTTGACTTATTGACATCCAACTTTATTATTTTTTCCATACATCATGCATACATTATTTACACATTAAACTTCATGTTCATTTAATCATATTAGCTTAGAATACTTTACATACATGGAGGAATACATGAAAATTGAGGATCTCACAAAATTAATAAACTTTATATATAAATTAATCATGTTAATTCCCATTGAAGTTTAAAGGACAAACAGCTCAATTAAATTATATGAACACATTTTGTACATATATATTTTTTTCTTTTTTATTACCATATCTAATAATATACCATTCAGTAACAGCTGTACACAATTCTTCAATATTATTGCTTTTTAACACTTTCGATACTTTTTTTAGCAAATATATGTCTTGTAGATATTTATTGACATTTTAATTAATAGACTCATGTCAGTATTTATTAATCTATTAATTTTACATATTTCTTTATATGAGGAATATCAGGTGCTACCACTCTCAAATTTAACGTGTTTAAACCTACGAGAGTTACCAGAATTGAAGTGGATATGGAAAGGGCCCACCCATTGTTTCACCCTCAAAAGCCTCAAAGTTGTGCAAATTATTGACTGCCCTAGTTTGAAATATCTCTTCTCACCATCTCTTGCTCAAAGCTTGGTGCTGTTAGAAAAACTCGAGATAACATACTGCAACGAATTGGAACAAATTATCACAGAGTCGGAAAATGATGATAATATAGAACCAGACAGTGGCCATCCTGATCGTCCAATCTTTCCAAAATTGACATCTCTTGAAATAGGATATTGTGAAAGACTAGAATATGTTTGCCAAATTCCTTTGGCTCAAGCTCTTCCACATTTGCAATCCCTTGAGATAACTGATGCTCCTCAATTAAAACGTGTCTTCAATGTGGCAAAAGAAATGAATGCAGTTGATCATGCCATTGCACTCCCTCACCTACAACATGTACGTCTTGGTGCTTTGAAAAATTTGAGTTGCTTTTGCTCAGAGAACTATCCCGTCGTGTCACCATCCTTGGAAGAGTTATCTGTTCGGGATTGTCCTCAATTGGAATTTTTCAATATTCAACAAGAAATCAACAAAGAGATTCAACTAAAGGTATGTTCATACACTTTTCCTTCGATTGTGATTCAAGAATTTGCCTTTGGCTCAAATCTTTTTGTATTCTCGTAAAATAATTTAACGTTATCTTTGATGTTTTGGTTAGACAAAAAAATTAAAGTTAATAATTAATCCATTGAGAGAATTAAAAAAAAAAAGAAAAAATGATTGGGAAATTAATACAATATATATTACATGATACAAAGTTTCCTGAGAATTTGTTTATAAGGATACTTACGTCGACATCTCCTTCTAATGGATAAAACCTATAATTTAGATATATTTCTTTTTAAATTTAAAAAATTCAAAATATAATTTAGATATATCTAATTTGAAATGGATTATATATATATATATATATATATATATATTTTAAATTTAAAAAAAAAACTCAAATATAATTTTTATCTTTATAGATTTCTAATAAATTTAATAGAGCATAAATTCTTTTAAATTTGTAAATTCTTATAATTAGTTTAATTTTTATATATACACCCTAAGTATCATCCAATAAGCCTATAAATAGTATGTATGTATGTATGTATGTATGTATGTATGTATGTATGTATGTATGTATGTATGTATTATTATTATTATTATTATTATTATTATTAAAAAAGGAAAGGTCATCAAATTTTGTAATTAAAATAGACACAAATTTCAATTTTAAAAAATTCTAAAATTGGGATTTGGCTTTGACAGTTTTGCCTATTGAAAACTATTTAAACATATAGCAAAGTTTTCATTATGGTTTATGATTGTAATTAAATGACTAATCTCTTATTTTTTTATTATTTTTATTTTTCTATTTTTATAATAAAGCTCTTACAATAATTATAAGGTATTATATTCGAGTTTTGTATATTTCATAAGCTAAAAAATGACTATGAATGACCATCAATTTTAAATTATTATTTTCTTTTTCATAGTGCATATTTTTTGTTTCTTGATAGATCATACTTTCTACTTGATTGCTCAAGTTAATTATCATATTAATATTGATTTATTTGGGTTTTCTTTGAATTTATATCTAGTGTTATACCGCTTTTTAATTTTTGGGGGGGGGGCTATTTGTCTGCTTTCTGTATTATTACTTGCACATTCTATAAGATTTTGCTTACTAATTTTTTAACATTCTATATATAAATATTTATTTCAATTATTGTTCTGTACATAAAATAACTTTTTACTAAAAAATAAATCATATTCAAAAGTCTCAAATTCAAAGCAAAAATGTCTTTTTTTTATTATGTGAATAAATATATAATAAATTAATAATATAAAATAAAACCATCACTTGAGCATGACGTTGGATTAAAATCAATTTGAGTATATTTGATTCTTTTTTGAAACACAAAAAAAAATGAAAACTCTTTTAAAAAAGTACCTGGTTTTAACATTATAAAATTGAAGAAAAACTTGTTCCGTTTAGTAATGGCATAATAATAAATTAAGTCCCCTAAATTTGTTTCATTTTTCAATTTTTCACTTATTATTTGACCTTTGTAATTTATTCAAAAAAAATTAAGTAATATAAAATTAAAGAAAAACTTGTTCCGTTTAGTAATGGCATAATAATAAATTAGGTCCCCTAAATTTGTTTCTTTTTTCAATTTTTCACTTATTATTTGACCTTTGCAAGTTATTCAATTTCTAATTAAGTAATATATGATACTTTTATCTTTACAGGATTTATACCTCAAAGGGTTCGGAAACAAGTGTTACACTAGTTAGGAGAAGATATTTCAAATTCAGACAGAGGAAATAGCTCTAAAATATACACATCAGTTGCAGGGTCCCATCCAATTTCCAAGCCTCAAATATCTGTGAAATTTAACAGTGTCAGACTTTAATAAGTTGAAATTTCTATTCTCTTCCATGCTTGCTCAAAATTAGACACAATTGTACAATTTGAAAATTAAGGATTGTGAGAAGTTGGAAGAAATCATTGAAATGGACCAAACTTCAATACCATCATCATCTCATGCTCATATCCAACCCATATTCTTCCCTAGTCTTGAAGTTATAAGGATTAAAGGGTGCAGCAATTTGAAAAGCTTGTTTCCTATTAGTGTGACCCGTTCTCTTTCAAAACTCAAGAAAATTCAGATATACGGGGCTTCCAAACTAGAGCAAGTCTTTGGATATCAAGTTGAACTAAACGCTGAAGATGATCAAATGGAAATAGTGTTCCCTACATTGCAATCTTTGAAACTTTCAGAGTTACCAAGCCTAAACAGCTTCGCTCCAACTGGTTATCATTTCCAATTCCCTTCTATGGATTATTTTCAAGTAACCGAATGCCACAAGTTGACTACAAGTTTCAGCATGGATTCAAAACATCATATGCATGCCATGACAGAGGTACCTACCCAACTTTTTCTTTTTAACAATTTATGCTTATTTAATTTATTGTTCTTCCTCATATTGTTATTAATGATGAAACACTTATATTAGTATTTAACTACATTTTTTATAATGAATTGGATGACCATGTGATATGCACACAAGTCATATGCGTGTAACTAATTAATTAGTAATTACTTAATTACTTCTGACATAATTTACTTAACATAATTGATTTTTTATTTCTTTTTTAGCCTTGTAACAAGAAAGCAAAAATTTAGTACTTTGTCACCTTTTTTGGATAATTTGTTGTGAAGGAAACCCCACAAGCTATGAAAGATTTTAACACAGTGGAAGAAATTGTTGATAATCAATCCACCAACAATGATATAATTTGGAGACATGGTGCTGTGGAAGGTCAAATGCCTTTGTATATGAATGTGGGAGAAACAAGGATAATGTTATGCAAGGAAGTGAAAAAATGAGATGAATCTTGTAGCTAAGCAGGTAAATATGACTTTTTCTCTTCTTTCTTTCTTTATTTAACTTGTCTATTTAAAGTCTAATTGATTTTTTGTATCAATGATAGGTGGTTGATGCTTGATTGTGCTCGTCAACGTTTTGAGCTTGTTTCATGGTCATGTCAACTGATTGGATCTATGCTTTTTTAACTTCACTTTGTTGTGAAAAACTTGTTTACATTTCATTTGCTTATTTGACATGTTATTAAGCTTAAGATACTGTGAAATAAGGCCATGTTTAGCCATTCATTTAAGACAAATTCTGGTACTTTTTTATAGTGGAAATGAGGGTGAAGTTGCATAGACTCAACCCACCTAGTAAATTCTCTTCTTACCACTTAGTTAAAGGGTTATTGGTAAAATTCATAAAATTTTAAGAAATATGATTTTTTTGTGTTTGGTTTGTTGTTTTCTTTATTAGATTACAATGTTAAGCTCTTTTTTACCCTCTTGTAATTAGTAGCTTGTTGCTGCTTATATGCACGAGATTTGCATACCTTTGTTTTTTTTTTTTTTATTGTGGTGATCTATTTAATTTAATAAGATGTTATTTATATGTTCTTGATAGTATGTAGGACTTGAATACATTGTGATTTTGATAATTTTTATATTAATTTTAAAAATCAACCATATACATATATGAATGGCTAAGTGTTCAAAAAGAGTCAAATATGTATGAGTATGTTAAGTTTAATAAATAGATCATGTAACAAAGTTTATGCATTAAAGATTGCAGAAAGATATATAACATGTAAATCGCACAATATTATTATGTAATTCAACTTTTAAGTTATATCTTTTAAGTAAATTTTATTGATATTTTTAAAATGTTGTCATAATTCAATTCCAGTTTTAAAAATGAAGGTTTCACTCCAAAAAAAAAAAACTACTGACGACATTAGTAGATATGGTTCAATTACTCACTACCCATGAAATAAAACATGAAACTTGATTTATATAGATTAATTACTAATAAGGGTAAATAATTAACAAAGGTTCTTTTATCTTCTCGCTTTTCCACCTTAATCGCCTTGATTCAACAATATCTTCTTCTCTCTAAGATCTTCTAAAATATCCTCTTTGCCTATCAAAGACGATGAAACAACAAGCGGCAGGAGGCGTGGCTCCCCCGCTGTCCATGGCAGTTGATCAGTCTCTAGCCCAGCAGTACCAGTAACAACCGCTGTCGCAGCCGTGGATGATGATGTCTCAGCAACAACAACAGCAGGCGGGTCAGCCGGTTGTTCCACCTTCTGGTTGGAGTCCTCAATTCGCCCCTCTACACTCTCAGATGTAGCAGTACTCCACCGGTTCTGCTGCCGCGGGATCCGACGAGATTCGATCTCTCTGGATTGGTGACCTTTAGCAATGGATGGATGAGAATTACCTCATCAACATCTGCGCTTAAACCGAAGAGGTAATTAATCCTGCAGCTCCTTACAAATCGCACGAGGGGAGAGTCTTTGAAGGCTCTGGAATTTTTTTTGTAAAAGAAATAAAAAAAAGAGGCTTTTATAGTTGAAAAAAAAAGGAGCTGCAGGATCCGCGCGTGGACTCGGATTTGACTCGGGTCCGTGCGCTTGACCCGTGGGAAGAAGACCCGCGGGTCAGCCGACCGACCCAACACCCGATCCGCGTGACCTGATCCAACCTGCGCCAGCCCATTTCGCTTCAGGCCCAGCTCCCATTTCAAGGCCCATTCAACAGCCTTCAGACCCATTTGTGCTTGGACCTTGGGTCCAATTTGTGGTTGTCGTAACGGCTTCGCACTCGACGATTTTGAAAACATTAAAAAATAAGGAGTCGCCACCAATCTTTTTTGACTAGGTGTGATTGGTCACCTAAAAATGTTTATCTTTTTAACAAAATCTCAAAATTAATTAAGTTTTATTAAAAAGACAATTTTTGGTCTGCGAAAACAAAATCGGGTTCTGGAGTACGGTTACACGTGGGGAAAGATTAGCACCCCCACGACGCCCGTTAAAAAACGGTACCATATAATCACGTGGTATCTTTTAATTTTAATAAAATAGTCTTGACTTAATTTAATTCACTTATTAAGAAAATTTGTGTATTGGCTCAAAAGTTACTATTTAAAAAAAACTTCTCTTTGAAAATCAACATGAACCCCATTTATTGAGAAATTAAATCAAATATTTCAATACTTTTGGCAACATTTGAAATAATTCCCCTCACCTAGAGATTTCTAAAGAATCACTACTTGTGACTTTTATAGAATCTCATCCTTGGTGGGATCCACATTATTTACATGATTGATCAAAAGTTATCACATACATTAAAATAAGTTTTATTTTGAAAATAAACATGAATCCCTTTTATTGAAGAATTAAATCAAATATTCCAATATTTTTGGCAACATTTGAAATAATTCCTCTCACTTAGAGATTTCTAAAGAATCACTACTTGTGACTTCAATAGAATCTCATCCTCGGTGAGACTCACGTTATTAATTCGCGTGGATGCATGTGATGTAAACAGATAATAAATGATGCGCATGCATATCTATTTAATGCATTTATTATTTCTTATTTATTTTTTATATTATTGGTTTGGTTTTTTTTAATATTTTTTTAAAATCATAAATTTCCAGACGATAAGTGATATGAATTGATGTAATACGGGAATATGATTGTTAAATGTGAAGTGAATTCGATAGGATATCTGCATTAAACATGGAGAATATATGAAGAGTATCATGCCTCGGTGGTAGCGATATTTAATCGATATGATGTAATGATATGATATGAAATAGGAATATAGAAATACACGAAGAGAATTATGACTTCGTACCACCGTGATCATGATCCACAATAGGAGAATTGATAAGAGATGTTATGAGAATTGATAAGAGATGATAGAATACAGAAATATGATTATGAAATGAAAAGTAAATATGAGAATTGATATGAGATGATAGCATACCAAAGTATGATTATGAAATGAAAAGTGAAAATGAGAAGTGATAATGAGATGTATCGATGAGAAAGGATTAACTGTAATTGCATCATTGCAAGTTTGAAGCATTGCAGTTTAAGGCAGTATAATCCTACTCTTGTATTTATATTAGTATCTTACTGAGCCGTGGTTTTGTTCACCCTACTAAATTTCATCTCTTTCAGATTATTGAAGTTAACATTTGCCATGTGAGCTGCTCAGTGGGCATCGGAGACTGTATATGGACTTGGTACTAGTCTTCTGAGGTATATGTTTCTTATAAATTACTTGTTTACATGTAAGACTTAAATTGAAGCACAGTACATATTCTGTTTAACAAGTCGGGATGTAACTAAGAACCGTTTCCGTGGTTGTTAAATATTTAAATGAAATGACTATAAGTCACCTAAATAGTATAGTAACTACACTGACACCGAATACAAACCTTAAAATGAAAAAGAAAAATTTAGTCCATAAATTTGTAGACTAAGAAAAGTATAAGAATCAAGTGAAAGTCGTGGTCTTCGGGTCGTGACAGGATAACACGTGATTACAATGGTACCGTTTTTTAAACGGTCGTCATGGAGGTGCTAATCCTTCTCCACGCGCAATCGTACTCTCGAATCCGATTTTGTTTCCGCAGATCAAAAATTATCTTTTTAATAAAACTTAATTATTTTTTAGATTTTGTTAAAAAGATAAATATTTTTAGGTGACCAATCACACCTAATCAAAAAAGATTGGTGGTGACTCCTTTGTTTTTAAATGTTTTCAAAATTCATTGAGCGATCGAATTCTCGGACGAAATCGTTACGACAATGAAGATAGATTCATCAAGACATTCGGATTAATAGAAGACATATTGATTTCATCAACAAAAAGTCGTCTCACCTCAGTTAGGTTGTGAACAAGTCCTTCCAAAGTATTTTTGTCAAATGTTTGATCATAATTCTTAGAGAGATCAAGTGAAAGCAATTTTGACAAGTGGGAGACCTGTGATGGGACTTGTCCTACAAAGAGTGTGACAATTTATCTGCTACCTGCTAAGAAGCATATTTTCCACAAGATTATGGTAAAATGTTTCAATTAATTGCATTTAAACAACGGGGAAGCTACATTTTCAACAAACAATTGGAACAAATAAAACACTGAATAGTCTTATTTTTTATTCCCTGCAATGAAAAGCTAATATAGTTGGGGAAGCTTTGACAAAAAAGCCTAGTCATTTGCAGTTAAAATTATTATATAACTTCAAACTTCAATTATTTCAAGTCATTTCTTACTGTTATTAACTACATTCTCTATAATTTCCTTTTCTTTTATAAGTAGTAAATCAGTTTTCCTCACATGTCAAGCATTAAGTAGGATAGATTTCGCCTCTGTTTTATCTATTAATTTCTCTTCAATACTAACGTTCCATAATCATGTTACTCTTTGGTGAAGCAATTAACTTTTGAATCACAAACTCAGCTTTACCTTCTTGTTTGTTTCAATAAGCTACTTAGGAGACCAATTCAAAGTTCTGCCGTATGAGCTACGTCCATCTATCAATGTTTAGACCGCAGGTCTTGCTTTGCTATCGTAGTCAATTCTGGGCATTTCATTCGATGCATTCTAAGTCAATTTTGAAAACTTAAGACCAGAAAATTCCTAATCATATTAAATACAACAAAGAAAAATTATATTTTCCACACAGATTATGGAAAATTGTTTCAATTAATTGCATTTAAATTAAGGGGAAGCTGCATCAACAAAACTATTTGTCCATTACAAAAAATTTTAAGGAATTTAAAGGAAAAAACAATTGCATGAGGGATCAGAAATTTTGATTTATTATAAGTTGTATTGTTGGTCTTATATGAGCGTGCTGGCTTGAATTGTTGACTTCGTTTTATCATTGTGCCATCTACTATATTTACGTCAATGAACAGCAATCAAAGAGATTCACCTATATTTACATCAATGAACAGTAACACGATAAACATCAAATTAATTAAGTTTTTTAATTGTAACTATAAAGTATTCAAAAACAATAGTTATTATTAGGATTTTTTTTTTCAAAATTAAAAAATCAAGTTGTCAAGATAATAGTTTTAATTTTTCTCCAAAGAGACCAATTCAAAATTTTGCAATATAAGCTACCTTCATATATCAATTTTAAGAGACTAGAAATATTGGTTTGCTAGTGTTGTCAATCCAGCTAGTGAGAGGAAATTCTAGGCACTTCATTCAATCACAAGAGACCAAAAAATTCCTAATAGTAGCAAATGCAACAAAGAGGTAGGGTCCAACAGAAAGAAAATGTGGGAATTTCATCCAATAATGCAAATAAATATATATATGGTTGCACTGTGCAATCAGAAACTTCTCTGCAGTATATATTGGAATCGGACCATACACAAGCATACTGCCAAGAAACATTATATTTTCCACACAGATTATGGAAAATTGTTTCAATTAATTGCATTTAAATTAAGGAGAAGGCGGGAAGCTGAATTTTCAACAAAACTATTTGTCCATAACAAAAAATTTTAAGGAATTTAAAGTAAAAAACAATCGCGTGAGGGATCAGAAATTTTGATTTATTATAAGTTGTATTGTTGGTCTTATATGAGCGTGCTAGCTTGAATTGTTGAATTCGTTTTATCATTGTGCCATCTACTATATTTACATCAATGAACAGCAATCAAAGAGATTCACCTATATTTACAAATTGGTAACTGGGATTGGTTTCCCTCAAGCTTCTTAAACCGTTTTTAATATTTTGCAACCATAAAGCATTCAAAAACAATTGTTCTTATTTGGATAATTATTTTTTCTTCACAAAAAAAAAATCGGTTGTTATGATTTCAAAATTCTTATACCTATAAAGGGCTATGCAAACCTTTATATAACTTCAAACTTTAATTATCTCAAGTCTTTTCTTGTGATTCTTTAATTAAATTATCTAACACATTTGTAGATACCTAATTTTGTCCGAATTCGTAAGTTTTATTAAGGTAAATTCAATAATAATCGAGGTTTGAAGGTCGTTAAATTTGCTGGACATTTTTTACTAAGCTCAATTAAATTCATTTTAGAATTCAATGGATAAGTGATTAGATTTAATTTCATATTTATTAATTTTAAATTTGGGCTTAATTAATTAGGTCCAATTCAAATTAGAATATAGAGGCTTCAAAGCCCAAAGAAAATGAGTTGCATTTGATTTTCATTTCCTTTATTATTTCATTATTTATTTACTTATTATTATTATCATGTTCTTCTTTTTAGTAAAATAAGAAAAAAAAAAGAAAAGAGACTCTGACAAAGTTGGTGCCGTGCACCGGCCTACCAACATAGGGTGGCTGGCAGCCAAAATCACGCTGCCAGCCCACCCTTGTTGACTCAAGTTCTTCAATGGCAGAAGTTCTTCAATGGCAGTAGACAGACATATCACTACTCTACAAAAGGGGGATCTTTCGACAGCTAAAAAGGGGGTGAGCCTTTTTCATTTTGTTCCAGACTCCCCTCACTGTCGAGCAACACCCGAAACCATCCCCATTCAACCATAGCAACCACCGAGCTCCTTTGCTACCCCCTGCCATCGCCCACATTTCACACACCCTCCACCTTCAACACAAAAGCCAACTCGGAAACCATCACCCTCACCCAACCGAGAACCCCCAAATCCGAGAGACCCCAAAACCTAGATCTAAAACCCCCACCTGCAAAAACACAAAACAAAAAAAAAACAACAAAATATCCAGAGGCAGCAACCCAGCCACAGTCAAAATCAACAGTAACAAAAATCCAAAAAAAAAACAAAAAATAAAAAGAAGAGAAATCTGAGAACCGAAAAAAGGAGAGTCGGTTCAGGGGCTTTTCAAGGGGTTTGGGTGTCGAGATTTAGTGAGAAGAAGGCCCGGTGAATAGTGGGGTGGTCATCGGACGGTGGGAACACGGTAGATCTGGGTTAAAGACCGCGGCTTTAGGTTCAGATTCGTGAACCTAGGATGATTTTTGGGTGAAACGGAGGTCGGATCTTGAAAGAGGAGACGAAGGACTTTCGGAAAATGGTTTCCTTTTGGGCATTTGGCTACCGGCGACGGTGGCCGACGGCGGAGACAGTGGTGGAGGCGATGGTCGGCGGTGGTGTGGGAGGTGGCCGGTCACGTCTGTGAGGGAGAGGTTGAGAGAGTTTTCTTTTTGAAAGTTTTTTTTTTATGAAAAGTCTGAAAATGAAATAACAAAAAAAAACTAGGTATTTTATAGTGTAAAAAAAAAAAAGAAAAGGAAATTTGCTGCTGATCCGCGAGCCTGACCGGAAGAGGGAGGAAGACCAGCGCGGCCCCAGGTGACCCGATCCGCGTGCCGACCCGCTCCGCCATTCGGCCCACTTCTGCGCCAGCCCATTTCGCTTCAGGCCCAACTCCCATTCCAAGGCCCAATCAGCGGCCTTCAAGCCCACTTCTACTTGGATTTTGGTCCAATTTGTGGTATATTTGTGTTATTAAATTTAATTGATTTTTATTGCTATTTTATTTATTATTTCTCATGTATGTTTATAAAAGTAAAAATAAAAAAATAATAATAATAATAAAATAAGAAAAAATAAAAATAAAAAATTTATGTATTATTGTTATTTATTATTTAAATGATAAGGAAAAATATAATTTTAATTATTTTTTTTTATTTTAGAAAAGATAAATAAAGTCCGATGATGGGATGTCATGAGACTCAAAAGTAGTGATTTCTTGACTGATCCCTAGGTGAGAAGAGTCCTACTAAATGTTACCAGAGTATTGGGATATTTAGTATGATTTTTCAATAATTTAATTTGTTTTATTAAAAATAAAAATAGATAAGTTTTTAAAGGAAAATAAAAAACAAAGAAAATTAATAATAATTTTAAAATGAATGAAATTCTTCCGAGGATGGGATGTCATGAGACTCACAAGTAGTGATTTCTTGACTGATCCCTAGGTGAGAGGAATTAGCTAAATGTTACCAGAGTATTGGGATATTTAGCCAAATTTCTCAATATCAAGAGTTTCATCAATAAAATCAAAATAAATAAAATTTCTTTTAAGTTTCATTTGCATCATTCATTATTTGTTTGCATCATATGCATTCATAATAATTTTCGAAGCGAGTGTGAATCTTCCGATGATGAGATTCTATAGAACTCACAAGTAGTGATTCTTAAGAAATCTCTAAGTGAGGAAAATTATTCCAAATGTTACCAGAGTATTGGGATATTTGATTTAATTTTTCAATACGAAAAGGTTCACATTCACTTTTGGAAAATAAAATTCAACTTTTTAAAATAAAACAAAATAAATTTACAAATAAAAATGATTTTGAATAAAAAGATTGCAATAAAATAAGAATTATTTTTAAATGTTAATTCAAGACCATTTTATTAAAATTAAAGGATAACACATGATTATTATGGTACCGTTTTTTAACGGGCGTCGTGGGGGTGCTAATCCTTCCCCACGCGTAACCGTACTCCCGAACCCGATTTTGTTTTCGCAGGCCAAAAAAATTGTCTTTTTAATAAAACTTAATTAATTTTGAGATTTTGTTAAAAAGATAAATATTTTAGGTGGTCAATCACACCTAACAAAAAAGATTGGTGGCGACTCCCATTTTTGTTTTTAAACGCTTTTTTTAAAATTCGTCGAGCGCGAAGCCGTTACGACAACATTAAGATAACAGCTTTGTTTATCCTCCAAAGTCCAAAGAGACCAATTCTACATATTACCGTCTGAGCTACGTTTGTCCATAGACAAAAATATGCAATGACCCAAAAGACGTATCATTCTATCAATTCTATCAATGTTAACGGACTTGGGGTCTTGCCTTCCTATTGCAGTATGAGCTGCGTTTGTCCATAGACCAATTCTACATATTGTAGTAAATGCTTGTGTTCTAACCCAAATTTGGATCAATGAAAATGCTTACTTGACTAGACTAGTATAAACGCTTGGCCACAGTTTGAACGTGTACGAGCAAAAACATTGCAGAATTTCCCACATAATTAATTGTAATAATTATAAATTATATTTAATAACAATTTTTTATTTAATTGTAATAATAATATTACATTATTAATTAAAATATTTAACTAATTAATTTATAAAAAATTATGTAGTTATTCAAATATATTATATTTAATATAAATAATATTATTTAATGTTAAGCATTCACTTATTTGATAATATTAAATTATTTAATAGTTGTAGTGATATATTTTAAATTTAAGATAGAATATAATATTAAATAATAATGTTGTTTAATAAAATAAAAATTAATTATATTAGATAATAATATTAATTATTAAAATATATAATATATTCAATAAATTATTATAAAAATTTAAATTAAATAATATTATAATATTATAGTTCAATGTAATTTATATTCAATTGCTTTTTACGTCTTTCAACTCTTTTATATTAAAATAAATATATTAATTTTAAAATATTTATTTATTAATTAGAAAAATTTTATATTATTTTATTTAAAAAATTAATTAATTTTATTTTATATTTTTATTATAAAAATATTAATATTATATAGTATATAAACTTTGTTCACTTACTTATGAACAGTAACAGAAATGAAAACATGTTTTCGAAAACAATGGAAACAAAAAATTAATGTTTTCAACAATTTTGAAAATTTTCGTTTTCGTTTTCTTTTTTTAAAAACGAAAATATGTTGTCAAACATATTTTTTACTTTTGTTTCCAAAAAAATTAAAAACAAAAATAAAAAAAACAAAAATGATACCAAGCCTAAAAGCCGAAACAACACCTAAATAAACCAAGCCCAAAGGCCGAAACGATACCATCACATAACAAAACCAAGTTTTTACAATATGAAATTACTTGATCTAAAATGATTTTCCGCAAATCCAATATAATATTAATAAAATATAACCATGATCCTTTTTTTTTTCTTTTTTGGGTTTGGTCGTAAAATCTCGCTTCACTTGAGGCATAATTTGATGCAAAATCTAATTCCATGAAAACAAATAAAATTTTTAAATGGGTGGTAAGATTAAAAAATATAATTAAATAAAAAGAATTTTAATAAAATAATAAATTATTTAAAGGAAAAGATAAAAAATAATTATTTTATTTTATTTTGTCTTTTGTGAGAGGGTCCCAGTGTCCCGGATGCAGTGGAATCCAAAAGGCAAGCAGTGACAATATTAAGGCTGAGAAATAATTGAAAAAAAAAACAAAAATAAAGGGATCAATAATTCAAAATGCATCAATCAATGATGTCATGTCCCATGACCGGGCAAATGCTATGAACTTATTATTCCAAGATAAGAAAAAGATATTTGGACCCTTGTATAGCCGCCTTCCTGGACTTGTCTAAAGGTGGAATCGTTCGTTGAACCTCCAAAGATTTTTCAATTATTCTCGAATGTAATTAATAGATTTGAACAGAATTTTTAGGTTCAATCAAAGATCAAGTTGAGTGAGCTCGATCTTTCAAACCCAGCTTGAGCAATTTTAAAATTAAAAGTTTTTAATATATTTATTAAATATCATATAATTATATATAAAATATTATTTCTTAATAAATATTATTATATATATTTAATATAAAAATTGACATAAATTTTAATAAATTAAATTAGATTTTAAAAAGAATAAAAATAATAAACAAATAAACAAAAAATTAAAATACAAAAATGAATAAAGTAATATTCGAATGGGTCCAATCGGATTTGAATTTGTATGATAAAATAAGAAAAAAACATGAATTAAAAGTCAAACTTGAATTTACAGATCAAACCAAACTCATAATTGTATAAACTATTATTTTATAATCTAGGTCCAACCTAATCCAACCCATTAATAGTTCTGATCTTCCATAAGAATTTGAATAAGAAAAATTGTAATTCTATTACTATTATTAGTAGTCTTGTAATTTTACTATTTAATAAAAGATTTATATATGATTCACTAATAATATATAATTTTTATACATTATCAATACATTAAAAGTTGATATTTCATCAACAAGTCCGTATAAACAAATTGAAAAAATATTATTTGTATTTATTTTTAATGATTTGACAATTTTTTTTAATTTACTTAGGCTTAATAGCCAAATACATCCCCAATGTTTATTATAATATGCAATTAAGTATTCAACGTATAATTGCATGGAAATAAGGACGTTACGTTTAATTTTCAGCATATTAAACCTAAACGTTATAAAATAATAGAATTAAGGATATAACCGTTAAAAACTGTGATTTTCGTTTGTTTTGCCCACGTGGCATGCCACGTGTCATGCTGACGTGGATTATAATGCCACATGTCATGCTGACATGATATAATATTGCCACGTGTCATGCTGACGTGGATATAAGTTAAATTTTTTTTTCAAGGTTTAATATCCAAATACATCCCCAACATTTATCAAAATATGCAATTAAGCCTTTAACGTATAATTGCATATAAATAAGGACACTAAGTTTCATTTTCCTTAATTCTATTATTTTATAACTTTTAGGTTTAACATGCTGAAAATGAAATTTAGTATTCTTATTTCTATGCAATTATACGTTGAGGGCTTAATTGCATATTTTGATAAACGTTGGGGATGTATTTGGATATCAAACCTTGAAAAAAAATTTAACTTATATCCACATCAGCATGACATGTGGAAATATCATGCCATGTCAGCATGACACGTGGCATTACAATCCACGTCAGCATGACACATAGCATGCCACGTGGGCAAAACAAACGGAAATCACAGTTTTTAACGGCTATATCCTTAATTCTATTATTTTATAACCTTTAGGTTTAATATGCTGAAAATTAAACGTAATGTCCTTATTTCCATGCAATTATACGTTGAGGACTTAATTGTATATTGTGGTAAACGTTGGGGATGTATTTGGCTATTAAGCCATTTACTTATTGATGATGTATCAATTTTCAATATCTTGATAATATATAAAAATTATATATTATCAATACATTATATATAAATATTTAAAAATATCTTTAATTTCTTATAAATAATTTTTAGAAAAAAGACAAAAAAAAGAATTCAGTAGTCCAAAAGTGCATCAATGCTATTGTCACGACCCAAAGACCGCGACTTTCACTTGATTCTTATACTTTTCTTAGTCTACAAATTTATGGACTAAATTTTTTCTTTTTCATTTTAAGGTTTGTATTCAGTGTCAGTGTAGTTACTATACTATCTAGGTGATCTATAGTCATTTCATTTAAATATTAAACTAACACGAAAACGGTTCTTAGTTACATCCCGACTTGTTAAACAGAATATGTACTGTGCATCAATTTGAGTCTTACATGTAAACAAATAATTTATAAGGAACATATACCTCAGAAGACTAGTACCAAGTCCATACACCGTCTCCGATGCCCACTCAGCAGCTCACATGGCAGATGTTAACTTCAATAGTCTGAAAGAGATGAAATTTAGTGGGGTGAGCAAAACCACGGCTCAGTAAGATACTAATATAAATACAAGAGTAGGATTACACTGTCTTAAACTACAATGCTTAAAACTTGCAAGTCTGCAATTACAGTTAATCCTTTCTCATCGATAACATATCAATATCTCATTTCTTGTTATCTGTCTATCACTTCTACTTTTAAATAAATCATCATAATCACTTTTTCAGTCTTTTCATCCTTACACTATAGTGCATCGCACGACAATCTGTCGTATTCAAATTGAATTTCATATATTATTAGTCTATATTTTCCTCTATCTCGTAGTACGTCATGTCCAATTGAAGCATCATATCAATTCACTTTATGTTTCATAATCGTATTCCTGTAATCTATCATCTCATATCACTTTCCATATAGAGAAATCATGATCACAATAGTGTAAGTTCACAATTCTCTTCATATCAATTTTATATTCATGTATCATATCATGTCATCGTTTAGATGAAATATCATTAATGTCGAGTCATGACATTCCTTATAAAACTCTCATGTACGAAGCATATTATCATGTTAGGGTTTAATATGCAATTTATGTAACTTTACTGTATAAACCGCTATCCTTACTAATCGTATCATATGTACTTTAGAACATGCTCCACGTATAAATTTTCAATTCATTCAAGCCTACTTTTACGGCATGATAAAAACATGTTCAATTTCAATTCATGTATTCGTTTTTAGAGCATGTCTAAATCATGTGCGATTTTGAAACATTTTTCATATACTATAAGTCATATCAGGTCTAGAGTTCATATTTATTAATAAATATGATTATATATATTTAATATAAAATTAATATGTAAATTTTGATAAATTAAATTAAATTTAAAAAAATAAAAAAGTAAACAAATAAAAAAAATTAAAATACAAAAAACAAATAAAGTAATATTTAGACGGGTAGGATCGAACTCAAATTTATATGATAAAATAAAAAAAGACCTACATTAAAAGTCAAGCTCGAGTTTATAGACCAAACTAGACTCATATTTGTATAAACTATTATTATATGATCTTGATACGCTCTGATCCAACTTATTAACAGTTCTACTCTTCCACTAAGGATTTGAATAAGAAAAATTGTAATTCTCCATTACTATTATAAGTAGTTGTCTTGTAATTTTACTGTTTAAAAAAATTTATATATGATAGATTGACAGTATATAGTTTTTATATATTGTCAATTTATTGGAGGTTGACATTTTATTAATAAATTTATATAAGCAAATTAAAAAATATTATTTGTATTTATTTTTAAAAATTTGATATTTTTTAATTTATTTATTGATTATGTATCAATTTTTGATACTTTAACAATATATTAAGATTATATATTATTAAAAAAAGATTATATATTATTAATACATCTTATATAAACCCTTAAAAATATCACAAATTTCTTATAAATAATTTAAAAAAGACAGAAAAAGAATTCAATAATTCAAAGTGCATCGATGATGCCAGGGCCCATGCACTAGCAAAAGCTGCGAAGAACAACCTCGCAGTCTTGAACTGTTGATAATGATAAATCTGTATTTTTCGATAATTTGCACGATCATAAAGAAAAAAATGTTGGAATCCTTGTCTAGCCAGTTGTCAACCACTAAGGATTTAATTTGAATAATAAAAATGGTAATAATCATGATAAAACAAAAACAAAAGAAATTAAATAAGTCTTTTCAATAGTTTTCATCAAACTTTTCTCGGCAGTTTCAAGCGTTCACACTTCACACGGATTTTTGGCCAAAATACAAAAATTATTCACGAGTAGAGGTGGCAAAATAGACGGGTTGGATTGAGTTTGAATTATGTCATTTTAGATCAGATCATTTTAAATTAAAAAAATCAGATTATTTTGGGTTCAGATAAGATCGGATTCCGATAAAAAAAATCGATCTATTTCGAGTTTGGATAAGGTTGGATTTGGATCAATTTGAATTCAGATCAATTTAGGTTCGGATTAATTCGGGTTGATCGGATTTGGATTCGGGTCAGTTGGACAAGTTTATTGGGTTAAGCCTTGGTCATTTGAATATGATTTATTTGGTATGAAAATCAACAGAAATTATATTTTTAAGAATTATAAAACTCATGAAAATAAAATTTTCTTACATGACCTATAGTACAATTAGGATTGAAATAATTAAAATATTTAATAATCTGTATGATAGTTTTCTGTATAATATATTTACCAATATTCATAAATTAATTACATTTTTTCCATTTTATTTTTTTATCTATAATAATTAATAACATTATAAATCAAAGTGATTTAATAATCTCTACTAAATATCATAAAAAATACTATATATCTCTTTAATTTATCTTGATTTTTATAGAATAATTGGAGACATTAAGTGTAGGTGATATAGCTTTTGTACTCTATTATAGATTAGCCATTAAATAATTATACATTAGGTTCAAATGAATATATAATATAAAAGTGAATATTTAAGTTTAATAAGATTAAAAAAATATATAACACTCATATTATTGAAAAAATTATATTTTTACTAAATTAAAATACTTTGATAATTAATTTTAACATTTAAATATTTTATTGATAATATTGAATTAAAGTTTGAATCTTTTCAAGTTTGGGTAAATTTGGATTCGGATCAATTCAGGTTTGGATTTGGTCAGGTTTAGGTTAACCTAAATTCAGATTGGATCAATTCGGATTTGGATCAGGTTGGGTTTAGATCAATGTGAATTTGGATAAATTTGGTTGTGGATCAATTTGGATTCGGATCGGGTTGGATTTGGGTTGTTAACTTTTTTGTCAAATCGGATCGGTCGAGTTTGAATTTGAGTTAATTGGGCAGATTTTTTGAATCGAGTTAAGTTTTGCCACCTCTATTCACGAGGATTTGAAGCAGGAGAAGGTAAAGCCTCCCTCAATTGCTTTGATATTGCAGTAAATTTTTTATAAATTAATTTTTACTAAATTAAGAATCTCTAAATTAATAAAAAATTATAATTTCAACTCAAATCAATGGAAAATTTTAATAAATCTGTGGATCGTAAAAAATTTAATGTAAAATTTCAGTCTTAATTATTGCATAAATTAATAATTTGATAAAAAACTATAAAATATATTACATAATATTTAAAAACTAGAAAACACTCCCAAATATTAATTTAAAAAAGATGATCATATTTAAGAATTTTTTATTTGAAGAATTTAAAAAGTATAAAATATATTAAAAAATATAATTGCAAAGAGATTTTTATAAAATTAAAGACTATAAAATTATTAGAGGAAATTCAAAAATGTGAAATTAAACAAACTCTTTTTTTTAGACAATAATAATTCACAATGTAAAACCCTTTAAATTAACAACCCCTATAAATTAATACTCAATGATGTGTCCCAAAAATATTAATTTAAAATTTTTTATAGTAGTTGGATAACCCAAGCAGGGAAAAAAGGATTTTGAGTGTTCATGAAACCT
This sequence comes from Heritiera fomes, assembly GCA_032173925.1. NCBI lineage: Eukaryota > Viridiplantae > Streptophyta > Magnoliopsida > Malvales > Malvaceae > Heritiera > Heritiera fomes. The sequence continues at coordinate 4,296,776 of JAPDPM010000023.1, read as the reverse complement.
TTTTTTGTTTAGTCTTAATCCCAAAAGTATAATAATAAAATTTAATATAGAATCTAATATAATGATAAATTTGATTTTGATCCCAAATTTTTTGACAAGTTACTGTTAGCAAACCTTAATTGATATTTGGATATAGAAAAAAAAATGTTCTATGAAGTACTTGATGCATGTATACTATACGCTTAAAAAAAAAAAATCTACCATTAGTTCCCACATTTGTATGAAGTATATATGCAATACTGGGAACTTTTAAGATAAGGTAAAATTTTTTAATCTTATTGTAAGATTAATTTTAACATATATGATTAAACATAAATAATATCGTAAATAGATCTTTTTGTTTATGAGCGGGACCGGTTCGAGTTTAGGCAGGGCTTAAGCAAGGTATTAAGAAAGTAAATATGAGCTCAAGCTCAACCCAACTTGTTTTTGGGGTCTAATTTTTTGCCCAAATCCATTTTTTACCTATAGTATATATAGGTTCAAACCCGTCCAAATACTATTAATTTTTTTAAAAAATTATAATAAAACATATAATAGTTAATATGTATAACACAATAAATTTGAATAAATTTTTACAAAAAAAGCAAAAATAATTAAATATATATTAATATATAATAATAATAATAATAATAATAAAATTATAGTAAAATGGGCCAATTCTCGTCAGGCTTGGGCTTGAAAATGTACCCAAGCTTGGTTTATTTTTCAATGGGCCTCGATTTTGAAGTCCAAGTTCATTTAACGAGTTTAATATTTTTATCTAAACATGTTAAAAAAAAATAGACCTTCGAATTTGAGCAGATAGCTCGACCTTTGAACATATCTAATCATAAACAGATCAGAATGACCGTGAAATTAAAATCAATAGATATAAACACAAGATAATTTCACTATAAGATTTGTTAATATTTATTTTTATGTGTTCACTATAATTCTAATATATTTTATGCCTACTAAGTTTATGTTGATTTTACAAAATTCTACTTCATTTGTAATAATATAATAAGTGTTAAAATGGCATGAACCTTCATTGATGTTAATAATATAATAATATTTGAGTTAAAATATAATAATATTTAATTTTCATTTTGACATTCATTGACGTTACACAACAGTCGCAAACGACATGAACCTCGCGGTAAGGGTGTAAACGAATCAAGCTACTCGTGAGTTACTTGAGCTCGACTCGATGATTACTCGAGTTTGACTCGTTTTTTTTCGAGCCGAGCTCGAGCTCAAGCTACTCGAGTATCCAGTCGAGCCGAGTTTGAGTAGTTAAGTATCCGGCTCGAGCGACTCGCGAGCCTTAACCAGCTTTTTAATTTTTTATATATTTTTTAATATTTTATTTATTAAATTACTTAGTTAACCTTTTAAACATGTAATATTACAAAAAACCCTTTAATTTATTCCCTCCTTTCTAAACCCTAACCCTAGCAGCCCTCATTCATTCCCATCTCAATTTCTCTCCCTCGTTACCCAACCCATACAGCCTCTAACCAATGCCGCTCGTGAGAATCCTCCTCCATTGTCAATGGCAATCCCTCTCAATCTTCCATCTTGTTTCCATTTTCTAAGCCTTAACAACCTAAAGCCCTAAATCGATTCTCAGATCTCTCCTACCCCGTACGTACCCAAGCCCCAAGCGATGTCGTCGCTCATCGAATCTCAGATCTCGCCAACAGTTTCGACCAGTGACAGTCTCAACTCTCAATCTTCCATCATCTTTTCTATTTTCTAAACCCTATCAGCCTGAACTCATTTTTAAATTCTCTCCTACCCCCTGCCCAACAAGTGGTGTCTGTTGCTCATCTGATTCAATCTTCCTTCATCGAAAGCTTCCAGACTCCAATCTTCCATCAGCCTTGATTCAGTTGTTGATAGCAGCCTCTTTGATTCGGTGATGGTGCTTACTCCTTCTCCCAGCTAGCGACAGGACACAGCTCAGTCGCCAAGAGTTTAAGCTGCACAGACAAACTTGAGTGAACATGCTATTTCCTTTTTTACTAAGTTGCATTGTTGATTTTTCAATTTTGAGTTATGTTTGAATTGTTTGTGTTTTGAGATTTATTTTGAGTTGTATTCTGACTTTTGAGTTGTATTTTAAGTTGTATCTTGACTGTTTTGATTGTGGCTATTATGATTTCTTAAACATAATCCTCATTTTCCAGCATTGTTTGAGTGATTATGAGTGATCTTATAAGCAGTTAAGTTATGGTTTATGAGGTAGATTTTAAGGCAAGGAGATGATTGTTGCGGCAGTGGTTGATTTAGTGTTGATTTATTAATTATTAATAATGTAATGTAATAGCTTCATGGTCTGGTGGTTTAATGCTGATTTGTTAATTGTCTGTTGTGTAATTTAACAGCTTCATGGTCTGCACTGCAGGTGGTTTAGTGTTGATTTATTAATGGTTTATTGTGTTGAATTGCTTGATGGGGTTTAGCAAGATTAAGTGTTCAAAGAATATTAATTTTGAGCTGAGTTTTAAGTTGTCTTTTTGAGTTGTAATTACTTTTATTTGGTTTAAATATTATTAATTTTACTTTTGCTTGAAAAATGATAAGTGAAATTGAATTTATAAAATTAAATTCAAGCCTACGAGCCGAGCTTCGAGCGGATCAAGTATCTCACGAGCCGAGCTCGAGTCGAGCTTTGAGCTTCGAGTATTCGAACCGAGCTGAGCTTGAGCCTGATACTGGATCATCTCGACTCGGCTCGATTACACCCCTAGGTAAGACTGACGTGGGGTCGAAAGAGGTGGCAATTATTGAGGAAAAAGAACTCTTCACCAACTTTGTCAATATCTAGAAAAATTCAAGTTGAATAGAAATAAAAGCTCCATTTTAAGATAAGGTCAAAATTTTTAATCTTATCATAAGATTAATGTTAACATTTATGAATAATTAAATAATATCGTAAATAGATCTGTTCATGAGCCGGATTGGGTTGGATTTGAGCAGGGTTTAGGCAAAGTATTAAAAAAGTAAATATGAGCCCAAGCTTAGCTTGACTTGTTTTTTGGGCCTTATTTTTTGCCCAAATCTATTTTTACCTATAGTTATTAAATCAAGATACGTATCGTGAATCGAAATTTTATTTTTAAGAATCGAGTATCGTATCGTAAGATACAGTAAATAACTTTAAAATTAATTATAAATAATATATATACATGTAAGATAAATAAAATATAAAAAATATTATACATATTAATAGGATTAAGTAAGTATATGATAAAAATAAAAAGTATGATTTTTTTCAAACACTTAACATATTCATTAATAGTATATATTTTTAAATAATATTTTTAT